>CM057162.1:13975812-14001576 GCA_029962745.1 Echinometra lucunter
GGGATGATAATGAGTTTCATGTTTGCAGGATTGACTATTGAATGATGAATTTGGAAGATACATTTTTCCATTTACTGTCAACAATATTGCTTAGTTGACCCCTTGGAAAATGAAAATGAGTTTTGTGTCGGAATTGATGATTGATGGATGAAGGCATCATCCCTAAAAGTATGTATGTACTTTCTGTCTGAGAGACATTGAAAATTTTAACAATAATTATGTGAGCTCTTCATATGTTAATTTATGATATGTACATATATATTTTCAATACCTTTATTTCTTCTGCCATTTATAAATAATGTTGCAATGGCCATATGCAAGTAATAGACCTGATTGGATTTAACTCATGACATTTCCTTATCTATTTTGATGGGTTTGGATTATTTAGGAAACAATTTGTGCAGTGATGTCATAGTATATGATATCATACATATGTACATTTATATGATGTCATATGGTATACTCTGCATTATAAACCTGTTAACTACTGGATTCTCTCCTTCCTATAGGCTTAATACAGGTGTCACCCACTTCCAGTAGGCTACTGGTCAATATCAATTCCAGGCTAAGATGAATAGGATGCATGTGAAAGCAAGATTTAAAACTGTGTGATAGCTACATAGAAAATGAATGCTCCTTCAGGTTATTTTGGGGGTAAAATGAGTTTTGTGTCAGAATTGATTATTGATGGATGACTTTGAAAGATATATTTCTCCATGTATTATCAGCACTATAGCTTTTATCAACCTGTTGGTAGAAACTTATGTTTATCATGAATTTGAAGACATGACAGGACTAAAAGATCCAATATTATCATTACTTCTATGATTATCAGTGAAAAAGTTATAAATGTAAAACAAAAGAAGAAAATTAATTACAGTATATCTTATATGTTAATCTACATGCACATATAACTTATGTTCATGAGATGAAAACATGTACTCTTGCAGGTCCAAAAACTGAGTCTTAAAGGAGTTAAGTGTTCTACACCATCCTCATCACATGACCTAGCAGAAGCACTGTGTTCTATGCCACAACTGAATGACCTGACACTGGATATACATTTAATGGATAACATGGATGAGTTTTGCTCTGCATTGAAAGCAAAGGCATCATCCCTAAAGGTATGTATGTACTTCCTGTCTGAGAGACATTGAAAATTTTAACAATAACTATGTGAGTACTTCATATGTTAATTTATGATATGTACATATACATTTTCAATACCTATATTTCTTCTACCATTTATAAATAATATTGCAATGGCCATATGTAAGTGATAGACGAGATTGGATTTAACTCATTATATTTCCTTACCTATTTTGATGGGTTTGGATTATTTAGGAAACAATTTAAAGGCATTGGCTAACTTTGTGAGTAGCTGATTTAAAAAAATTCTCAAACTAAGATGATACATGTGTATGAGTACTTGTGTTTGTACTAAAAAACCTTGAAACCGACCATAATTTGGAATGAAAAAGTGTAAGTTAGATGCAAACGGCGATTTTATTATCCTTCGTCTCATGAGACAATCACTAAGAGGACCACTTTGCTTGAATTTGAAAATGCCGTTATGTGCCTCCCACCACGTGATTCGCCAATACACACAGTACGGTAAGGTGAGTCACACGCGCATGCGCACTCCTTATGTCTATTCTGTGCAACCGGCCCTCGTATAGTTTTCAAACATTGGCTCACATTTTTTATATTTAAAAATACTTCCAGTGGATATCATACTTTGAGACTTTCAGACTGGTATTTTTACACTATAACCCTTATGTTTATCCCATTTTCAAGTAACAAAACAAGATTTTTTAAAATCATAACAATGTTAACCAATGTCTTTAAGCAGAGATATCATACTATATGATGTCATATGTGTACAGGTATATGATGTCATATGGTATACTCTGCATTAACCTGTTGACAACTGAAGTCTCTCTTTCCCATAGGCTTAATACAGGTGTCATCCACTTCCAGTTGGCTACTGGTCAATATCAATTCCAGGCTAAGATGAATATGGTGCATGTGAAAGAAAGATTTGAAAGTGCTTGATACATATATAGAAAATGCATGCTCCTTCAAGTTATTTTGGGGGTAAAAATGAGTTTTGCTTCAGAATTGATTATTGATGGATGACTTTGAAAGATATATCTCTCCATGTATTATCAGCACTATAGCTTTTATCAACCTGTTGGTAGAAACTTATGTTTATCATGATCTTGAAGACATGACAGGACTAAAAGATTCAATATTATCATTACTTCTAGGATTATCAGTGAAAAAGTTATAAATGTAAAGAAAAGTTTGAAAATTAAAACAGTAGATCTTATATGTTAATCTACATGCACATATAACATATGTTCATGAGATGAAAACATGTACTCTTGCAGGTCCAAAAACTGAGTCTTGAAAGAGTTAAGTGTTCTACACCATCCTCTTCACATGACCTAGCAGAAGCACTGTGTTCTATGCCACAACTGAATGACCTGACACTGGATATACATATAAGGCATCACATGGATGAGTTTTGCTCTGCGTTGAAAGCAAAGGCATCATCCCTAAAGGTACGTATGTACTTCCTGTCTTAGAGACATTGAAAATTTTAACAATAACTACGTGAGCACTTCATATGTTAATTTATGATATGTACATATACATTTTCAATACCTGGATTTCTTCTACCATTTATAAATGATGTTGCAATGGCCATATGCAAGTGATGGACGAGATCAGATTTTACTTGTTACATTTCCCTATCTATTTTGATGAGTTTGGATTATTTAGGAAACACTTTATGCAGTTCTGTCATACTATATGATGTCATACATGTACATGTACATGTATATGATGTCATATGGTATACTCTGCATTAACCTGTTGACTACCGAATTTTCTCCTTCCCGTGGGCTTTATACAGGTCTCACCCGCTTCCAGCATTCTACGGGTTAATATCAATTCCATTCTAATTAGATGATTTGGATGCATGTGAAAGCAAGTTTTGAAAGTGCTTTATAGATAAATAGAAAATGCATGTTCCTTCAAGTTATCTTAGAGTAAAAATGAGTAACATGTCAGAATTGATGGTTGATGACTGTGAAAGACATATTTCTCCATGTATCATCAGAATATAGCTTTTATCAACCCATTAGTAGAAACTTATGTTTTTCATGATCTTAAAGACGTGACAGGACTAAAAGATCCAATATCTTCATTCTATGATCATCAGTGAAAGAGTTATTTAAATGTAGAAAAAAGTTTGAAAATTAAAACAGTAGATGCTATATGTTGATCTACACGCACACATAAATTGTGTTCATGAGATGAAAATATGTACTCTTGCAGGTCCGAAAACTGCAGCTTCAAGGAATTTACTCTTCTACACCAGCCTCATCACGTGACCTAGCAGAAGCACTGTGTTCTATTCCACAGCTGAATGACCTGACACTGCTTGGAATGGATCTCAGGGATGAGTTTTGCTCTGCATTGAAAGCAAAGGCATCATCCCTAACGGTATGTATGTACTTCCTGTCTGAGAGACATTGAAAATTTTAACAATAACTATGTGAGCACTTCATTTGTTAATATATGATATGTACATATACATTTTCAATACCTATATTTCTTCTACCATTTATAAATAGAATATTGATACAGGTCTCACCCATGTCATACATGTACAGGTATATGATGTCATATGGTATACTCTGCATTAACCTGTTGACTACTGAATTCTCTCCTTCCCATAGGTTTAATACAGGTTTCACCCACTTCCAGTAGGCTACTGGTCAATATCAATTCCAGGCTAAGATGAATATGGTGCATGTGAAAGCAAGATTTGAAAGTGCTTGATACATATATAGAAAATGCATGCTCCTTCAAGATATTTTGGGGGTAAAAATGAGTTTTGTTTCAGAATTGATTATTGATGGATGACTTTGAAAGACATATTTCTCCATGTATTATCAGAATATAGCTTTTATCAACCTGTTAGTAGAAACTTATGTTTATCATGATCTTGAAGACATGACAGGACTAAAAGATCCAATATTATCATTCTATGATCATCAGTGAAAGAGTTATAAGTATAGAAAAAAGTTTGAAAATTAACACAGTAGATGTTATATGTTGATCTACATGCACACATAAATTATGTTCATGAGATGAAAACATGTACTCTTGCAGGTCCGAAAACTGAGTCTTAAAGGAGTTGAGTGTCCTACACCATCCTCATCACATGACCTAGCAGAAGCACTGTGTTCTATTCCACAGCTGAATGACCTGACACTGCTTGGAATGGATCTCAGGGATGAGTTTTGCTCTGCATTGAAAGCAAAGGCATCATCCCTAAAGGTATGTATGTCCTTCCTGTCTGAGAGACATTGAAAATTTTAACAATAACTATGTGAGCATTTCATATGTTAATATATGATATGTACATATACATTTTCAATACCTATATTTCTTTTACCTTTTATAAATAATATTGCAATGGCCATATGTAAGAGATAGACGAGATTGGATTTAACTCATTATATTTCCTTATCTATTTTGATGGGTTTGGATTATTTAGGAAACAATTTGTGCAGTGATATCATACTATATGATGTCATACATGTACAGGTATATGATGTCATATGGTATACTCTGCATTAACCTGTTGACTACTGAATTGTCTCCTTCCCATAGACTTTATACAGGTGTCACCCACTTCCAGTAGGCTACTGGTCAATATCAATTCCAGGCTAAGATGAATAAGGTGCCTGTGAAAGCAAGATTTGAAAGTGCTTGATACATATATAGAAAATGCATGCTCCTTCAAGTTATTTTGGGGGTAAAAATGAGTTTCGTTTCAGAATTGATTATTGATGGATGACTTTGAAAGATACATTTCTCCATGTATTATCAGCACTATAGCTTTTATCAACCTGTTGGTAGAGACTTATGTTTATCATGATCTTGAAGACATGACAGGACTAAAAGATTCAATATTATCATTACTTCTAGGATTATCAGTGAAAAAGTTATAAATGTAAAAAAAAGTTTGAAAATTAAAACAGTAGATCTTATATGTTAATCTACATGCACATATAACTTATGTTCATGAGATGAAAACATGTACTCTTGCAGGTCCAAAAACTGAGTCTTAAAGGAGTTGAGTGTCCTACACCATCCTCATCACATGACCTAGCAGAAGCACTGTGTTCTATTCCACAGCTGAATGACCTAACACTGTCTGGAATGAATCCCAGGGATGAGTTTTTCTCTGCATTGAAAGCAAAGGCATTATCCCTAAAGGTACGTATGTACTTCCTGTCTTAGAGACATTGAAAATTTTAACAATAACTACGTGAGCACTTCATATGTTAATTTATGATATGTACATATACATTTTCAATACCTGGATTTCTTCTACCATTTATAAATGATGTTGCAATGGCCATATGCAAGTGATGGACGAGATCAGATTTTACTTGTTACATTTCCCTATCTATTTTGATGAGTTTGGATTATTTAGGAAACACTTTATGCAGTTCTGTCATACTATATGATGTCATACTTGTACATGTATATGATGTCATATGGTATACTCTGCATTAACCTGTTGACCACTGAATTCTCTCCTTCCCATGGGCTTAATACAGGGCTCACCCGCTTCCCGCATTCTACGGGATAATGTCAATTCCATTCTAATTAGATGATTTTGATGCATGTTAAAGCAAGTTTTGAAAGTGCTTGAAAAATAAATAGAAAATGCATGTTCCTTTAAGTTATCTTAGAGTAAAAATGAGTTACGTGTCAGAATTGATGGTTGATGACTTTGAAAGACATATTTCTCCATGTATCATCAGAATATAGCTTTTATCAACCCATTAGTAGAAACTTATGTTTTTCATGATCTTAAAGACGTGACAGGACTAAAAGATCCAATATCTTCATTCTATGATCATCAGTGAAAGAGTTATTTAAATGTAGAAAAAAGTTTGAAAATTAAAACAGTAGATGCTATATGTTGATCTACATGCACACATAAATTGTGTTCATGAGATGAAAATATGTACTCTTGCAGGTCCGAAAACTGCAGCTTCAAGGAATTTACTCTTCTACACCAGCCTCATCACGTGACCTAGCAGAAGCACTGTGTTCTATGCCACAACTGAATGACCTGACAATGGATATACATTTAATGGATCTCAGGGATGAGTTTTGCTCTGCATTGAAAGCAAAGGCATCATCCCTAAAGGTATGTATGTCCTTCCTGTCTGAGAGACATTGAAAATTTTAACAATAAGTATGTGAGCACTTCATATGTTAATTTATGATATGTACATAAACATTTTCAATACCTTTATTTATTCTACCATTTATAAATCATATTGCAATGGCCATATGTAAGTGATAAACAAGATTGGATATAACTCATTAATATTCCTTATCTATTTTGATGGGTTTGGATTATTTAGGAAACAATTTAAGCAGAGATTGGATTAACTCATTATATTTCCTTATCTATCTTGATGGGTTTGGATTATTTAGGAAACAATTTAAGCAGTGATATCATACTATATGATGTCATACATGTACAGGTATATGATGTCATATGGTATACTCTGCATTAACATGTTGACTACTGAATTCTCTCCTTCCCATAGATTTAATACAGGTGTCACCCACTTTCAGTAGGCTACTGGTCAATATCAATTCCAGGCTAAGATGAATATGGTGCATGTGAAAGCAAGATTTGAAAGTGCTTGATACATATATAGAAAATGCATGCTCCTTCAAGGTAATTTGGGGGTAAAAATGAGTTTCGTTTCAGAATTGATTATTGATGGATGACTTTGAAAGATATATTTCTCCTTGTATTATCAACACTATAGCTTTCATCAACCTGTTGGTAGAAACTTATGTTTATCATGATCTTGAAGACATGACAGGACTAAAAGATCCAATATTATCATTATTTCTATGATTATCAGTGAAAAAGTTATAAATGCAAAAGAAAAAAGTTTAAAAAGTAAAATAGTAGATCTAATTACCGAAATGCACATGTAAACTATGTTCATGAGTTGATATCATGTACTCTTGCAGGTCCAAATAGTGCGTCTTCTAGGAGTCAAGTGTCCCACACCAGCCTCATCACATGACCTAGCAGAAGCACTGTGTTCTATGCCACAGCTGAATGACTTGACACTGGATATACATTTAATGGATTACATGGATGAGTTTTACTCTGCATTGAAAGCAAAGGCATCATCACTAAAGGTATGTATGTACTTCCTGTCTGAGAGACATTGAAAATTTTAACAATGACTATGTGAGCACTTCATATGTTAATATATGGGAAGCGACCCGACAAAAGGGCCCTTAGCTCTCCAAATGGCTTACGCAGTAAAACCGCGCTAAAGTCAGCGCATATCAAAACGTGCAGAGCGCACTATAAAAAAAATAACACCAAACCAAAACAAAACACACGTGCGGAAGAAAAATACCAGAACAGTGCAGTGACTGAAGACTAATCAGTCGATTAATCTGGCTCTAGCTGATGATCAAATATTATTCCTTGGATGAATCGGTAAGATCATAATTACAATTTCTTCACACAGTTTGTTCCAGTAGAAATTACGGGTTTCAAAGACATTTCGTGCATTTAATTCAGTTTTAATAGGTGACTGTTCTAGTTAACCTCGTTTCATAGTGCCAGTTGCAACTTAACTTCAACTTCAAGAGTGCATGCACGCATAGTTTCACAGATAAAGTTGTTAATACTGACATATAACGTTGTATTATGAAATATCCTTCCTCTGTTAGTGTTATTTCTTTTTCATATTACTGTATAATCTTTGAATATCAATTTTTGTATTTTATTTTATCAGTCATGTCAGTATGGCAATTTCTTTAAACCAAGATTTAAGCAGTCACATGCAAGAAAAGGCGAAGATGTGTTTTAATGTTGAAACATTTAATGTTAGCAGTTGAATGCACGATATGCCTTACCCTTAAATTCATTGACTTTTTGTGAATGTCTATTCCACTACAAATACAATCATGGGACTACAGTAGATCTTAACTTCAGACCTGCTTATACCAATCTCTGGAATTTGTTGATACATATTTGAGGCCTCAATTTTCCCATGCTGAATTTACCAGTCAGGAATTCATTAGAAAATTTTAGCAGAGCTCCAACAAGTTATATGTATGTACAGTGTATTTCCTACACAGAGTAAAATAAAGTTAGGCCTCGGCCCTAGATCTAGGCTAGCATATAGTCTAGCTGATTTAGGGCCAGACTACGACCTTGCCCTAGCTCAGGCTCTGAATAAGGATGGAATTAAAAATAACTTTATGTATCACAACCCTGTAAGCACAGACCTGCTTTTAGAAAAATTAAGAAATCAATAGAAAAAGATAAAGCTGAAATGGAGGGGGGGCAGGGCATTGCTTATTGAGAGAAGGATGGGAGGGGGCAGATCATTATTCACAAAAAAATTCCTCCCCCACCTTTCCCATTGTGTATTGCTTGATTTGTCTTCAGTTTTGAGTGCATTTATTATCTCTGTAAACTTTCTTTTTTATTAAAGAAATTGAATTACAAACTGAATTTCAATAGTTAGACATAATGGATATATTTAATGAAAATGGCGTCACTGGTACGGTTTTACACCACTGCGAATTAGCAAATTTACCTAGCAGACTGCCTTTCACTCGAATTTTCTTATCGTTTCGTTTGTTCTGGTGATTTCCTACATGTTTGTGTGTACTTTAATGAACGTTTTATCGTACTAAATCCAGGATTTCCGTGTGAACTAGGAAATAAAATTCTTCTGCCAAACCTAATTCCTCTGCATCGAAAAGTCTCGATTCTGAACAGGAACGCTTTCCCATGCAGTCACCATGATCAGGTACGTTCTCTTCGTAGTAATTACTGCTACTCTGTCATGTGTCGCCAATGGTCGGATATTTAACATTCCATACCTGTCTGCTAACGAATGGAGTACTCATAACCAGGCGATCAAAGAGCGGTTATCTCTTATAAACTTTGATCTGAGTACGGACACTCTAAGTCCTAAAAATGCCGCGGTTAAATTTTCAGATACGCTTGTTCATTATTTCGCCGAAAATGAAGAATTTGTAGAGCAGAGACGTAGCGAAAGCTATGTAACACATGAACCTAAATCTATAAACCAGGCGAGAAAATGCAAAAATGGGCTCAGAAAAAGAGCGTATGGAAAAGGCGGAACTGATGATGACAGAAAGCAATTTCGTAGAGCTGTCAAGACACTGTTTTATCTCAAGAAGAAAGCAAAGGAACACAGAGATGAAAAATCCAGAGCTCATTTAGAAAAACGTTATAGAGGAAATTTTTCATGACTTTGCTAAAAAGGCATGCAGCGGAGCACTATTTGATCTAGCTAATATACCGTCATTCCCCCCTGATCAGGCTAATCTCTACTTTGCAAGTAAATACAACACCCTAATCGATATAGATCCTACATCAGTGAACTGGTTTCCATACATTAATGTCAGTGAATCGGATTTTCATTGTTTCAACATGGCCCCCATTAAGCCCAGGGACGTAAAAGCCGTTCTTCGGAGGAAAAAGGCTAGCTCGGCACCGGGGGACGATGGATTAATGTACGGTATGCTAAAACATCTAGACTGCACCCATCATTTGCTGGCGACCCTGTATAATAAGATATTGCTCACGGGTGACCCACCGGAATCTTGGTCAGAGTCTAGGGTCATTTCGATACACAAATCAGGCGACACAAATCAACCAGAAAACTTCCGTATGATCTCCCTGACCTGCTGTGTTAGTAAAGTATTCCACCAAATTCTCGCCGAAAAAACTTCGCAGTACCTCACCGACAACCAGTTAATTGATAAACAAGTACAAAAGGCATTCATTAATGGGGTAAATGGTTGCATTGAGCATAATCAGGTGCTCCATGAAGTTCTGAAACATGCCAGATGTAAAAAGAAGACTCTTCACATCACATTCTTTGATCTTGCCGACGCATTTGGTAGCGTTAGTCATGACTTGATCTCTTTATCAATGGATCGTTACGCAATACCTGAACCTGTTTCTAAATACGTAACTACTCTCTACTCTCGCTTGAATGGATATGTGTGCGGCCCGGATTGGGAGTCGGATCAATTTAATTTTAAGAAGGGCGTATTCCAGGGCGACCCCTTTTCCCCTATTGTATTTCTTATGTGTTTCAACCCGATCTTAGAATACCTCACTGCCCAGAAACAGAAATATGGTTACGATTTTGCAGGTCAGCGAATAATTACAACCCCGTATGCCGATGATTTTAATTTGATTACGGGTAATAAAAGGCATCATCAAAAGATAATTTCTGAATTGGATAAATTGCTCAATAGTATGGGTTTTAGGATGAAAGTTCGGAAATGTCGCTCCCTTTCGATTTCTGGTGGCAAGCCAGCTGTTGTGGATTTCTTCGTGGATAACGAACCTATAGGCTCTATCCAAAAACCTTTTCGAAGAAAACAGAAGAAAGGTTGGAATTCTTGAATGGAAAACTAAACACAATTCTCCAAAACATAGATGGCGTCAACATTAGAAACGAATATAAGTTGCGAATACTTACCAACTACGCACTTCCATCCTTGAGGTTCGCACTAACTATTCATGATCTCCACAATACTCGCCTTAAAGTTCTTGATACTCTCTTAGATAAATATCTCAAAAAATGGCTTGGAGTGCCTCGGCGTGGAGCGAATAACGCCCTAATACACGCCCCAGAAGGCCTTGATATCCCAACTATTTCCGAATTGTATAGGATATGTCATTGTTTATCATACAGTAGATCGAGATTGCTTGGTGACCAATTGGTCAATCATGCCCTTGACCAACAATTGTCAAGGGAAGGAAGATGGTCGAGAAAATCCTCAACAACGGGTGATGCCCACAAAGTCCACGATATCAGTGTACAGTGTAACTGGCAAAAAACTAAACAAAAGGTTAAACAAAACCTAAGGGCTCAAAGTAGTGAAAAATGGAAGAATGACATAGAACCTCTTCTAGTTCAGGGCGAATTTCTGAAAATTCTACATATAGAAAGGACAGATTTATCGTGGAAATCAATCATCTTTGGTCTTCCACAGGGGGTCCTTAAGTTTGCCATAAATGCCTGTATTGATAGTCTTCCCAGTAATAAGAACTTATACCGTTGGGGCAGACGCCTTAATGATAAATGCACCTTGTGTCAAGCTAAAGGCACCCTTCATCATGTCCTTAACCACTGTGAAAAGATGCTCGATAGATATGCTTGGCGTCACAATAACGTGATTCTCAAACTCTTCCAACTCATGAAACAAAATAACGCTGACAAAAAAGATGTACGGGTCTTCGCCGACTTAAAAGACGTCAACATAAACGGAGGAACGGTTCCCCCTGACGTCATCCCAACTCAACAAAAACCTGACATATGCTTTTTGGACTATAAAGAGAAAACGGTTAGGTTAATTGAATTAACCATCCCCTTTGAAACTAACATAACCGAAGCACACCAAAGAAAATGTGACCGCTACGCAGGCCTCATTCACGACCTAGAAGAGGTTGGTTGGAAGCCAAAGCTCTTCTGCGTGGAAATCGGTAGCCGAGGTCTTATAACCCCAGATAACAAAAAATGTCTCCTGACTATTATGAAAGAGTGCAACATGGGGAGGAAATATGCTAAGCTCAGAGACGACATTATTCGTTCAGTCCTCCTCGGATCCTACGTCGTCTTTAATAGTAGATCGGGCCTTCATGGCAATCCTACCAATACTTTGAAACATAAATCATACTAGTTTGCCTAAACCAATGAATTACGGTATTCAAAATGTATCACGTTATTCTGACGCCATTCCATGTTTGTTTGGGGTTTCCTTCCCCCCCCCCCATCTTTTATACCTAGGCCGATTAAAATAAACACGATAAAGACAGCCCGGAGTTAGAAGTTGCTCCGCCTATTTCTTTTTAGAATTTTATCATTCCTATTATTTAATGTCCTTGTTATAGAAGTATTATCATTATATATTTCGGCTACTACCTATCACCACGATTATTGATATGTGTAATTTTCCTACTGCTACATCTCTTAACTATTTATTTCATCTCTTGTTCAAAGGTTTATGTTAATATTAATTTCAACCTTTTATCCACATGTACATGCCAGTTTATAATACATAAATATCCTCTAGTAGTCTGTCTACGACTCGGGTTTATTCTTTCATTGTCACTGGGATTTTGGGGAGGGGGTGGAGGGGGGGGGCTATAATAATTAATAATACGCAACCTACTAGTTCACACGACCTTAATATTTCAACTTCTTTATGTTATTATGTTATATTTCGAGACAATGAGCGGCCAGTTTGTTAAGCTGTTCCCATATTAAGTATTTTGTTCCAATATCTTGTTTTAATCCTCGTATTTCGCTTTGTACAATTTATGTTACCCTTCCTGAGGATCTTATACTCTTATTTGTAAACCTCGGTCCTGGGTTTTCTGTGTATCTTCTTTATTTTAATGTTGTATGTTTTTTAAAATAAAGATGAATCAATAAAATTTAGCTGCATTACTTTTAGATTAATCAAAATTGAAACAATACTAATCACAAAACAGCATTACTTAATGGATTAAATGTTATTACTGTCTAATATTTCATATTAGAATGAATGACACTTTGTATTCCATACTCATTTAATGCTGTTGGTGTACTTCAGATTTTCTAAAACAATAAATCTGTATATCAGTGTGATTCATCTAAGCAGTTGGCTGCTTCTAGTGCCATTTCATGTATAATTAAAAGGGATTTTTTTCTTTTTACAGGCCATTGATATGGAGAAGCTAAGCCAGCTCATGCTCGTCCCTATCGTCCTTGTCATCTCCAGGCAAATATAGGAATGTTAGACTGTAACTTAGAGGCAAAGCTGGAAGGAGAGGGTTAGGATGTGATAACCACATTTAATTCAATGATGCTGGAAATGTTGGGTCATTGCATTCATATCAGAGGAGGAAGCAGAGGTGATCTAAGATCTTGAAACAATAACTGAAGTTTGATTCTCCTTGCGTCAACCCAGGATGAACTTCACAATGATGGAGATCCTACAAAATAAACATGGGTATGGCTGTACAGGATTTCACTAGAACCAGTAGTGTTTTGAACTTTGGATGCCTTAATGGTCTATGATCACATCCTTTCAGTGGGTGAATGAGCTTACCAAAGCCATGAAAGCTGAGCATGACCTCTATATTATGTGAGAACTGACTGACAGCATCCAACTGTACTACAGTTGAAGTTATGAGGAAGTGATATTGCTACTAATTTAATGAACAAAGTGCAAAAAATTGCTTTTTGTATCCTAATAATTTATGACACATGTTTCAATAGAAGCAATCTCACTTTCAGGATGATATTACCTTTATTTCATAGATAATATTTAATTCCAAATATCCACTGCGTTTGTGTGCTTGCAAGAGCAGACGACTTGAAAAGTAAATTTAAAACTAACAAATTTTTAATTATTGGATTAACAATAAGATCTCCTAATGTCATGAATGTATTTTTTCCCTTCATGAATTATGTCACATGTGCAATGATCTAAATTTAGATGGAATTGCTTCCTTGTATCTTAACTATACAATGAAAAAAACCCTACTAGCTAAACTTTGTAAAAGAAAATAAGGGGTAGATGTGAAGAGATATTTTGGGGTACGTGATTTTAATTTATTTTTTAGTGAAAGGAAAGGAAAGGATGAATTTTATTATGAAGACAGTACAAACATTCTCCACTCTCAAAGTTATTGAAACAAAAAGTATTTAACATTTTCAGACTACAGCTTAATAAAGAACACCATTCCAGTCGGATTTAAATTCCTAATTTGAAGTACAGCGTATGTCAACTCTTGTTTTGAATAAAGTGCAATTAAGGAAAATTTCATTTCATTCCATGTTGTACTGACCTATTATGTATTTCAAAGTTCACAGTTCATATTTTTTATTGATCCATATTTGAAGAGAACCCCCCCCCCCAGAAAATTGGACCTCCACTGGCAGTGCAAATACAAAAGATACTCTGTAGACAATAAACTGAACGATGAAGTAAGAATATATCATAATTTAGGCACTTACTTGAAATAACTACTCATGATAAGAAGATGAGTGAAAATAACAAGAGAGATATAAAGAGAGATAGAGTGAGAGAGAAAGAAAGCAATCGAAGGAGCTGATGGAGAGCTTGAGAAACGAAAGATAAGAACGGTGAAGCAGAGAAAAGGTGAGAAAACTAGAGATGGTGGAAATAGAGGGGAAAGAAAAAGGGAAAGTAAAAAGGAAGAGAAGGAAAGATATAGACCGAGTTGGAAGGTATGAAGGAGAGAAAAGAGCTAGCTGACAGAAAGAAACATGAACATGGAAAGAAGCACGGGAATGAAAAATAATTTGAATGTTGATGCCTTCTGAAAGAACTTGTGATTGAATGGATGATAAATGGTTCTGATTTTGGATGGTGTTGTAATAATGAACAAGTGTGCTAGTAATTATTAAACTGATTTTCACTGCATTTTCAACACAAATATTACTTAACAGCAACATAAAACCTATGACACACGTTTGCCAAATAGGGGCAAATCCATGCAAACTTTAAAAGAGAGGGGCATTAAAATTCTGAGAATACCCCACCCCTTCCCCCAAAAGACCACTAAAATTGAAGGTGAATTAAAGATGACATTTTTGCTCCAAAATTCACTTTAAGACAGACAGATGTTTCATGAAAAATATATGGTGAACAAAGGGGATTTCGCCCCCATCCTCCCTGGATCCGCCCCTGGTGAACTCTGACCCCTCTCTGATTATCTTTCTCTATATCTCCCTGTTAATATGAAAAAAAAAAACATTCACAAATTTATTTTCGTAAATTTGTGATTGAAATTCACTTAATGACAAAAGTATATATTTTACAAAGATTTATGGTGAGCAAACATGATACGGGCCCTTCCTCCCTGGATATGACGCCCCTGAAACAGAGGCGGCGGAACATCAAGCTCGGACAAAGAAAGTGGAGGGGCACCTTTTGTCTGCCAAACAATAGGTGCCCCTCCACTTTCATTGTATGAGCCTAACGTTCTGCCGCCTCTGCCCTGAAATATGACCCCTCTCCTTTTCTATAATCTTTCCATAATATAACATTTTACACTCGCAAAAGAATAGCCTTATTCTCTGTTTATATCTTTCTACGTAATGTAATTGTTTATGAAAAAAATTGATTTAAGCTTAATTGTGATTGGAAATGCAAGCAATTTGAAAGCCAATTTCAAGGTCGTCTCACGGACGTCTACAAGGTCATTTCAAGGTCATTTTAAAGCCATTTCGAGGTAATATAGGGTTTAGAGAAGACAAAGATAACAAGGAAAATAATATTCTCTCTGTTATATAATGCAAATATCCGTCATGGTACTAGGAGAACGTTTTTAGTAGCTCCTTAGATACGTTAGGAATCTTGGCGAAAATAGTATCAGGGATTGACTTGTTTAACCTTGGTCACGCGCGAATGTCAGAATAGCGCGCGTGGAGCAAAAAAAAAAAAACATGCTTTTTTCAAATTCCTCGATTTAGACACTTAGGGACGGAATTTTGGAAAACCGTTTGCATATTCAGATTCTGCAGCATTTATACTACAAAATAGTGTTGAAATCTCATTTTTGAAAAATTTTGGCCTAAGGGCCCTTTTGTCGCATCGCGGCCCATATGATATGTACATATACATTTTCAATACCTATATTTCTTCTACCATTTATAAATAATATTGCAATGGCCATATGTACATGTAAGTGATAGACGAGATTGGATTTAACTCATTATATTTCCTTATCTATTTTGATGGGTTTGGATTATTTAGGAAACAATTTAAGCAGTGATATCATACTATATGATGTCATACATGTACAGGTATATGATGTCATATGGTATACTCTGCAGTAACCTGATGACTACTGAATTCTCTTCTTCCCATGGGCTTAATACAGGTGTCACCCACTTCCAGTAGGCTACTGGTCAATATCAATTCCAGGCTAAGATGAATATGGTGCATGTGCCGAAAGCAAGATTTGAAAGTGCTTGATACATATAGAAAATGCATGCTCCTTCAAGTTATTTTGGGGGTAAAAATGAGCTTCATGTTAGAATTGATTATTGATGGATGACTTTGAAAGATATATTTCTACATGTATTATCAGCACTATAGCTTTTATCAACCTGTTGGTAGAAACTTATGTTTATCATGATCTTGAAGACATGACAGGACTAAAAGATTCAATATTATCATTACTTCTATGATTATCAGTGAAAAAGTTATGAGCTGACATCATGTACTCTTGCAGGTCCAAAAACTGAGTCTTGAAAGAGTTAAGTGTTCGGCACCATCCTCATCACATGACCTAGCAGAAGCACTGTGTTCTATGCCACAACTGAATGACCTGACACTGGATATACATTTAATGGATCACATGGATGAGTTTTGCTCTGCATTGAAAACAAAGGCATCATCCCTAAAGGTATGTATGTACATGTACTTCCTGTCTGAGAGACATTGAAAATTTTAACAATAACTATGTGAGCACTTCATATGTTAATATATGATATGTACATATACATTTTCAATACCTATATTTCTTCTACCATTTATAAATAATATTGCAATGGCCATATGTAAGTGATAGACGAGATTGGATTCAACTCATTATATTTCCTTTTTTTTTTGGTTTGTGTGCGCCGTTTGCGGCCCGCCCACACTGCACTGCTCTCTTAATGCTTATATTTTGTGATTTTGGTTGGATTTACCTCTCTATATATTGACACACGTTTGTATTTGTATTTTGGAAGCTACTAGACAAATTTGGAAGCATACTGGTTTGTAATCTTCTCATATTTATTTTGTGAACTTTTTAAACTTTGCCTATGCCCTGCTGTACACTATGCATGTAGCCATGTTACACATGTTATACAACTTATACTGTACAGTTATTGTGTTCACTCATGCTTGATCTCCTCATTTGTATTGTTCTATTGTCAAACCAACTTGGCATTCACTTTCACAATAAAGCTGTCTACAGTTCTTATGCTGCCTTTTTTGTATACTGTATTGCATGTGTTATTCAGTGCAGTATGATTGCAGTGTAATAGGCTTACTGGATATTAGTGTTCATGTAAAACCTACACCTAAGGTGTACAGGTTGATAGGGAAACGTATTGGTTCTCCTGTTCAGTATTATTCCAATACTGACTCTACTTTACGGATTTTGATATTATTATCCGGTGATGTCAATCCCAATCATTCAAGGGCAAAGTTCTAACGATGACAATACCAGACAATCCCTAGAACGTAGCATAAGATACTCATATGATATACAAACACTTTATTCCTTCAGTAAGGGATATTCATCCCAATTTCATGTTGAAAATGAGCATCTGTATAACAGGTTGTCTTTAGGTATTAATAGAAGGCGAAAGACACATCGAGGTAAGAGGGGAGGTCGTGACATGTCCATAGATAAATTCAAATTTGGTATGCTTAATTGTCGTTCTGTTCGTAATAAATCTTCATCGTTGCAAGAATTCATTATTGATCATAGATTCGATTTGCTTGCATATGCGAAACCTGGTTGACTTTGTCGGATGATGCTGTCATATCCGATCTTTCGATACATTTTCAAGCATCGCCCTAGAACATCAAAGCGGGGCGGTGGAGTAGCCTTTGCTTACAGGGACAGTCTTCGTGTTGACATAAATGACCCTAGGTATTTCAAGAGCTTTGAACTGATGTCAGGAACTGTATCTGTTGATCAAGTTAAGCTTGAGATCATCGTCATCTATCGACCACCAGGCTTTCAGCAGTTTTCTCAGTTCTTGGTTGAGTTTTCTACACTTCTTGATGAGAGGATGTTCAGACCGTATCCACTTCTGATAACTGGTGACCTGAACATTCATCTTGACAATCTTTCCTCTCCTCATACTCTGCAGTTTCTTGATGTCATCAACAGTCATTGTTTATCCCAGCTGGTTACATCACCCACACATGATCGTGGGCACATCCTAGATGTTGTTCTTGTGAGGAACTCTGACAGGTTACAGATATCCACACCTCAAGTTTTGCCAGGTTTATCTGACCACTCTGCCATCACTTGCCTACTGAGATTTCCTAAAGCTCCACGTCTCGACAAAACATTCACCTCACGTAACATCAGAGGTGTAGACCGGAAAGCCTTTGCAGAGGACGTTTTAGAGAGTGACATTATGCCTAATATGTTTGATAGTGTCGATTCTGCTACCCGCAGGTACAATACTGTACTCTCTACTCTTTATGACAGTCATGCTCCAAGCTAAAACTCGCAAGGCTAAGAATCATCAGGACAATCCTTGGTACACTGTCGATATCATTGATGCTAAGCAAAAGAGTAGGCAACTTGAACGGAAGTGGCGTTCGAATGGCAGACTACTTTCAGACCGAGAGATATACTGCGCACAACGAAATCTTGTGAACCACCTGGTGGAGCGATCCAAACGTTCTTACTACACCGGCCTCATCAGTAACTGTGGAAATGACGCTAGGAAACTGTTCACTACAGCAAATCAACTTCTCAACCACAAGCAAAGCTCTCCTATTCCTTCACATGACAACAGTGCTGAGATGGCCCAACGCTTCATTCACTTCTTCCGCTCTAAGGTACACTTGATTTGCGAATCTTTAACTCCTGATGAGTCAGCGTCGGATCCAATTACAGCTTCGTCGTTGGAGTCCATTCGGCCTACCTCGCCTGACGAAGTTCACACACTTCTTCGCAAACTGCCTGCAAAGTCTTGTCGACTTGATCTGATACATAGCTCAATCATCAAGGATTGCTCTACTTCATTTGCTCCTATCATTTCCAAAATTATTAATTTAAGCATAAGTCATGCCCATATTCCTTCTGATCTCAAAACTGCACATATCACTCCCATATTGAAGAAGCCTAATCTCGATTCTGAATTGTTATCCAACTACCGACCTGTCTCAAATCTTCCATTTTTGTTTAAAATACTTGAAAGAATTGTATTTTGTAGGTTGTTGGACTATTGCATTGAGAATGACTTGCTTGACCCATATCAATCGGCATACCGCCCTCAGCACAGTGTAGAGACCCTTCTTCTTAACGTATCTAGTTCCATTCTCCATGAAATGGATGCGGGAAAGGTAACTGCCATGATACTCCACGATCTGTCTTCCGCGTTTGATACGGTGAACCACAAAATTTTGTTAAACACCCTAATGTCTCTTGGTATTAAGGGTAAGGCCCTAGATTGGTTCACATCATACCTGTCATGTCACTCACAAGCTGTTTTGATAAATGGCTGTACTTCTGATTTCTTACCTGCGGCGTTCCGCAAGGCTCTGTGGGCGGGCCTATCCTTTTCTCCTTGTATCTGATTGGACTGAAAAACATTTTTCGGCATCACTCTGTTAATTATCATATCTATGCCGATGACATTCAGATTTTTACATCCTTCAAACCCGATTCAGATACAGCTGCTGTCGCTATCAGCAATCTGGAGGATTGCATAAAGGATGTACACCAATGGTTGTGCTCACACTCTTTGAAATTGAATTTTACTAAATGTGAAATTGTGTTGTATGGCTCTAAAACCCATCTGTCTAAAGTACAAATTACATCAATTTCTATTGCCAACCACACTATTGAAGTTTCTGACACATGCCGTAATCTTGGTGTGTTTCTCGATTCGAACATGACGATGGGTACTCACATTCAATACATCTGTAAATCTGTACGGTATCAGCTACGCAACCTAGGGTTCATACGTAAATATTTGACTCTTGATGCAACAGAGAAAATTGTTCATTCATTGATCTCATCTCGTCTTGATTTCGGCAATGCACTTTTATTTAACCTACCCCAGTCCCAAATTACTCGTTTGCAAAAACTACAGAATCCTGCTGCTCGTATAGTGACCCTTTGTAACATATTTACCCATATCATGCCTGTTCTTAAATCTTTACATTGGTTGCCCATGAGTGAACGTGTCAAATTCAAAATCCTTTTATACTGGTATATCACTCAGTTCATGGCTCTGCTCCACAGTACAACTCTGCTCTCATTCACACCTACACACCATCTAGGCTTCTACGCTCCAGTGACTCTGGTCTTCTTACAGTTCCAAAATGTAAAACAAAGTGGGGGCAAAGGGCATTCATCCATGCGGGGCCCTCACTATGGAATTCCCTCCCACGAGAGATCCGGGATAGCAAGCATGTGGAAACATTTATGATTAAACTAAAAACGTACCTCTTTAACTCATTTTATCAATGATTTTCTGTTACTTGTAATTTTGTTTGCCCCCCTTCAGTTGTGCGCCTTGAGCATCTCTTACGAGATGGATATGGCGCCTAACAAATTGCATATATTATTATTATTATTATTATTATCTATTTTGATGGGTTTGGATTATTTAGGAAACAATTTAAGCTGTGATATCGTACTATATGATGTCATACATGTACATGTATATGATGTCATATGGTATACTCTGCATTAACCTGTTGACTACTGAATTCTCTTCTTCCCATAGACTTAATACAGGTGTCACCCACTTCCAGTAGGCTACTGGTCAATATCAATTCCAGGCTAAGATGAATATGGTGCATGTGAAAGCAAGATTTGAAAGTGCTTGATACATCTATAGAAAAAGCATGCTCCTTCAAGTTATTTTGGGCGTAAAAATGAGTTTCATTTCAGAATTGATTACT
This sequence comes from Echinometra lucunter, assembly GCA_029962745.1. Taxonomy (NCBI): domain Eukaryota; kingdom Metazoa; phylum Echinodermata; class Echinoidea; order Camarodonta; family Echinometridae; genus Echinometra; species Echinometra lucunter. The sequence continues at coordinate 13,996,621 of CM057162.1, forward strand.
GATGGATGACTTTGAAAGATATATTTCTCCATGTATTATCAGCACTATAGCTTTCATCAACCTGTTGGTAGAAACTTATGTTTATCATGATCTTGAAGACATGACAGGACTAAAAGATTCAATATTATCATTACTTCTATGATTATCAGTGAAAAAGTTATGAGCTGACATCATGTACTCTTGCAGGTCCAAAAACTGAGTCTTGAAAGAGTTAAGTGTTCGGCACCATCCTCATCACATGACCTAGCAGAAGCACTGTGTTCTATGCCACAACTGAATGACCTGACACTGGATATACATTTAATGGATCACATGGATGAGTTTTGCTCTGCATTGAAAGCAAAGGCATCATCCCTAAAGGTATGTATGTACATGTACTTCCTGTCTGAGAGACATTGAAAATTTTAACAATAACTATGTGAGCACTTCATATGTTAATATATGATATGTACATATACATTTTCAATACCTGTATTTCTTCTACAATTTATAAATGATGTTGCAATGGCCATATGCAAGTGATGGACAAGATCAGATTTTACTCATTACATTTCCTTTTCTATTGTGATGAGTTTGGATTATTTAGGAAACAATTTGCACAGTGATGTCATACTATATGATATCATACATGTACATGTATATGATGTCATATGGTATACTCTGCCTAATCCTGTTGACTACTGAATTCTCTCCTTCCCATAGGCTTAATACAGGTCTCACCCACTTCCAGCATTCCACGGGTTAATGTCAATTCCATTCTAATTAGATGATTTGGATGCATGTGAAAGCAAGTTTTGAAAGTGCTTGATAGATAAATAGAAAATGCATGTTCCTTCAAGTTATTTTAGAGTAAGAGTGAGTTACGTGTCAGAATTGATGGTTGATGACTTTGAAAGACAGTTCTTCTTTTTTTCTCTTTACCTTCACGGTTTGACATCACACATCAATATGATGATTATTATAATACTTTTCACTTTTTTGATGATTTCATGATTTTGCACCTTCAAGTTCAAGATGAACTGATAATTCTATACATTTACCCGACTTTTGCAAGAGTGTGCCCATATTTTTACTTCGGTTAAGCTACCATTTTTCTTCATCAAAACACAACCTTCTCAACATAGTATTCTCCATCATTTTTTTTGTCTCGCCCACCGGAGGTGAAGGCGAGACTAAGGGATCCAAATGTCGTCCGTCCGTCGTCCGTCCGTCGTCCGTCCGTCGTCCGTCCGTCGTCCGTCCGTCGTCCGTCCGTCGTCCGTCCGTCGTCCGTCCGTCCGTCACAAACGTTATGAAAGATAACTTGGCAACCGTGACTCACTTTTCAACCAAACTTGGGTTGTAGATGCACTAAGGGGACCTGCATGTTATGGTCCAGTCAGAGGTCACATGGTAAGGTCAAAGGTCATTTCAGGTCAAACGTTAAAGTTTACGTGCAAGACTCTCTTATGACACAAAACTCTGCAACCGTGACTCACTTTTCAACCAAACTTGGGTTGTAGATGCCCTAAGCGGACCTGCATGTTATGCTCTAGTCAGAGGTCACATGGTAAGGTCAAAGGTCATTTTAGGTCAAACGTTAAAATTTACGTGCAAGACTCTCTTATGACACAAAACTCTGCAACTGTGTGACACTGTTCAATCAAACTTGGGTTGTAGATGCACTAAGGGGACCTGCATCTTATTGTCCAGTCAGAGGTCACATGGTAAGGTCAAAGGTCATTTCAGGTCAAATGTTAAAGTTGACGTGCAAGACTCTCTTATCACACATAACTTTGCAACCGTGACTCACTTTTCAACCAAACTTGGGTTGTAGATGCACTGAGGGGACCTGCATGTTATGGTCCAGTCAGAGGTCACATGGTAAGGTCAAAGGTCATTTCAGGTCAAACGTTGAAGTTTACGTGCAAGACTCTCTTATGACTCAAAACTCTGCAACCGTGTGACACTTATCTATCAAACTTGGGTTGTCGATGCACTAAGGGGACCTGCATGTTATGGTCCAGTCATAGGTCACATGGTAAGGTCAAAGGTCATTTCAGGTCAAACATTAAAGTTTACGTGCAAGACTCTCTTATGACACAAAACTCTGCAACCGTGTGACACTTATCTATCAAACTTGGGTTGTAGATGCACTAAGGGGACCTGCATGTTATGGTCCAGTCAGAGGTCACATGGTCAGGTCAAAGGTCATTACAGGTCAAACGTTGAACGGTTAAAGTTTACGTGCAAGACTCTCTTATGACACAAAACTTTGCAACCGTGTCACACTTTTCAGTCAAACTTGGGTTGCAGATCACTAAGGGGAAGTGCATGTTATCATTCTATTGGACTTCACATGATAAGGTGAAAGGTCATTGGAGGTCATATGTTACAGATGTTTTCAAATTCTTGAATTTGCTTTTCCTCTGTCATTTCTTGTATTTCAAACGTTAAAGTTTACCTGCAAGACTCTCTTATGACGCATAACTTGGCACATGTTGCTGCAATAGCAACCAAATTTGGGTGATAGATGCACTAGGGGTACATTCATGCTATTGTGCTGTCAGGTCACATGGTAAGGTGAAAGGTCATTTTAGGTCAAACTTTACGACCTGCAAGACTTTCTTGTGACATCAAACTTGGTTAGGGCAAGGGATGTACTTGGGGAAACTTTTGTGTTATTTAGCCACGGGTGGGCGAGACACAATCTTCCTATTGGCTTGTTTTTTTTGACAGAGATTTGTCTCTCTTGCCACCATGATTTCAGTCGACCTTTTATCATTTCAAAAGCGAATTGAAGATAAAAATTGACGGTTCCATTTTTTCAACCGCCAGCGCCATTAATGTACTACCCCCACCAATCTCCTCCACAATAACAATTTTACACCGCACTTACCAAACGCCCAATACACCCAAACACCTATGTCGCGTCATCTTCTTCTTTTCTTCTTCTGCTTCTTCTTCTTCTTCTTCTTCTCCTTCTTCTCCTTCTTCTTCTCCTTCTTCTCCTTCTTTTCTCCTTTTTCGACCCCTCTGTCTTGCTCTCTCTCTCTTAAACTCTATCGTTCCTTCAAGCCAACTTTAATTCAACAAAATTATCGTTACATTTCTTTTCTCCTTTTAAGAATGGCAACTAATCATTAACCATTTAACCCTAATACTCCCGGGGTTTTTCAAAGCTTGTTATTACGGGGGGGCATTATGGCACCCCCCCCCCCCCCGAGATCTCGGCCATGGGTCGCCCGATTGCCTCAAAAGTTTGCACAAGGGTCAAGAATTATGTAATCTAAAAAGTTGTATAGCTAAATTTACAAAGTCCTTTTATTTTTTAAAATTTATTAATTTATGCTAATGTATGCATGAAATCATAGATTTTGGTATTTCTCACTAAATAAAGCTTCAGGAATAGCAATTTTTGGTAGAAATGTCTTTCATAACTCCCTCATCAATTCCTGAAAGAAAAAGATAGGGTGTGGTAATTATTTCTTATGTATTTCATTGTTTTTCAATTTTCTTATGTATTTCTTTCTTTTTCGTCAGGCGTTTTATGTAAAGATTCAGATGCGTATGTGTGGGTGTGTGTGTGGGTGTGTGCGGGTGTGTGTGTGTGTGTGTGTGGTAATTATTTACACTATTTGAAACAATGATGATACTTACTAGAAAAGTATTTACATAAATTGGAAAAGCTTCTGATTTTGTCCATAGGGTTATACACAGTCATATAGAGAAATAGCGAAATTTCAGTGACATGTGTTTGGTAAACGTAATCTGACACCCGCACGGTAGGTCTGATCGCCATAAATTTGGTATCAAAATGTGCGGGAAGGATCAGAGAAAAAAGTCATGAAATTTTGTTTCGAAATATTGAGGCGTTAGGAAGTACCGACAAAAATTCGACAGGGGGGGTGGGGCCATTATGCCCCCCCTCCGGGAGTATTAGGGTTAAAAAAAGTGACATGTCTATACAAGTTTGTGTTCTCCTTCCTAATCATCTTCTTGTTGTCCCAGTTCCTTTTCTTTCTTTCACCTTTCAAAAAAAAAAAATGCGATAGAACTCGCAGCCGGTTCGTGAACTTACAAGCTTTTGTACGTGATTAATTTTACCTTCTTTTTTTTTGTTCTCTACTGAAGAAAATACTCCTGTTCACTGACAACCCATCTTGTAGAGTTTTTAAATCGATCTTTCTTTTGAACGTGCTATCTAGGTCTTTTTTTAAGACATTGATGCGAAGTGAAAAGAGCATGATCATGGACAGAATAATGATTATCTTCACTATATCCTTATTAATTTTGATTTCAATAAAATTAATCCACAGTCCACTACCTTTTGAAAACTTATTTTCCTTACTTTCTTTTAGCGTCACTATAGATCTATTATTCCTCATCATTCCCAGCCATCGATCGCCAGCCCCGCGCTTGCCATAGAATTTGCTGCCCGTTAAAGGCAACACTTTGATCACAATACTGAAAGCTAAACCTTTGTTCTGTCTTCTAAAACCCGGAAGGGGGAGGGGAGGGGTATAGGTCCTTTTGGTTATCCTTTCTTTGTCCTCTTTTTTAGCTTTTAAAAGTCATAAAACACTCAACAATGGTCAAGCCTTTTGAAAACTTCTTTCCTTCCTTTCTTATGTCACAGTCACACCAACGAAACCGACTCCAGACCGATCAAAACTATTACATTATTTTCAATGACATACCATTGGTTGGTTTGGAGTTGGTTTCGTTGGTGTGACTGCAACATTAGCGTTTCATCTTCCTCCCTGGCCGGCCCCATCTCGACCCACACTCACACCCTTGCCCTTGGATTCCTTGTTCAATACTGTCATTTATTTATTTTACACTTTCCTCGGGTTTTGCAAATGTTCAAGAGAGATATCCCTTTATTACCAACCATGCCAGATACCGATGTCGTTCCAACAAGCTTCTTCTTTTCTTTGGTATATTCCGTTAACTCGCACTCGATCAAATCACAAC
>CM057162.1:14002076-14013092 GCA_029962745.1 Echinometra lucunter
AAGAGTCATGAGAAGTCAAAATTCCTTTCAGGGAAGGGGTGGGGGGGGGACTGTTTTAGCATCCTTTGAAATCATGAGTGTATATTGACCCTTTTTCATACCTGCGGCAGTATTAATCACCGCGATATCCAGTTTTATTTAGATTATAGTTTAATGAAGACATAATTACTTGATACAGTCAGGCTCGAAGAAATGTTAAAAAAAAACAAACATAAAATGGCAGGGAATGTTAAAGACTTAAAGGCATTGGCTAACATTGTTATGATTTTTTAAAAATCTCATTTTGTTACTTAAAAGTGGGATAAACATTAGGGTTATAGTGTAAAAATAACAGTGTGAAAGTTTCAGAGCATAATATCCACGGGAAGTATTTTTAAATATTAGAAATTTGAACCAATGTTTGAAAAATATACGAGGGTCGGTTGCATAGACCCAACGTAAGGAGTGCGCATGCGCACATGACTCAACGGACCGCACTGTGTGTACTGACGTATCACACGGCGGAAGGCAAGTAACGGTATTTTTTAATTTGCGCAAACGGTCCTCTTAGTTCAGTGTCTCTCGAGAGGAAAGCTAATAAAATCGCGGTTTGCGTCTAACTTACATCTTTTCCTTCCAAATTATGGTTGGTTTCAGGGTTTTTTAGTATAAATACAAGTACTCATACACATGTTTCATCTTAGTTTGAGAATTTTTTAAATCAGCTACTCACAAAGTTAGCCAATGCCTTTAAATCGAATGAGAGTAGTGTTTAATATATGTGCCTAATAGAGAGCATTTTTCTAGGATATTTTTCATATGAAGTTAATTCAATTGTAACAAGAAACCTATTGGAGAGCAAAGACAAAATGGAAACAATTTGATATTTGAAGAGATCATACAACAAAAGTAGCATCTTTTATTGTATACAAATATTAATTAGAGGATGGTCCAAGTGGGCGATCACTGAGATCTTTTTTTAAAGTTCAGAAATCAAGTTGGGGCATGTTTCCGTATATAATGCGTGGTGGGTATGTGCCACGGAGAAGACCCCCATTTTTACACTCAAATTTCCGTTCCAAAGCATAGCATTTTTATCTTATTGAGAAAAAGAACAAAGAAAGCCGTTCCAAAGCATATATAGCATTTTCTTCTTATCGAGAAAAAAGAAGAAAGAAATCCGTTCCAAAGCTTTGCATGTTTTTCATTACGCCGTTCCGGCCGCATTGATCCACTACAATGAGCTGCATTTTTGGTGAAAAGTGACCCGCAGAGCGCTGTCTGACCATCGCCTTGCGCGAGCGCACCCGGCGGCTGTGCCGCCGGGCTAGCTGCATGCACGTATGCCCCGTTCCATAGGGATACATACGCCCTCACACGCAGGTGAACCGTTCCAAAGACCCCCGTTTTCACAAACATTTCTAGTTCCGAAGCCCGTTCCGAAGACCCTCCTTTTCACAATAAGCCCGTTCCAAAGCCCCCGTTTTTTGTCTCACCTGCGGCACATACCTACCACTTTTGGGGTCGAGTATCCCCCCCCCCCTCCCCCGGGAGTGTGGTATTCAATAGTCCATAGCAAACGGTATAAAGGGATTATCAGATTATGCTAAAATTTGGCACAAATTAGGATTAGGACTTATTCTTTATTTTCGCTAAAGTTCAGTTCAACACCTTGATGAATTTTTAAATTTACACGGGAATGAATGAAGGCGTTGTAAAAGTGCTCTAACACTCCATAAGGTGGTCAATTTGTATTGGGTGAAAATGAGGATTCGTTTTAAAATTGCCAACAAACATATTTCTCGGGCGAATTACGATCCCAAACTTTGGAAGCCATCATTCTTTCTTTTTTTCTTTTTTCTTGTGAGCACCTAGCAGGCCACCACACTAGTTTGTGAGCTCCTAATTTTTGTGTAGAATACTGTACAGAAGACACTTTCGAAAAGAAACTAAAAAACCAACTCTTTCCATCTTAAGTCCATAGTACATGTTTTGAGTAAGATGACAGTAATTCCTTTCTTAGCATATCATGCCTGCATATCATTTATTATGAATAATTATTTTCATTTACATTAATAATATATATATTACTGTTCCTTATTTGATTGCTGTCCCTACTCTGTTGTAATAGCGCTCTGATCAGCTTTTCTGTAAAAGCGCTCGATAAGAATCAATTATCATTATTATTAAATTACCTCTATATAGTTGAAGATATAAATCCCCACAATAATTATCACAATTCTAGGAAATACATGCATTTTTTTGCACTGCAGGAAGTGGGATGATAAAATATTTTATTTCTATACTATCCCTTTAGCTGAATTTCAATAAGACTGATCAAATTAAATTTTCAGTTTTCTTTTGGATCATAGATCTTGCTCCTCTTAAGCTATACATAAGCTTTGGAACACTGTACTTGCTTGTTGTCAGCAACAGCCCATAGGCTTATATCTACATGTATATGAAGTTAACTATAACATTGCATTTGTGTGAGTGGTAATAATATGTAGTTTAGTTTGTATTCAACAACCAATAAGTATGAAGTGACATCAATGGGTTTGTGAGATAACAAGTTAATTAACCCATTACTTACTGCAGCCAGGTGGGCTCTGTATTAAGCCTATGGGAATCAGAGAATATGTTAGTCATTGAGTTAAGAAAAAAATGTACTTTTATGAAGTACACTGTTGGTCATAAATGTGGAATAAAATGTTTTTGAATAAAGATATACAGTTTTCGGGGGTATTTGAAAGTCCAGGCGCAGACAAAATGATATTTGAGCAATTACATAATGTTACTCTATTACACAGGTGACATCATAACATGAAAAGAATTGTATTACGTCATAATTTCTTTTGTTGTAGACAATATTGACAATAAAAGCCTATGCATATGATATTCGGTCCCTTTCCCTGATTTGTAGCACTGCGTATAAGAAGATTGCATTTTTTTCGAGTTCTTTCTTCTGTTTGCAAAAAAAATCGGTAGAGACGTTCCTTGGACTGTGACTGGTCCAACGGCAAAAGCAACATGCGACAGAGTGGTAGCACTGCGGAAGGAGGGCCACAAGCAGACTGGCATTGCAGAAGTCCTAAGGTCATCAAGGAGTGCAGTCTCTAAGATCCTGAAACGTCAAGATGAGGCGGGAAATGTGCGGTCATGGAAATCTCCAGGACGTCCCAGATTGACAACATGAAGAGATGACCGCAAACTGTTGAATCTCAGCCGAAGAAACAGGAAGTTGCCGACGAGTCGTCTTTGTCTCTTGTGGAGGAGATATCATTGGATCCCGGTTTCCCGGTCGACCATTAATCGCAGATTGCTCTTACATGGTTACCGAGCATGGCGGTCGACCAAATGTCCACGCCTGTCTGTTCGCCACAGAGAAGCTCTTCTTCTTTGGGCTAGGGAGCACAGAAGGCTTCACCCAGGACATTGGCAAAATATGGTCTTCACGGAAAAGAGCTGGTTCATCCTTGATCGACAGGATGGGAAACACCGAGTTCGTCGAATGGTCGAGGAAAACCTTCACGATGACTGTATCCACGAGACAACTCAAGGCGGAAGCGGCTCAGTGATGATATGGGCTGTCATCCATTATGGAGGCAAAATGCCACTGATGGTTCCGGATGGATAGGTCAACGTCGCCACCTACAGGAATATCTTGGAGCTCTACTGCCTTCCATAAGCAAGATGAGTATGGACACAATTTCCGACTTCAGGACGACAACGACAGACCGCACGAAACTGCTACAGCAAGGGAATCCTGGAAGCAGAGGGCGTCGTGCAGTTGCCATGGTCAGCTTGATCCTCGGATATGAACCCCATAGTTCATGCATGGGCTGCCCTTGGTGGAGCCACCATCGACAGGGAGGTCATTCCTCAAAGTCTGCTGGAGTTGGGAGATACTCTGATGGAAAAATTGCGTGCTACACCTGTTGACGTCATCAATAACCTAGTGGTCAGCATGGTACGATGTCTGCATGCACTGGTTCATGCGAGGGCTGGACATACCTGATACTAGTGACTGAGTAAGAACAATGACTCCATTTTGATGCAAATTCGTCCATGCAATTACAAAAAAGAAATCATCTGAAAAACTGAAAGAGGCTGAAATTAATTATCTTATAATCCTTAATTTACTGTGTATTGTCGTCATTGTTGTTCTGTGCTCATGACATCCATTGCTCAGGACATAACCTTGTTAAAATCACTGTCAAATGTATGTAAGAGGCAGAATAATAAAGTAAAGTGGTTATTGTGCATCATATACGCCATTTTCAAATCATATTGATAAAATTATGCGGTGAAAATTTGGTGAAAAAAAATATTCCACCTTTATGACCAACAGTGTACTTTACCAGAATATTTTCTCATTCAACATGAATAATCTCATAAAGGAATAGGCCTATACCTAAGTACAACTCTGAATCCATTGTTGCTTCATAAGTTCATATACCCTTTCAATTAGCCATAGTCTTTCCAATTCAATTTGTAGATAGGAAAATGATTCAAACCTTCCTGTCCTTTCCTTCCTTTCTTCCCTTTTTCTTTCTTTGTAAGATGAGACCGGCAAAACTTCTTTTTGCAACAGCCACAAAAAAATGAAACAAAATATATATCAGAGCCAGAAGGGCATTAAATCTGTGTACAATGATACGAGTTAATGCCCTTATGGCTCCGAACAGACGATATATATACACAGGGGTGTAAAATGTAAAAACTTAAAAAAATTTAGGTGAATCATGAGGGTTAGGGTTATGGCTTATCATATTTGAGACCAAGAATATGTCTAGCTGCCAATTCACCCTTGTAGTGCGATTGATAAGACACTGGATTGCAGAATGTGAGGTACTGAGTTCAATTCCCATGGTGGACAAGACAAATCAGGTTTGTAAAAATATAAATCTTGACCACAGTTAACATGAATCAAGAGATGAAAGAGGCCCCATTTTTTACTCAACCCCCATCAAAAATGTTGCCCCTCTTCAGTGAGCTTAAAATGATGGAGGAGACCACATGCATTAATGCATCTTTGGGTGGCTTTTGGAAAAGAAAGTCAGTTTTTCTGTTATTATTAAGGTAAATAGCCAAAGGTCTAAACACTCTCATGTATGCAAATGCTGACTTCATATATTATGCAAGAAAATGGGTGAATGTTTGTGAGTCTTAAATTCCCCAGTCTGAGATGATGAGCTGGATGACCTTTGTTATCTTTTAATCAAATTTAAACTCGATTCAATTTGATATCAATTTTGGCAAATTTACTTCACTAACCAGTGCTTATTGTTTATCAATGCAATATTATCTTACTCGTGTTAACAATCTTGTCTTTATATGGTAATCGGTCAAACACAATACTTATTTCTAGACACTGCTGCCATAGTTCATCAACTGAGAAACTTCGACATCACCATACCACGAGATGGCACTGTACTCTAGCCCCGTAAGGTTTGAACCATACCACGATACACTATACACTAACTTTGTGTAGAAATGTAACTTTGAGATGCAAAGGAATTTGAAACAGTACTGCATCAATAAATGTCTTACCTTAGACAAAGAAAATTCCACAACATATTATTCTTGAAACGTGTGCAGACACTGTCATTCGCATGCACCTTACTTCAAAGATCAGGCAATAACAATTTATGACACCAAATTTCAGTCAAAAATTTGTATAAGCCGCGCAGGCAATGCAAACGCACGGTCTAACTCATACCATCCATGCAACACACAACTTCATTGCATCACTCCTGACAGGGGTAGAGCTACCACTGCACCATGTACTATGGTTGCATCCCCGCTCTACTACTCCCTTCCTCTGATTCGCTCCTAACAGCCAGCAAAGGGGTGTGTCTTCCTAGACTGACCAATCACAAACTTCGAGTAGGGGATTTTCCCGTCCTTAACGCTGACATGGCTGACATCATCATTAGCCAACAAGATTTTTGTACTTCAAACTTCACTTGTTTTACGCAAGTGAACATCGATCTCTGGGGGCGGACTGCATGGGGAATTGGGGGAGTTTTCCTTGAAATTCCTTCACAAGCTGGACACTATATTTTTGTCAAAATGGGCCAGTCAAGAGAAAAAAGGTCCCATCAAAACAACCGACAACAATAAGGAGGAAAAGAAAATAACTGATATGTATACCGGTATATTAGTGTTATGGTCACAGACCTGACATGTCTACAATGAGGCAAATTCCACAGTTTGAACATGCTGAAACCACTGACCAGCAAAGGTGAACCTTCTTGTAAACTGTTAGGAAGAATGACAGACACAAGGATAGGTAAACACATTGGACAGTGGACATGGACAGTCTTTTTAACCAACTGTCTGAATGTCATGATGTAAGATGAAAAACAGGTTTCTAAGCTACACTGTAAGTTGAGTTTGGACTATCAAAAATGTATAACTTGTTAAAAAGAGTAACCAAGCTCAAGAATATTCAGAAGGAAACTCCAATTGTCTAAAAGTTTGCACACAGCATACATGTATAACTTGCGTAGATTTTTATTTTTACCAATTAGGAAGCACAAGGGCAAGTATCTTGCAGACACAAATGAACAATCTCCTGCCTCTTAGAGTAGAACAGGGTACATACAGTATCTACTTTACTTCTTAAAAGATATTTGTCATTTTTTGTCAACAGCCATGCCAAATCTCAAGAACTGTGCTTTTCAGAATCGATGCATCCTTTGATATTGTACATGTACAATATCAAAGCTTATTTTCTTTTGTTTGTAATGCATGGCATGTTTGTATCAAACCAGAAGGAATTAAATGTTGTTTTGAACCTGAACTCTGTGTCGACTTGCTTTGAGGGTTCCAGCAGACCAGACCCATTCTAAGATAATGGCGGTCTTTGGACAAACAGTATTTTTAGATGGAGAGAGGTAAAGTCATGCACTGGAGGCAAGAAATCAGGCTGAAATTCCCACCTGTCAGTTTCAAATCAAGATTTGCATTCATTTATCACATGTGCACATTACTTTAGGACCGCTTCATCACTTTGGAGAACAAAATTTGGCACTGGCATTACTATCGACTTGAAAATATGTATTATTGTAATTCATCATAATTTTTCAACCAATAAACTTTAGAATAATATGAAGAGTTTGTTTGCAAAAACTGATTAAGTCCACTTTTATCAAACAGAAATATTTGCAATTAAAGATAAAAAAAAATAAAGAGAATAGTGCGTTTGTTTTTTTGTACTACTTCTGACCATAACTTCAAAAATATATCTCTGTATGTAAGGAGCAATATATCATTTGTAAGGTATTATTTTGTACTATATGACAGTGACTTTGCTTCAAAATTTTCAAAAATGGACTTATCAGCTATTGCCAACAGACTCTTCATATATAGAAACAATTATACAACTGATTTGCACAAACCAGTGAATTGTATGACATTTTAGCTGCTGAAAACAAAGTGTATAGCTATATTTAGGTCCACCCATCATGTAAGAGATCTATACAGCATGAACATTCAAACAATGTATGTGGAAAATTCCCAAATGCTAAGGCAGTCATGCATTACAGTAAGTGCAAGGTGAAAAGCAATGGCAGAAATCATGGGCTGGAGGCATGCATATATTCTTTGTAAATTGAAAATAAAGCATTGTCATGAACTCCCATAAAGAATTGTTGATTTGCTATGCAGTCTTCCCAAATAACTCTGCCTCAATATAATATTTGCACAAGAGTTCACTGCAGCATGAACATGCAAAACACAGTGGGTATATGATCCTCAAAAGTCAAAGGCCATCAAGTATTGTACACATAGTCAAAAGCAATGGTGGCAATCATGGAGGCATTCATAATTCTTTGTAAAATTGTAAAGAAGGCTGGGTGGGGGGGGGGGGGGCACTCACCCCCAAAGTGGTAGGGATGTGCCGCGGGCGAGACAAAAAACGGGGGCTTGGGAATGGGCTTGTTGTGACAAGAAGGGTTTTCGGAACAGGCTTCGGAACTACTCTATTTTAAATATGTTTACTCTTTCCTGCCTCAATATCTTTTTGTGTGGGAGAAAATTAAATACAACTAAGGTGTGGGAAAACCCAGACATCATGCCTTCTGCACAAACTCAAAAGCGGCCACAGATCTCAAATTAATCCATAAAAATCGTTCAAAGGTTGAAGGGCAAACATTGTCATAAATTCCTATTCATGACTTGTGCTGTTACGATCAGTCCATAGAAATCTCAAAATATGTGGGCACAGCTATCACTTTGAATGAATCATAGCAAGCATTTTGTCATGAGAAAAATAAATAAGAACACAAGTACAGCAAACATGCTTTTGATCATACAAGATGGGTGCAAGCATCATGAGAATTCTCTACTACACCTGTATACTACCCAGAGAGTCAGAGATATGTTCAAATTCTTGAGTATCTTGCTGTCAAAAGTGGAATCCACTTGTTTGTTTTGTAGTATGCTAAATACAACTTCTTTTCACTTGTTACACAAAAAAAATGACTCTTGTGACTTTTGAAAAGTGATATTTTTGCCTTTAATGTCTGCTCACTCATGCATGACTTGACAGATCAATCTCATTTTCAAACAGAAGATAGTCAATAAGTGTAGGAACACTCCTGCCAAATTATTTTCCTAAAAACGTCGTTAAAAAGTTATGCTATTTTGAATTAGGGGGGAGTTACTTTTTTTGTTGAGTTTATTTGTCAACTTGAAGAAAAAGATTACCTATGTTTCTCTGAATGAGCTAGAAATTTGAGCAAAACAGGGTCATATTTAAACACAAAATGGGCTAACATGAGAGTGAGACATGTGAATGCTCAAGTGACTGTTTCGCAAAATAGGTAACAAAGGAATATATTAAGAGCACTATTTCTACATGTACATGTACCTTGTGTTAATGCAAAAATGGATCATTGTTTTTTTGAAAAGTTTTCTACTGTAAGTTTGCAATATATATGGGTGCGGTAAATTTCTGTGGCCATCAACCTCTATTATTGAATACATAAATCACCACAATAATTATCACAATTGCATTTTTGCACTGTGGGGTGATAAATATCTTATTTCAAAACCATCCCTTTAACTGAATTTTAATAAGATTGATAAAATGAAATTTTCAGTTTTATTTTGGATCATAAATCTTGCTCCTCTTAAGCTTTGGAACACTGTACTTGCCTGTTGTCAGCAACAGCCCATAGGCTTATATCTGTGTAAGGTTAACTATTACCTTGCACTCATGTGAGTGGCAATATATAGCAGTTTGTTTTCTATTCCACCAACAATCATGTATTACATCATAAAGTATGAAGTGACATCAATGGGTTTATAAGATAATGATTCTTAACAATGACTTAATGCAACCAGGTGGATCCTGTATTAAGCCTATAGGGAATTAGAACATTCAGTAATCATCATGTATACTTTTATGAAGTATTTTACCAGAATTTTCCCTCATTCACCATGAACAAATTCACAGTCCTACACATCATGGGGCGATCTTGGACCACCTGTAATCTCATATAGGAATAGGCCTATATCTAACATCTCTGAATCCACTGTTGCTTCTTACACCCTCTCAAATAGCCCATAGTCTTTCCACTATGATTCCAACCTTTCTGTCCTTACCTTTCTTTCTTCTCTTTTCCTTTCTTTATAAAGGGACTGGCATTTAGACTTCCCTTTTTGCAACAGCCACCCCAAAATGAAATATATAGGGGTATAAAATGTAAAACATTCAGAATATGGAGGTGACTCCTGAGGGTTAGGGTTAACATATTTTGAGACCAGGAATATGTTTAGCTGCCAACTCGCCTTGTAGTGCCATTGATAAGACACTGGACTGCAGAATGTGAGGTACTGAGTTCAATTCCCATGGTGGACAAGACAAATAAGGTTTAATAGTAAAAATATCAATCTTGACCACAGTTACATGAATCTAGAGTGCAAGAGATAAAAGAGGACCCATTTTTTACTCAACCCCCATCCAAAATGTTGCCCCCTCTTCAGTGCTCTTAAAATGATGGAGGAGAGCATGTACGTTAACGCATCTTTGGGTGGCTGTCGGAAAAGAAAGTCAGTTTTTCTGTTATTACGGTATTAAAGGCATTGACTTTCTTTGTGAGTAGCTGATTTAAAAAAATTCTCAAACTAAGATGAAACATGTCTATGAGTACTTGTATTTGTACTCAAAAACCCTGAAACCAACCATAATTTGGAATGAAAAAGTGTAAGATAGACGCAAACAGCGATTTTATTATCCTTCGTCTCACGAGGCAATCACTAAGAGGACCACTTTGCTTGAATTTGAAAATGCCGTTATGTGCCTCCCACCACGTGACTCCTTATGTCTATTCTGTGCAACCGACCCTCGTATATTTTCAAACATTGGTTCACATTATTGATATTTAGAAATACTTCCTGTGGATATTATACTTTGAAACTTTCAGACTGGTATTTTTACACTATAACCCTTAAGTTTATCCCATTTTCAAGTAACAAAACAAGAATTTTTAAAATCATAACAATGTTAACCAATGTCTTTAAGGTAAATAGGCAAAGGCCTAAACACACTTGTTAACTACGTGCAGATGCATGACTTCATATATTCTGCAAGGAGATGGGTGAATGTTTGTACTTCTTAAATTCTCCAGTCTGAGATGATGAGCTGGATGACATTAGTTATCCTTTAATCTAATTTAAATTCAATTCAATTTTCAAGGTGAAATTGTGTGATCTGGTGCATACTGTAGAGTATTTTAAGGTACATGTATACCTAAAGGCATTATGAAGAGAGAAAATTATAAATTTTACATGCAAAGAAAATGATAAACATGGAATACCCACTTCTTGAAAAATGCCAACCATGGCTTTATTTGGTTCCCTTCTCTGTTTGACCCAGGTTTTGGATGTAGGTACTCTTGGGTGCAGATGATGGGAAGATGCAACAAGCAAGCGTCCAAACAGAGAATTTATTGTCTCTGTTGCCATCTTCAGTGTCATTATGGCTGAAAATGTTCCATATAAACCCATATAAACATAAAGAATTCA
>CM057162.1:14013592-14021092 GCA_029962745.1 Echinometra lucunter
GCACAAACTCAAAAGCGGCCACAGATCTCAAATTTATCCATAAAAATCGTTCAAAGGTTGAAGGGCAAACATTGTCATAAATTCCTATTCATGACTTGTGCTGTTACGATCAGTCCATAGAAATCTCAAAATATGTGGGCACAGCTATCACTTTGAATGAATCATAGCAAGCATTTTGTCATGAGAAAAATAAATAAGAACACAAGTACAGCAAACATGCTTTTGATCATACAAGATGGGTGCAAGCATCATGAGAATTCCCTACTACACCTGTATACTACACAGAGATATGTTCAAATTCTTGAGTATCTTGCTGTCAAAAGTGGAATCCACTTTTTTGTTTTGTAGCATGCTAAATGCAACTTCTTTTCACTTGTTACACAAAAAAATTACTCTTGTGACTTTTGAAAAGTGATATTTTTGCCTTTAATGTCTGCTCACTCATGCATGACTTGACAGATCAATCTCATTTTCAAACAGAAGTTAGTCAATAAGTGTAGGAACACTCCTGCCAAATTATTTTCCTAAAAACGTCTTCGTTAAAAAGTTATGCTATTTTGAATTAGGGGGGAGTTACTTTTTTTGTTGTGTTTATTTGTCAACTTGAAGAAAAAGATTACCTATGTTTCTCTGAATGAGCTAGAAATTTGAGCAAAACAGGGTCATATTTAAACACAAAATGGGCTAACATGAGAGTGAGACATGTGAATGCTCATGTGACTGTTTTGCAAAATAGGTAACAAAGGAATATATTAAGAGCACTATTTCTACATGTACCTTGTGTTAATGCAAAAATGGGTCATTGTTTTTTTGAAAAGTTTTGTAAGTTTGCAATATACATGGGTTCGATAAATTTCTGTGGCCATCAACCTCCATTATTGAATACATAAATCACCACAATAATTATCACAATTGCATTTTTGCACTGTGGGGTGATAAATATCTTATTTCAAAACCATCCCTTTAACTGAATTTTAATAAGATTGATAAAATGAAATTTTCAGTTTTATTTTGGATCATAAATCTTGATCCTCTTAAGCTTTGGAACACTGTACTTGCCTGTTGTCAGCAACAGCCCATAGGCTTATATCTGCGTAAGGTTAACTATAACCTTGCACTCATGTGAGTGGCAATATATAGGAGTTTGTTTTCTATTCCACCAACAATCATGTATTACATCATGAAGTATGAAGTAACATCAATGGGTTTATAAGATAATGATTCTTACCAATGACTTAATGCAACCAGGTGGATCCTGTATTAAGCCTCTAGGGAATTAGAACATTCAGTAATCATCGTGTTTAGAAAAAAAATACATGTATACTTTTATGAAGTATTTTACCAGAATTTTCCCTCATTCACCATGAACAAATTCACAGTCCTACACATCATGGGGTGATCTTGGACCACCTGTAATCTCATATAGGAATAGGCCCATATCTAACATCTCTGAATCCACTGTTGCTTCTTACACCCTCTCAAATAGCCAGTCTTTCCACTATGAGTCAAACCTTTCTGTCCTTACCTTTCTTTCTTCTCTTTTCCTTTCTTTATAAAGGGACTGGCATTTAGACTTCCTTTTTGCAACAGCCACCGTAAAATGAAATATATAGGGATATAAAATGTAAAACATAAAGAATATGGAGATGACTCCTGAGGGTTAGGGTTAGAGCTCAACATATTTTGAGACCAGGAATATGTTTAGCTGCCAACTCGCCTTGTAGTGCCATTGATAAGACACTGGACTGCAGAATGTGAGGTACTGAGTTCAATTCCCATGGTGGACAAGACAAATAAGGTTTAATAGTAAAAATATAAATCTTGACCACAGTTAACATGAATCTACAGTGCAAGAGATAAAAGAGGCCCCATTTTTTACTCAACCCCCATCCAAAATGTTGCCCCCTCTTCAGTGAGCTTAAAATGATGGAGAAGAGCACATACATGTACATTAATGCATCTTTGGGTGGCTTTTGGGAAAAGAAAAGTCAGTTTTTCTGTTATTATTAAGGTAAATAGCCAAAGGTCTAAACACTCTCATTAACTACATGCAATTGCATGACTTCATATATTACAAGAAAATGGGTGAATGTTTGTTATTCTTAAAGTCCCCAGTCTGAGATGATGAGCTGGATGACCTTTATCGTTTAGTCCATAGCAGTACAGAGCTTTCTTGAGGTCTAAATTAATCATCTTCAATCCTCAAATTGGCAATACAATTTTTTTTTCCACGTTTACATAGCTTGAAAAAAATAAATATGGATATAACATAGACCAAAATGAAATATTATTGTAAAATTGAATAAAAAAATGCCAATTCGAACACAGAAATAGTGATTATATATTAATTACTGCGTTGCCAATTTAAAGAGTTTAATGATTAGTTACACTTAAACTGCTCTAATTCGAGAACGCCACACCATACAGCGATGGGAATGAGCTCAAATTTGTCAGTACATTTTTCTTTTTCTGCTCATATGTGATATGTACTGCCCAACAGATACTGCAAAAGCGTCTCCTCAAGGTGACACTGTACCTCTATGGGTTAATCTAATTTAAACTCAATTCAATTTGATATAAATTTACTTCATTATCCAGTGCTTATTTTTTATCAATGCAATATTATCTTACTTGTGTTAACAATCTTGTCTTTATATGGTAATCGGTCAAACACAATACTTATTTCTAGACACTGCTGCTATAGTTCATCAACTGAGAAACTTCGACATCACCATACCACGAGATGGCACTGCACTCTAGCCCCGTAAGGTTTGAACCATACCACGATACACTATACACTAACTTTGTGTACTTGAACTTGAACTTGAACTTGAAATTTATTATCCAATAATAAACATATAAGATACATACAGATACATGTATAGAATACAATCAAAGGATAAAAGGAACCAGAATATAGCATGAATGCTAATCGAGCCTGGTACCTTTAAAGCATTGGAATACATTGTATGGCTACACAAAATAGATTTGAAATGTTTTATGAAGCAGATTACTTGAAACAAAACTATGATACAAATAAATGGATAAAAGGTCAGTATCAAATACTTATAGCTGCTTAATCAAATATGAAATATCTTGCAGTTTGATATTAGTTAATAGTTATTCATATAAGAGATTGTCTACAAATTCCTACAAAAATAATCAGAGTATAAAGAGGTGCCTCAAACACCCTCCTAAATTGTGTGACTTGAACTTAACAAGTATTCTACAAGTGTTTTTCTAAAACATGATGCAGATGGCTTTGTTCGCACAGTGAGGGGTAGTTCATTCCACAAAGAACTACCGACATACGAAACTGAAAATTTTCCTTTGGTTGTCCTAACCTTAGGTATATACAGGTTATTTTTTTCTTTCTGCCTTGTCGGATAATTATGCTGAAGAAAAGAGCAATACTGAACAATTGTATGAGGTAACATTCCATTTACAAGTTCATACACAAAACTACAAATACAGAGTTTGTGCAGTTGATACACATTCAACAGTTTAAACTTTTCAAATAATGGTTTAGAATGTGCCATGATTGAACTAAACGTGATAGCACGTAGAGCCATTTTTTGACTTAACAGTATACAATTCAGATTTGCTTTATAAGTACTACCCCATACTTCAATTCCATAGGTAATGTGAGGCTGCACCAGAGTTTTGTACAGTAAGATCAAAATTTTCTGTGGCACAAAATTTCTGAGTCTAAAAATAATGCCAATTTTCCTCCTAATACATTTGTTTACCTTCTCAATATGAGTTTTCCAGGTCAGGTGTTTGTCGATGTTTAAACCTACAAACAATGCAACATCCACTTCATTTATAATGGTATTTGCTATTCTCAAATTTTCTTTTACTTCAATGGATTTTCGACCTCCACTGATAAGCATATAATTTGTTTTTGATAGATTAATTGTGAGTTTATTTGCATTGCACCAACTTGATACCTTTTCAAGATGTGTATTTACTTCATCCATATCAACAGTAGACTGACCAACAGGAAACGTGTGAAAGAGGTTTGAATCATCAGCAAAGAGTCTAAAACTGAAGTAATCTGTACAATCTGGTAAATCATTAATATAGATTAAGAAGAGGGTTGGCCCTAATACCGATCCTTGGGGTACACCGCATGTTGTTTTCTTTCTTGATGAGTTGATCCCACCATATTTTACAAACTGAGTTCTGTCACGAAGATAATTTCTAAACCACATTAGCGGTAATCCCCTAATTCCATAACATTGAAGCTTCCTACACAGGATAGAATGATCTATTGTGTCAAATGCCTTTTTGAAGTCTAAGAATACACCAAGTGTTATTCTGCCTTCATCAATCGATTTTATTACATCATTTATTAGATTTGTGAGGGACAACTTAGTACTGTATTGCTTACGAAACCCATATTGGTGCTTGCACAAAATGTCATTTTTCTCAAGGTAAGCAAGTACTCTTTCATTCACTAATTTCTCGAAGACCTTTGCCAAAAGAGGCAATACTGATATTGGACGATAATTTCCAGGATCATCTTTCTTTCCTTTTTTAAAAATTGCTGTCACCTTAGCTACCTTCATGCCACTGGGAAATTTACCTGACAAAAGTGATAGATTAAAGATGTAAGAAAGTGGTTCTGCAATGACATCTGCAGCATCTTTTAACAACCGTGCAGGAATGTTATCATAACCACATGCTTTATTTAAACTGAGAGAAACAAGACGGTCTCTAACTTCAAAGTATGTAATAGGCTTCCAAAACAAAGAACTATTAACTTGTTTATGAATGTACTTATCAAAAGAATTTTGAACACGATCATATATAATATCCTTGGCAAGACTAGGACCTATATTCACAAAAAAATCATTAAATGCTTCCGCTATTTCAGGATCTGAGTTAACAATCTCTTTGCCTCCATTCCCATCAATACATAGATGTTCTACATGAGTTGCCTTGGTGTTACTACTTTTGCTATGGAGGAGGTCATTTATTGATTTCCATGTCTGCCTTGTGTCACCACTATGGGTCTCAAATAACTCTGCATAGTACTTTCTCTTTGCATTTCTGAGAATAGTAGTTAATACATTACGATATCTTTTATATTTTGCTACATGTACTTCATCATGGTTAGATTTGATCACTTTACAAAATAACTTATGCTTGTTCCTTATCGACTTGCGTATGGCTTTAGTTATCCAAAGTTTTTTGTTCTTTCTCCTGTTGCTATGTACTTCAATAAAGGGGGCATGTTTATCACATTCGTCTTGAAACATTTGTACAAATTCATCATAAGCCATATCAACATCCCGACATTTAAATACTCTATCCCATGCGACTGTTAGGAGACTTTCACAAAAATTTTCTTTGTTGAAACGCTTGTAACTTCTGTATTTTACTTTATCTTGTAGTTGGGGATCACTTGAGCTGTTCATGAAGATGGCAAATGTTGGAAAGTGATCTGATATATCAGTCATAATTGTTCCCACTTTCATAGAATTTGTAGTAATATTTGTATAAATATGATCAATCAGTGAGGCTGAGTGGCTTGTAATTCTAGTAAAACCTTCTATCATTTGTTGTAATCCCATACATCGAAGAGAGGTTACAAACAAGTTTGTAGCATTACAGGAATTATGAATATCAATATTAAAGTCCCCCATAAGGATGCATGCTTTCTTGTCAATTTTGAATTGTTCTAAAGTGTGAATCAAGCTTTCCTGAAATTCAGATACATCTGTATTTGGTCTTCGATATACGATACCAATAACTGTACTCTGTTTATTAAGAGATATTTCCAGCCATATATATTCTGCATGTACAACACTGCCATGTAAAGTCTTATAATTTACTGATGAATGAATGTAAGCTCCAACACCACCACCTCTAACATTGGAATCACGGCAACTCACTTCTAAATCATACCCATTCATACCTAGAGCATCTAAGGAGGACACATTCCAGACTTCAGAAATTCCTACTACTTGAATTTTAGATTCAAGGCACTGCTCATAAAGCAGTCTGAGGTGATCATTGTTTTTTGTAAGGGATCTTATGTTAACATGAGATACAGTGAATGATTGTTTACACTCCTCTACAAACATATTGTCAAATTCAGCTGGGGTTAGATTGTAGGATTCTACATGAAGGTTATTAACAACATCATCATCATTTTCAGCAATCATTTATAATATGGTAAGATATTTTCTCTACTCATGTGTTGGCATAGAATAGTTAATTCATGTAATGGAGCTTGAAGGTTTGGTAGTCGATGGTATCTAGTCCAATGTCAAATAGATCATCAGGAGAGGTAATTGTTTTGAAGGTGTCATCAGTCATTTTACACACAATGTTTCCATTTTGCGTAGATACCCTTTTCACCAAGGGACTTGTTTTCGCTGCCTTCAGGACAGCAAACCTCATAGGAGTGATATCCTCGTTGATATACACCCCATCAAAGTTGCTGTCCCCTTTCAGATTAAATCTACCTGAAAACACCCCATCTCGCTTTCTTCTCATGGCAAAGCGTACCATGATTTGCCTCGGTTTTCCTGTTTTTTTCCCGATACGATAACATGCTGAGATGTCCTCCCTGGACAGGGCGATGCCGGACTTTTCCGCCACTTTTAGGACTTTTCTATACAACATGTCATCGGTTTCATCCTCCTTTGTCTTCCCTTCACCTTCCTCCTTCTCTTCCCCCTCCTTGACTCCAGTGATGCGGAGATTGTCCCGCCTCAGCTGTTGCGCTATCTCGTCATGCTTATACTGCAGTCTTAGAAGGTGGGGGTTTACCTCCTCCTTCACTGCCGAAAGGCAGACATCTTTAACTGCAGTGATGATTGCAGGAATGGCCGCCTCCACTGCTGCTTTAACAGCCTTGGTCAGTAAACCTGCAAACTCATCCCTGTCTCCAACCTTTACATCTTGAAGATGGTTTTCAATGTCGAAGTTGACAAAGAGCCCCTTCTCCTTTTTCTCTGCTGCAGCCGCCATTCCTTGTGCAGTAAGGACCTTGTGGTTGAATTCCGGGTTGTCCACAAATGGCCTTTTGGGAGATGGATGTCCTTGGGGCGCATTCGTGGTTTTAGGGAGAAATTTCCCTGCATTCCTCTTTGCTCTTTTATCAGGCATGATGACTTCCAGGCAAAATTGCTTTAGATGAGATTATACAACAGCTTTCTTGTTGAGTGGGACCAGAGTGAAGAATTTTCTACAGTAGGCTAAAAAACATTGTCAGAAAAATCACTGATTCCAGATGGACGAAGAAAAGTAAGTACAGTTAACTTTGTTGAGCCTGATGAGTATTCCACATCATTCTGCCAAGTGACATCAACACCACATGAAATTAATTACAAGAGAATTAAAAAACTGAGTTTCGGCAGCAGAAAGTCATGCAGGCATCGACAGATCTTTCCTTGATGTGAATGTAGAAATGTAACTTTGAGATGCAAAGGAATTTTAAACAGTACTGCACCAATAAATGTCTTACCATAGACAAACCAAATTCCA
>CM057162.1:14025092-14045144 GCA_029962745.1 Echinometra lucunter
TAAATTGAAATGTACATTTTGTTAATTCTATTTTGGTCGGCCTTCTATAAGGATTGCCCTTTTTGACTGCTACCCACTCAGTATATTTTATTCCTTTTCTTGTAAATAAATGTACTATGTGAAATGTTTCATATCCTGTTCCTTGTATGTTTTTTATACTGAGAAAATAAATGAACTGAATTGAATTGAGACACTGAAAGTTAGAATTTCCTGATTAATGTCCATTTTCAATAGAAAATTAATTTAGGACAAAGTCAAAGTTAGAAAGGACATAAAAGGGTTGATATTGTAATTAAAGAATCCTCGCCACAATTCTTTTCCTACAAGCCTGTGTGGATATACATGGAGATTCATATAGTCTTTGAAGGTGGAGGTTTGCATGGTGGTACTGATAACGTAGCTGAGGTTTACAGTTAACCATGTGGTAAGTTCTGAAACAGGACTCTCCATTTCTCCTCTCCCCTCAACTTTTTCTACTCTCTAACAGTCCTTATTTCAGGACTTACCGCATGGTGAACCATAAATCTCAGCTACAGTATGTTAGATTCATATTGCTCATCAATACATTTAACCACTGAGGGCAAAAATGCATGGTGAACCGTAAATCTCAGCTACAGTATGTTAGATTCATATTGCTCATCAATACATTTAACCACTGAGGGCAAAAATGCATGGTGAACCGTAAATCTCAGCTACAGTATGTTAGATTCATATTGCTCATCAATACATTTAACCACTGAGGGCAAAAATGCATGGTGAACCGTAAATCTCAGCTACAGTATGTTAGATTCATATTGCTCATCAATACATTTAACCACTGAGGGCAAAAATGCACATGCATCAGATACTTTTCCTTCATTTCAGTAGTAATGGTAAATACAAGGTGCTCAGGAAAATGCAGTGGTGCAAAAAGAATGAGTCTAGAACGCAAAATGGAAATTTGCTGAAAATCACATTATTTAAACAGATTGATAATTCAATGGATAACATGCAGACCTAGTAAATCAATATACAATCTTCCTGCGGCATGATCTTGGCTGAAATTCAATTCCAATATGTCACAATCAGGTCACAATAGACATTTTAATTTGTGCATTTTTTGAAGTGTGTGCGTTTCGGACACGTCTTTTTGCATCACTCTGTTTTCTTCATAAGGTGCATGTACCCTGGAAAAACTTGGTACCGAACCAGAGTAAAAAGGATTCATACATCTAGCTATGATTTTTCTAAGATCATTCAATTACCTCTTTTTTAACAGAACATTTATTTCTCCAAACTTCAGGGTTGCTAAACTTATGTTAGATCATTCAATTACCTCTTTTTTAACAGAACATTTATTTCTCCAAACTTCAGGGTTGCTAAACTTATGTTAAATCACCTCATGAAACAATTAAAAAGTTTCAGGAGAAAGTTGTTTGTGAAAAAAATGACAAGTAAAATATTCTTACAAGCGGATAGCATGTGATTCACGAATCTGTTGGGGGTGTACAGGTATAGACACGTTACAGAAAGTTTAAAAAATAGCCTCATAGACATTGTATGAAATAGTTCAATGCTGGCTCTCGCTGAGAGCTACAAACATGTAGGTCAATCAAGTAGTGCTTCTCAATATAACTTCTTGACTGTTAAATGAACAAAATATCACAAGATTTTACATGTTGAATCATGTCACATCAAGAAGGTGTCTGCGTAATTTCATTTTAAGACCATGGTCTAAAATGTTTCCTAAAATATTGGCAAGAAGAGAATTCAGATGAA
This sequence comes from Echinometra lucunter, assembly GCA_029962745.1. Classification (NCBI taxonomy): domain Eukaryota; kingdom Metazoa; phylum Echinodermata; class Echinoidea; order Camarodonta; family Echinometridae; genus Echinometra; species Echinometra lucunter. The sequence goes on from CM057162.1 coordinate 14,026,851, forward strand.
CAGCACACAAGGAGGTGGCATGCAGAGGCATGGATAAGCTGAAGAAGGTGACTCTTCACCTTTTATACAGGAATCATCTACTAGTACCTTGTTTCTCCCTGCTCAATTCAGATGAACAGCACACAAGGAGGTGGCAGAGGCATGGATTAGCTGAAGAAGGTGACTCTTCACCTTTTATACAGGAATCATCTACTAGTACCTTGTTTCTCCCTGCTCAATTCAGATGAACAGCACACAAGGAGGTGGCATGCAGAGACATGGATAAGCTGAAGAAGGTGACTCTTCACCTTTTATACAGGAATCACGTACTAGTATCTTGTTTCTCCCTGCTCAAAATCAGTATGGGTATCAAAATCTATTTGAAACGATGCAGTTCATGTAGTATCTCATTAGTGACTTTTTACGTCACAGAGAGCCAATTTACTATAAGGTTTTTGAAAGGCGTTTCTTTCATTGAACCATGCTAATTAGAGATCACACACTACTTAACAAATGTAAGCAACCAAAACATACTTATAGAATTACATGTAACTTTGCCTAAATATAACTTTTATACAAGAGATCAGGGTAGCAATAACATGCAATACATGTAACTGTGGGTGGAAAATCCCGAAATGTTAAGGCCATCACGCATCGTGCATAAAAACAAAGCGATGGCAGAAATCGTGGAGGCATTCATAATTCTTTGTATAATTGAAAAGAAAGCATTGTCATGAACTCCCATAAGGTCTTGTTTATTTGCTATGCAGTCTTTCCAAATACATGTACTGTTCATCATGGGCAGCCGCAGGGAATTTCTGATGGGTGGGGGGGGGGGGGGGGTAAAGTCCCACAGGTCAGTTTCTTTACATTTCAAATGAACAAAAATAGGGTCATAATGACCCTGCCCCCTCTTCCCCATTCTTTCATCATCATCATCATCATTATCATCATCATCACCATCATCATCATCATCATTATCATCATCATCATCATCACCATCATCATCATCACCATCATCATCATCATCATGACCATCATGACCATCGTCATCATCGTCATCATCATCACCATCATCATCATCATCACCATCACCACCATCATCATCATCGTCATCATCATCATCACCACCATCATCATCATCATCATCACCATCACCACCATCATCATCATCATCACCATCATCATCACCTTTGTCATCATCGTCATCATCATCACCATCATCATCATCACCATCATTGTCATCATCATCATCATTTTCTCTTCCTTCTTTATGTTTTATCACTCGAAAAATGATAGGGGTGGCTGCCCCAACTTTTCCGCTGCCCCTGCTTTACAGTGATTGGTAATCCCTTCATTTCAATCTTGCTAAAAAGAGTAACCAAGTTCAAGAATATTCAGAAGGAAGCTCCACTTGTCTAAAAGTTTGCAAATATAACTTGCGTGGATTTTTATTTTTACCAATTAGGAAGCAAAAGGGCAAGCATCTTGCAGACACAAATGAACAATCTCCTGCCTCTTAGAGTAGAATAGGGTACATACAGTATCTCCTTTACTTCTTAAAAGATATTTGTCATTTTTTGTCAAAAGGCATGCCTAATCTCAAGAACTGTGCTTTTCAGAATCCATGCATCCTTTGATATTGTACAAGTACAATATCAAAGCTTATTTTCTTTTGTTTGTACTGCATGGCATGTTTGTATCAAACCAGAAGGAATTAAATATTGTTTTGAACCTGAACTCTGTATCGACTTGCTTTGAGGGTTCCAGCAGACCAGACCCATTCTAAGATAATGGCGGTCTTTGGACAAACAGTATTTTTAGATGGAGAGAGGTAAAGTCATGCACTGGAGGCAAGAAATCAGGCTGAAATTCCCACCTGTCAGTTTCAAATCAAAATTTGCATTCATTTATCACATGTGCACATTACTTTCGGACTGCTTCATCACTTTGGAGAACAAAATTTGGCACTGGCATTACTATCGACTTGAAAATATGTATTATTGTAATTCATCATAATTTTTCAACCAATAAACTTTAGAATAATATGAAGAGTTTGTTTGCAAAAACTGATTAAGTCCACTTTTATCAAACAGAAATATTTGCAATTAAAGATAAAAAAAATAAAGAGAATAGTACGTTTGTTTTTTGTACTACTTCTGACCATAACACTGATTTGCACAAACCAGTGAATTGTATGACATTTTAGCTGCTGAAAACAAAGTGTGTAGCTATATTTAGGTCCATCCATCATGTAAGAGATCTATACAGCATGAACATTCAAACAATGTAGGTAGAAAATTCCCAAATGCTAAGGCAGTCATGCATTACAGTAAGTGCAAGGTGAAAAGCAATGGCAGAAATCATGGGCTGGAGGCATGCATATATTCTTTGTAAATTGAAAATAAAGCATTGTCATGAACTCCCATAAAGACTTGTTGATTTGCTATGCAGTCTTCCCAAATAACTCTACCTCAATATAATTTTGTGCAAGAGTTCATTGCAGCATGAATATACAAAACACAGTGGGTATGAAATCCTCAAATCTCAAAGGCCATCATGTATTGTGCATAAAGTCAAAAGCAATGGTAGCAATCATGGAGGCATTCATAATTCTTTGTAAAATTGTAAAGAAGGCTTTGTCAAGAAATTCCATGGAGACTTGTTAATTTGCTATGCAGTCTTTCCACATACTTTTTAGTGGGGGCAGTGCCAGGGTTTTTGATGGGGGGGGGGGGGGAGTCCCACAGGTCCGCTTCATCTCGTTTTGAGTGATCAAATAGGGCGATTATGTAGTAGTTGCTTGACATACATGTATCCCCTCTTACCCCACTCCCTTTCTTTCCTCCTTTCCTTTTCTTTTTTAATCACTTGAAAAATGACCAGGCTGTCTCCCCCTGTAGTGCTAGTGTGGGGGGGCACTCACCCCCAAAGTGATAGGGATGTGCCGCGGGCGAGACAAGAAACGGGGCTTTGGAACGGGCTTGTTGTGACAAGGAGGGTCTTCGGAACGGGCTTCGGAACTACGAATGTTTGTGAAAACGGGGGTCTTGTGAATGGTTCGCCCACGTATGAGTGCATGTGTATCCCTATGGAACAGGCTTACAGTGTACATGCAAGCAGCTAGCCCAGCGTCACGGGCGCCGGGTGCGCTCACGCAGAGGGGATGGTTCAGACAGCGCTGGCTTGCCTTCGCGCGGTACTGTGCGGGCTGCTCTTCACCAAAAATGAAGCTCATTATAACGGATCAATGTGGCCGGAATGGCGAAACGAAAAACTTCCTATGCTTTGGAACGGATTTTTTTTTTCTTGATAAGAAGAAAATGCTATGCTTTGGAACAGAAATCGAGGTCTGAAAAAGGGGGTCGTCAAAGCAGCACGTCCCCGTACCACTAATATATGTGAGTGCCTCCCCCCCCCCCCCCCCCCCCCCCGGGCCCCTGCTTTATAGCTGTTAGTCTCTTCCTTTCAATCATGTAAAAAAATACAAAAAAAACAAGTAACCAGGTGTAAAACAATTCAGAAGTAAACTCTACTTGTTTGAAGTTTGTAATTACCATAACATAAAAACATAAACTTCCAATAATTTTACTGATCCTCCCTTTCACATTCAATCTTCGTTATTCCTATCAGTTTAAGGTAATCCATCTTCTGCTGCCTTCCCCAATTCTAAAAATTACTTAGAGACCATCTGCATGAGGGTGCCAGTGTTTGTTCCGTTAGGACAATCTTTCATATGCACACAGAACAAACCAAGCTGGAGCTTTGGCTATACATGTATGTGTGACTGACAAATACCATTGCAGCCGTTTAAAAAGCAACACCAGGGGAGCATTTCATGAAGAGTTTTGTCGGTGATTTTCACCGACTAATTTGCTGTTAGCCAATCAGATGCGAGGATTTTCAGTAGCTTGTAACATTTGTCGGTGATTTTCACTGACAAAACTCTTCATGAAACGCTCCCCAGATATTCATCATCCTAATAAAAAAAGAAGATATTGTGAGTTTCAAACATGATTGCAGCATCAGACTATCATGCTTTCTGTGTGTACCCGGTGTGATAATGATAAAGTGTACACCAGAATCTTTAATTTCAATTTTAAAAACACAAAAGCGCCCTTGTGACTAGATACGTGTAGATCACTTCGCTCGCTTGCGTGGTCCTTCGAACATTCTACGCATTCTTGCCCCCCAGGAAAAATTGTTTTGCGTACAGTCCTGCTCTTCCATGAGCAATACCCTACATCATAAAATGTACATTTAAAAAAAAAGATTAGTAATTGTTGGCCACTTACGTTAAATCTGCAGTTCTTTGTAAAGAGTACATTTCTAAAATAAGTGTTACTGTTTTGATTACAGTATTCTACAGGTATGTATGAACAGAAAAACATTGTTTCAATGCATCATTGCACAGTTTGAATCTGAAGCCATTTCTAACCTCCCTACTCTATTGCAGACATCTCAAAATCTTGTTTTTCCATTTTCCATAAGCACTTCAGGACTATATGATCAAACAGCAGATTATCAGAATACTCTTGCTAAATATGTTTCCTCTTTCCTGCCTCAATATCATTTTATGTGGGAGAAAATTGAATACAACCACGGTGTGGGAAAACCCAGACATCATGCCTTCTGCACAAACTCAAAAGCGGCCACAGATCTAAAATTTATTCATAAAAATCCTTCAAAGCTTGAAGGGCAAACATTGTCATAAATTCCTATTCATGACTTTTACTGCTACGATCAGTCCACAGAAATCTCAAAACATGTGGGCACTGCTATCACTTTGAATGAATCATAGCAATTATTTTGTCATGAGAAAAATAAATAGGAACACAAGCACAGCAAACATGCTTTTGATCATACAAGATGGGTGTAAGCATCATGAGAATTCTCAACTACACCTGTATACTATACAGAGATATGTTCAAATTCTTGAGTATCTTGCTGTCAAAAATGGAATCCACTTGTTTGTTTTGTAGCATTGCTAAATGCAAGTTCTTTTCACTTGTTACACAAAAAAATGACAATTTTCTAAATGTGCATTTTACATTGCAGTTATTCATATTCATCCAGTTACACGGTTACATAACCTTTCAATGCACTGTTCCATATTCTTTTCATTTTCATCATCTCTCAGTCTATTTCTTTATTATGATGATCCTCCATTTTGTTTAGGCAAAAGTGATCATTACAACTTGCAAGAAATAGAAGAGTATTTAAATATGGCGTGTTCAAGTGCCATTTATACACTAGAAAAGTTTTTTTTTTTAAATCTGAAAGAATTATCAATGATCCACCAGTAAAAAGAGCAGAGGTCTCGCAACCAGGAGGTTTGAAATCAAGTGGATGTGCTAATGCCCTTTGGTAAGGTATTGATCCTCATAATACCAAGTACTTCAGAGGGGACTTTAAGTAGTTGGTCCACTGTCTGGCTGCATAAGCGCCTGTCCCATACTGGTGTCTGACGATTCAGTCTGCCTTCATCTAAATATTTATGTCAGACAGTGCCAGATGGCTGCAATTCAATTTTTTTGAGCCATAAACATGTCCAAGTTTAAAACAGCTAGCCCCATCTGCCAATGTCTAGATACGTCTGTAAACCAGCTGAAGAACGAATTTTGAAAGTCCAATAAACATACGCATTCGTTTCTCAGACGGAATCATTAAACAGCAGTGTCGGACAGGGCTTTACTAACAGACATACAAATGCTTTCTCAGCAGTCAGGTAAAATAACCAACCAACCAGTAATGTTCAGCCAATGTATAGGCCTAAAGCTGTGTGAGGTTACTACTCTACCTTGCATTCATGTGATTGGCAATATGTAGGAGTTTATTTTCTATTCCATCAACAATCATGCATAACATGATTGGGTATGAAGTGACATCGATGGGTTTATAAGATAACGAGTATAATTGACCAATTACTTACTGCAACCAGGTGGGCCCTGTATTAAGCCTATGGGAATCAGAGCATACAGTAATCATTGCATTGAGAAAAAAATATACATTTTGCAAAATACTTCACCAAATATTGTCTCATTCAACATGAATGAATTCACAATCCTACACATAGAAGGGGGGCGGTCTGGGGCCACCTGTAACCTCATAAAGAAATAGGCCTATCCAAGTACAACTCTGAATCCATTGTTGCTTCATAAGTTCATATACCTTTTCAAATGGCTTATACATACAAACATACGCACACACATTCACTTGCGAATGTGTTCCTTAAGTTTCTTACTGTCGCAAATCAAAGATGTGCATGAGGCTGATTTCGTAATGGAATGCGCATCTCTGAGGTACCCTCAAATAACACAAAATTTCACAAATTTTCAACATGAATGAATTCACAATCCTACACATAGGGGGGGGGGGCGGTCTGGGGCCACCTTCAACCTCATAAAGAAATAGGCCTATCCAAGTACAACTCTGAATCCATTGTTGCTTCATAAGTTCATATACCTTTTCAAATGGCTTATACATACAAACATACGCACACACATTCACTTGCGAATATGTTCCTTAAGTTTCTTACTGTCGCAAATCAAAGATGTGCATGAGGCTGATTTCGTAATGGAATGCGCATCTCTGAGGTACCCTAAAATAACACAAATTTTGGGTCGGGGGGGGGGGGGGGGGGGGGAAGGCCCGCACGCCCCCCCCTCCCCCCGGCTCTGAGCCTGCCTTTGACACCCCCATCAGGTAATAGCCAACTCTTTTCTTCTTTCCTACTTGTTTTTTTTTTTACTTCGTTAACAAGAAATGGCTGGTACATCAGACTACTCACCACACCCTTTCGAAACAAGCACCCCCCCGTTCCATTCCATGAATGGGTGCGTTAATTTCACTCCCCATACGCAACCCATCATTTTGAGACAACCGGGAGGGGGGGCTACTCTCGAAAGGGTGCGGCCATCCCCGTTCCCTCCCCGCTCCCCGCTTTGGGTGGCTGTTGGAAAAGAAAGTCAGTTTTTCTGTTAGTAGTAAATTAAACAGCCAAAGGTCTAAACACACTCGTTAACTCCATGCAAATGCATTACTTCATATATTCTGCAAGGAAATGGGTGAATATTTGTAATTCTTAAAGTGCACAGTCTGAGATGATGAGCTGGATGACCTTTATTATCTTTTAAGGCCTTATCATGAAATAAGTCACCTCTCGTCTCTCGTGTACTGTGCACTCGCATTGTGTACAAAGTCTATGAGAGTGGAAAGAAGTCATCAGCACTGACGAAATAAACGGCAGTGAATGGGTTGGTGATTTATTTCTCCATGATGCCTCTTTTAATCTTATCTAATTTAAGTTTAAAGGAGAATGCAACCCAGACATCAGTGTGCTTCCAGTGAATGAAGAAGTATACGAAGAGTGAACAGTGAAAGTTTGAGCAAAGTCGGACAATCTGTTCAAGAGTTATGAACTTTGAAAGTTTAAGTAAATCCTTATTATGGGAATCCTTGAATTGGCAACTTTGCCAGCATCTGTGATGTCATCGTGGACAACTCTCCATTCATTTTGTACACATAATTCAACATTTTGGCATTATCATGAAATAGGAAACCATCGTTCACTTTGTACAGCATCGCTTTATTCAGTCACACACATTGGTTTCCTATTTCCAAGTCCATTCTCTTTGTACACAAGTACGTGCGTCAAATGAACGAGTGGTTTCCTAAACCACGATATGGCTAACATTTCCTTAATTTTCAAGAAAAATAAAAATTCTTTTGATTCACTGTTTGAGTATGACATGGCTATATCAATTTGGCAATCATTTGGGGAAGAATTATGTTGATTCCTGACTTGAAATTTCATATGAATAACATTTTTTTTGGAAAAATTATGTACAAAATTAACTTCTATATCCAGTGATTATTTTTAATCAATATTATCTTACTCATGTTAACCATCTTGTCTATGGTAATAGGTCAAACACAACACCTATTTCTAGACACTGCTGCCATGGTTCATCGACGGAAAAACTTCAACATCACCATACCACGAGACGGCACTGCACACTCTGTCTCTAGCCCCGCGTAAGTTTTGAACCATACCACGTATAGTCTACACTAACTTCGTGTTGAAATGTAACTTGGAAGTTGGAGATGCAAAGGAATTTTAACAGTACAGCAAATGTCTTACCTTTAACAAACTCCACATCATATTACTCTTGAAACTTGTGCGGTCGTTGTCATTCACATGCACCTTACTTCAAAGATCAGGCAATAACAGTTTATGACATCAAATTTCAGTCAAAAATTAGTGTCAAGTGACGCAGGTCGCAGGTGATGCTAAACGCACAGTCCAACTCGAACCACGTTCAACACACAACTTCGCTGAGCACTGACATACTATTACTAGTGACAAGGCCAGCCAGGGCTATAGCTAGCTAGGGCTACTATTGCTGTACTGCACCCGCGCTATACCACTCCCTGTCTCTGATTCGCTCATCACAGCCAGCAAAAGGGGCGTGTTTTCCCGGACTGACCAATCACAAACTTTTGAGTAGGGGATTTCCCATCCTTACTGCTGACATCATTAGCCAAGATTTTCGTACTTAGTCTTGGCAGAGAATATTTGGTCTTGAACTTATTCACTGGCGTAGCTAGGGGGTGCGCACAAGGGGGCCATGCCCCCCCCCCCCGTTGATCGGCGAGCAAAAAAATAAAAAACAAACAAACAAACAAACCTTCCAGCACCACAGGCAGGGGCCATCGTCCCACGTTGATCTGGTTGGAGTGGATCGGATCGGAGTGGAAAAGATAAAAAGTGAGGAGGGATATAAGGTATTAACATAATATATGCCACTTCTTTTAAAAATTACCCCTGATTCTGATTTTTAGTGTGTAGAAATTTTTTTTAAAAATAAAGAAATTAAACAAAATCTCCTTACCGTAGGCATAGCAGGGGGAGGGGGATACCTATGGTAGCCCTGAAGTACGTTCGACAACAGGTCATGTGCGACGTGATTTTCGCATCCCAGGTCCTGAATTTCACGACCCGCGATGCGAAATTCAGGAGCTTGGATGCGAAATTCACAACCGGCGATGCGAAATTCAGGACCCGTGGCGTGAACTTTGCATCCAAGTCATGAAATTCATGACCCGTGTCGCGAACTTTGCATCCCAGTCGTGAAATTCACGACCCACGGCGTGAAATTCGTGACCTAGGATGCGAAGTTCACGACCCGCGATGCGAAATTCAGGACCTTAGATGCGAAATTCACGTCGCACATGACTTGTTGTCGAGCGTACTTCAGTGCCACCATAGATACCCCCTCCCACACCCTTCCGTCGCCTTGGCCTCAGTGTTGAAAATTCCTGGCTACGCCAGTGAACTTATTTGTTTTACGCGAGTGAACTAGGCGGACTACATGGGGAATTGGGGGAGGTTTTCCATGAAATTCCTTCACTAGCAGGACACTATTTTTGTAAAAAAAAAAGGACCAATTAAGAAAAAAAAAGTACCTTCAAAACAACCGACAACAATAAGGAGGAAAATAAAATTATTGAAATGTACACCGGTATATTCGTGTTATGGTCGCAGACCTAGTCTCTTTAACCCATTGTCTGAATGTCATGATGTATGATGAAAAACAGGTTTCTAAGCTATGGGTCGAGTATAACTTGGTTGCATCAATTTTTTTAAGCTGGCAGTAACATGTTGGACGGCGGATTCCGTTTCTCGACTTGATAAGCTCGATATGAGGGTGAAAATAAAACAATGAAGCCAACGTGACTCATAACACTACGTCTCTAAAGTGTACGTTTGTCTCTAACACGAAGGGTGAAAGATCTCGAGTAAAAGAGAGCAAAGCAAACGTATATATTTCAAATTACTAAGTAACAAAAATAAAGGATAGATCAAATGCCAGACTGTGATGCAGTTAGGGATGGATTTGTGATGGGAAGTTTTACCTCTAGACAGCTCGATTGTTTTCATTCTTTTTCAATTTTTTTCAGGGGGAGGGGCGAGGATGATTCAATTTCTGTTCAAAGGATGGATGACTCCATATTTAGTTTCAGTTAAGAAAAAAAATATCTTCGTCAATCATTAGCGCGTTCACCCTCAATTAACTTTTCCAGTTACATTATTTCGTCCTGCATTCTCCTCCCTTAAAAACTTAAGAATTTATTTGCGATCTTTATAATATGTAACACAATCAGTTTTCTAACACTCAATCAATTTCGTAAAGCAGTTACTACAGCATACATTATTAAAGCAAGATACAAATGCATTACGCAAATAATAGGCCTATTGTGTGAAATCCCGGGGGATATATCTCATTGAGGCCTGTACATCATCCACATAAACAAAAAAAAAAAAAGGAAAAAGGTTTACCCTTTGTTTTTCAGCACCAGCGGGGAAAACCAGGATGCAGCATAGACGCCGGAAGCGGGGGGGGGGGGGGGGCAGTTGCCCCAATCATTCAAGAAGGGGGGGGGGAATCGAATTTAACCCCCCCCCCTCCCCGGCCCCCCTTCCAAGGGGAAAAAAGAGGAAATTTCAGATCATAAGACTGCACTATGACCATGATTGTAAAATAAGCACATTGTTTTAAATGCAAACTTTCAGCATTCAAAAAATTCAAAACTTTCTTACTCGGTCGCTACGCTCCCTCGTATATCAATTAGGCGCAATGTTTCCTAGTAATTAGAAATTATGAAAAAGGGGCAGATGCTTACTTCATTAGTGGGGTATATGTTAGCCCCCTCCCATCCCTCCCCCATGACAATACAATTTGAGGTGTTGCGATCAGCTTTCTAGTCGTGTAAAGAGCAGGTCAATTCTAAAGGCCTCCACACACCGGATCCGACATTCGACAAAACGACACGACAAGACGACATGAACGACTTTTTAAAAATCGCTCTCTATGCAAATTTTTATTGATTTATCGTGTTGGATGTCGGATGTCGTGTCGTTTTGTCGAATGTCGGATCCAGTGTGTGAAGGCCTTTACACCTAAATTTTCTCACATTATCTCTATGCATGCATTTTCACATTGTATACGCATATATGTAGCCTTTAGCCAAGACACTTGGTGCTGTTATTTCCCTAAACGCGCCTGAATACATAGACTAATCGCACGACACAGTGATCCGTGGCCGGAGGCGACACGGCTCGGTCCATAGTCTAGATTCTGGACTCTTTTTATGAAGTTTTTATATTCCCCGAAACAGCTGCTAAACTCACTGTACGCGTCAAGTCGAGTGATGGCGCGATCCCGAGAACCTGTCCGTCCGGAGAAAAAAAAATCTGTTTCGGGGAATATCAAAACTTCATAAAAAGAGAGTCCAGAATCTAGACTACTCGGTCCACTGATCACTGCCTTAAATTCACACTGTTTGGTCTATTTTTCAAACCCTGCTTGGCAGACAAGCAGTGCGCGAGGCTTGCCCAAAGGCTAGCATATATGCAGATAATGTAGGCGCTGTATATCCCCCGTCTACCAACCGCAGCAAGAGAAAGGGGCGGATTTTCTCCATAGCAAGGGGGGGGGGGCAAATCATCTTTGCCCCGCCCCCCCCTTCTCTCTCTCTCTCTCTCTCTCTCTCTCTCACCCTTAACCCATAACACCATAATTTAGAGTATAATATAAATAGATATCAAGTGTTGAGAAATGCAAGTTTTCAGCACAAAGTATGAATTTTCATGCTTGCAAAGTTGCAAAAATCTTTTTTGCCCCCTCCCTGGGGCCCCCTCGCAAGAATTAATTTTAATGAATAATGTCTAATGAGCTTTCCTTTTGCTCTAAAATACATGCCCCCCATATTTCATTTATTTCGCTCCCTCGCTACGCTCCCTCGTAGATTAATGAAAACGTTTCTTATAGGATTTAGAAAGTGCGGTGTGACGGGGTAAGTGCTTCTCTCTGCAAGAGAGGGGGAACTTCAATAAAATGCCGTGGGGAGAATGTTCGTTTTGTTTATTCTTTACTTTCATCTTTTATTGGATGTAAAATTTTCATACCATTATGGGTTCCATAAACTAAAAAATTTCAACTGGGCGCAGAGTTCCCGAGTTGCATTGTAATAAAAGTGGTGTTTCTTGATATCAAATAAACCCTGTCTGCCAAAGGCGCCACAAGCTGGAGGGGGCGGACAGATGCTTCCCTTTGCAAATGTGTTGTACCAAATCAATTTTCGCTGCCCCCTCAGTAGCTCTCACAAGACAAAGATGTAGTACCTCTACAGCGATATAATTGATGTATAAGTTTCAATAGGGCTCTACGCTCAGGTAGTAAGCATTTGAGGTGGGCCCCAAGAGTGTTTACCCCCCCCCCCCCCCCAAGCTGAGACCCTTCCGGCGCGCCTGGGATCCTGTTAAGGGTATCAGAATCAGGAAAAATTAATCTGGGAAAAAGTTATCAAACTAGGAGATTATGATGCAATCCTTGCATAATATCCCCGTTAAGGATAATTATGAAAATCGGAGATGCAATATTCGCCCCCCCCCCCCCCCGGTGTGAAATGCGTCAAAATTGAACTAATTTAAAAACATTTCTTTTCAAAAGACCGGCTTCTTACCAGCTTCAAAGGACAGACGATTTTGCTTTGGGATGTTTTTGTCTTTTTGATCTCATACGATTCTCTTCGGTATTTCGGTCATTTTGAAAAGATGCAGAACAATAATGTGTGATAATGTTTGATCGGATCATCACCTCACAGTTATCAAAAGTTCAAATAGTTGCTACATGAGAGGGAATATCCCATACTACAGATGCTGAAAGCGGGGAGGGGTGTCCCAATGAATTTTCGGATTTGGGCAGAATGGATTTTTGCCCACCTTCATGGGCTCCCCCGAAAACCAACAACAAAAATATACAAAGTAACAACGTTTTGTGATTCTTCTTTTTTCCCTAGATTTATTCATATTCTTTAGAATAGAAGCAATATTATTATTTGAGGGATCCATATTCCTTAAGCCTGGCTTTTTAGTGGTTCCGGTCATTTCCACACACTATCTTTAAAAATAATCCAAACACACCATTTATACTGTAATATTGTTGCTTATTTACGTATATCCTTTGTTTTATAACTCAAGTATTGTTATGTTTTTGTTGGAAATGGAAATAAATTCAATTTAAATTGATTTAATTGAATTAGCTTTCTACATGTTCTAATGCTTTAAGCAAAGTTTCAGAACTTCCACATTAATATGTTTGATTGCTTATTACTACCTTTCATGATTTTAAGCCGTAAGTCATTCCTTTCAGACAAAATGAGTCTTGCCATTAACTCAAGCTTCAAATTTGTTGCTCGCTCGCTTTCCGCGCTAATAAATGCTTAACATTTGATTCAGTGGAGCAATTAAGAGACGCCACCCACAGGCAAAATTTTATTTCTACACTTATGATACAGGAAAGACGTCTTATGGTATCATAACAATAATAATATCATAAATCATGATGAATGCAAAAATCACATGCGTAGGTTTGAGAGGATCGATCACATATAAATTCCTCAACCGAATTTCAGTACCTGTTCGTCCATGAGTGAACAGGGCCAAGGTAATTGCTACTGCTTCACGGAGGCTTCAGTAATGATGTTTTTTCTTGCTTTCTTAATTCAGTTTCATATAATTTGTGCAAACTTAAACATGAGATGAGGAGAAGCAAGGGCACCTCTGAGTGATTCCTCGTAATGTTTTTAAAAAAGGAAAGGTATTAAAACAAAATCTACTTCCTTAAATGAAACTAATCATAACTTATGATAAAATAAATGATTTCTTTCCGGTTTCTCTCTCTCCTGAATACATTTTAAAGCTTAATAATCATGACAGGATGCAATATATTGAAGAGAATGAAGCTTGATATCTAACTATTCGATTTAACCATCATAGTTAACACATTGACTACTGACTACTACCATGACTACGTTGACTACTACCATGATTATGGATACCAACACGCAACATCCAAGGTAGTTCCCAAATCAATTGTAAGTGGGAATATGAACATCAGATCAGTGAAATTTTTAACGAAATCGGGCACGAATTAGAAAGTTATGACCACGTTAACTTTTTTTTTTTTTTTTTTTTTTTTACACTACTTGATGAACTGACCAGAGATATAGATAAAGCTGGAGGAAGCTGACTGCCTCATGCGCCCGACGACGCGGGAGTCTCTGATAGGTAAATGGTTTGCCAAGCTAGAGGTCTTCCATTGGGATGGAAAGACTGACTACAAGATAGAAGAGACAGATAAGGCGGAGAGAGGAGAGACTGAAGAAATGGAACTCTCTAAATTCCTTAGATTGGAAATCAATCTATAAGATTGTGGTGGGGGACCAATCCAAAATTAGATTGAGAAAAAGATTGACTTCTAAATCTGTTAGATTGAGATGTTCAATCTAATTTTGGATTGGTTCCTCATTGCAATCTCAAGAATTCAGAGAGAAGGATTTCCTCCAAGATGACGACGAAGAAGATGAAGGATAGAGTGATAAAGGAGGATGAACGATCAGAGAAGATAATAGGAACAGAGAACGTGGAATTTGATCTGACCGTAGCTATTGATGACATATTCTTTGCACAACTCTCAATATCTTTTGTCCACACATAACTGACCATTCTCATTTGGCTTCCACCTTTTTAAAGCGAAATAAAAAATATATAACGTGGGATTGTTTTCTCCATTAGGTACAATACGATGAAAACTTTGTTCCTCGTGATTAGTATATCTGGGAAATTCCGTGTACAAAATATGTTGAGAGTTGTCCAAAAATTGTATGACAGATGCCTGTAAGTATGGTAGTGTTCAAAACAGAAGATTTCATATAACTATAAGTATAACTTTCTTATTCCATGTTCGATTTTGTTCACATTGTCTTTGATCTGTATTATTAATTTTTTAGCTTTGATTTAAAAATGACTCGACTTGAGGATTTTCTTTAATACAGAGACAAACCGGTTTCAGTAGCCAGTGGGTTAACCTAGTCTTGATTTATAAACACGTGTCCTTACAAACAGAAGAAGACCCCCCCCCCCCCCAAAAAAAAAAAAAAAAAAAAGAGAATAGGCCTGAAAACACTTTTTAATATAGAAAGCAAATGTATTTCCTGTGGATACTCAGATTTGGAAAGTTGTGTAAAAATTGGGATATACATTCTTAATTATGACCCGACCAAAGCATATCCTTTCCACTGAATGGACACAAGAAAGCGGGAGTACATCATTTTTAAATGCTGCTTATTTTATGTGTGTATTTATAGGGATGAAAATGAAATTAGGTGTCCTTTTTCATTTTTTCCTGTGACTCAGCCCAAGAGGTGGCGCTGTTTATTTCCTCATTCCCTTCCATTTATCAATTTTTGTCTCCCCTCGATCCGTCTGAATGTAGTGCCTTAATCATCGTTGTTTTTGCTCCACCTCTCTCTCTCTTTCTCTTTCATTCGCCCTCTTTCTATAACATGCTCCAAAATTGATTTCTTTCTCTCTTGTCCTCTTCATTCCTTCTCATCTATATCCAACCCCTCTATATTCTTCTCTGTATTAACATGATTAGTTGACCTATTATCATGTTTACTCATGTTTTTTCCCCTCCTGTTTTGTCTTCATTGTAAGTTCTGTTTCCCTAGCCCTCTCTTTCTCCTTCTTTTTACATACTTCCATCTCTTTCTTTTCCTCTCTCTTCATCTTTCTTTACATTCCTTTTCATTCTTTTAATCACTCCTGTGTCTATAGGCTACCCAGTATTATCATGTCAACTCAAGTTTTTCTTTTTTCCCTCCTGTTTTGTCTTTTATTGTAAGATCTGTTTCCCTCCCCTTCTCTCTTTCTTCAATGTTGAATCTGTTTTGCCTTCCTCTCCCTCCCTTTCCTTACAGCATGCTCCATCTTTACTTCTCTTCAGCATTATTTCAATTCCTTCTCATTCTATCTCCATCATCTATCCCCATCTCCCCATGTCCATCATTGTCATGTCTAATTATAATCCACTCTTTCTTCCCTTAAAAGTCTTTATTCATCCTCAAATCTCTTTCCCTTATTACACCCCACCCCTGTATTCATGTTTTATATCCTTTCTCTCATGAATCCCCTATCTGGCAATTTCTGTGGTTTTTCTCATTTTAATATTTCTTTCTTTTCCCCTTTCCTATATAAGATTAATTTCCTTTTCTCCTCTCATCAATTTTCTGTTTGGTTATCTCTTTTTCTACTCAGGCCCTGTATGTAAATACACTTACTTTTTCAATGTCTTATTTAATCTCTCTTTCAGCTCCTATTCCTTTCTTGCTGCCCCTCTCTCTCTCTCCCTCTTTCTCTTTATTTATCTTTCTCTGTACATTGTCTACCTAGGCCTATATACATGGATACATCTTCTAAATATCTCTGCTTTATATCTTCCTTTCTCTTCCCATTGGTTTCTCTTGTTGTCTCTCCCTCACTTTTTATGTCTCCATCCCGAAGGGTGCCGGGGGCATTAAGTTCTATCTATGTAACTTTGTATGCGTCTCTCTCTCTCTCCCTTCCTCTTTCTCTTCATTCATCTTTCTCTGTACATTGTCTACCTAGGCATGTATACATGGATACATCTTCTAAATATCTCCGCTTTATATCTTCCTTTCTCTTCCCATTGGTTTCTCTGGCTGTCTCTCCCTCACTCTTTCTATTTATCTTTCTCTCTGTATGTGTCTGCCTATCTCTCTTCCATCATCCTTCCATGTCTCTCTCCCTAGAGAGATCACCAATTCAAAGAAGGTTATAAAGTTTTTTATTTTGTATCAAATACTTCTGGTTGCTATCAACAGACACACATGTAATTTCAAATTATAAAAGTGAGGGATCAGTGCAGTATAGTGGTAACCAATTTTAAGAAAAATAAATCACAAGCAAAGCACTTTACTTTCAACTATTTTAACACTGTTGTGAATGTACATGAATGAACTGGAGGGGAAAAAAAATTAAGAAGAAGAAAAAAAGAGTTCTTGAAATTTATATACAAAAGAGACCATTTTTATTTAGAAATATTAATGTCTGGTTTTGTTTACAATACATGTACTAAGAACTCTGAACATTGGCAATGTGCTATGAACAGCCCTACATTCATACATACATGTATTATCACACAATGAAGAATAATTCCTAAGCTAATTCCATGCCAAAGTTTCCATTCTATCTTCTTGCTTTCCTTTGATCCCCATCAAGAGTGACTTTCACCAAGCATCTTTCAAAAGTTAAATTGAAACTCATTCTAACGAGCTCCTTCTTAACGCTTTGCCTGCTGAATTAATTTTGAGGGCAAAATAATATAATGACAATATTGTTCTCTGCATATTTCCTTCAAACTCTGCTTTCCTTAGAGCAGTACTGATTTCGGTCATTATGCTATAGATATCACTTAAGCATACCAGCTGTGTTTTAGTTTTTCTGGTGCAATGGTTAAGTTGAGACTAATATTACAAGTGTTCAGTTTAAATGCACGATTGAGGCTGATAGTTGACAGAAGCTGGCAAAGAGTTAACAGGGCAATCAATTTATATTCAATCATTGTTATACCATGGATCCTATCAGGATCTATGGTTATATCAGAACTGCAACATAAAAGAATACAATGAAGTAAAACCAACAAAATTACCTTCTTACTACACAAGTATTATAAGAGCATTCTGTATAATGAGGTCTGACTGTACATGGAATACATGTAACATATACCAATGACACTTCTATCTTTACAAAATTCATTTTCAGCTTCAAATCAGAAGTCGATCAAATAATTATCCTCCATAGTTACGATAATAACTTAAAAATAACATTCAATCATATTCTAAAATTAAAATGAGAAGTTGGTGAAATGGCAACTAATAATCCTCCATTGCCTTTGTGTTATAATAACAATCATTTCTTCTGGTAATGACAAACTACTGTGTTAATATTTTACTGACCCTTCTGAATCCTTTCAGTTTGTAGGTAAGTTAATGCATTGAAAACTGAATTCCCTCTTTCTCATAGACTTAATACAGGGGTCACCTGGTTCCAGTAGCCAACAGGTTAATAAACCATCTAAATTTTGACAATTATATCAAATATGTCTGAACAATAAAAATATTGTCCTTTGTCTTGAAACAGGTTCATGATTCCATTGTTGCCTTCTTACAACAGAGTATTATAAGAGCGCAAGTTCTATACACTGAGGTTTGACTGTACAACATATACATAAAATACCTGTAAATGTAGCAAGATTCTTACCAATGACACTTCTATCTCTACTGTCTGATGCAAAATTCATTCCCACTGAGGTTGAAATGACAAATCAGTCAAATAAATAATTATCCTCCATCGTTCTGATAGTAACAATACTGTTCTGATAACAT
>CM057162.1:14045644-14056644 GCA_029962745.1 Echinometra lucunter
GCTGAAAAACGAATTTCAAAAGTCCAATAAACGTACGCATTTGTTTCTCAGACGGAATCGTTAAACGGCAGTGTCGGACAGGGCTTTACTAACAGACATACAAATGCTTTCTCAGCAGTCAGGTAAAATAACCAACCAACCAGTAATGTTCAGCCAATGTATAGGCCTAAAGCTGTGTGAGGTTACTACTCTAGCTTGCATTCATGTGAGTGGCAATACATGTATGTAGGAGTTTGTTTTCTATTCCACCAACAATCATGCATAACATGATTGGGTATGAAGTGACATCGATGGGTTTATAAGATATCGAGTGTAATCAACCAATTACTTACTGCAACCAGGTGGGCCCTGTATTAAGCCTATGGGAATCAGAGCATACAGTAATCATTGCATTGAGAACAAATGTACATTTTGCAAAGCACTTCACCAAATACTGTCTCATTCAACATGAATGAATTCACAATCCTACACATAAGGCGGGGGGGGGGGGGGGGGGACGACGGGCGGGGGCCACCTGTAATTTAATAAAGGAATAGGCCTATCCAAGTACAACTCTGAATCCATTTAAGTTCATATACCTTTTCAAATGGCTTATGTCGAAAGGGTGCGTGCGCGGAGCGAGATGAGAGCGGGATGGGAGCGGGGAGGGAACGGGGATGGCAGCACCCTTTCGAGAGACAGCTCCCCCCCCCCCCAGTTGTCTCGAAAGGGTGGGTTGCGCGTGGGGAGTGAAATTAACGCACCCATTCATGGAAATCGGGAGGGCTTGTCTCGAAAGGGTGTGTTGAGTAGTCTGAAATACCAGCCGTTTTTTTTGTTTTTGTTAATGTAAGCGAAAAAAATAAATAAGAGAAGGAAAAAAAGTAGGAAAGGAGACAGGCAGTTGGCTATCACTTGATTGGGGGAGGGGTGTCCAATGATCCCCAAAATATATATGAGGGAAAGAATTCCCCTTTTCTGTCTGCTAGAATATTATGGTGGGATGCATAAAAATAAGGAAATATGCATTTTGTTCATGAGTATTCTTACACTCAAGAACGCAGAAGCAATCTTATGCACCCGCATATACACACATACGTACACACATAAACTTGCGAATATGTTCCTTCAGTTTCTTACTGTCGCAAATTAAAGATGTGCATGAGGCTGATTTCGTCATTGAATGCGCATTTCCAAAGGACAGATGAGGCAGAATAGAAAGTCATATTTCCATTTTATTTGAATTCAATATGGATCGAGGGACAACAACATTGTGCACTTAAAGCAATCAAGCAATCCAAACCAAATTAGACAAGAAGGTTTTTTTTGTGTGTATGTGCATGTCTGTGCGAGTTCCAAAGATTGCTTCTGCATTCTTGAGTGTAAGAATACTTATAAACAAAATGCTTATTCACTTTTCTTGGGGGGGGGGGGGGGGGGGGGGGGGGGGGGGGGGGTGGGACATTTTTTCCTCGCCCGTACAATTCGGGATCACGCCATCTCTCGGTCTGGCAGCAGTGGGGGATATCGCGCTCTTCGGGAGATTGCTCTTTTAATAAAATCGTTCAGAATCTGAACTACGCTTTGGGTGGCTGTTGGAAAAGAAAGTCAGTTAGTAGTAAACAGGCAAAGGTCTAAACACACTACGTTACCTCCATGCAAATGCATGACTTCATATATTCTGCAAGGAAATGGGTGAATATTTGTAATTCTTAAATTGTACAGTCTGAGATGATGAGCTGGATGACCTTTGTTATCTTTTAAGGCCTTATCATGAAATAAGACCTCTCGTCTCTCGTGTGCCCTCGCATTGTGTACAAAGTCTATGAGAGTGGAAAGAAGTCACCAGCACTGATGAAATAAACGGCACTGAATGGGCTGGTGACTTATTTCTCAATAATACCTCTTTCGACCTTTTCTAATTTAAGTTTAATTCAATCTGATATTTTGTCAAATATACTTCTATATCCAGTGATTATTTTTAATCAATATTATCTTACTCATGTTAACAATCTTGTCTATGGTAATCGGTCAAACACAACACCTATTTCCAGACACTGCTGCCATTGTTCATCGACGGAAAAGCTTCAACATCACCATACCACGAGACGGCACTGCACTCCCATGCCACGTATAGACTACACTAACTCCGTGTTGAAATGTAACTTGGAAGTTGGAGATGCAAAGAAATTTTAACAGTACTGCACCAATAAATGTCTTACCTTTAACAAACTCCACATCATATTGCTCTTGAAACTTGTGCGGTCATTGTCATTCACATGCACCTTACTTCAAAGATCAGGCAATAACAGTTTATGACATCAAAATTAGAGTCAAGTGACGCAGGTGATTCCAACGCACAGTCTAACTCGAACCACGTGCAACACACAACTTCACTGCTGCATCACGATCACTGCATGCTGACACAAGTGACAGGCTAGGGCCAGGGCTAGGGGTAGGGCTACCATCATGTATGTCCTGCACCGGCGCTATCGCTATACCACTCCCTGTCTCTGATTCGCTCCTAACAGCCAGCAAAAGGGGCGTGTTTTCCCGGACTGACCAATCACAAACTTTTGAGTAGGGGATTTCCCGTCCTCACTGCTGACATCATTAGCCAAGATTTTCGTACTTAATCTTGGCTGAGAATATTTGGTCCTGAAACTTATTCACTGGCGTAGCTAGGGGGTGGGCACAAGGGAGCCATGCCCCCCTCGTTGATCGGCGAGCAAAAAAAAAACAAAACAAAAAACAACAACCAACCAAACAAACAAACCTTCCGGCACCATAGGCAGGGACCGTCGACCCACGTACTCGGGTTGGAGTGGAAAAGATAAAAAGCGGGGGAGGGGGGGGGGGGGGATATAAGGGATTAGCATAATATATGCCACTTCTCATATAAGTTACCCTGATTCTGATTTTTAGTTCACGACCCGCGATGCGAAATTCAGGACCTGAGATGCGAAATTCACATCGCACATGACCTGTTGTCGAGCATACTTCAGGGCCACCATAGATACCCCCTCCGACACCCTCCCCCTGCTCCGTCGCTTCGCTCCGTCGCCTTGGCCTCAGTGTTGAAAATTCCCGGCAACGCCAGTGAACTGATTTGTTTTACGCGAGTGAACTAGGCGGACTACATGGGGAATTGGGGGAGGTTTTCCATGAAATTCCTTCACTAGCCTGACACTATTTTTGTCAAAAAGGACCAATTAAGAAAAGAAAAGTCCTTTCAAAACAACCGACAATATGGAGGAAAATAAAATTATTGAAATGTACACGGGTATATTAGTGTTATGGTCGCAGACCTAGTCTCTTTAACCCATTGTCTGAATGTCATGATGTATGATGAAAAACAGGTTTCTAAGCTATAGGTCGAGTATAACTTGGTTGCATCAATTTTTTTTTAAGCTGGCAGTAACATGTTGGACGGCGGATTCCGTTTCTCGATTTGATAAGCTCGATATGAGGGTGAAAATAAAAGAATGAAGCCAACGTGACTCATAACACTACGTCTCTAAAGTCTACGTTTGTCTCTAACACGAAGGGTGAAAGATCTCGAGTAAAAGAGAGCAAAGCAAACGTATATATTTCAAATTACTAAGTAACAAAAATAAAGGATAGATCATATGCCAGACTGTGATGCAGTTAGGGATGGATTTGTGATGGGAAGTTTTACCTCTAGACAGCTCGACTGTTTTCATTCTGTTTCAATTTTTTCAGGGGGAGGGGTGAGGATGATTCAATTTCTGTTCAAAGGATGGATGACATATTTAGTTTGAGTTAAGAAAAAAAATCTTCGTCAATCTTCGTCAATCACCCTCAATTAACTTTTCCAGTTACATTATTTCGTCCTGCATTCTGTTATATTCACCCCTCCCTTAAAAAATTAAGAATTTATTTGCGATCTTTATAATATGTAATACAATCAGTTTTCTAACACTCAATCAATTTCGTTAAGCAGTTACTAAAGCATGTACTATTAAAGCAAGATACAAATGAATTACGCAAATAATAGGCCTATTGTGTGAAATCCCGAGGGATATATCTCATTGAGGCCTGTTCATCATCCGCATAAACAAAAAAAAAGGAAAAAGGTTTACCCTTTGTTTTTCAGCACCAGCGGGGAAAACCGGGATCCTGCATAGACGCCGGAAGCGGGGGGGGGGGGGGGCAGTTGCCCCAATCATTCAAGAAGGGGGGAAAATCAAATTTAACCCCTCCCCCTCCCCGCCCCCCCCCCCTTCCAAGGGAAAAAAAGAGGTAATTTCAGATCATATTAAGACTGCACTATGACCATGATTGTAGAATAAGCATATTGTTTTACATGCAAACTTTCAGCATTCAAAAAATCAAAACTTTCTTACTCGGTCGCTACGCTCCCTCGTATATTAATTAGGCGCAATGTTTCCTAGTAATTAGAAATTATGAAAAAGGGGCAGATGCTTACTTCATTAGTGGGGTATATGTTAGCCCCCTCCCCTCTCTCCCCCATGACAATACAATTTGAGGTGTTGCGATCAGCTTTCTAGTCGTGTAAAGAGCAGGTCAATTCTAAAGGCCTCCACACACCGGATCCGACATTCGACAAAACGACACGATAAGACGACATGAACGACTTTTTAAAAATCGCTCTCTATGCAAATTTTTATTGATTTATCGTGTTGGATGTCGGATGTCGTGTCGTTTTGTCGAATGTCGGATCCAGTGTGTGGAGGCCTTTACACCTAAATTTTCTCACATTATCTCTATGCATGCATTTTCACATTGTATACGCATATATGTAGCCTTTAGCCAAGACACTTGGTGCTGTTATTTCCCTAAACGCGCCTGAATACATAGACTAATCGAACGACAACTGTGATCCGTGGCCGGAGGTTCGTAGCCAAGGCACTTGGTGCTGTTACTTCCCTAAACGCGCCTGAATATATAGACTAATCGCACGACAACAGTGATCCGTGGCCGGAGGCGACACGGCTCGGTCCATAGTCTAGATTCTGGACTCTTTTTATGAAGTTGTTATATTCCCCGAAACAGCTGCTAAACTCATTGTACGCGTCAAGTCGAGTGATGGCGCGATCCCGAGAAACTGTCCGCCCGGAGAAAAAAGATCTGTTTCGGGGAATATCAAAACTTCATAAAAAAGAGTCCAGAATCTAGACTACTCGGTCCACTGATCACTCCCATAAATTCACACTGTTTAGTCTATTTTTCAAACCCTGCTTGGCAGACAAGCAGCACGCGAGGCCTTGCCCAAAGGCTAGCATATATTATGCAGATATGTAGGCGCTGTATATCCCCCGTCTACCAGCGGCAGCAAGAGAAAGGAGCGGATTTTCCCCCATATCAAGGGGGGGGGGGGGGCAAATCATCTTTGCCCCTCCCCTCCCTCTCCCCCCCCCCCCCACTCTCTCTCTCTCTCTCTCTCTCTCTCTCTCTCTCTCTCTCTCTCACCCTTAACCCATAACACCATAATTTAGAGTATAATATGAATAGATATCAAGTGTTGAGAAATGCAAGTTTTCAGCACAAAGTATGAATTTTTATGCTTGCAAAGTTGCAAAAAATTTTTTTGCCCCCTCCCTGGGGCCCCCTCGCAAGACAATAAGAATTCATTTTAATGAAATTTGTCTAATGAGCTTTCCTTTGCTCTAAATTACATGGCCCCCACATTTTATTTATTTCGCTCGCTCGCTACGCTCCCTCGTAGATTAATGAAAACGTTTCTTATAGGATTTAGAAAGTGCGGTGTGACGGGGCAAGTGCTTCTCTCTGCAAGAGAGGGGGGAACTTCAATAAAATGCCTTGGGGAGAATGTTCGTTTTGTTTCTTTTTTACTTTCATTTTTTATTGGATGTAAAATTTTCATTACCATTATGGGTTCCATAAACTAAAAATTTTCAACTGGGCGCAGCGTTCCCGAGTTGCATTGTACTAAAAGTGGTGTTTCTCGATATCAAATAAACCCTGTCTACCAAAGGCGCCACAAGCTGGAGAGGGCGGACAGATGCTTCCCTTTGTAAATGTGTTGTACCAAATCAATTTTCGCCGCCCCCTCAGTAGCTCTCACAAGACAAAGATGTAGTACCTCTATAGCGATATTATCGATGTATAAGTTTCAGTAGGGCTCTACGCTCAGGTAGTAAGCATTTGAGGTGGGCCCCAAGGGTGTTTACCCCCCCCCCCCAAGCTGAGACCCTTCCGGCGCGCCTGGGATCCTTTTAAGGGTATCAAAATCAGGAAAATCTGGGAAAGGGTTATTAAAGTAGGAGATTATGATGCAATCCTTGCATAATATCCCCGTTAAGGATAATTATGAAAATCTGAGATGCAGTATTCTCTGATTAGAATAGGGTGCTTTCCAGAAGGTGATTTACGTGGATACCCCCCCCCCCCCCCCTCGGTGTGAAATGCGTCAAAACTGAACTAATTTAAAAGCATTTCTTTTCAAAAAACCGGCTTCTTACCAGCTTCAAAGGACAGACGATTTTGCTTTGGAATGTTTTGTCTTTTCGATCTCATACGATTCTCTTCGGTATTTCGGTCATTTTGAAAAGATGCAGAACAATAATGTGTGATAATGTTTGATCGGATCATCACCTCACATTTATCAAATTTCAAATAGTTGCTACACGAGAGGGAATATCCCATACTACAGATGCTGAAAGCGAGGAGGGGTGTCCCAATGAATTTTCGGATTTGGGCAGAATGGATTTTTGCCCACCTTCATGGGCTCCCCCGAAACCAACAACAAAAACATACAAAGTAACAACGTTTTGTGATTCTTCTTTTCCCCCTAGATTTATTCATATTCTTTAGAATACAAGCAATATTATTATTTGAGGGATCCATATTCCTTAAGCCTGGCTTTTTAGTGGTTCCGGTCATTTCCAAACACTATCTTTAGAAATAATCCAAACACACCATTATTTTATACTGTAATATTGTTGCTTATACGTATATCCTTTGTTTTATATCTCAAGTATTGTTATGTTTTTTGTCGGAAATGGAAATAAATTCAATTTAAATTGATTTAATTGGATTAGCTTTCTACATGTTCTAATGCTTTAAGCAAAGTTTCAGAACGTCCACATTAATATGTTTTATTGCTTATTACTACCTTTCATGATTTTAAGCAGTAAAATCGTGCACCTTTGAAATCATTCCTTTCAGACAAAATGAGTCTTGCCATTAACTCAAGCTTCAAATTTGTTGCTCGCTTGCTTTCCGCGCTAATAAATGCTTAACATTTGATTCAGTGGAGCAATTAAGAGACGCCACCCACAGGC
This sequence comes from Echinometra lucunter, assembly GCA_029962745.1. NCBI lineage: Eukaryota > Metazoa > Echinodermata > Echinoidea > Camarodonta > Echinometridae > Echinometra > Echinometra lucunter. The sequence continues at coordinate 14,052,913 of CM057162.1, forward strand.
AAATTTTATTTCTACACTTATGATACAGGAAAGACGTCTTATGTTATCATAACAATTATAATATCATAAATCATGATGAATGCAAAAATCATAAGCGTAGGTTTGAGAGGATCGATCACATATAAATTCCTCAACCGAATTTCAGTACCAGTTCGTCCATGAGTGAACAGGTAATTGCTACTGCTTCACGGAGGCTTCAATAATGATGTTTTTTCTTGCTTTCTTAATTCAGTTTCATATAATTTGTGCAAACTTAAAGAGATGAGGAGAAGCAAAGGCACCTCTCAGTGATTCCTCGTAATGTTTTTTAGAAAAGAAAGGGTATTAAAAAAAAAGATACTTCCTTAAATGAAATTAATCATAACTGATGATAACATATATGATTTCTTTCCCTGTTTCTCTCTCTCTCCTGTTCTCCTGAATACATTTTAAAGTTTAATCATCATGATAGGATGCAATATATTGAAGAGAATGAAGTTTGATATCTAAAACTATTCGATTTAACCATCATGGTTAACACATTGACTACTGACTACTACCATGACTACGTTGAATACTACCATGATTATGGATACCAACACCCAACACCCAAGGTAGTTCCCAAATCAAATGTAAGTGGGAATATGAACAGATCAGCGAAATATTTAACGAAATCGGACACGAATTAGAAAGTTATGACCACGTTAACTTTTTTTTTATTTTTTTACACTACTTGATGAACTGACCAAAGATAGATAAAGCTGGGGGAAGCTGACCGCCTCATGCGTCCGACGACGACGCGGGAGTCCCTGATAGGTAAATGGCTTGCCAAGCTAGAGGTCTTCCATTGGGATGGAAAGACTGACTACAAGATAGAAGAGACAGATAAGGCGGAGAGAGGAGAGACTGAAGAAATGGAACTCTCTAAATTCCTTAGATTGGAAATCAATCTATAAGATTGTGGTGGGGGACCAATCCAAAATTAGACTGAGAAAAAGATTGACTTCTAAATCTGTTAGATTGAGATTTTCAATCTAATTTTTGACTGGTCCCTCATTGCAATCTAAAGAATTTAGAGAAAACGATTTCCTCCAAGATGACGACGAAGAAGATGAAGGATAGAGTGATAAAGGAGGATGAACGATCAGAGAAGATAATAGGAACAGAGAACGTGGAATTTGATCTGACCGTAGCTATTGATTACATCTTTGCACAACTCTCAATATCTTTTGTCCACACATAACTGAAGATTCTCATTTGGCTTAATGTTCCACCTTCTTTAAAGCGAAATAAAAAAATGTATAATGTGGGATTGTTTTCGCCATTAGGTACAAGACGATGAAAACTTTGTTCCTCGTGATTGGTATCTGGGAAATTCCGTGTACAAAACATGTTGAGAGTTGTCCAAAAATTATATGACAAATGGCTATAAGTATGGTAGTGTTCAAAACAGAAGATTTCATATAACTATAAGTATAACTTTCTTATTCCATGTTCGATTTTGTTCAAATTGTCTTTGATCTGTATTATTCATTTTTTAGCTTTGATTTAAAAATGACTCGACTTGAGGATTTTCTTTAATACAGAGACAAACCGGTTTCAGTAGCCAGTGGGTTAACCTAGTCTTGATTTATAAACACGTGTCCTTACAAACAGAAGGAGACCCCCCCCCCCCCCGAAAAGAACATAGGCCTGAAAACACGTTTTGATTGAAAACAATTATATTCCTTTGTAGACTCAGCTTGGGAAAATTGTATTGAAAATTTGGGAATATTTTCCCATAAAAATGGGGATGTACATTCTTAATTATGACCCGACCAAAGCATATCCTTTTCACTGAATGGACACAAGAAAGCGGGAGTACATCATTTTTAAATGCTGCTTATTTTATGTGTGTATTTATAGGGTTGAAAATGAAATTGGGTGTCCTTCTTCATTTTTTCCTGTGACTCAGCCCAAGAGGTGGCGCTGTTTATTTCCTCATTCCCTTCCATTTATCCATTTTTGTCTCCCCCCGATCCGTCTGAATGTAGTGCCTTAATCATCGTTGTTTTTGCTCCACCTCTCTCTCTCTCTCTTTCTCTTTCATTCGCCCTCTTTCTATAACATGCTCCAAAATTTATTTCTTTCTTTCTTGTCCTCTTCATTCCTTCTCATCTATATCCAACCCCTCTATATTCTTCTCTGTATTAACATGATTAGTTGACCTATTATCATGTTTACTCATGTTTTTTCCCCTCCTGTTTTGTCTTCATTGTAAGTTCTGTTTCCCTCGCCCTCTCTTTCTCCTTCTTTTTACATACTTCCATCTCTTTCTTTTCCTCTCTCTTCATCTTTCTTTACATTCCTTTTCATTCTTTTAATCACTCCTATGTCTATAGGCTACCCAGTATTATCATGTCAACTCAAGTTTTTCTTTTTTCCCTCCTGTTTTGTCTTTATTGTAAGATCTGTTTCCCTCCCCTTCTCTCTTTCTTCAACGTTGAATCTGTTTTGCCTTCCTCTCTCTCCCTTTCCTTACAGTATGCTCCATCTTTACTTCTCTTCAGCATTATTTCAATTCCTTCTCATTCTATCTCCATCATCTATCCCCATGTCCATCATTGTCATGTCTAATGAAACTCCACTCTTTCTTCCCTTAAAAGTCTTTATTCATCCTCAAATCTCTTTCCCTTATTACACCCCACCCCTGTATTCATGTTTTATATCATTTCTCTCATGAATCCCCTATCTGGCAATTTCTGTGTTTTTTCTCATTTTAATATCTCTTTCTTTTCCCCTTTCCTATACTAGTATAAGATTAATTTCCTTTTCTCCTCTCAACAATTTTCTGTTTGGTTATCTTTTTTCTACTCAGGCCCTGTATGTAAATACACATACTTTTTCAATGTCTTATTTAATCTCTCTTTCAGCTCCTATTCCTTTCTTGCTGCCCCTCTCTCTCCCTCTTTCTCTTTATTCATCTTTCTCTGTACATTGTCTACCTAGGCCTATATACATGGATACATCTTCTAAATATCTCTGCTTTATATCTTCCTTTCTCTTCCCATTGGTTTCTCTTGCTGTCTCTCCCTCACTTTTTATGTCTCCACCCCGAAGGGTGCCGGGGGCATTAAGTTCTATCTAACTTTGTATGCGTCTCTCTCTCTCTCTCTCTCTCCCTCCCTCTTTCTCTTTATTCATCTTTCTCTGTACATTGTCTACCTAGGCCTATATACATGGATACATCTTCTAAATATCTCCGCTTTATATCTTCCTTTCTCTTCCCATTGGTTTCTCTTGTTGTCTCTCCCTCACTCTTTCTATTTATCTTTCTCTCTGTATGTGTCTGCCTATCTCTCTTCCATCATCCTTCCATGTCTCTCTCCCTAGACTGCACATATTAGGAGAGATCACCAATTCAAAGAAGGTTATAAACTGTTTATTTTGTATCAAATAATTCTGGTTGCTATCAACAGACACACATGTAAATTTCAAATTATGAAATTGAGGGATCAGTGCAGTATAGTTACACTGTGGTAACCAATTTTATGAAAAATAAATCACAAGCATTAGAAGTACTATCAACCATTCTGACACTGTTGTACATGCAGCATGTACATGTAAAAATGTTCTTGAAATTTATACACAAACGAGGCCAATTTTATTAAGAAATTAGTGATGTTTAGTTTTGTTAACAATACACATACCGAGATCTTTGTTGGTGATGTGCTAAGAACAGCCTTATATTCTTATGATCACATTATGAAGACT
>CM057162.1:14057144-14073857 GCA_029962745.1 Echinometra lucunter
ATTTTTACTTAACTATGTACATATTTGTTTTTCTTACAGGTATGACTTGGCTGACTCAGATGACTTGGCTGACTCAGATGACTTGGACGACTCAGATGACTTGGACGACTCATACGGCTTGGTTGACCCAGATGACTCAAATGATCTCATACCTAACTTGCTCATTAGCAGCAGACACTCTCCGCACCAAGTGCATCTCTCCTCAAGGGATGCTACTGGAACCAGTCCAATTGTTCAAGGAGAAGCTGCTTTTCAGCCGATATGGTCATCTCCTATGGAAACATTAGGAGGAAGTTTCCATAGAAACGCACACATTACTACCAGTGTCTCAACAGAACAAGCAAGAGTGATGTACCAAGATGCTGGGGCAAGCACTAGAAGTGTTTTGCCAATACATGCCAATTTCAATGTTCCTATAATCTCTACAGGATCAAGTACCAGCATTGCAGCCTTGCAAGGGTCTCATGATAGTCTCCCTTTGACACAGCCTTTGCAACAGAGAGGTACAGCTGGTAATTTGCCAGCTGGTAATTTGCCAGATGTAACAGGGAACGCAAGGCAGAGACAACCCCAATTTATTCCTCCTAGTCTTCAAGCAGGCATGTCTCACAGATACCATACTACTTCTATGTTCAACCCTGAGTACAGAGAGTCTTACTGCAATCCATCCTACCATGCCCCTTTGTCAGGCTATGCTCCATCTCCTATTCTTCAGGCCTCAAGGTATAACCAACATACCATATCCACAGGATTCATTCCACAGACACAGTATCAACCATTGATTCCTGAGAGAGCAGGTGCTGCAACCATGGCTGAGTCTAGACAGGATCACTACACTCATTCTCACCATGCCTCTCCTTCCAGTTCTGGTCCTTTGTGTAACCCTCCAGTCTCTGGATATCATCAACCTGTCATGCCCAGAGAGCACATCTCAGGTCCACCACATCACACAATGGTTCATGAGCTGGCAAGTTTTCCACCCTACCATGCCTCTGCTGCCAGATCTACTCTGTTGTTTAACCCTCCTGTCTCTGGATATGACCAACCAACCCTATCCTCAGGGTGCCTTCCATCAACACAGCATCAGTCATTGGTTCCTGAGAGAGCGGGTTCTACCACCATGGCTGGATCTAGTCAGGATCACTACCCCCAACCTTACCAAACCCCAAGGACCGGTTATGTTCCACTGCCTTCTGTGTCTAACCCTAACATGTCTGGAAACTTTCAATCTACCGTGCCTGCAAGATACCATTCAGCTTCTCAGTATCAACCATCAGGTCAAGATGGGACAACTTTTGCCAATAGGCCTTCCATGTCTAACCCTAACATGGCTAAAATCCTTCAATCTACCACACTTACAGGACACCAGTCAGCTACCAAGTATCAACCATCAGTCCAAGAGGGAACAGCCTCTACCAACAGGCCTGGCATGTCCAACCCTATCATGTCTAGAACCCTTCACCCTACCATGCCTATAGGACATCAGTCAGCTATTCCGTATCAGTCGGTTACCCAACAAAGAACAGATTCCTCAATCAGACCAGGTACTTCCATTCAGCTCCCACTCTCAGGTAACTTCTTGTCACCAATCCATGGTACACCCAGTACTGCGAGAGGTCAAGTCTTTCATGGTGGCAGTTCATCAGATACTGTAGGTCAGATTTCTCATACATATGGTGAAGGTAACGGCAGTCGGAGCAGATCACACAAGAGGCAAGCTCCTTTTACTCAGTCAAGAGTTCCACACGAGGATCCTGAAATTCCAGAGAAACAACAAAAGACTGGAGTCTAGTTGCTATGACATTGATAGAGTAAAAGCCACTACACATTGCACTATTCGACAGCTGCGTGATTTTGGAAGCATTGCGGTTTCCATTAAAGGTCAAATTCAAAGATAATCACAAATATGGCAAATGATGTATCATGAGAAACTGCCAAGCACTATAGCTCTCAAATCAGTTTTTCATCAACTACATATGAGGTAATTAATCAAATAATACAAATAATTTTACCACTTCCTAGTACTGATATAAGAGCAATTCGCCAGAAAGGTAATGATGTTGTAATGATGTCATTGGAGGCAACACTCCTGCCCAAGCAGATGACGTCCCATAAAGAATGAACATAATTGGAGTGTACTTATTTCTCAAACTATGAAGAATTTAATGTATTCAAACGTGCCCATATTTCACACAGTTCTAAAAAGGATTGTTTGATCATTTGTTTGATCATTAACCTCATCCTGTATATTCACAATCAAAGAAACCACACTTTCCAATTGAAAAACCCGCTGAATGATTTGTTCCCTCTTGAAATGCCAAACATTCGGTGGTGTATGCAGCTGAAAATTCAGTGGCGTCTGTTTCGTTTACATGCAACTGATTCATCTATTCTGTTTATGCTTCTTTTTTATCCAAATAATACCATGCACGGGGTATAGAGTGAGGCAATAGATTAAACATTTCGACTGATGCTAGTCAAGTGAGAGAAATAATATGTACTTTCAATAATGAAAGTTTAAAGAAGTAAAATTATCCAATTGAGGTTCAGAAAAATGATTATAATACTGAAATGAAATTTTTAGTTCAGTAAGTGACATGAAATTCCTAACATACATAGCAAAAACTATTTTAGTGATTTGAACACTTTAATAGGGGAGACCAGGGCTAAATTAACACTTTCTGAAGTTCTAGCCTTGAAATGAAATAGTTTTGTCTGAAGGGTTTAAATACCGATGCTTTATTAACATTCAACGTGTATTCTATCATCACACTTAAAAATAACATGATTTGTTATCCAGAAGTTCTCACGAAACAAGTTGAAGAAAAGTAGAAATGCCTTGTTACAACTGACCCTCTTGGGGCAAGTTGTAACATGGTTAGGGGAAAGTTGTAACACATATTTCAAAATAAACATTAAAAAAAGGAAACAAAACACGATTCTAATATTGATTGAATGCTCAAGACTGTTTTCCAGAACCAGCTTTTTTTTTGCCAATGAGTATTCCAAAGATTAATACTTGTAAATCAGTGTATAAAGAAACTAAAAATGAACATTCACAATGAAAGCTGGTAATTTTTTTTTTCCTTCAAACATTATGAAAAAGTGGACAGTACATCTTTGAATGAGTTAGGCTAATATCTGCACGAATAAGGTATTTTTTTTTGTTTTCATATTTGTTTCTGCCTGGCTACTCTTTAATCTTAACGGACTGTAAAGCAGTAGTACATGTATTTAAAGTATGTGAATGCAATATTATCAAGCCAACAAATGACGTGTAACATGATGACCCGAAATAGTCAATAGCGCATATTCATTAATAATTCAAAATCATTTTTGGAAAGACCCAAGAAAGAGTTTGAGAGGTAAAAGCTTCCTTAAACTGGTGGCTATTTTGCAGTGAATGATTAAAGTAATAGTGTTTATTAATATTACCATTATCTTATTATTGTGATTTAAAACACAGGTAAAACCACCAGGGCAGGTTGTAACACCCCGTTACAATGTGTCCCAGTGTGTAAGTGTGTATAATAAACATATTTTTTTCAAAAAATAAAGTCATATGCCATCACACTTTAACATGAAAAATGTGTTTGAAACAACAACATTTCACATCATACCTGCAATTTCTTATTTCAAAACTTCTACCCACTATGAAAATAATATTGCAAAATTCAAATTTTACTTTCTAAGCTCAAAACTTAATTTTGAGATAACTTTGCTCTTCTGCATTCATTCCTGGTTCTTGTGCAAAGCAAGAATGGTCAAGGGTCAACCTATTAGATTAGTTTTTATTTAAAGCAGGTTTGGCATGTATGTGGAGTATAATGCTGTGTTACAACTTACCCGTGTTACTTTTAGCTCCTGTCTCCCCTATACTCGTGGAGATATACATGTATTTGTTTTATTTTACCAGAGATTTTTGAAAGCTAATAGTTATCTTGTTAAACAACTTGATGCCATTAAGTTGAATGTAAAGGGATTTTTTTTTAGCTCTAAATGACCCCAACTAATGAATAAGCAGTGTTCTCATGACATCATATTAACTTTCCAAATTGTTAATTTTATGTAGTTTCTTTTAGACTGCATAGTAAAAAAAAAAAAAGAATCATGTAAGAAATAAATGGTTATAATCCCAATTGATGATTAAAGGAGAATGCAACCCAGTCATCAGTGTGCTTTTAATGAATAGAGATGGACAAGACAGATAAACTTTGAAAGTTTGAGCAAAATCGGACAATCTATTTAAGAGTTATGAATTTTGAAAGTTAAAGCTAATCAATATTATAGGAATCCTTGCGTTGGCAACTTTGCCAGCATCTGTGATGTTATTGTGGACAACTCTCCATTCATTTTGTGCTTATGATTTAACGTTTTCTTCATTTTCAAGAAGAATAGAAATTCGTATGATTTATTGTTTGAGTATGACATGGCTACATCAATTCTGCAAGCATTTAGGGAAGAATTACGGTGATTCCTGACTCGAAATTTCATATAAATCAATTAAAAAATTAAAAAAAAATCATACACAAAACGAATGGAGAGTTGTCCACAATGACATCACAGATGCTGGCACAGTTGCCGACTTAAGGATCCCTATGATAGGGATTTACTTAAACTTTCAAAATTCATAACTCTTGAACAGATTGTCCGATTATGCTCAAACTTTCACTGTTTATCTGTCTTGTTCATTTCTATTCACTAAAACACACTAATGCCTGGGTTGCATTCTACTTTAAACATTGTTCCTATACTGGTTCTACTATCTGTATGTCTGGTATATGAATACAGAGGCCATTGATTTCAGTGTACCATTTTCTTTGACACAGATTTTAATTTGTACATTTTTGGTATTACATTTTTACTAGATTTCAATATCGGAAAATACTTGAGCTTTTCAACATTGTCTCATCAGAATACATGTATATCACCTAACTGAACAAAAAGTCAAAATCGAAGTAAGGGAAAAAAGAAGATTCCTAGATTTAATATCCTGAGGAGGAAATAATTTACAGGATTTTCTTTACATGGTTTCATTCCATGTAAACACAATAAATGTATTTAACCCATTAGCTACTGGAACGAGATGGTCCATGTATTAACTCTGTGGGAATGAAAGTAGCCAACAAGTTAAGATGCATGTGCTTGTTATTTGTATCAGTACTAGATTTTCCATAAAAACATATTCCAAGCTTTTAATAGCCTTATTTCATTATTTCTCTACTGTGGTAAGAAAGTGCCATGTATATATTTTTTTAGTGAACTCAGTACTATATTTACAAATGTTTTATATAATACATGTACATTTTGCAGAAGCATGTACACGGTATATTTCTAATTTGTACCAGTTATATGATTGCCATACTTGCCTTTGCATGTATATATTATTAGTGTATCCAGTACTGTATTTTCAAATGATTTTGATAATACATTTTGCAGATGCATGTATACTGTATATGTTTAACTTGTATATGATTGCCATACTTGCCTTTGCATTCCTTATGAGATGATAGCATGCAAATGTACAAAATTCTGTTACATTCCATTATATCTTGCCTTTTATTATGTTCTGATTATAATGATGTGATGTAATATTCATATCTATATTCATTGTTGTAGTATTTAATCCAATGTGCAGAGATTTGTGTTAATCAATGCAATAATTAATGCAGATTAGTTGACCAAGCTCTATTGACAGAAACCCTAGCTTGGTCACATGGCCTTGGGAGATAGAGCCTTCTACTTCTCTGGAATAAAGTTATGGAATAGCCTTCCACAATCTGTTAGGAATAAAGAGCCTTTATCAACTTTCAAGTTGGCACTCAAGACTTATCTGTTTCCCAGTGTGACGTTAACTCAAAGGCAATAATTATACTAACAAATGGCATTGGAAATAAACTGTATAAATTTGACACTGACTTGATTTTAAAATATGTGAGAATTTGCCATCAATTGCCTTGAGTGCCCAGCTGAGGTGGATACAGTCACTTTACAAGAAGCCTTTTTCAACATCATCATCATTTGCTTCTACATGAAAGTGCCTTAGACATTGTATAGTTTTAATGTACAAAAGATACCAAGGAACATACTAGTTGTGAATTGATATGAAACATTTTGAAAATGGTTACCTATGTCAAGTGAAATCATTTTCCAGTATTTAAATGAAGAAGTAATGATGTGAAAGCCTCTGTCATTTAAAAGGATATCCGTAAGATCCGAACACGAAAATAGGCCTAAAAGTTGGGCCCAAAATTTTATTTACATGTGGTAGAAAAAAAGTTTGCTTATGTTTTCACTTCAAGACAATTAAGAGCAGTTAGAGCATGACTTGTGTTGATTTTATGCTATTTACATGTTTTATGGTATGTAGTAGAAATACATCTTGTCTGTAGTCAGGAGGAGAAAAGTTGGCAGCAATAAGTGAAACTTTCAAAATATCAGGACAATTTTTGGGGGGGTTTTTTCTGCTAGGTGTAAGTGCATGTAAACCTTTGGGCTCAACTTTACAAGTATATTTAAAACAAATGTTTGATATGTACACATATAATGTCTGATATGCTTTGTATCCCTGTGTATTTTTATTAGAATGAATCAGTACCACTGTCTTGATAATCAACCCTTTCAGTGCCTCCATGTTTACATACAAAACTCACAAATACAATTTTGTGAGTTTGATACAAACATTATTCTGTGATAACTGAATTTCAAAAATCATTTCAAGACTAAGGATAAGCTTTTCATAGTCTCGACATATTAGATACAATATCAAAATCTAACATTTTAACCCTTCTACAACTCTGACAAGGATAAGAAGGGTCAGTGTACATGTTAACATACAAGTATGTCATTATGAGAGAAAATGTATTTGAATGTTATTATAACAAAGGCAGTGGAGGATTGTAAGTTGCTATTTCACAGACTTATTTTAATTTGAAAATTTAATTGAACATTATTATAACAGTATTGTTACTATCATAACTATGGAGGCCAAGTAATTATTTGATTGACTTGTCATTTCAACCTCAGTGGAAATGAATTTTGTGACAGTAGAGATAGAAGTGTCATTGATAAGAATCTTGCTACATTTACAGGACCTGTCTGGTCTGGTATTTTATGTATTTGTACAGTCAAACCTCAGTGTATAGAACTTGTGCTCTTATAATACTCTGTTGTACGAAGGCAACAATGGAATCATGAAACCATTTAAAGCTTTTTATTGTTAAGACATATTTGATATGATATCAAAATTCATATGGTTTATTAACTTACTTACAACACTGAAAGGGATCAGAAGAATCAGTGAAATATTAACACAGAATTTTGTCATTACCAGAAGAAATGATTGTTATTATAACACAAAGGCAATGGAGGATTATTATTTGCTATTTCACCAACTTCTCATTTGAATTTTAGAATATAATTGAATATTAGTATTAGAGCAGTTATTGTAACTATGGAGGATAAATAGTTATTTGATGGACTTCTGATTTGAAGCTGAAAATGAATTTTGTAGAGATAAAAGTGTCATGGGTATATGTTACAGGTATGTCATTTATATATGTACAGTCAGACTTCAGTAATGCTCTAATAATACTTGTGTTGTATAAGAAGGTAATTTTGTTGGTTTTACTTCTGTGTATTCTGTTATTTTTGCAGTTCTGATATAACAAGGATTGAATATGACATGATTGCCATGTTAACAAGGAGCTTGTAAGAATGAGTTTCAATTGTATTTGACTTTTGAAAGATGCTTGGTGAAAGTCACTTTCAATGAGGATCAAAGGAAAGCTAGAAGATATAATGGAAACTTTGGCATGGAATTAGCTCTGGAATTAGTCTTCATAATGTGATCATAAGAATATAAGGCTATTCTTAGCACATCACCAACAAAGATCTCTGTATGTGTATTGTTAACAAAACAAAACATCACTAATTTCTCAATAAAATTGGTCTTGTTTGTGTATAAATTTCAAGAACATTTTTACATGTACATACTGCATGTACAACAGTGTCAAAATGGTTGATAGTACTTCTAATGCTTGTGATTTATTTTTCATAAAATTGGTTACCACAGTGTAACTATACTGCACTGATCCCTCAATTTTATAATTTGAAATTTACATGTGTGTCTGTTGATAGCAACCAGAATTATTTGATACAAAATAAAAACTTTATAACCTTCTTTGAATTGGTGATCTCTCGTAATATGTGCAGTCTAGGGAGAGAGACATGGAAGGATGATGGAAGAGAGATAGGCAGACACATACAGAGAGAAAGATAAATAGAGAGAGTGAGAGAGAGAGACAGCAAGAGAAACCAATGGGAAGAGAAAAGAAGAAATAAAGCGGAGATATTTAGAAGATGTATCCATGTATATAGGCCTAGGTAGACAATGTACAGAGAAAGATAAATAAAGAGAAAGAGGGAGAGAGTGGGGCAGCAAGAAAGGAATAGGAGCTGAAAGAGAGATTAAAGACATTGAAAAAAGTATGTGTATTTACATACAGGGCCTGAGTAGAAAAAGAGATAACCAAACAGAAAATTGATGAGAGGAGAAAAGGAAATTAATCTTATATAGGAAAGGGGAAAAGAAAGAGATATTAAAATGAGAAAAACCACAGAAATTGCCAGATAAGGGATTCATGAGAGAAAGGATATAAAACATGAATACAGGGGTGGGGTGTAATAAGGGAAAGAGATTTGAGGATGAATAAAGACTTTGAAGGGAAGAAAGAGTGGAGTATAATTAGACATGACAATGATGGACATGGGGAGATGGGGATAGATGATGGAGATAGAATGAGAAGGAATTGAAATAATGCTGAAGAGAAGGAAAGATGGAGCATACTGTAAGGAAAGGGAGAGAGAGGAAGGCAAAACAGATTCAACATTGAAGAAAGAGAGAAGGGGAGGGAAACAGATCTTACAATAAAGACAAAACAGGAGGGAAAAAAAGAAAAACTTGAGTTGACATGATAGTACTGGGTAGCCTATAGACATAGGAGTGATTAAAAGAATGAAAAGGAATGTAAAGAAAGATGAAGAGAGAGGAAAAGAAAGAGATGGAAGTATGTAAAAAGAAGGAGAAAGAGAGGGCGAGGGAAACAGAACTTACAATGAAGACAAAACAGGAGGGGAAAAAACATGAGTAAACATGATAATAGGTCAACTAATCATGTTAACACAGAGAAGAATATAGAGGGGTTGGATATAGATGAAAAGGAATGAAGAGGGCAAGAGAGAAAGAAATAAATTTTGGAGCATGTTATAGAAAGAGGGCGAATGAAAGAGAAAGAGAGAGAGAGGTGGAGCAAAAACAACGATGATTAAGGCACTACATTCAGACGGATCGCGGGGAGACAAAAATGGATGAATGAAGGGGAATTAGGAAATAAACAGCGCCACCTCTTGGGCTGAGTCACAGGAAAAAATGAAGAAGGACACCCAATTTCATTTTCAACCCTATAAATACACACATAAAATAAGCAACATTTAAAAATGATGTACTCCCGCTTTCTTGTGTCCATTCAATGAAAAGGATATGCTTTGGTCGGGTCATGATTAAGAATGTATATCCCCATTTTTATTGGAAATTATTCCCCAAATTTTTTATACAACTTTCCAAATCTGAGTATCCAAAGGAAATACATTTGTTTTCTATATTAAAAAGTGTTTTCAGGCCTATTCTTTTTTCGGGGGAGGGGGGGGGGGGGGGTCTCCTTCTGTTTGTGAGGACACATGTTTATAAATCAAGACTAGGTTAACCCACTGGCTACTGAAACCGGTTTGTCTCTGTATTAAAGAAAACCAACATCCTCAAGCCAAGCAGTTTACAAATCAAGACAGAATAAAAACAGATCAAATACAATTTGAACAAAATCGAACATGGAATAAGAAAGTTATTCCTATAAGAAACCTTCTGTTTTGAACACTACCATACTATAATTATTGTTCATACAATTTTTGGACAACTCTCGATATGTTTTTTCCTAAATTCGTTATCATCATGAAGGACAAAATTAATGTTTCCATCGTCTTTATCCCAAATGGAAAAAAAAATCCTACAACATATATGTTTGATTTGGCTTTAAAATATGCAAAAATATCAAAGTAAAATTGAAATGTTCACTTAGTGCCTATGTTTGTACGAAAGATGTTGAGAGGTGTGCATAAAAAGATGCCATCAACAGCTCGTGATAAATAGATACACTGTACAAAAAATATTAGAAAACAATTAACCAGCACGAGAGTAATGACATATCCAACCAATTTGGGGCAATATTTTTACCCAATGCGGGAAACATACTGCCCAGTTAGGGTAAAATAAGCAGTAATTACTTTAGAATGGGCAAAATTTCCATCAAAGTGGGTAAAAAGAAATGCCCAAAAGAAATGCCCAAAGAAATGCCCAAAGTTGATTGGATACATAATTACCCTCATGACACAATTCTTACCCAGTATTTTTTAGAGTGTAAAATACAGAAAATTTAATGTGGCCATAGCTTCCTAATTCCGATTTTGTTAAAGTTTTCGCTGATTTTTTAAAATTCTATTCAGTGTTGGCTTTTATTTAAAACCTACATGACTTGAGGATGGTAGTGTAAAAACAACGTTGTACAGAAAATGTCATATGACCATAACCTTTTTTATTCGGTGTCCGATTTCGTTAAAATTTCGCTAATCTGTTCTATTCACTCTTACCTTTGATTTTAAAACTACTCGAAGTGTTCAGTTTCCTTTAAACCTATCATATGGGAATAGAAGAATTCAGTAGTCAACGAGTTAAAAATGGTGGAATAAATGAAATGGTTTTAGTATCAAACTTCATTCTGTTCAATATATTGCAATCCTGTCATGATTATTAAGCTTTAAAATGTATTCAGGAGAGAGAAACAGGTAAAGAAATAATATATGTTATCAAAAGTTATGACCAATTTCAATAAAGGAAGTAAAATTTTGTTTTATTCCCCTTCCTCTTCTATACAACATTAATGAGGAATCACTCATAGGTGCCCTTGCTTCTCCCCATCTCATTTCTAAGTAAGCACAAATTATATGAAACTGAATTAAAAAGGCAAGAAAATTCATTAAATCGTCCATGAAGCAGTAGCAACCTTGGCCCTGTTCACTCATGAGGGAACTGGTTCTGAAATTCGGTCGATAAATTTATATGTAATCGATCCTCTCAAAGCTATACGCATATGATTGTCGCATTCATCATGATTCGGGATATTTATCGTACCACAAGACGTCTTTCCTGTATATCAGTGTAGAAATAAAATTTTACCCACGGATGACGTCTCTTAATTGCTCCCCTGAATCAACTGTTAAGCATTTTAGCAAGCAAAGCGAATGAGCAACAAATTCAAAACTTGAGTTAATGGCAAGACTCATTTTGTCTGAGAGAAATGATTTCAGAGGTGCACTACTTACGGCTTGCATCTACTTTCATAATGGTGAAAAGCTTATTAAAGCATTAGAACATGTAGAAAGCTAATCAAATTTAGTTCAATCCAGTTAAACTTATTTCCATTTCCAACAACAAAAATTATATTACAATACTTGAGTTATAACTGCTGTCAAACCTTTATGAGAATCTTCAACTTTACAGACAGAAGTTGTGTATGTTATGATGCACTTCCCAATTGCTTTCATGGGGCCAAATTTAGTGACTCCCCCATGTACCAAAAGAACTAGGCTCACTATAAAAAGCTACAAGTTTCCTTTTGGTTCTTTTTGCATCAAGGGGTACCCCTTAGCAAGATCAGGGCCCCGTTTCATATAAACTTTATCAATAACACGTTGCACTAACTGTGCTACCGAAATCCTTTCATCTGATTGGCCGAGAGCAAATTTGTCAATAGGTTAACAGTAATGGGGGGGGGGGGGGGGTGGCTCTAGGGCCACACCCCCAGACAAGGAGCTAAAACAAGAAAACAAACAAAACTCTGTGTAGCGCCCTCAAGCATAAAAGCTGGTAAATCGTGAGTTCGGTATTATGTGGTACGTGTACAAGCCAGTACTTATCATTGCAGTTAGAAAAGAAATGAGGAAACAAAATAGAGTGGTTTCTTGTTGGAAAGGAGAGAGAGAGAGGGGGGGGGATGGATTGTTGTGAGAAGGAGGGAAAGGAAAGAAGGGGAGAGATGGAGAGAGAGAGAGAGAGAGAGAGAGAGAGAGAGAGGAAGAGAGAGGGGATGGCAGGATTGCTGTGACAGAAAGGGTAAGAGGGAAACAGGGAAGGAGAGAAGGGGAGAGAGAGAGGAAGAGAGAGAGAGGGGGGGTGGCAGGATTGCTGTGACAGAAAGGGTAAGAGGGAAACAGGGAAGGAGAGAAGGGGAGAGAGAGAAAGAGAGAGAGAGAGAGAGAAAGGAGAGAGAGGGGGGGACGGATTGCTGTGAGGAGGGAAAGGAGAGAAGGGGAGAGATGGAGAGAGATGGAGAGAGAGAGAGAGAGAGAGAGAGAGGGAGAGGAAGAGAGAGGGGATGGCAGGATTGCTGTGACAGAAAGGGTAAGAGGGAAACAGGGAAGGAGAGAAGGGGAGAGAGAGAGGAAGAGAGAGAGAGGGGGGGATGGCAGGATTGCTGTGACAGAAAGGGTAAGAGGGAAACAGGGAAGGAGAGAAGGGGAGAGATTGAGAGAGAGAGAGAGAAAGAGAGAGAGGGGACGGATTGCTGTGAGAGACAGGGTTGGCGGGAAACAGGAAAGGGAGAGAAGGGAAGAGATTGAGAGAGAGAGAGAGAGAGAGAGAGAGAGAAAGAGAGAGAGAGCAAGGGTGTTGTAGAAAGGGGATGCACCCCCACTCCCATATTTTGAGGTGGTCTTATAAATGTACAAAAATATGTACAAATCACCCCCCCCCCCCAAAAAAAAAAAGGTATGGAGACCTACGCTCATGAGAGAGTGACGGGGAGAGTGAGTGAGAGAGAGAGAGGAGAGAGAGAGAGAGAGAGAGAGAGAGAGCGTGAGGGAAAGTCGGGTTTGAGGGGACAGATGATCCCAGTTATTCAACGGGATGGAAAGATCATAAACTCATGATATAACATGCAAGAAGCAGACTGCAAGCAGCAGACTACACAAAACTTTGTTTTTATTTTTTAGATAGAGGTTTTAATTTTTGTCATTTTGAGGGTCATTTTTTTCAAAAAGAAATCAAGAGGTAAAAGAAAAGAAGCGGGGAAAATCCTCGGCCAGACTCTCCGAAGATTTCAATAGATTCAACCGCGGGGATTCCCCGTTACATCATCCAGGGGAGCGTTTCATGAAAAGTCTTGTCAGTGATTTCACCGACTAATTTGCTCTCAGCCAATCAGATGCAAGGACTTTCACTGGCTTATAACAGTTGTCGGTGAAAATCACCGACAAGACTTTTCATGAAACGCTCCCCTGGTTTCCTGTTTTGGTGTGGCACACAGACTCCATGCTGCTTGAGCGTTGGCGCTGGCGCGCGGATCACTCTGAACTAGTATAGTACATACGGTAAATAAGTGAAAAAATGGTATAGATCTAGATCTACATGTAGGTACGCGATATATATCCGGGTAGGAAAGTTTTGGTCGCCATTTTCTGTACAGAAACCAGAGTGAACACTGAAATTAGGGACTGATCATGCTGATATCTACATGTACATCTCACATCAGAGCCTGATTGAGACGGAGCAGTAATCTCGGAATCTCTAGATCAATTCAATGATAAGGTAGGCCTAGATCTAATTGAAGCCTTTTCAACAAAAAGACCTAACAAACGTTTGTAAGGCTAAACTCTTTTGTCGACGGATTGTGATTGTGATTTCTTATGATTGTCTGATTCATTGTGATTGCTGGCGTACGTAGATGCATTTCTACTTTGTTTTTTTTGTTTGTTTGATTTTATTTCTACGTTCAAAATAATAACAAATACAAATCAATTCATGATTACATAAACAATACATAAATAAAAACATCATGTACAAAATATATTATATAACTATCATGATAAAACATACAAGTAAGAATACATAATGATGCTTTTTAAACTAGGGAGATAAATATAAACGCAGGAGACCGCCATCATGAGCGATAAAGCTTGATTGGATGGCGACTTTCTGTCATAGGCAGAAAAAAAATTAGCAGTAATCTCGGAATCTCTAGATCAATGATAAGGTAGGCCTAGATCTAATTGAAGCCTTTCAACAAAAAGACCTAACAAACGTTTGTAAGGCTAAACTCTTTTGTCGACGGATTGTGATTGTGATTTCTTATGATTGTCTGATTCATTGTGATTGCTGGCGTACGTAGATGCATTTCTACTTTCTGTCATTGGCAGAAAAAAAAAAGTTTAACCTATGGGGAGTTGCCACTTGGCCTCTTCATATAAAAACCAAACTTTATGAAAGTAAAATATGATACTCTCTCTGGATCGCAGGGGAAAAAAATTGCATCATATTTTGCTTTGCCTTTGGAATAGGAAAAAAAATGCCTTCTTTCAGTTTCATGACTTTTCATGCAGTGAAAATGAAGCATGAAAGTTGGGCATATAGTCAACAGATTCTGACTGCTTCACTCGTTCATCCTACCCAGATGTAAACTGATTAAATTTCTCTCTCTGGCTCTCAAACTCTCTCAACTTGTGCTCACAGTCAAACAACTCATAAAAACTCTTGTTCTCCAGAAGTAAACACCCAAAAGTCTAATTAGGTCTTGAAGTCAAGCAGTGTATTTACACCATCAATTACTCATGATTGTGAAGTCCCTTGTAAATAATGTCCTTGTCTTTATCATTTATGCTCACGTGTAATGCAGTAAACATGATCATGTTTTGTACATTTAACTACATATTCCGGCCGGTTGAGTATATTTCATGGGAGTTTATCCTTGCATTCCTTGCTTTCATATTGTGTAGGGGCAAAGCCTATTATGTCATGCTATGTGCAAGAATCGTGAGTTCGGTATATGTGGTAGGTGTACAAGCCAGTACTTATCATTGTAGTTAGAATAGAAATGAGGAAACAAAATAGAGTGGTATGCTGTTGGAAAGGAGAGAGAGAGAGAGAGGGGGGGGGATGGATTGCTGTGAGGAGGGAAAGGAGAGAAGGGGAGAGATGGAAAGAGAGAGAGAGAGAGAGAGAGAGAGAGAGAGAGAGAGAGAGCGGGGAAAGAGAGAGAGGAAGAGAGAGAGGGGACAGGATTGTTGTGACAGAAAGGGTAAGAGGGAAACAGGGAAGGAGAGAAGGGGAGAGAGAAAGAGAGAAAGGAGAGAGAGAGGGGACGGATTGCTGTGAGGAGGGAAAGGAGAGAAGGGGAGAGATGGAGAGAGAGAGAGGGAGAAAGAGAGAGAGGAATAGAGAGAGAGGATGGGAGGATTGCTGTGAGAGAAAGGGCATGGAAGGTCCTATGGAACATTTAAATATACATATTATGATAAAATTAAGAATTTAAAAACCAAACAAAAACCAGAACATTATTACAACAGGTTGAATTACAACGATAATAGAATTCGTCATAGAATCGTGACGAATTAGGTGGTCTGTTGGCGTCTTCAAGGTAGGGGGTACATGAGAGATCATCTTGATTTAATACATTGAAATAAAATTTTATAGATAAAGTTAGAATGAAAAAGAATGAAGAGAACAAGAGGGAAAGAAAGAAATAAATTTTGGAGCATTTTATAGAAAGAGGGCGAATGAAAGTTAAAGAAAGAGAGTGAGAGAGAGAGAGATGGAGCAAAAACAACATAATTAGGACCCTATATTCAGACAGAACGAGGGGAGACAAAATGGATCAATGAACGGGAATGAGGAAATGCGATCAAGATGAGTATAATGAACAGCGCCACCTCTTTGGCTGAGTCACGGGAAAAGGTGAAGAAGCCCCCCCCCCCCCCCCCCGTTAAATTATTTTCCCCTTTTAAACACACGTACAACAGGCAGCATTTAACAATTTTGTACTCCCACTTTCTTCATTCCAGTCAGTGAAAAAGATATGCTTTGGCCGAGTCGTAATTAAGAATGTTTCCCATTTTTATGGGAAAATAGATATTTCATTCCCAAATTTTCTATACAATTTTCCAAACCTGAGTCTACAAAGGAATATAATTGTTTTCAAGCAAAAAGTGTTTTCAGGCCTATTCTCTTTTCGGGGAGGGGGTGTCTTCTTCTGTCTGTAAGGACACATGTTTATAAATCAAGACTAGGTTAACCCGCTGGCTACTGAAACGGGTTTGTCTCTGTATTAAAGAAAACCAACATCCTCAAGTCAAGCAGTTTCCAAATCAAAGCTAACACGGAATAAAAACAGATCAAAGAAAAATTCAACGACCGAAAACGGACATGGAATAGGGCTATGCCCATATGAAATTTTCTGTTTTTGACTCTATCATAGTTATTGGTGTGTGGACTACACAGAATTTCACATTTTTTCATACTGAAGAATACACGTCTTCATTGTCCTTATACCAAATCATTATGTTGTGGAGAAAATACGTCTACATTATTTTAGTTTGGCTTATGAAAATGTTCAAGTTAAGCAAAATAAAAGTGTGTGTACGAAACATATCGAAAGTTTTCCACCAAACGATGTCATGAATATGGTTGTGTCAAAAATATCGTACAGAACATTTCCTATGGCCATAACTTTCTTGTTCTGTGTCCGACTTCTTTAGATTCTGCTGATTTATTTTATTTCGTGCTAACTTTTATTTAAAAGTTACATGACTTGAGGATGTTAGTTTCCTTTA
>CM057162.1:14074357-14089357 GCA_029962745.1 Echinometra lucunter
AAACAAAAGAGAGTTGTTTCCTGTTGGAAAGGAGAGAGAGGGGGGGGGGGGGTGGATTGCTGTGACTCGGAGTGTGAGAAGGAGGGAAAGGAGAGAAGGGGAAAGAGAGAGAGAGAGAGAGGGGGGATGGCAGGATTGCTGTGACAGAAAGGGTAAGAGGGAAACGGGGAAGGAGAGAAGGGGAGAGAGAGAAAGAGAGAAAGGAGAGAGAGAGGGGACGGATTGCTGTGAGAGACAAGGTTGGAGGGAAACGGGAAAGGGAGAGAAGGGAAGAGATTGAGAGAGAGAGAGAGAGAGAGAGAGAGAGCAAGGGTGTTGTAGAAAGGGGATGCACCCCCACTCCCATATTTTGAGGTGGTCTTATAAATGTATGTACAAAAATATGTACAAATCATCCCCCCCCCAAAAAAAAGGTATGGAGACCTACGCTCATGAGAGAGTGACGGGGAGAGGGAGTGAGGGAGGGAGAGAGAGAGAGAGAGAGAGAGAGAGAGCGCGTGAGGGAGAGTCGGGTTTGAGGGGACAGAATGATGATCCCAGTTATTCAACGGGATGGAAAGATCATAAACTCATGATATAACATGCAAGAAGCAGACTGCAAGCAGCAGACTACACAAAACTTTGTTTTTATTTTTTAGATAGAGGTTTTAATTTTTGTCATTTTGAGGGTCATTTCTTTTTTTCAAAAAGAAATCCAACAGGTAAAAGAAAAGAAGAAGTGGGGAAAATCCTCGGCCAGACTCTCCGAGGATTTCAATAGATTCAACCGCGGGGATTCCCCGTTACATCATCCAGGGGAGCGTTTCATGAAAAGTCTTATCAGTGATTTTCACCGACTAATTCGGTCTCAGCCAATCAGATGCAAGGACTTTCACTGTCTTATAACAGTTGTCGGTGAAAATCACCGGCAAGACTTTTCATGAAACGTTCCCCTGGTTTCCTGTTTTGGTGTGGCACACAGAATCCAATTTATGCTGCTTGAGCGTTGGCGCTGGCGCGCGGATCACTCTGAACTAGTACATACGGTAAATAAGTGAAAAAATGGTATAGATCTAGATCTACATGTAGGTACTTATCATTGCAGTTAGAAAAGAAATGAGGAAACAAAATAGAGTGGTTTCCTGTTGGAAAGGAGAGAGAGAGAGAGGATGGATTGCTGTGAGAAGGTATAGACCCTAGATCTAGGTACGCGATCTAGGGTGTATATATCCGGGTAGGAAACTTTTGGTTGCCATTTTCTGTACAGAAACCAGAGTGAACACTGAAATTAGGGACTGATCATGCTGATATCTACATGTACATATACATCTCGCCTCAGAGCCTGATTGATACGGAGCAGTAAACTCGGAATCTCTAGATCAATGATAAGGTAGGCCTAGATCTAATTGAAGCCTTTCAACAAAAAGACCTAACAAACGTTTGTAAGGCTAAACTCTTTTGTCGACGGATTGTGATTGTGATTTCTAATGATTGTCTGATTCATTGTGATTGCTGGCGTACGTAGATGCATTGAAGTCCCTTGTAAATAATGTCCTTGTCTTTATCATTTATGCTCACGTGTAATGCAGTAAACATGATCATGTTTTGTACATTTAACTACATATTCCGGCCGGTTGAGTATATTTCATGGGAGTTTATCCTTGCATTCCTTGCTTTCATATTGTGTAGGGGCAAAGCCTATGTCATGCTATGTGCAAGAATCGTGAGTTGGGTATATGTGGTACGTGTACAAGCCAGTACTTATCATTGCAGTTAGAAAAGAAATGAGGAAACAAAAGAGAGTTGTTTCCTGTTGGAAAGGAGAGAGAGGGGGGGGGGGTGGATTGCTGTGAGAAGGAGGGAAAGGAGAGAAGGGGAGAGAGAGAGAGAGAGAGAGGGGGGGATGGCAGGATTGCTGTGACAGAAAGGGTAAGAGGGAAACGGGGAAGGAGAGAAGGGGAGAGAGAGAAAGAGAGAAAGGAGAGAGAGAGGGGACGGATTGCTGTGAGAGACAAGGTTGGAGGGAAACGGGAAAGGGAGAGAAGGGAAGAGATAGAGAGAGAGAGAGAGAGAAAGAGAGAGAGAGCAAGGGTGTTGTAGAAAGGGGATGCACCCCCACTCCCATATTTTGAGGTGGTCTTATAAATGTATGTACAAAAATATGTACAAATCATCCCACCCCCCCAAAAAAAGGTATGGAGACCTACGCTCATGAGAGAGTGACGGGGAGAGGGAGTGAGGGAGGGAGAGAGAGAGAGAGAGAGAGAGAGAGAGAGAGAGAGAGAGCGCGTGAGGGAGAGTCGGGTTTGAGGGGACAGAATGATGATCCTAGTTATTCAACGGGATGGAAAGATCATAAACTCATGATATAACATGCAAGAAGCAGACTGCAAGCAGCAGACTACACAAAACTTTGTTTTTATTTTTTAGATAGAGGTTTTAATTTTTGTCATTTTGAGGGTCATTTCTTTTTTTCAAAAAGAAATCCAACAGGTAAAAGAAAAGAAGAAGTGGGGAAAATCCTCGGCCAGACTCTCCGAGGATTTCAATAGATTCAACCGCGGGGATTCCCCGTTACATCATCCAGGGGAGCGTTTCATGAAAAGTCTTGTCAGTGATTTTCACCGACTAATTCGGTCTCAGCCAATCAGTTGCAAGGACTTTCACTGTCTTATAACAGTTGTCGGTGAAAATCACCGGCAAGACTTTTCATGAAACGTTCCCCTGGTTTCCTGTTTTGGTGTGGCACACAGAATCCAATTTATGCTGCTTGAGCGTTGGCGCTGGCGCGCGGATCACTCTGAACTAGTACATACGGTAAATAAGTGAAAAAATGGTATAGATCTAGATCTACATGTAGGTACTTATCATTGCAGTTAGAAAAGAAATGAGGAAACAAAATAGAGTGGTTTCCTGTTGGAAAGGAGAGAGAGAGAAAGGATCGATTGCTGTGAGAAGGTATAGACCCTAGATCTAGGTACACGATCTAGGGCGTATATATCCGGGTAGGAAACTTTTGGTTGCCATTTTCTGTACAGAAACCAGAGTGAACACTGAAATTAGGGACTGATCATGCTGATATCTACATGTACATATACATCTCGCCTCAGAGCCTGATTGATACGAAGCAGTAAACTCGGAATCTCTAGATCAATGATAAGGTAGGCCTATATCTAATTGAAGCCTTTCAACAAAAAGACCTAACAAACGTTTGTAAGGCTAAACTCTTTTGTCGACGGATTGTGATTGTGATTTCTAATGATTGTCTGATTCATTGTGATTGCTGGCGTACGTAGATGCATTGAAGTCCCTTGTAAATAATGTCCTTGTCTTTATCATTTATGCTCACGTGTAATGCAGTAAACATGATCATGTTTTGTACATTTAACTACATATTCCGGCCGGTTGAGTATATTTCATGGGAGTTTATCCTTGCATTCCTTGCTTTCATATTGTGTAGGGGCAAAGCCTATGTCATGCTATGTGCAAGAATCGTGAGTTGGGTATATGTGGTACGTGTACAAGCCAGTACTTATCATTGTAGTTAGAAAAGAAATGAGGAAACAAAACAGAGTGGTATGCTGTTGGGAAGGAGAGAGAGGGGGGGGTGGATTGCTGTGAGAAGGAGGGAAAGGAGAGAAGGGGAGAGAGAGAGAGAGAGAGAGAGGGGGGGGATGGCAGGATTGCTGTGACAGAAAGGGTAAGAGGGAAACGGGGAAGGAGAGAAGGGGAGAGAGAGAAAGAGAGAAAGGAGAGAGAGAGGGGACGGATTGCTGTGAGAGACAGGGTTGGCGGGAAACAGGAAAGGGAGATAAGAAAAGAGAGAGAGAGAGAGAGAGAGAGAGAGAGAGAGAGGGTGTTGTAGAAAGGGGATGCACCCCCACTCCCATATTTTGAGGTGGTCTTATAATGTACAAAAATAAGTACAAATCGCCCCCCCCCCCCAACAAAAAAAAAGAAAAAGGTATGAAGACCTACGCTCATGAGAGAGTGACGGGGAGAGGGAGTGAGGGAGGGAGAGAGGGGGAGAGAGAGAGAGAGAGAGAGAGAGCGTGAGGGAGAGTCGGGTTTGAGGGGACAGAATGATGATCCTAGTTATTCAACGGGATGGAAAGATCATAAACTCATGATATAACATGCAAGAAGCAGACTGCAAGCAGCAGACTACACAAAACTTTGTTGTTGTTTTTTTTAGATAGAGGTTTTAATTTTTGTCATTTTGAGGGTCATTTCTTTTTTTCAAAAAGAAATCCAACAGGTAAAAGAAAAGAAGAAGTGGGGAAAATCCTCGGCCAGATTCATACGGTAAATAAGTGAGAAAATGGTATAGATCTAGATCTACATGTAGGTACTTATCATTGCGGTTAGAAAAGAAACGAGGAAACAAAATAGAGTGGTTTCCTGTTGGAAAGGAGAGAGAGAGAGAGGATGGATTGCTGTGAGAAGGTATAGACCCTAGATCTAGGTACGCGATCTAGGGCGTATACATCCGGGTAGGAAACTTTTGGTTGCCATTTTCTGTACAGAAACCAGAGTGAACACTGAAATTAGGGACTGATCATGCTGATATCTACATGTACATATACATCTCGCCTCAGAGCCTGATAGATACGGAGCAGTAAACTCGGAATCTTTAGATCAATGATAAGGTAGGCCTAGATCTAATTGAAGCCTTTCAACAAAAAGACCTAACAAACGTTTGTAAGGCTAAACTCTTTTGTCGACGGATTGTGATTGTGATTTCTAATGATTGTCTGATTCATTGTGATTGCTGGCGTACGTAGATGCATTGAAGTCCCTTGTAAATAATGTCCTTGTCTTTATCATTTATGCTCACGTGTAATGCAGTAAACATGATCATGTTTTGTACATTTAACTACATATTCCGGCCGGTTGAGTATATTTCATGGGAGTTTATCCTTGCATTCCTTGCTTTCATATTGTGTAGGGGCAAAGCCTATGTCATGCTATGTGCAAGAATCGTGAGTTGGGTATATGTGGTACGTGTACAAGCCAGTACTTATCATTGTAGTTAGAAAAGAAATGAGGAAACAAAACAGAGTGGTATGCTGTTGGGAAGGAGAGAGAGGGGGGGGGGGTGGATTGCTGTGAGAAGGAGGGAAAGGAGAGAAGGGGAGAGAGAGAGAGAGAGAGAGAGGGGGGGATGGCAGGATTGCTGTGACAGAAAGGGTAAGAGGGAAACGGGGAAGGAGAGAAGGGGAGAGAGAGAAAGAGAGAAAGGAGAGAGAGAGGGGACGGATTGCTGTGAGAGACAAGGTTGGAGGGAAACAGGAAAGGGAGAGAAGGGAAGAGATTGAGAGAGAGAGAGAGAGAGAGCAAGGGTGTTGTAGAAAGGGGATGCACCCCCACTCCCATATTTTGAGGTGGTCTTATAAATGTACATGTATGTACAAAAATATGTACAAATCATCCCCCCCCAAAAAAAAAAGGTATGGAGACCTACGCTCATGAGAGAGTGACGGGGAGAGTGAGTGAGTGAGAGAGAGGGAGAGAGGGAGAGACAGAGAGATACAGAGAGAGAGAGAGCGTGAGGGAGAGAGAGTGTGAGGGAGAGTCGGGTTTGAGGGGACAGATGATCCCAGTTATTCAGGATGGAAAGATCATAAACTCATGATAGAACATGCAAGAAGCAGACTGCAAGCAGCAGACTACACAAAACTTTGTTTTTATTTTTTAGGTAGAGGTTTTAATTTTTGTCATTTTGAGGGTCATTTTTTTTTCAAAAAGAAATCCAACAGGTAAAAGAAAAGAAGAAGCGGGGGAAAATCCTCGGCCAGACTCTCCGAGGATTTCAATAGATTCAACCACGGGGATTCCCCGTTACATCATCCAGGGGAGCGTTTCATGAAAAGTCTTGTCAGTGATTTTCACCGACTAATTTGCTCTCAGCCAATCAGATGCAAGGACTTTCACTGGCTTATAACAGTTGTCGGTGAAAATCACCGACAAGACTTTTCATGAAACGTTCCCCTGGTTTCCTGTTTTGGTGTGGCACACAGAATCCAATTTATGCTGCTTGAGCGTTGGCGCTGGCGCGCGGATCACTCTGAACTAGTACATACGGTAAATAAGTGAAAAAATGGTATAGATCTAGATCTACATGTACATGTAGGTACGCGATATATATCCGGGTAGGAATGTTTTGGTCGCCATTTTCTGTACAGAAACCAGAGTGAACACTGAAATTAGGGACTGATCACGCTGATATCTACATGTACATCTCACCTCAGAGCCTGATTGAGACGGAGCAGTAATTTCGGAATCCCTAGATCAGTGATAAGGTAGGCCTAGATCTAATTGAAGCCTTTCAACAAAAAGACCTAACAAACGTTTGTAAGGCTAAACTCTTTTGTCGACGGATTGTGATTGTGATTTCTTATGATTGTCTGATTCATTGTGATTGCTGGCGTACGTAGATGCATTTCTACTTTCTGTCATTGGCAGAAAAAAAAATAGTTTAACCTATGGGGAGTTGCCACTTGGCCTCTTCATATAAAAACCAAGCTTTATGAAAGTAAAATATGATACTCTCACTGGATCGCTGGGAAAAAAAATGCATCATATTTTGCTTTGCATTTGAAATAGGAAAAAAATGCCTTCTTTCAGTTTCATGACTTTTCATGCAGTGAAAATGAAGCTTGAAAGTTGGGCATATATAGTCAACAGATTCTGACTGCTTCACTCGTTCATCCTACCCAGATGTAAACTGATTAAATTTCTCTCTCTGGCTCTCAAACTCTCTCAACTTGTGCTCACAATCAAACAACTCATAAAAACTCTTGTTCTCCAGAAGTAAACACCCAAAAGTCTAATTAGGTCTTGAAGACAAGCAGTGTATTTACACCATCAACTCATGATTGTGAAGTCCCTTGTAAATAATGTCCTTGTCTTTATCATTTATGCTCACGTGTAATGCAGTAAACATGATCATGTTTTGTAGATTTAACTACATATTCCGGCTGGTTGAGTATATTTCATGTGAGTTTATCCTTGCATTCCTTGCTTTCATATTGTGTAGGGGCAAAGCCTATGTCATGCTATGTGCAAGAATCGTGAGTTGGGTATATGTGGTACGTGTACAAGCCAGTACTTATCATTGTAGTTAGAATAGAAATGAGGAAACAAAACAGTGGTTTCTTGTTGGAAAGAAGAGAGAGAGGGGGGGGGGGGGGGCGGGGGGATGGATTCCTGTGAGAAGGAGGGAAAGGGGAGAAGGGGAGAGATGGAGAGAGAGAGAGAGAGAGAGAGAGAAAGAGAAAGAGAGAGAGAGGATGGGAGGATTGATGTGAGAGAAAGGGCATGGAAGGTCCTATGGAACATTTAAATATACATATTATAATAAAATAACGAATTTAAAAACCAAACAAAAACAAGAACATTATTACAACAGGTTGAATAACAACGATAATAGAATTCCTCATAGAATCGTGACGAATTAGGTGGATTGTTGGCGTCTTTAAGGTAGGGGGTATATGAGAGATCATCTTGATTTAATACATTAAAATAATTTTTTATAGATAAAGTTAGAATGAGAAAGAATGAAGAGAACAAGAGGGAAAGAAAGAAAGAAATTTTGGAGCATTTATAGAAAGAGGGCGAATGAAAGTTAAAGAAAGAGAGTGAGAGAGAGAGAGAGAGAGATGGAGGAAAAACAACATAATTAGGACCCTATATTCAGACAGAACGTGGGGAGACAAAATGGATCAATGGACGGGAATGAGGAAATGCGATCAAGATGAGTATAATGAACAGCGCCACCTCTTGGGCTGAGTCACGGGAAAAGGTGAAGAAGCCCCCCCCCCCCGTTAAATTATTTCCCCCTTTTATACACACGTACAACAGGCAGCATTTAACAATAATTTTGTACTCCCACTTTCTTCATTCCAGTCAGTGAAAAAGATAAAGATATGCTTTGGCCGAATCGTAATTAAGAATGTTTCCCATTTTTATGGGGAAATAGATATTTCCTTCCCAAATTTTCTATACAATTTTCCAAACCTGAGTCTACAAAGGAAATACATTTGTTTTCTATATTAAAAAGTGTTTTCAGGCCTATTCTCTTTTCGGGGAGGGGGGTGTCTTCTTCTGTTTGTAAGGACACATGTTTATAAATCAAGACTAGGTTAACCCACTGGCTACTGAAACTGGTTTGTCTCTGTATTAAAGAAAACCAACATCCTCAAGTCAAGCAGTTTACAAATCAAAGCTAAGACAGAAAAAAAAACAGATCAAAGAAAAATTCAGCGACCGAAAACGGACATGGAATAGGGCTACACCCATATGAAATTTTCTGTTTTTGACTCTATCATAGTTATTTGTGTGTGGACTACACAGAATTTCACATTTTTTCATACTGAAGAATACACGTCTTCATTGTCCTTATCCCAAATCATTATGTTGTGGAGAAAATACGTCTACATTACATATTTTAATTTGGCTTATGAAAATGTTCAAGTTAAGCAAAATAAAAGTGTGTGTACGAAACATATCGAAAGTTTTCCACCAAACGATGTCATGAATATGGTTGTGTCAAAAGTATCATACAGAACATTTCCTATGGCCATAACTTTCTTGTTCTGTGTCCGACTTCTTTAAGATTCTGCTGATTTATTTTATTTCGTGCTAACTTTTATTTAAAAGTTACATGACTTGAGGATGTTAGTTTCCTTTAAACATATTATATGGGAACACCAGAATTAAGTAGTCACCGTGTAAAACATAAAGCGAATTGTTTAGTATCAAACTCCATTCTCTGCAATATATTGCCATCCTGTCATGTTTATAATTATTATTACTTCATATTTTTGTCACTCGGCAATATCCTTAAAAATTGCTTTGGGAATGATAAGGGGAAAGAGAGAAGGGGAAAGAGAGAATTCATAATCGCAACTTTTGTGACCGATTTCCGTTATAGAAGTAGATTTGTTTTTGATATCCTTTCTCTTCTTAACAGCATTACGAGGAATCACTCATAAGTGCCTTTGCTTCTCATCTCATTTTTAAATCTGCACACATTATATGAAACTGAATTAAGAAGGCAAGATAAAATATTACTGAATCCTCCCTGAAGCAGTAGCAATTACATGTACATTGGTCTTGTTCACGCATGGAAGAACTGGGTCTGAAATTCGGTTGAGGAATTAATGTGTGATCGATCCTCGCAAAACTATACATACACTAATTCTCCCATTCATTATAAATATTTTTGATATTTATATCATTGTTATCATACCATAAGACGTCTTTCCTGTATATACATTATGTAGAATTAGTATTTTGCCCGCGGGTGGCGTCTCTTAATTGCTCCTATGAATTAATGCTAATCATTTAAGCGAACAATGCGAAAGAGCAACAAAATAATTTGAAACTTGAGTTAATGGCAAGACTCATTCAGAGAGAAATGATTTCAAAGGTGCACTACTTGTACGGCTTGCATCTACTTCCATGCCGTTTCCATGGCATGCTGTAAAGCTTATTAAAGCACTGGAACATGTAGAAAACTAATCAAATTCAGTTCAATTCCAATTAAACTTAGGCATTTCAAACAAAAGCCTGGCTTACAGTACTGGAGTTACAACTGCTGTATCACGCCTTTACAAGTGCGAATCTTCAACTTTACAGACAGAAGTTGTGTATGTTATGCTGCACTTCCCAATTGCTTTCGTGGGGCCTAATTTAGTGACTCCCACATGTACCAAAAGACATGTTCTCATCTAGATGCACTAAGCTACAAGTTTCCTTTTGATTTTTTTTTTGTTTTTCGTCGAGTGTACTCGGTAGTAAAACCAGGGTCCGGCCCGTTTCATAAATCAATATCAATAAGAAGTTGGATTAACTGTGATAAGCTGCCGAAATCCTTGCATCTCATTGGCCAAGAGCAAATTTGTCAATTCGTTAACAGTAGTGGGGGGGGGAGCCTCTGGGGCCACACCCCCAGACATCACCTGCATTTCATATTGTTTATTGGAAGGAGCTAAAACAAGAAAACAAACATAAAGACTCTGTGTAGCACCCTCAGGCATGAAAGCTGGGAACGTGTAGCATTTTCAGGGCCCTCGAGGACAGCAGTTTTGATTGCCGATGAGGCTATCATGAATAAATAAAACTCAAAATAGATAAAAAAAATTGAAAAATGTAATCATGTAAGAAATGTATCTTTATGAACGGAGTATTTTCTCATGAACACCCTTCAACAACAGAAAGTATGTTTTTGTGTAAAATACCGTAAAACACTGTAAGAGCTTGTAAATCTAACTTTGTTGGCATTTTTAGTTTGAATTCTCAGTTTATGGCTGATAATTATGATGTTGTACATTAAAGTCAAGCAGTGTATTTACACCATCAACTCATGATTGTGAAGTCCCTTGTAAATAATGTCCTTGTCTTTATCATTTATGCTCACGTGTAATGCAGTAAACATGATCATGTTTTGTAGATTTAACTACATATTCCGGCCGGTTGAGTATATTTCATGGGAGTTTATCCTTGCATTCCTTGCTTTCATATTGCGTAGGGGCAAAGCCTAAGTCATGCTATGTGCAAGAATCGTGAGTTGGGTATATGTGGTACGTGTACAAGCCAGTACTTATCATTGTAGTTGGAAAAGAAATGAGGAAACAAAACAGAGTGGTTTCTTGTTGGAAAGGAGACAGAGAGAGAGAGGGGGGAGAGAGAGAGAGAGAGAGAGAGGGAGAGAGAGAGAGAGAGAGGATGGATTGCTGTGAGAAGGTATAGAACCTAGATCTAGGTACGCGATCTAGGGCGTATATCCGGGTAGGAAACTTTTGGTCGCCATTTTCTGTACAGAAACCAGAGTGAACACTGAAATTAGGGACTAATCATGCCTCAGAGCCTGATTGAGACGGAGCAGTAATCTCGGAATCTCTAGATCAATGATCAGGTAGGCCTTGAAGCCTTTCAACAAAAAGACCTAACAAACGTTTGTAAGGCTAAACTCTTTTGTCGACGGATTGTGATTGTGATTTCTTATGATTGTCTGATTCATTGTGATTGCTGGCGTACATGTGGATGCATTTCTACTTTCTGTCATTGGCATAAAAAAATAATTTAACCTATGGGGAGTTGCCACTTGGCCTCTTCATATAAAAACAAAACTTTATGAAAGTAAGATATGATACTCTCCCTGGATCGCAGGGAAAAAAAATTGTATCATATTTTGCTTTGCCTTTGGAATAGGAAAAAAAAAATGCCTTCTTACAGTTTCATGACTTTTCATGCAGTGAAAACGAAGCTTGAAAGTTGGGCATATTATAGTCAACAGATTCTGACTGCTTCACTCGTTCATCCTACCCAGATGTAAACTGATGAAATTTCTCTCTCTGGCTCTCACAAACTCTCTCAACTTGTGCTCACAGTCAAACAACTCATAAAAACTCTTGTTCTCCAGAAGTAGACACCAAAAAGTCTAATTAGGTCTTGAAGACAAGCAGTTTATTTACACCATCAACTCATGATTGTGAAGTCCCTTGTAAATAATGTCCTTGTCTTTATCATTTATGCTCACGTGTAATGCAGTAAACATGATCATGTTTTGTAGATTTAACTACATATTCCGACCGGTTGAGTATATTTCATGGGAGTTTATCCTTGCATTCCTTACTTTCATATTGTGTAGGGGCAAAGCCTATGTCATGCTATGTGCAAGAATCGTGAGTTGGGTATATGTGGTACGTGTACAAGCCAGTACTTATCATTGTAGTTAGAATAGAAATGAGGAAACAAAATAGAGTGGTATGCTGTTGGAAAGGAGAGAGAGAGAGGGGGGATGGATTGCTGTGAGGAGGGAAAGGAGAGAAGGGGAGAGATGGAGAGAGAGAGAGCGAGGAAGAGAGAGAGAGAGAGAGAGAGAGAGAAAGAGAAAAAGAGAGAGAGAGAGGATTGGAGGATTGCTGTGAGAGAAAGGGCATGGAAGGTCCTATGGAACATTTAAATATACTTATTATAATAAAATTAAGAATTTAAAAACCAAACAAAAACAAGAACATTATTACAACAGGTTGAATTACAACGATAATAGAATTCGTCATAGAATCGTGACGAATTAGGGGGTCTGTTGGCGTCTTCAAGGTAGGGGGTATATGAGAGATCATCTTGATTTAATACATTGAAATATATTTTTATTGATAAAGTTAGAATGAAAAAGAATGAAGAGAACAAGAGGGAACGAAAGAAATAAATTTTGGAGCATTTATAGAAAGAGGGCGAATGAAAGTTAAAGAAAGAGAGTGAGAGAGAGAGAGAGAGATGGAGCAAAAACAACATAATTAGGACCCTATATTCAGACAGAACGAGGGGAGACAAAATGGATCAATGGACGGGAATGAGGAAATGCGATCAAGATGAGTATAATGAACAGCGCCACCTCTTGGGCTGAGTCACGGGAAAAGGTGAAGAAGCCCCCCCCCCCCCCCCCCGTTAAATTATTTTCCCCTTTATACACACGTACAACAGGCAGCATTTAACAATTTTGTACTCCCACTTTCTTCATTCCAGTCAGTGAAAAATATATGCTTTGGCCGATTCGTAATTAAGAATGTTTCCCATTTTTATGGGGAAATAGATATTTCATTCCCAAATTTTCTATACAATTTTCCAAACCTGAGTTTACAAAGGAATATAATTGTTTTCAGTCAAAAAGTGTTTTCAGGCCTATTCTCTTTTCGGGGAGGGGGGTGTCTTCTTCTGTTTGTAAGGACACGTGTTTATAAATCAAGACTAGGTTAACCCACTGGCTACTGAAACCGGTTTGTCTCTGTATTAAAGAAAACCAACATCCTCAAGTCAAGCAGTTTACAAATCAAAGCTAAGACAGAATAAAAACAGATCAAAGAATAATTCAAAGTCCGAAAACGGACATGGTATAGGGCTATGCTCATATGAAATTTTCTGTTTTTGACTCTATCATAGTTATTTGTGTGTGGACTACACAGAATTTCACATTTTTTCATACTGAAGAATACACGTCTTCATTGTCCTTATCCCAAATCATTATGTTGTGGAGAAAAAACGTCTACATTACATATTTTAGTTTGGCTTATGAAAATGTTCAAGTTAAGCAAAATAAAAGTGTGTGTACGAAACATATCGAAAGTTTTCCACCAAACGATGTCATGAATATGGTTGTGTCAAAAGTATCATACAGAACATTTCCTATGGCCATAACTTTCTTGTTCTGTGTCCGACTTCTTTAAGATTCTGCTGATTTATTTTATTTCGTGCTAACTTTTATTTAAAAGTTACATGACTTGAGGATGTTAGTTTCCTTTAAACATATTATATGGGAACACCAGAATTAAGTAGTCACCGTGTAAAACATAAAGCGAATTGTTTAGTATCAAACTCCATTCTCTGCAATATATTGCCATCCTGTCATGTTTATAATTATTATTACTTCATATTTTTGTCACTCGGCAATATCCTTAAAAATTGCTTTGGGAATGATAAGGGGAAAGAGAGAAGGGGAAAGAGAGAATTCATAATAGCAACTTTTGTGACCGATTTCCGTTATAGAAGTAGATTTGTTTTTGATACCCTTTCTCTTCTTAACAGCATTACGAGGAATCACTCATAAGTGCCTTTGCTTCTCATCTCATTTTTAAATCTGCACACATTATATGAAACTGAATTAAGAAGGCAAGATAAAATATTACTGAATCCTCCCTGAAGCAGTAGCAATTACATGTACATTGGTCTTGTTCACGCATGGAAGAACTGGGTCTGAAATTCGGTTGAGGAATTAATGTGTGATCGATCCTCGCAAAACTATACATACACTAATTCTCCCATTCATTATAAATATTTTTGATATTTATATCATTGTTATCATACCATAAGACGTCTTTCCTGTATATACATTATGTAGAATTAGTATTTTGCCCGCGGGTGGCGTCTCTTAATTGCTCCTATGAATTAATGCTAATCATTTAAGCGAACAATGCGAAAGAGCAACAAAATAATTTGAAACTTGAGTTAATGGCATTAAGACTCATTCAGAGAGAAATGATTTCAAAGGTGCACTACTTGTACGGCTTGCATCTACTTCCATGCCGCTTCCATGGCATGCTGTAAAGCTTATTAAAGCACTGGAACATGTAGAAAACTAATCACATTCAGTTCAATTCCAATTAAACTTAGGCATTTCAAACAAAAGCCTGGCTTACAGTACTGGAGTTACAACTGCTGTATCACGCCTTTACAAGTGCGAATCTTCAACTTTACAGACAGAAGTTGTGTATGTTATGCTGCACTTCCCAATTGCTTTCGTGGGGCCTAATTTAGTAACTCCCACATGTACCAAAAGACATGTTCTCATCTAGATGCACTAAGCTACAAGTTTCCTTTTGATTTTTTTTTTTTGTTGTTTTTCGTCAAGTGTACTCGGTAGTAAAACCAGGGTCCGGCCCGTTTCATAAATCAATATCAATAAGAAGTTGGATTAACTGTGATAAGCTGCCGAAATCCTTGCATCTCATTGGCCAAGAGCAAATTTGTCAATTCGTTAACAGTAATGGGGGGGGGAGCCTCTGGGGCCACACCCCCAGACATCACCTGCATTTCATATTGTTTATTGGAAGGAGCTAAAACAAGAAAACAAACATAAAGACTCTGTGTAGTACCCTCAGGCATGAAAGCTGGGAACGTGTAGCATTTTCAGGGCCCTCGAGGACAGCAGTTTTGATTAATGATGAGGCTATCATGAATAAATATAACTGAAAATAAATAAAATATAATAAATAAAATAATAATGTAAGAAATGTATCTTAATGAAAGGAGCATTTACTCATGAACACCCTTTAACAGCAGAAAGTATGTTTTTGTGTAAAATACCGTAAAACACTATAAGAGCTTGTAGATCTAGTAGTAGTTAACTTTTGTGGGCATTAACTGTGATAAGCTGCCAAAATCCTTGCATCTCATTGGCCAAGAGCAAATTTGTCAATACGTTAACAGTAATGGGGGAGGGAGCCTCTGGGGCCACAC
>CM057162.1:14089857-14102915 GCA_029962745.1 Echinometra lucunter
CGTGATCCGCGCGCCGCGCTCATTGCGTGCTCGAGCATGCAGCATTATGGAGCATGCATTGGAGTCTGTGCCGCAGCATACCTAAAAAAAGAAACCAAGATGATGTAACGGGGAATCCCCGGAGCGTCTTGGCCTGGGGTTCCCCCGCTTCTTCTTCTCTTGATTTCTCTTTTTAAAAATGACCCCCAAAATTAAAAAAAAAATGAAAATAATAATAATAAGAAAAAAGGTTTGTGTAGTCTGCTGCCTGCATATTGTATGAGTTTATGATTTTCCATCCTGAATAACTAGGATCATCTGTCCCCTAAAACCCCGACTCTCTCTCTCTCTCTCATGAGCGTAGGTCTCCATACCTTTTTTTTTTTTTTTTTTTTTGGGGGGGGGGTGATTTGCACATATTTTTGTACATACATATAGGAGACCACCTCAAAATATGGGAGTGGGGGTGCATCCCCCTTTCTACAACACCCTCCTTGCTCTCTCTTTCTTTCTCTCTCTCTCTCAATCTCTTCCCTTCTCTCCCTTTCCTGTTTCTCTCCTACCCTGTCTCTCACAGCAATTCTACCATCCCCTCTCTCTCCTTTCTCTCTCTCTCTTTCTTTCTCTCTCTCTCCCCTTCTCTCCTTCCGTTTCCCTCTTACCCTTTCTGTCACAGCAATCCTCCCATCCCCTCTCCCTCTCTCTCCATCTCTCCCCTTCCCTCCTCACAGCAATCCATCCTCTCTCTCTCTCTCCTTCCTCTCTTTCTCTCTCTCTTTCTCTCTTTCCCCTTCTCTCCTTCCCTGTTTCCCTCTTACCCTTTCTGTCACAGCAATCCTGCCATCCCCTCTCTCTCTTCCCCTCTCTCTCTCTCCACCTCTCTCCATCTCTCCCTTCTCTCCTTTCCCTCCTCACAGCAATCCATCCCCTCTCTCCCTCTCTCTCTCTCTCCTTTCCAACAGCATATAACTCAATTTTGTTTCCTCATTTCTTTTCTAGCTACAATGATAAGTACCGGCTTGTACACGTACCACGTATACCCAACTCACGATTCTTGCACATAGCATGACATAGGCTTTGCCCCTACACGATGAAAGCAAGCAATGCAAGGATAAACTCCCATAAAATATACTCAACAGGCCGGAATATGTAGTTAAATCTACAAAACATGATCATGTTTACTGCATTACACGTGAGCATAAATGATAAAGACAAGGACATAATATGTACATTATTTACAAGGGACATCACAATCATGAGTTGGTGGTGTAAATACACTGCTTGACTTCAATGTACAATATCATATCAGCCATAAACTTAGAATTCAAACTATATAAAAAATGCCAACAAAGTTAGATTTACAAGCTCTTACAGTGTTTTACGGTATTTTACACAAAAACATACTTTCTGTTGTTAAAGGGTGTTCATGAGAAAATGCTCCGTTCGTAAAGATATATTTCTTACATCATTACATTTTTCAATTTATTTTTATCTATTTTGAATTTTATTTATTCATGATAGCCTCATCATTAATCAAAACTGCCGTCCTCGAGGGCCCTGAAAATGCTACACGTTCCCAGCTTTCATGCCTGAGGGTGCTACACAGAGTCTTTATGTTTGTTTTCTTGTTTTAGCTCCTTCCAATAAACAATATGAAATGCAGGTGATGTCTGGGGGTGTGGCCCCAGAGGCTCCCTCCCCCATTATTGTTAACGTCTTGACAAATTTGCTCTTGGCCAATGAGATGCAAGGATTTCGGCAGCTTATCACAGTTAATCCAACTTCTTATTGATATTGATTCATGAAACGGGCCGGACCCTGGTTTTACTACCGAGTACACTTGACGAAAAAAAAAACCCAAAAAAGAAAAAAACCCAAAAAACAACAACAAAGATCAAAAGGAAAATTGTAGCTTAGTGAGCTTCATTTCTAACTGCATGAAAAGTCATGAAACTGAAAGAAGGGTTTAGCCTTAGATATAGATCTTACAAACGTTTGTTAGGTCTTTTTGTTGAAAGGCTTCAATTAGATCTAGGCCTTCCTTATTATTGATCTAACTGTTAGAGATTCCGAGATTACTGCTCCGTCTCAATCAGGCTCTGAGGCGAGATGTATATGTAGATTTATATCAGCATGATCAGTCCCTAATTTCAGTGTTCACTCTGGTTTCTGTACAGAAAATGGCGACCACAAGTTTCCTACCCGCATATATACGCCCTAGATCGCGTACCTAGATCTAGGGTCTATACCTTCTCACAGCAATCCATTCCCCCCGCCCTCTTACTCTATCTCTCACAGCAATCCATCCCCTCTCTCTCCTCCTTTCTCTCTCTCTATCTCTCTCCCTCTCCCTCCCTCTCTCTCTCCCTCTCACTCTCTCTCTCTCTTTCTCTCTCTTAATTCTCCCGACTATATTTTTGAAGCTGAATAATCATGACAGAATGTCACTATCCTTTTGATTTAGGATTTCAATTATTTTCATCCATTCTGCTGATTTAACATATTTATCAATTTCATAATATTTATTTGGGTTACCATATTAACTATTTTCAAGCAGATTCTTCAGCAAATGATTTCTCGTTTTTGAAAATGATTGTTACAAAATTAATACTTGTTTATTTATGATATATTTTCAAAAGAGTACTTTTTGTATATATGTTACCAAAATGTTGTACATCCATTCTGCTGATTTAACATGTTTATCAATTTCATAATATTTATTTGGGTTACCATATTAACTATTTTCAAGCAGATTCTTCAGCAAATGATTTCTCGTTTTTGAAAATGATTGTTACAAAATTAATACTTGTTTATTTATGATATATTTTCAAAAGAATACTTTTTGTATATATGTTACCAAAATGTTGTACCAAAGTGAATGCAGAAGAAAAAAAATCAAACCAAATCAATCAAGTTAGATACTTAATCATTCGATTTATTTAACCATTTTTAAACTCGGTGACTACTGAATTCTTCTATTCCCATATGATAGGTTTAAAGGAAACTGAACATCCCAAGCTGTTTTCAAATCAAAGGTAAGAGTGAATAAGAACAGATCAGCGAAATTTTAACGAAATCGGACACGAATTAGAAAGTTATGACCACATTAACTTTTCGATTTTTTGTTTTTAATCACTACTTGATGAACTGACCAAAGATAGATAAAGCTGGAGGAAGCTGACCGCCTCATGCGTCCGACGACGCAGGAGTCCCTGATAGGTATGGCTTGCTAAGCTAGAGGTCTTTCACTGGGATGGAAAGACTGACTACATGATAGAAGAAACAGACATGGAGAGAAAGATAGACTGAAGAAATGGAAAGATTTTCTCCAAGATGACGAAAAAGAAGATGAAGGATAGAGTGATAAAAGAGGATGAACGATCAGAGAAGAAAATAGTGACAGAGAACGTGGAATTTGATCTGACCGTAGCTATTGATGACATCTTTGCACAACTCTCAATATCTTTTGTCCACACATAATTGAATATTCTCATTTTGCTTAATTTTGCACCACCTTTTTTTAAAGGCCTGAGACATTTTCTTAATACTTCATTTGGGGTAAAGACGATGAAAACATTTTGTTCTTCATGATAATAACGAATATGGGAAACTGCGTACAAAACATATTGAGAGTTGTCGAAAACTTTTATGACCATTAGCTATAGCTATGATAGTGTTAAAACAGATGATTTCATTTAAGAATAACTTTCTTTTTCCGTGTCCGATTTCTTCGAATTGTCTTTGATCTTCTGTATTATTCATTTTTTAGCTTTGATTTAAAAATGACTCGACTTGAGGATTTTCTTTAATACAGAGACAAACCGGTTTCAGTAGCCAGTGGGTTAACCTAGTCTTGATTTATAAACACGTGTCCTTACAAACAGAAGAACCCCCCCCCCCCCCCCACCCACGAAAAGAGAATAGGCCTGAAAACACTTTTTGATATAGAAAACGAATGTATTTCCTTTGGATACTCAGATTTGGAAAGTTGTATAAAAAATTTGGGAATATTTTCCCATAAAAATGGGGATATACATTCTTAATCATGAACCGACCAAAGCATATCCTTTTCACTGAATGGACCCAAGAAAGCGGGAGTACATCAGTTTTAAATGCTGCTTATTTTATGTGTGTATTTATAGGGTTGAAAATGAAATTGGGTGTCCTTCATTTTTTCCTGTGACTCAGCCCAAGAGGTGGCGCTGTTTATTTCCTCATTCCCTTCCATTTATCCATTTTTGTCTCCCCTCGATCCGTCTGAATGTAGTGCCTTAATCATCGTTGTTTTTGCTCCACCTCTCTCTCTCTTTCTCTTTCATTCGCCCTCTTTCTATAACATGCTCCAAAATTTATTTCTTTCTCTCTTGTCCTCTTCATTCCTTCTCATCTATATCCAACCCCTCTATATTCTTCTCTGTATTAACATGATTAGTTGACCTATTATCATGTTTACTTATGTTTTTTCCCCTCCTGTTTTGTCTTCATTGTAAGTTCTGTTTCCCTCGCCCTCTCTTTCTCCTTCTTTTTACATACTTCCATCTCTTTCTTTTCCTCTCTCTTCATCTTTCTTTACATTCCTTTTCATTCTTTTAATCACTCCTATGTCTATAGGCTACCCAGTATTATCATGTCAACTCAAGTTTTTCTTTTTTCCCTCCTGTTTTGTCTTTTATTGTAAGATCTGTTTCCTTCCCCTTCTCTCTTTCTTCAATGTTGAATCTGTTTTGCCTTCCTCTCTCTCCCTTTCCTTACAGTATGCTCCATCTTTACTTCTCTTCAGCATTATTTCAATTCCTTCTCATTCTATCTCCATCATCTATCCCCATCTCCCCATGTCCATCATTGTCATGTCTAATTATACTCCACTCTTTCTTCAAAATTTGTGACCTTTTGTCCTCTGGTGACCTTTTCACCATTAAAAAATTGCATATAACGCAGCACAAACTCGTTGAGCTCAATTATGCCAACATTTTAAGGGGTCATAATTATGATATATATTTCTGAAGAAGTGCAAAGTTAGAGCAGTTACAAACTATCAATACCCCTAATTTTCTACAACCAGCTGTAAAAGTGGACGTGGTCATGGGGGTATCTTCCATCCCAGTTTAATTTTTTCACTGGCAAACCTTAACTTTCTGGTATTAAATAAAAACATGATTGGACATGTGTAACTTTCAATTTTAATCATATTTCAATGAAAAAATCTGTTGTAGAGTCTTTGTGATTATAAAAAAAAATCCTGCATTTGCTTTATATTAGAGGTAAAAATCAAAATGTGTGACCTTTTGACTTCTGGTGACCTTTTCACCATCAAAAAATTCCATAAAATGTAGCACAAATCTTGTAGAGCTTAATTATGCCAATATTTTGATGGGTCATATATATACATGCATGCATATATACGCATATATATATATATATATATATATATATATATTTGTGAAGAATTGCAAAGTTACAGCAGTTACAAACTATCAATACCCCTTATTTTCTACAACCAGCTGTAAAATTGGGCGTGGTCATGGGAATATCTTCCATCCCAGTTATTTCACTGGCAACATTAACTTTCTGTTATTAAATAAAAACATGATTGGACATTATGTAACTTTCAATTTTAATCAAATTTCAATGAAATAAATCTGTTATAGGGTCTTTGTGATAAAAAAATCCTTGCATTTGCTCTATATTAGAGATATAAAGGTCAAAATTGGTGAACTTTTGACCTCTGGTGACCTTTTCACCATAAAAATTTGCATAAAACGCAGTACAAACTTGTAGAACTTAATTAGGCCGACATTTTAAGGGGTCATACAATATATGTGAAGAATTGCAAAGTTAGAGCAGTTACAACCTATCAATACCCCTAACTTTCTACAATCAGCTGTAAAAGTGGGCGTGGTCAAAAATTCCCTGGGGGTATCTTCCATCCCAGTTTTTTTTTGCTGGTAACATCAGTTTTCTGAATTGTTAGACCCAGGGCTACATGAAAATAACCATTTCCGTAAGTCACACCGGGGGTGCACTATGACCCCCACTAGCCCATGGCCTAACATGATTTGCCTAAAAGTATCTAGATTATATTTTCTCACCTGCCGAATGTGTTTGCTTTCCGAACTTACGAGCTCGCGCAGCGAGCGAGGAAAAATATACATTCTCTTTCGTGATACCGGTGTTATTTCTTTTTCCTCTTCATCCTATTCCCTCTCCTTTTTGTCGATTGGGAATGGTACCTCTACCTCAGTTTTACATTATGGGTGTAAGTCTCTGTCAGGCCTGTACCTAGGATTTTTACTGTGGTTCAACTTTGGAAATAGTAGACCTTTTTGAGGAATTTTGGTTTACAATAACCTGAAGGCAGAGCAATTTTGCCTCTCATTTATCTTGAACTCATTCTAAAATTGATGATAACCTAATCAAACCCCCCCCCCCCCCCCCCATCTGCGAGCGAAAAGCGTGAGCGGAAAAATCCCCATAAAATGAATCATATTTCTTTGTAATTCTTTCTTATAACTCTCAAGATGAAAGCATGCGAGCGTGGAGCGTAAGCGGAAATTTTGCCATAGCCCTTTCATTTTCTTTCTTTCTTTCTTTCTTTCTTCTTCTTCTTCTTCTTCTCCTTCTTTTTTGCTTTCCTTTTTTTTTCTTTCTTCTTGTTTTCTTTTCTTTTCTCTCTCTCTTTTCTTTGCTCCGCCAATAGGCGGCCGTGGCCGCTTCGCCCCCTGGATCCGCCTATGCTTTTCACTGAATGGACACAAGAAAGCCGGAGAATATACATCAGGGGCAGCACTACTGGGGGGGGGGGCAAAAGGCGACCATGCCTATTGTTTTTTAAGTGATCAAAAAAAAAAAAGGAGGAGAAAAAGAAAATAGGAGGAAGAAAAATGAATATGGAAAAGAGAGGGCTGGGTCATGCAACTATATCACACCTTCATTTTTTTTCATGAAGAATTTTTTAATGAAGAAAATAAAGAAAATATCTGTGGGTATCTTGCCCCCTATCAAAATACCCTGGCGCCGCCCTGTTTTAAATGATGCCCCATTTTAAACGAGTGTAGAGGAGGAGGAGTAGAAGAAGAAGAAGAAGAAGAAGAAGAAGAAGAAGAAGAAGAAGGAGAAGAAGAAAACCTCCTTCTTCATCTCTTCCTGTGACTCAGCCCCAGAGGTGGCGCTGTTCATTATACTCATCCAGAGCTATCTAGCCCAAGGGCTCGATTTGTACTCATCCAGAGTCCTTTGGCATGACCAACTACATGTCAATACGGCACATGGCGCGTAAATATTGCTTTGTTAAGTATAAGGCATGATATAAAAGAAATTCCGCAATGTTGTAAACGGTTGTAAGCCACTGTGAAACCGAGTTGGCCAAACTCTATTAAAAATGGCTCTATACCCATCTTGATCGAATCTTCTCATTCCCTTTCATTAATTCATCCATTTTGTCTCACCTCGATCTGTCGAAATGTGGAGCCTTAATTATTTGTTCTGGCTCCATCTCTCTCTCTCTCTTGGCCTCATTCTCCCTCTGTCTACATGCTCCAATATTTATTTCATCCCCTCTTGTCATTTCAATCAAATTCCTTCTCATTCTATCTTTATCTATATCCAATCCCTTTAAGTTGGCCCGTTATATATATTTCCCCCACTGTTTCGTCTTCATCGTTAGATCTGTTTCCCTTATTCCCGTCTCTTTCTCCTTCTTTTTTACCTATTTCCATCTTTTTTCCCCTCTTGTCATATTTCTTTACATTCCTTTTCATTCTATCTCTATCTTCTATTCACTTCTCTATCTATATCTAGTATCATCATGTCAACTCATGTTTTCTTCCCCTCTTTCCTTCTTCATAGCTGAATCTGTTTCCCCTTCCTCTCTTTCTTTACTAGTATACTTCATCTTTATCCCTTTCCTTCTCTCTAGCATTATTTGAATATATTCCTTCTCATTCTATTTCCATCATCTATCCCCATCTCACCATATCCACCATTTTCATGTCTAGTATACTGTAGGGAGCCTATATACTCCTCTTTCTTCCATTGAATTTCTTTCTTGTTCCTCAAATCTCTTTCCCCTATTACACCCCACCCCTGTATTCATATCTATTCTGTCATGAATCCCCTATCTGGCCATTTCTGTTGCTTTCTCATTTCAACATTTCTCTCTCTCTTCATCTTTCCTATTAAAGATTCATGTACTTTTCTCTTCTCATTGCGAGGGTTCCACAAACTACAAGCAATTGCGTTTTACTGGATCCCTCCATTTTCACAGAAATCAACTATCTATAATAATTCATTCTGATCATTTTTATATGTTAACTCATGAAGGAAAAATATTAGGTATATATCTTAATTTCATATTGTTTGTATAATTATATCTATGCAAATGTCATTGTATTTTCTTTCTGTTGGAAATGAATAAATATGAATTTGAAATTTGGAATAATCTTCCATGTTATCTCTTTTTCTA
Organism: Echinometra lucunter; assembly: GCA_029962745.1. Taxonomy (NCBI): domain Eukaryota; kingdom Metazoa; phylum Echinodermata; class Echinoidea; order Camarodonta; family Echinometridae; genus Echinometra; species Echinometra lucunter. The sequence goes on from CM057162.1 coordinate 14,098,298, forward strand.
CTCAGGCCTGTATGTAAATTCACATATACCTTTTTTCAAGTCATATTCAGTCTCTCATTTGGTTCCTATTACTTTCTATTGTTGCTCCTCTCTTACTCTTTCACTCTATTTATCTTTCTCTCTACATTTGTTTTATATCTTTCCTACATACACATGGATATGTCTTTTAAAAATCTATATACCTTCCATTCTCTTTCTGTATCTCCCTCACTCTCTCTCTCTATATTTCTGTGCATGTGTGTCTATCTCTCTGTCTGGCCATTATTATTCACTGTCTCTCCCTAGACTGCACGTGTTACAGAGATATCACCAATTCAAAGAAGGTTTTGAAGTCTTTATTTTTGTATCAAAGAATCCTGGTTTTTCTTTTAACAGACACTTATTGCAAATCATAAAATTGATGGGTCAATACTGTGGTAACCAATTTATGAAAAATGAGTCATATGCATGGAAGGTACTATCAATTATTTTAACACTGTTTTGAAAGTACATGAATGAATGGCTGAAAAAAAAAAAGAGTTTAAGAATAATTTTAAAAACCCTTGAAATTATTTAATACACAAAAGAGACCATTTTAAATTGAGAAATATTGATGTTTGGTTTTGATAAGAATACCATGTACTAAGAACTCTGTTGGTAATGTGCTATACATAGCCTTACATTCATACATACATGTATCATCCCACATTATGAAGTATAATTCCCAAGCTAATTCCATGCCAAAGTTTCCATTCTATCGTCTTGCTTTCCTTTGATCCCATGAGCGACTTTCACCAATCCTCTTTCAAAAAGTTAATACAACTGAAATTCATTTTACAAGCTCCTTGTTAACTCTTTGCCTGCTGAATTAATTACTTTGAGGGGAAAATAATGACAATTTTAAAATTTTTATATTTCCTTCAAACTCTGCTTTCATTAGAGCAGTATTGAAGCTGGGCATTATTCTACAGATATTATTTAAGCACACTAGCTGTGTTTTAGTTTTTCTTGTACAATGGTAAAAGGGCAAATTGCAATTGTTCAGTTTAATTGTATGATTGATGATCAATTTTGATATTGCATCAAATATGCCTGAACAATAAAAATTAAAAACCTTGTTATTTTGTCTTGAAATGGGTTCATGATTCCATTGTTGTTTTCTTACAACACAAGTATTATAAGAGCACTCTATTCAATGAGGTTTGACTATACATATACATGAAATACCTGCACCAATGACACTTCTACCTCTACAAAATTCATTTTCATCTTCAAATCAGAAGTAAATCAAATGCCTAATTATCCGCCAATGTTATAATACAGTAACAGTACTGTTCTAATAACATTCAATTAAATTCTCAAACTCAAATAAGTTCACAAAATAGCAACTAACAGTCTTCCACTACCGTTATGTTATAACAAGATTCAAATACATTTTCGCTTATGACACACTTGTGTGTTAACATGTATACTGACCCTTCTTATCCTTGTCAGTGTTGTTGAGGGGTTAAAATGTTTAGATTTAGATTTTGATATTGTATCTAATATGTCTGAACAATGAAAGGCTTATCCTTTGTCTTGAAATTGCCAAATGATTTGTGAAGTTTAATTATCATAGAATATTTGTATCAAAATATTGTATTTGTGAGATTGGTTTTTTAAACTCTTTGGCACTGAAAGGGTTGATGGTTAAAGACGTTGAAAATGATTCATTCTGATAAAAATACACAGGGATACTAAGCACGTCAAACAATATACATGTACATGTACATATCAAATACTTGTTTTACAAATGCATGCACAACTGAGCCCAGAGGTTTACGTACATGTTCACCAAGCAGAAAAACAATTATCCTCATATTTTCACAACTTCACTCATTCCTGCCAAATATTCTCCTTATGACTACAGACAAGATATGTTTCTATTTCACAGTATATATATATACACCAAAGAAAATCACCCTATAATGTGTATGCTCTGTGATAATATAGTTGACATGATACACTGTGAAAACATAAGAAACTCCATTACTAACACATGTCTATAAACTTTTGGGCCCAAGTGTTACTTATAAAAAAATGTTCCAGGAATCCTTTGAAATGACAGAGGGAATTATCACATCTACACCTCTTCATGTAAGTACTGGTATATCGCATTAACATACATGTAGGTTATCAGTTCACAATGCTTTATATCAAACAACTAGAATGCTTTCTTGTATCTCTACATTAAAAATCATAAAAATATCCAAAGGCAATTTTAATGTAGTATAAAATTCATTATATTAATTCAATATACATAGAAAGCCCTGCACTATACTTTGCACTTCATAACATAATCAAACGCACAATCTTAGCTAATGGGACTGTCTATTACAATAATCAGTGTAAGTATAAGTATACAAATTGCATCACATAATTAGAACCAGAACATGTGAAAAAGGTAAGGTAATTCTAACACGACTGTCTATTACAATAATCAGTGTATTATATATACAAATTGCATCACATAATTAGAACCAGAACATGTGAAAAAGGTAAGGTAATTCTAACACGACTGTCTATTACAATAACCAGTGTATTATATATACAAATTGCATCACATAATTAGAATCAGAACATGATAAAAAGGCAAGGTAATGGAATGTTAATAAGGGAATGTTCTATGTTGAAAGCAGATATTGCAAAATGCTAAAACAAATCCATGTTAATATGCAAGGCTGTACGGCACTTATAGTTCAAAGTTCAAAATATATGTATCTTTAATACCACAGTGAAACAGCTAGAATAAGTATTCTCAAAATCATTAGAAAATATACATGTAGTACTCAAATATGGCTCAATATATATATCTATATGTACAAGTATCTCATCATAGTACAGATACACCCTTCCATGCCGTAAGTATTGCAACATAGCTAAATTGCATATGCATTTGTGAGTTATAAGCCTTTCTGTATTTTGTGATTTTTCATTTATAATTACTGAATATTGGAGACCATTTGCATTTATCTTAAAAGGGAGAACTTGTCCTTTTCTCTTCTGAGAGCAGTAGATATTCTGACCCGGTCATATCTGAAACAATGGAAAAAAAAATGCCCATATAAGGAGTCGAGAGTTATCAGTGAATGAAATCTTTCTTCCCAACCTGTTAACAAGTTTTGTATTCACTTTTCACAAGGAAAAAATGCCCATAATGTATCCCGAAAAGATCAGGGAAAATGGCCACACCAAAAGAAAACAGTTTTCGGTTGGCCGTTGCCAAGCCGTTGCCAAGTCCTTGCCAAGGAGGATGCTCACAAAAATCATTATCCAGCAAAATATAATAAATGCATGAATAATTTGCTGATAGCTGTGTGGTGAATATATCGAAATTTACTTCCACTAGCGAATTCTTTACAAACTTATTTTATTTTGCTAAATAATGATTATGGTGTGCATCCTCCGTAGGAACGGCGTAGCAATGGCTTGGCAACAGTTAACAGAAATCTGTCTTCTTTGAGTGCGGTCATTTTCCTCTGCTCTTTTCTAGATGTATTATGGGCATTATTTCCTGGCAAAAAGTGTATACAAACCTTGTCAACCCGTTAGGGAGAAATATGAAGGGGGATTGTCATGATTTTGTTTGCTAATAACTCACACCTCCTTATATGGGCATTTGTATTCTTTGGCCTATTGTCTTCTCCATTGTTTCAGACATGACTGGGTCAGAATATCTACTGCTCTCAGAAGAGAAAAGGACAAGTTTTCCTTTTTAAGATATACGCAAATGGTCGACAATATGCAATAATGATTTACAAGAAAATCACAAAACACAGAGAGGCTTACAACTCACAAATGCATACAAAATTTAGCTATGTTGCAATACTTGTGGCAAGGGAGGGTAATGGCATGAAGCAATGAAAAGCTTGAAATGTGTACATGTGTGGACTATATCTCATACAATGCAAAAAGACATGTACTGGGACCACACCCTGGAAGCCCTGGAAATTATTTCCTCATTAGGCAATTAAATTAAAAAATACCTTACATTGACAACACAACTAAGCCTCTATTCATATCATACCCTTTACCAGACATAATGATAAACATGTAGCTACATGTAGTTGTGAAAGAACTACAATCATAGCAATAATATAGTTATTAAAACTTCTTAACACTTGATCCAGCCACTTCTAGCAATAAATCAAACCAATATGTTAACATTCAACATAATATGCTATCTGTAAAGAAGTAAACTATCATGATGTGTTGAGAATAATACTTCACCAGCTGGAATTGAGTATTTATGGTCATAAATTTGGTTGGCTGTTGAGCAATGTTACCATGGTAGTTACCACTGATGCATAGTTTTATGCAACGGGGCCCTGGAGGTATTGCGGGTGATATTTTAATTAATTCATCAGATAGTGGACTTTTTTCAGCAAGATGAGATGAAAAACTCCTAATCCTTTTGTCAAATTCACTACCAATCAAGTGTCCACATACATCCCTGAAATGAATCCTTTTGCTTGAAATTGCTAACAAATAAGCACACACAAAATCAGTAGAGAAGATACAGCCACATCAGGGCACTGTCTTACTATATCAATATCATACTGCAACTAGACTCCAGTGTTTGGTTTCTTCTCTGAAATTT
>CM057162.1:14110656-14164415 GCA_029962745.1 Echinometra lucunter
TTTACTCTTAACCTGTTGAACATGTTTTGATTTCAGTATAATACACATTTCTCATAGACCCTAGCCCAAGTTATCTTTTACATAGGGCTCAATGTGTTAAAAGGGTAATGGGCAAAGTGGTCATACCAGAGGAAAAAAAAAACAAAACAGGCAATGGAGAGGATGATACTTTATGTTGCGAATGAAGGGCCAGCAAGGTTGAGGATATGAAAAAGCACTATAAAAATGAGTTGTTGAAATGGAATGTCAAATCATTAAAAAGTAACCAACAAACAGAAAAAAGGGGGAAAAGAAAGAAATAAGATTAAAGGAAAATGCAATGCTTTAAATCAAAAGAAAATACATAAAATGTAGGATTCCTGCAAACCTTTGCAGCTTTTTACAAATGAATTGTGTATGTGAAATCAATGGTTTTGTTAAAGCTAAGGGAGGAGAGGTGATTATGAATAATAAGATTATTGACAGAATCTACAGGGGTGGCCAACTATGTGGAGGTGTTATAGCAAAGTTGGTAAGAGCGTGCGTGCTTAATCAAAACGTTGTGAGTTCAAAGTCCTAATTTCGTACTGATGCCTGGCTCCTTAAGGCGCTTTCAGATATGATGTGACTTTGTGGCGCCACTTTGGGTCCCCAAATTTTTTGTCTACAGTTCTATGGAGTATGGGGTGTCAAAAATATGTCGCCGAGGCAGGACTGATTTTAGTTAGCTGCCTGACTGCAGAAAAATGTGCACCAATCAAATTCCTGAAAAGTAAGTGCAAAATATGTTGTCATGAGATTGTCTGCGCAAGTTTTGACAAGGCTCTCTTTTATTTGAGAGTTGACAAGTCAATATGCATTCATTAGCATAAGTGGCAGCACAAAGTGCATCATATCTGAACACAAAAAATGTGTGCGCACAAAGTGGCACCACGAAGTGACATCATATCTGAAAGCGCCTTTAGTCTTTCAGCAAGACAATACACCTTTGCTGCACTCTACCTAGGTAGAGGTAATAATAAAGTTTATGATAATTCATTTTAAGCAACTTAGGCACCCCTTGGATTACAAATATCTTCATTACTATTTTAGGTGAAAAATAAGGCAAGCAGCTGCAGGTATGTGCCTTTGGGCAGAGAGGCAAGGTCTTTTAGAAATATAAAGGGAGTTAAACTCAGTAAATGTGAAAATATATTTTAATTCATCTTCAAGTTTAAATTTTCGAGTTTGTAACTTATGAAAGAAACACAGATGGGCAATTCCACGGTAACAGAATTACAAATCAGAGATTTTTTGCCTACATTTTAAGAGTTCATGTGCTAATTTTATACTCTGACCTCCTACAATTTAATACTTTACAAATACACTAATTCTTTCACCTCATATCATAAATTTAGAGACATCAGTGGAAAAGAAGATAAGGTACATGAAATGTTTTGTTTTTCTTTTTTCCCTGTTGGCACAATCTATCATTTCTTTGTAATCATGATCCTTCCCCCTCTGAAAATAGTTCATTACAGAAGTGTTTACCAAACTTTCGACTTTTTAAAAAAAATGTGCTTTTACTTGACCTGATATATAATGATAACAATAATAATGTAATAATGATGATAATAATAAATGGGATTAAGCTGAATCGCTGCCCCATGATTGCCATTGGCCCCCCCCCCCTGTTATATGTTTTATACATATTTGACATCGTTTTGGGTTTGTTTATGACACGCCATTATCCACCTAAATGCTTTTTTAGGTTTGCAATATTTTCCTCATTATCGCATATCGAATCACTCATACTCTCAATATCAACTCTTTCTGCTGTTCTCATTGTTCTCCAATCGAAATAACATAATGACAATTACTCTTAGCCGCACCCATTCAAAAATAGATTATTGCATGCCATACAGAAATAAAATATACTGAAACCAAATTCTAATTGCAGGAAAATCCTGAATAATTCAGAGAGAGAGCAGCACTGAGATGTGATAAATAAGTATTATTTTTTCATCCAATCACCATGATTCTGCTCTTTCAAAGCAGATATGAGTGAACAAAATCCATTAACATGACTAATGCTTTTACTGATACTTCAATATACATAAGAAAACAAGCCTGAAAGAGAGATGGCTAAACGGAGAAAATAACAGAATGAGGTGGGACAAAGAACTTTAAAAAAAAATTATGAGAAATGAAGTAAAAATTGGATTATTGTTAATCTTTTAGGAAACTGAAAATTCATTTCCCTGGATTGGCCTATACTTGATTTGATGAAATAGAAGGACTAAAGTGATCATGTCACAATATTGGTCAGAATATGACAAAATGCATTAGAAGTTCATGTAAAATGTAAAGCCTATGACACGAATGATCATCGGCCTACCATTAGCTTTAGCATGTTTAGCAGACGACAATTGGGGGAATGAATCGAACAGTGGGGTATCGATTGAACCGTGCGTGCGTGCGATGGCGCTTACACAATTTGTATATTGAGTGTATTGAAAAGAAAGAAGACGAAGCTTCAGCAAAAGAGGACGGCTTTTCGCCTCTATAATAACAGACCTTATTTTTAGTTTCAATGAGCAAAACTTACATTTTTAGAAAGAGAAAAGTCTGGCCTTTCAGGTTTACATTCACTAAAAATCACGAAAATGACTGTGTAAAATGCAATGAGCGATTTAAGTAGAGAGCACCACCAAATATCCCAATGTGGGCAATGTAACCGAAATCGCTCCATCACAGGGGGAACAACCGCTCCGCGAGAGCTCGCCCTCAAAGGGTTAATACTGTGTGAATGTGCTCATTCCGCAACTTTAACTCTTTCATTCCAAACTTTTCTACTTTATTACCTTGGTAATGGAATTACCAGAAAATTGTGTGACTTTCAAATCTTTATTTCTATTTGATTTCCTCTGAAATCTACAAGCCCAGGGGCAGCACCAGGCTATTTTGATGGGAGGGGGGGGGGGGGCGGGATGACCCATAGGTGAATTTATTGAAGTTTTAAATGAAACAAAACAATATAAGTATAACCCTTTGGAATGTTTGAAGATTCATTCATCTTCATTCATTGCCAGGCATGATCAAACTTCCATCCCCACTATGCCCACCTTTGACTATTTCAGCCTGTTTCCTCTCTTGTATAACATGTAAAAGTAATGTAAAAGTTCACATTTATTATTCATACTGGTTTCTTTGCCCAATTTATTACAATCAATGGAACCTCTGAGCTATTCAGAATGAGTCTTGTATAAAACAGATAGATTCCAACTTCTGAATCACCTGACAGTTTGCATGGTAATTCCGTTACCATGTTATTCCATTACCACCAATTCGGCCGAATAGAAAGAGATATTCAAATAAGTGCTATTGGAAGTTGTGAGGCATGAGTTTAAATCAGAGAATTTCCAGTCCCTCCAAAGTAGACTCACTATTTAGGCTAGGAGGAAAACTTATCCTCTTTTGTGGTGGAATTACACTTATATTGTAGTAGATTTTAAGCACACTTCCTGAAAATATTGATGTGATATATATTTCGTACTTTGGAATACGAGTGGCTTACACATTCCCACTATGATGAAAGGGAATGCATAATACATAAAGTGCAGAATATATTTATTTCATGGTTGTGATTATATTTTGTAAATAGCAAAAAAAGTAATGTAACATCAAATATGCAATTTACCGATACCGATTAAGATAATAATTTTTTTTGGTATAGTTTCTTTTAATTTAGGGATTTGGCTATATATAATTAAATCAAAATAATTGTTATTTCTATAAATAAGCAAATGATCACCGTTGGTAAAGGTGATGGACAAACTATCACTTCCGAGGCGATCTGGATGTAACTATCTTTCCGAAGTGAAGCTGAGGAAAGATAGTGTATACATCCAGATCGCTGAGGAAGTGACAGTTTGTCTCATTGCCTGAAGCCAAAAGGTGAATTTTTGCTTTATATTCCTCATCTGAAACCATTTAACTGTATAGAAACAAAGAGAATAATTTTACTCCTCTAGGACATGAAGGAGAAGAATTCTGGTTTAAAAATCAAGGTTTGAAAACAGGAAAGAAGTGACTGCACTGCAAATGCCTGTTTTATTTAGTGCGTATCTTGTGAAACAAGTATTGCGCACGTGACTTCTAGCTCTCAGTGGCTCAACAGGTAAGCTGATTGTGATGTCACAAAAGAAAGCAAATAATTACGCTGGATCAGAGTTCTTGCACTTTTCTTTCTGCATACGTATGTGCGCGTACTTACAACAAGACGTAAAGATGTGATGGAAAAAAATGGAACAAAAAGGCAGAGTGGCAATGCATTTTTATTTCGCACATACTCTAAATAATTGATAACGCGTTGTGACTCTATGGGCAAAATTTATTAGCCAAGTGATCAGCGAAATGAAAAAGTTCCATCACCACGGGATGACAAACTTTACTCGTCAGGTGATGATTGGTGGGGAAACTGCACTTTATCACATGATTAACTTTTGACCTATCCTATACAGCAAGATTCTTAGTATGTGGAATATATTGTAAAATAAGCTGATTTTGTGTTTTCCCACACGGAATTGCACAGATGCATCGAGGTGGTAGAGCTGGATGTTTTTAAACATACTTTAAAAAGGGCAAATGGTATGCAGATGGAGGCAAGTCTATAAGAAAATAAATTCAAGAAATCAAAAGTCTAAAATTCATATAATTTATAAAATAAATTCATAAAATATTTTCTTGCTTTGATATGGAATAAAATTATGGATATAGTGACTATATAGTCATGTCTTTGTGTGTGTGCTTTTTAAAGTCTTTCCCTGTACAGTGTGGGGGTGGGTACATGAAGGAAATTGTGAAAGGAGTCAGTTTTAAAGATGGTTGTGGATTTCTATGAGGTTATGTCATTGCATGGTTTTCCTTTGTAGTTGGTCTTGCCTTCTATTGATATGTTTTTTTATTCTGTCCTTGGAATGTAATGACATCTCTTATGTTTCATTTTGCATTTATAGTTCCCCATCTTTCTGAGTGGTTTTAGTGTGTAATGCACATAATAGACATACACTCCCCTCCATAAGTTTGGGAACACCTGCATTCAGTGCATGTTTTTCTAAACTTGGTAGACTCTATTGAAATTCAGGCTCATAGCACAGCTGTATTTTTGTTTTAAAGTGAAGACTACACACCAGTGTACATTTTCTCATTGATTCAGACAAATTTAAAGCTCTTAAAGGGATCGCTTAACTTTGTCTCCTTTAAAAAAAAAAAGTGATGACTTGGCTAATGCAGCCAACATTAATTTCAAACATTATGGTCATACAGGAATCGACATGATTTTACAGGCCAATCGCGCATCTACTTATCAAGATATTTATGATTATAGATTTATATTTTTAGGTGTACGGCTGTACGTCTAAAACTTATAATGGTTGACATACCTCCCTCTGCCGGCAGCTGTGAATGTGCTAGGCGGCCAGCTCCGGCCACTATGGGCTCATCGATCTCTACCTCAGTCCAGCTAGCTTTGGGCAGCTGCGGCTCGAATAGCGCTAGCACTCCAAATGTGTTCTTCAAATCCCGTGGTACACGAACGTAAACACACGCTCTCGATCTTAAGCTCAGCTGCATGGATTAGATCTGCACAGGAAGTTCTTGACGTGGGGCGGTTTCGATGAAATCGGTCGCAGGAAATTCTTTTCAAGATTGATCAATGTAAGTTGCTCGATTGAAAATAATTCCGTATTTTTAATTAGATCTATGTATGTGTATATTTGAAAAAAAATATGCCCAACAAAAATACGGAAGCGGTCGTATCTGTGACTTGGTCTTTCCTTACGAACCAACTAACGTTAGGCGGCAGTGCTAGTGCAGTGCAGTGATCATCTTGCTGTGTATGTTGTGGTCGTTGGTCGTGCCGTAGTCAATCATGAGTGAGTCTCTAACGTGTTTAGCAATAAAATACATATTATTCAAGTAAACTAACAGTAGTGTGTTCATCTTTTATAAAATTTATGCCCTGCTGAAGTCTGAGCTGAATCATCGAAACCATTCGGTTGTTGCTGAATAGAACTTAGTTTTCGATGTTGATGGGCAAAAGACTGCTCAATCGCCATTGGTTTCCAGGCCATTATCTACGCCAGAGCTCCGGCCTGTCTGGCTTAGTCGATGAGAGTGGCGAGTTGTATGAAGAGCTTTTGCAGGCTGTAGCACTGCAAGTGAACTGAGAAAAAGGATTAGAAAAATATTTCTGTTTTCGTTTCTGTTTACCTTCCATTCTTTGATTGGACCGAATTTTCTGTCTCCCGTTTTTCAAGTTAGTGGGTGTCCATGAAAATTGAAACGAATGCAGGACCTATTAAAAAAAAATCACAAATCGAGTTAGTCGTAGAGTCTGTGTGCGTAGGTTCCTGGGCTCTGAGAAGACAGAAAAATCTGTCGCCGTATGGGGCATTTTAAGAATAAAATTGGCATTTGTTGTGTAGTCAGACGTAGTCTCTGCAGAACAACTGTTGATGTCAGAGACTGATGTTTTCCCCTCTAGATCTAGGCTCCAAGCAACAGCTCATACAGAAACATGGAGATGGCCGTACGCAGCGGGGGGGGGGGGGGGCAGTTTACTGAAAACTTTCACAAAATTCACCAAAAGTGTGCACCAAATCCTTAAATTGCACTTTCAAAAATATAAAGGCGCCCCCATGACGAGCTTGGTCGCTTCACTCCCTTACTTTCAAGTTTCTTCAAAAAATTTTGCATGTCTTGCCCCCCCCCCCCAGGAAAAAAAAAATTCTGCATACGGCTCACGGCTCTGTCAGGGGAGGGGTGTTTAAAAATTTGGGATGATAAAGAAAGTCTACTGAAAAATAAAATGAAAGATTTTTTTTTTCTCCTTTTGCACTTTGCTTCGTTTTTCTCCTCTTTTTTTGTGAAGGATATTTTCAACTTTTTCCCAGTCAGACATTTCAGCTGTATTCATTTAGTTCCAGTTTTAAATATTTTGTCATTATTGTCTCCAATTCATCCTCATTATTTAGATGACACATCCAACAAGGGTGAAAGGTACTCTCTGTTCTGTCACCTGTCCAGTTGTGGAGGGATCATTGCTGGTACAGCGCTTGCTTGTGAACTGATGCTATTGGTGAGTTGGTCGTATAAAGCCATGTACTTGTTTTGTTTTTCTCTAGTTTGTTAATAAAATTGACTCTCAATTAATAGGCATCTTATCTTTATGTCGTGCGAAAGAATGTGTCCATAACGCGAAATGGAAAATTATTGAAAACAAAATTCTTCAATGATTGATAATTTCACAGGTAGCATGTCGACCTTGTGAATTGCTATACAGTCTTCTTGTGGCATGATCTTTGCAAAAAATTCTATTCCAATATATTGAAAATTATGCATATTTGTATTTTGCATTCCAGACACATTCTCTCACACAGCGACAGTTGTAAAGACAAAAAGCCTCGTAAGAATAGCAGCGGCAGTAAACATTTTTCTTTTCCTTTTTCTTTATTATGTTTAATGGGGGTGGGGGGATGGGGTCCATCCACAACTGCTTTTAGCCTCTAGTTTTAGGCAGCACAATTTTTTGCTCCTAGCGGCAGTTTAACCCCCCCCCCCCCAAAAAAAAAAAAAAAAAAAAAAAAAAAAAAAATTGATGGGGGTATCCATTCCCATTTCAATTTTTTTTATCACAAATCTCCATTTAATGACCTTAGCTCTCAAGCTTTATAAAAATACTTATTTGTTTTTACTGGAGCTCTCTGTGATTTCATCATGTTAATTCTCATGTATTTCTTTGTTTTTTGGCCAGAGCACTTTTTCAGTTTACAAGAGCTTTTTTAGAGCTCATGTGAGCTAAATCCCTCACTGCTAGGCACTGCTCCCTTATATTATTTCCACTGCTTTCAAGACTTTTTTCAGCCTTATTTATATTTTAAGTTCTGTTTTTTTTTTCACCAAGTATTACTACATAGTGACAGATTTAGGAGGACCATTGTATTTCTAGTGTGAATCCTCCAGTAGAACTATACCCCATAATGAAAATGAAATTTCAAATCCAGGCCTCCACACCTTAATTTTTTGTTTTGTTTTTGTTTTGTTTTGTTCAGTAAGCCCTGTTGACACTGATATTTTATGGGTCTGAAATGATTTCCTTTTTTTTTTTTTGGGGGGGGGTAGCCCTGTTATTGCCGACCCACAATTTATCACATAAAAAATTAATATATATTTAAAATCATGATACAATTTAATTCAATATTATAAGAGCATATTAGGTGACTTACACTTATTTTTTTTCTCCCCTTTTCAATTTCAGAATCTTGATGACTGGATGCAAAAGTACTTCTACAAGACCAGCATTCTCCCTTTGATCTTTAGACAAGGAGGGGGGCGGCGAGGCCTTCAGTTGATCCTTGAGAATCGCATGAATGTATTTTGAGTGATAATCAAGAATGGAACACTATGGAGATAAAATTTCTTTCACGGAAGTCTTTTCTTCAAACATTGAAACTATTGGAGGAAATAAATTTGAAATTTATTTTGTTTTTATTCATTGTTTTACAATTCTATTGTTTTCAAAATTTTGATGGATTTCTTTGTTTTTCAACTTTGACCTCTTTTACGCCTCCGCCCACCATGGGTGGTTGCCGGAGGCATTATGTTTTCGGATTGTCCATCCTTCCCGTTTTCGTTTTCTCGATAACTTAAGAATCGTTTGACGGATCAACTTCAAACTTGGCTCGTGTATGCATATTGGAGGGACAATGATCTGATTAGATTTTGGAGTGTCAAGGTCAAGGTCATAGAGGTAATAATACACATAAAAATGGCTCGTTCTCGCGATAACTAAAGAACCATTTGACAAATTGGCTTCAAACTTGGCTCATGTATGCATATGGGAGGGACAATGATCTGATTAGATTTTGAAGTCTCAAGGTCAAAGGTCAAAGGTCATAGAGGTCATTATGTACATAGAAATGGTTCTTTATCGCAATAACTCAACAACCATTTGATGGATCAACTTCAAACTTAATTCATGTATGCATTTGGGAAGAACAATGATCTAATTAGATTTTGGAGTGTCAATGTCAAAGATCAAAGGTCATAGAGTTCATTATGTACATGGAAATGGTCCATTCTCGTGATAACTCAACCATTTGACAGAGCAGCTTCATACTTGGCACATGTGTGCATATGGGAGGGATAATGATGTGATTAGATTTTTGGGTCTCAAGGTTGAAGGTCAAAGGTCATAAAGGTCATTATATACATGATAATTGCTTGTTCTTGCGATAACTTAACAACTTCATCTCCAAACTTGGATGCATATGGAAGTCTCATAATTGTTTCAGATTTGGGGGTCACAAGGTCAAAGATGTCATTTTATGCATGAAAATAAAAAAATCAATATAAATGTTCCATATATTTCCGATCTGGCAATTGCGGAGGCATAAATTTCTACAATGCGCGGTCGAGGATTCATCTAATTTGTTGTTGAATTGTGCTGTTTTGGGGTCTTATCTGGACAACTGTTAAGTTAAAATTAATAACTGCTTTTAAAAAGACTTTTAGGTGATGATAGATAGGAGAAAATGTAGTTTCCCATTCATTTGGTACATAAAACACAGAAATTCTTTGTTTAGGGCTGGCATGAGGTTACTAAAGGTCACAGCAGTCAATAAACTGTACAAAGGATTCCCATGAACTTGATGTCAATAGATGTGCATTTCATTTGGTATTTCATATTCATTTCGTTCATAAAGTCATTTGTAAGTCTCTGAACAGCTTTATGAAACAGCCCCCAAGCTTCCCAGGGGAGCGTTTATCGAGTGTCTTGGCAGTGACTTTCACAAACAAATTTGTTCTCAGCCGATCAGATGCAAGGATTTTACTTGCATAAAACAGTTAAAACAGTAAAAATCACAGATAAGACTATTTATGAAACGCTGCCCTGGTTTTAGACCACAGAAGAGATCATTTGAGAGAATAATGAAACATACAGATATACCATCAGTGGGCGAAAGATGGGAATTGGGAGTAAAAGTGGGACAGGTGGATACAGGAGAGATGGTGAAATAATGCAAGAAGAGAGATTAGGAGAATAAATAGAGTGACGTAGAATGGGCAGTGGGTGGATGGGAGAGAGAGGAGGGATTGATGGAGGTAAAAGAAAGAGATACTGAATGAGAAGACTAGTAGACAGAGGAGGCTAAGAAGAGGAAATATCAAAAGATATAAAAATGAAGGGGAAGAAGGAGCAGAGGCATTGCTAGAGGGGTGGGGTGATGATACCATGTAAATTGAATGTTGTTTTAGTGTTCAAATTTCTTTTGATGGAGGGAAGGGGGTAGGTCTGTTTTTATTTTGAAAATCTCGGGGACCTCCCCCCCCCCCCCCCCCCCCGAGTCGGCTCCTTTTTTAATTCCACACTTTCGCTTGGGATTTTTTTTTTTGGACTGGTTGTCTACGTGTATTGTATTTTACTATGTGTAAATTGTACTCAGTTGACAAAAAAAGATTGATACATGAGAATGCAACCTTGACATCAATGTGCCTCCATTGAATGAAGAAGAAAAAGAATGAACAGTGAAAGTTTGGGGAAAATCAGGCAGTCAAGTGTTATGAACTTTGAAAGTTTAAGTAAATCCTTATTATGGGATCTTTGAATCGGCAACTTAGCCAGGATCTGTGATGTCATCGTGGACAACTCTCCATTCATTTTTTTAAACAGAATTCATTAATTTCTTTATTTTCAAGAAAAATAAAAATTCTTTTTGATTTATAGTTTTAGTATGATGTGACTATATCAATTCTGCAAGCATTATGGAAAGAATTATATTGATTCGTGAATTGAAATTTCATATTTGAAATCAATTTTTGGGGGAAAAATCATGTACAAAATGAATTGAGAGTTGAGCAGGATGACATCACAGATGCTGGCAAAGTTTTCCAACTCAAGGACCCCCATAACAGAGATTTACTGTTACTTTCAAACTTCATAGCTCTTGAACAGATTGTTCGATTTTGCTCTAACTTTCACCGTTTACTCTTCTTGATCATGATGCCTGGGTTGAATTCTCCTTTAGACAAGTGGAAGAAAATAAATGTTTCTTTGCATTTGAATTTGAAAAAAAAAAAATTCTCTTGAAATAAAGTCATTTCACCCATCACTCTACCACTTTCTCACATACATTTCTCTAAAATCTGTTGCTTTAGCTCAGCCATCTCTGATTCTGACCCCCCTTCCCCACTTTTTCCTTCACTTCATTTACTGATCACCCATTTCTTTTCTTTGCTTTCTCTTCCAGTCATCCCTGGGCAGTCATCCTTCACTTATACCCCTTTCTCATGCTTATTTCCCTTTATTTACTTTTTATAAGGGCTCTTTTAGGCTCTTTATCCCATTTGCTCTTGGATTTTTTTTTCTTATTTTCTACCTTCTCTGACTTCTCAATCATTCCTATTTTCTTTTACTGCCAAGTTGTCTCTTACTCACTCATATTCCTTTTTCTCAAGCTCCCTCTCAAATCTGTGTCATCTGTTGCTTTCTCTCTCTAGTTCCATTCTTTCAAGTTGTCATTCACTCACCCAGGATTCAGTAAAAGAGGGGCACAATATTCAGAAAATATTTACCTGGTAAAGAGAGAGGGGGCATCCAATTGAGTTGTGTACTCAACTCGTATGCATAACACTTGGCTTGGGGGGAGGGGCACGGGCACAGACCAGATATGCACCCCCCCCCCTCCGTGCCCTTACCCTCTGAAATCTTTTTCATAATGTTGCTTTTTCTTCTCTGTTATCTCCTCTTTACACATTGGAACCCATGGCCTTACACAGCAGGGGGAGGAGGGCTTTGCCGCCCCCTGGAATTTTGTAAACTTATATTTTTTTACTGAAAATTTACCAAAAGTATGAACCAAATCCTTCAATTTCACTTTAAAAAATACAAAAATGCCCTCATGACCAGCTCTGTCTCTTTGCTCCTTTGCTTTCGAGTTTCTTAAAAAAATTCAACTTGTCTTGCCCCCCCCCCCTGAAAAAATTTCTGCGTACGGCCCAGATGGAACCTTGTTATAAAAACACTGCTATATAAAAACTCTTGTTATGACAAGTAATTCTGGCAGTCCAAATTCTCTGTATATTTTATTGTTTTCTTAGCCCTTGATAACAGGGATTTGATACAAAGAGGTAATTTTCGTGGTCCCAAGGAGTTTGTTATCGTAAGGTTCCACTGCAGCTCCTCTGATTTCATAATGCCATAAAATTCTAGTGATAAAACTGATGATCAGACATTTGCTCCAGCAACACTTGCTCCTGGCTTTATTTCATAAGTTGAAATGGATCATCAAAAGCACATCCTGAACTTGAAAATGAAGGAAATTCGAAAAACATTCAGTCACAATAACTACCAGTTCATGAAGGCAACATAGATGCATGAACAGGCAGTACATGTCGGATAGTTTCAGGGGGTGTGTGAGGGTCCAAGATTATGCTGGCATACTCCATGATTGGTTGTAAAAGGGTACTGTAGCACAGTGAAGATCGGAAGCCAGTGGAGACAACAAATACATGTACCAGTACTGAGAGATGATGTTACACTGAGCAGCTCTGAACCCATTCATTTCAAGCACCAATACTTGACACATAGAGGTCTGTGTAGGAAGTGTAGACAATGATAACCTGTTTCAAAGCAAAGGAAATAAAAAAAAATGTTGAGATTGTCAAATTCTTGAAAAAACAGAACTGTAATTAGGCCGAGTTAAAAAAAAAAAAAAAATAGCTTCTAGTACTAACTTTTTGAAAAAAGGAGGATGAGGGCACCTTTTTTTTTTCTGCCTTTCCACTACACAACGCTATTCAGGTAGTCTAATTTCCAGTCATTTTTCAAGTACAGTATGATATGTAAGCTGTGCATGTCCAAGCTTCAACAGCTGGAAACAGCGAAAATCAATCAAAATTTCGTTAGAATAAAAATCATTTTTGATGCGGCGGCAAAAATAATGCAGGCGGGGACAAGAAACTAATATTTTTTTTTTACTTGGCCTTAGCAAAAACATTTTTCAACATAATAGTGAAGTGCAGAGGCTGACAAACAAGGCCTCATAGACAGTGCTGAAAAAGGTATCTCTCTCCCCCCCCTCCCCTGGAAAAAAGTGGATTGAAAAACATAACAGAGTATTCTATCGTAAGACTGTCTGGGAAATAGAGTGACTGTACACTACCCACAATGCTCTGATCCACAAAATAACATGGGCCGTGGAACTGCGGGGGCTGCAGACCCCCCCCCCCCCCCCTGTTAGTAGACGCGTTTGCCTATGTACAAAAACCTGGAAATGATTGTGGTTTGTACGCACAGCCCCCCCCCTTTCAAAAACTTTTTGCGGCTTCTGACTTGGTACAATAATTTTCAACAAAACTGTATTCAACTGTGGTAAAGTGGAAAATTTCAACTAAAGAGCTGCTTCTTGTAAAGTGCCACTGCACTGCCACGACTGTCATCAACATAACTACGGTGCATTTCATGATCAGGATGATCAGACCAAGACATAAGTCTCAAGTAAAGTTACTGTAGTGTTGCTGTAAGAGTCTAACAGTACACTAACACTACAGTTTGACACTCTTGATCATGTTGATCATCATTTTTTTCTCTTTCCATTAGTGATCATAAGTTCATAACCAATACTATTATAAAATGTTTTACTTTTATATGAGTCGTCAAAAACAGAAATGCACCGTGAATGTACGACTGACGAGTCACACAGTACAAATTACAGCTAGGTCATGAACGTCACCCAAAGCTGAGGCCAAAGTTGACGAGTACAGCAGCGCTAGCGCTCCGTACGTAGCGAGTTTAGCCCTCACTGTGGCGGGGCTGTGTCGGCAGTGCGGAGTCGCGTACTGGCACTTGAAGTTGAACGAATGATCTCCGACCCCGACCCCCCAATAAAAAGAAAGAAAGAAAAAATCAGGCTATGTAATAGTGCTGAATTTATGGAGATATTACAACATTGATTTTTAAGCATGTTTTCTGAGTGGTAGGCCTACCTACCACAAAATATCTAATCCTGGTTCAACAGCAAAATCGAAGGTGATCATACTCGTCGGATAGTGGTGGTCATCAGCTAGCTGTATATAATGTACATATTGTAATTTCTGCAATAGCTTAGCTTTAGCTAGCGCAAGGAGCTCCTCGGCAAGTGATATCGAGGCAAAATATAGAAGGCCGGCCGGGCGGTTGGACGTCGTCATCGCTTGCATACATGCTCGGCTGCGGCGCGGCTACATTTCCCTAGCACAGATTGCTGCATCTAGTTTGATAGAGATCGATGGTGCAGGACACTCATGTCATCAATATCTTTGAATGAACGCATGAGGACGCTCGTTCAAACAGCATTTTAAACATCGCACTGCCGTTAATTCTGACCAAATTTTCTGTTCGAACCGTAGTCTATTTTCTCTTTTTTTTGAGAGTAAATGAAATCTGTTTTGTCTGATACTTTCAGATTTTGCTAATTACATATATTGAAAGAGATTTACATACAATTCACCCATTTTCAAGCTCATTTTCGACAATTTTGCAAAGCTACCAAATACCTTTAACATTTTGTACCACAGGCAAGCGAGTGGAAGTCGCCTGCTTATTAGCCTGCTTATTTTACAGATCATGATCCAAACAAATTTTCAAACCGCTCGGCATCGCAACATCGCAACGTTTGCCAGAGCTCTTGTAGTGATATCATGGAGTGCAAGTCTTTGGAACTGATGTTCCACAGCAGCTAAATAACTACACATTTCTAACGTGTCATGCCGTGTGATTAATGTCCTTTTGATGCGAGCCTCACAGTTGAGGCTAGCTCTTAACTGAATTTGACCTTCGTTATGATTGGCAGTGCACGTGTTTCCTTTAAAGGGAAAGTCCACCCCAGAAGTTTCACTGTTTCAATAAAAGGAGATGAATTTGAACAGCATTTTAAAAAAGAAATGAGCAAAATTGGTCAAGGAATAAGAAAATTACACTCATTTACATTTTCTAGTAAATTACTCTCAGCTCTGCAACTGGCAACACTGATGACATCATATGCGAGCAGCTCTCCAGTCACTTTTTACATGAAATTTCACATTTTCTCAATTTTCTTGGAAATTACACATTTTCTTATACCCCATAGTCAAAGTATGTTATGTAAAAAGCAATTCTTCTGAACCGTGATACATTGATTATGGGGGTTAGAAAATGTGTAACTTCCAAGAAAATAGAGAAAATGTGAAATTTCATGTACAAAGTGAATGGAGACCTGCTCATGTGTGATGTCATCAGTGTTGCCAATTTGCATAGCCGAGAGTAATTTACTAGAAAATGTAAATGAGTGTAAATTTCTTATTATTTGACTGATTTTTCTCATTTCTTTTTTAAAATGCTGTTCAAATTTATCTCCTTTTATTGGAACTGTGAAACTTCTAGGGTGGACTTACCCTGTAACAAGCAGATTTCCTATAATTTCCCCCACCACTCCCTGTGGTGATATCCAGACTCAGAGAACTACTTCATTGGAAGTTGAAATTACATATTTTTGGAAAGATTGCCTGTATTATGTCTTCCAGATTACAGTAATATAGAACTAAAAGTAGAAACTTTAGTGTGCACATTTTACAATTACATGGTGCAAAATGTAAGAATAATACAGCATCGCCACATTATTCATCTATTTCCAAATAACAAAAGTTCTTGCCACAAAAGCTGCCATTGGAATGTTAAGTTTAATGATGCAAAAGTTTCTCGGAATTATTGAGAGCAGTAATGAGAACGTTTTTTTTTTTTTTTTTTTTTTTAAATTTTAATTTTTCACACTTTGAATTTGTATTGCAGTCTGAAAAACGGGGGAGGAAAATCTGAATAAGCAACTCATGAGAGGTCATTCAAAAGTTTATATGGGTTGGCAATGAAATACCCTGGGGAAAGGTTGTTTTTTCCATTTTATGAAAATATGGAAAAAAATTCCCCTTCTGACATATAAAAGTTTAATGGCTCATCATGTTTCTGAATGATCTGAAATTTCAAGACTTATTCAGGGCATTTTCTTTTAAATGATAAACACCCAGATGCTTAACAATGGAAATAGCTTTCATGAAAGTGTCAAAACAAAACTGAAAGGATGAGATGATAAAAAAATGCCACTTTCCTGTTCAATTTGAGACTTCCCTTCTCCCTCACAGTTGTTTATTGACAAAACATGTAAAACTGTAAAAGGATACTTAGCCGGTTTACCTAGAAGTGCATTTAACTTCTTGTTTCTGGGTAAGATAATTACATTAGCACATGATGGGACTTTGCGCATGGGAAGCCATGGGAATAACAAAGGAAATGTTTTCTGTCTGGTTGGTTTTCCGGCTTTGTCCTAACACATATCTACCATGCTTATTTTTCCTGCAACCCTCTCTGTCTGTCGAATTTTTTCTCAAGGAATTTGCCTGTCAACTCTTGTTTCGTTGATGCGACGCCTCTTCTTGACACGTCATGTAGGTCTCATTTAGAGTGTACGACCTTGTGTTATTTGAAGTGGTTGGAAATTCAGTTACCAATCTTTTGAGAGAAGGTTAACATGCTGGAAGGTATTACCCATGAAATTGAGAAATATTCACGCTATTAAAAATGGCTCAGGAGTCTGGAGAGATGAGATATTTCTTGTCACATTGAACAGCTTTTTCCAATTTTTCTTTCATTTAGTTTTGTTTTGTAATCATTCATATTTATTTATAAGATTTGGAACTTATTACAGTAATATCCTAATTTTTCCTTTCCCCTCTTTTTCCATACATAATCTTTATCGTGGCTTGTATTTTTCTCTGAAAGCAGCCACGTGTACTGAGTACCTACTGAAGATTAATGTCAAAATGAAAGTGCTTGAATGATACATGACTTATATTTTGACTTGCATGAATAAAAACCAAAAAAATGAGGAAAGATCTACGGCAAGCAGTATTCCTTGAACTCATCTAAAGTGAAATTTAGTGCATTTTTTTCGTGTTGTTTATCTGCATTTAGTATTTCAAATGCATATCACAAGAATTGATTTAAATGATGTCTTGAATTTCATACCTCTATAGATTGATTTTTCACAGTAGCAAGCCCCTAAGTTATTGAGTTTGTAATATTAATCATGCTATGAGAACTTAAGTGGAGAGTCGTTTTCTTCATAGTACCGTACCTGCATAATTAGAAGTCGGTTACACTAAAGTGCATTTGCTACTGACCCTCTGTTACTGGAAACAGCTTAAATACTTCAAAGAAAGCAATGTTTACCTGCATGGTGAGTCTGATGAAGGATCATAAAGTTTATAACTGTTCCCAGTCATATAGCTATGTTTGCACGGCAGTCATAGTTTTAAAACAGTAAGTTAGCAAAACCTTGATGTTTTGAATAGCATGGAGTTAAAACGAAGACAAGGGATCATACAGGACCAAATCAATGACACTCAAAGTCACAAAACTACAGACTAGGAGTATGCATCCACATTGGTAGTCTGCAGGCTCAATCGAAAGTGGGAATCGAAAGTGGGACTGATGGAGAAAATGCCCTTTGCTGTAGTTGCTGCTGACGCAGCTAGAGAGTGGCAAAGTATGGCTCTTCCAAGGCAAGGTTTTTGACTTGGAATTATGCTTGAGTATCATAACATATATACCCCATGTTCAGACACAAAAAATCTGTTGTATAGCTATACTGAAACAGCATAGCTATATAATGGATTTCTGTGTCTGTAAGCTAACTAACAGAATGATGTATAAAGAAACATGGTATAACGAAACTAGGGTCTGAGCATCGTTTTGAACTAGAACTTGATAAAGAATCATGGTCCATGTGTGTCTGATAAAGAGTTTGGGATGTGTGTCTGAGCACTCTGTTTGCTATTTAGTGATTCGTTCTACTTTTCTTTATCGGGTTTGGGGATAAGCATTTTGCGTCTGAACAGACTAATATCTGTTTTTATGGACTAGCAAAATACTGTGTCTCCTTGAACGTGTTTATTGAGGGTAACAGAGGGCTAATAAGTGACCCAAGTTCTGAACTAGCTTACCCGTTACCCTTGATAAACTCGACAGCAACTTGATTACCAAACTAGACTTGAGTTCCGCAAAAAAGGGGAATTTGATTACCGGTTGAATGAGATCGGCGACTCAAGTCGTGCCTATAAACACACCACGACTTCGGTCGCGTTTCATTTGGGAACTTCGGACTCCTGTTTCCGGATGAGATAAAAAGTAATAAGCCTGCCAGATCTGACCTTCACTGCCGGGTCACTTGCAGCTGGGCATGGGCTTGATGGTTTTGGGAACTCAGATCGCGACGATAAACACGGCATCCAGAGAGACCACCCATCATGAGCGCGATTTGTGTTCGCGACTCAGCTAAAGTACCCATTTCTAATTTCTAGAAATCGAGTTCCCTCACTAAACACACCCCTTGAGTAAGGACCACCCTCTTCTTGTTGTTTTAGAGTTAACTGTAAGCTTGCTTTAATATGGTTTTGAAACTACAAGTAAACCTAAAGTTTGGAAGCAACAAGAATAAGAGTGTCCACATGAGCTGGAACTGCACAATAACCCTTCCCTAAGGTTTCAGAGCCACAAGTAAACTGTAAGTTTTGGGGATGGCTGTGTGGACGTAACTATCAATGGAAACTCACCATCATCAACTCACCAGTCATGAAGTAAGCATTAAAACTTTTGAAATGGAAAGGGGAAATATGAAACTGAAAATCAGAGGAATAAAAAGTCATAAGAAGATGAAATAACCTTTGAAAAGGGACTTTGCTGGCATTATTAAGAGATCTCTGTAGCACTTTCTCCTTATCCATGTTGATATTTATGTATGCTGTTGCGCCACGGGGAAGTCAAACAGACATGACTGTGACAGATTAGCTCTTTGAGTAGACAACCCACCTTTGATTGTGGTTTGCTTAGAAGAAACAAATTATGCTCCTGTACCCTCATGTGCAGTTGCAACAGCATGCTAAATGTTTGCATAGTCATTGTCTAGGTCTCTGGGCTATTAAAAGTTTGTCATCAAATACTAAAAAAAAATAACAATCCGTATATTCTTTGCAGTGAAGAGATCTTCTTTCTGTAATATGAAACATTTGGTAGTTCAACTGCATACTAGTTCAATTTAAGGTCATCATGTATACACACACACACACACACACCCACACACTCACATATATATATATATATGTATATATGTATATACTTCGTTCTCATTTAGGTTTTTTTTATATATCCTACATAGGCATTTTAATATGTAAGATCAAGATCTAAGAAAAATAACATAGACTTGTCTGCATGTAAAAAGCTCCTTTTTTCAAGTTGTATGAAAAATGTAGTTAAAGGCATTGGATAACATTTTTTTTTTTTCCAGTATTTTTCCCTCCACAGGGATTTTATTGATTTCAATAGCAACACATTAACAAATATAATGCAAGGTACACGTACATCACTTTTATACATTGTAAATACAGTATACATCATTCAAACACGTATTCTTCGTTGAACTGTCGAGTTTCAAATGCATTCAAATATGAAACAGAATTAAAGAAAACATGTAAAAATACACACACATATATATATATATATATATGTATATATACATACACATATACATACACATACATACATACATACATACAATTTCTCATCTTTTTAATATTGGCGTATACAGCAAATGAGGTCTGAATACTACGAGTTATTAGAAAAACAGAAAAAAAAAATACAGCACGAGTCGACACCTCCGGTTACCTGTCCGCACCATTCAGCCGGAGAATAAGAAAAAAGAAGAAATGGTACACTAACCATATTGTTCCGGCCGAACAGCGCGAACACGAACACTAAGAAAGCCAACCGGTACTGTATAAAGAAGTCGAAATAAAAAATACATCGTCATGTAAATAACTCTCTAAACAGAAACCATTTTCTTACAAATAAATCTTTTTTACAATTTGAGTCTGCAATGTACTTTTCGTTTTTGTCTCGCCTGCGTAGCGGAGTGAGACATAGGTATCACTATTTCCGGTGTCGGCGTCGTCGGCGTCGTCGGCGTCGTCGGCGGCGTCGTCGTCAACAATTGTGTTGTACACCCAATAACTTTCTATAGCTTTAAGGTGGGATCACCAAATTCATACCAGAGGTCCATCTCTTGAAGGCGCAGGTCAAGTTCGAATATGAGTCGAATTTGAATAAGGTCAAAGGTCAAAGGTCAATGAACTTTCCATGACTGGCACTGTGCTATATTGTACACACAATAACTTTTTATACCTTCGAGGTAGGATTGCCAAATTCATACAAGAGGTCCATCTCTTGAAGGTTCAGGTCAAGTTCGAATGTGAGTTGAATTTGATTAAGGTCAAAGTTCAAAGGTCAATGAACTTTCCATGACTGGCACTGTGCTGTGTTGTACACACAATAACTTTCTATAGCTTCGAGGTGGGATCACCAAGTTTATACCAGAGGTACATCTCTTGAAGGCACAGGTCAAGTTTGAGTATGAGTTGAATTTGAATAAGGTCAGAGGTCAAAGGTCAATGAACTTTCCATGACTGGCACTGTGCTATGTTGTACACACAATAACTTTCTATACCTTCGAGGTAGGATTGCCAAATTCATATGAGAGGTCCATCTCTTGAAGGTGCAGGTCAAGTTCGAATGTGAGTTGAATTTGATTAAGGTCAAAGGTCAATGAACTTTTCATAACTGGCACTGTGCTATGTTGTACACCTAATAACTTTCTATAGCTTTGACGTGGAATCACCAAATTCATACCATTTTTCAAACAATAAGTTTGCCATAACACCTTAATAATTAATTTAATT
This sequence comes from Echinometra lucunter, assembly GCA_029962745.1. Taxonomy (NCBI): domain Eukaryota; kingdom Metazoa; phylum Echinodermata; class Echinoidea; order Camarodonta; family Echinometridae; genus Echinometra; species Echinometra lucunter. Next base: position 14,131,477 of record CM057162.1, read on the forward strand.
TTACAATTTTACTCACATTATTATCAGTTACATTCTTTTTCACTAACATTCATTTCCTTACTTGCATGGAAATAATTATAGCTTCATAGTATTAACAGCATTCTTAGTGTTATCTGATTTCCTAGGGATAAAGTAGGCCTATACCATTATTGCATATGTAAACTGTCAGAACCACAATTCACCCCCTAAACTGCTGACAGCCTCAGAAGTCATATAGCATAGTTTTGACATGCAGTCTCTTCATGACTGCAATATGCAGGCGAGACAACGCTTGGCGTTTGCCTTGTTGACATAATTTACAAGCGATACTTTAATATTATCAAAATCAGGCAGTTGTCTCTTCATTTTGCAAATATATACCATCTGTCGCACTACTATCAATATACAGTTTAATGCATCATTATTTGAACTTCGTAAACCAAATAATTTATCTTGAAGTGAGAATATAATTCTATTTCCGGTTCTATTGTAAATCCAGTGTTCCAGCCTATCCCAAATATGTTTAACATGCGTACATTCACATAGAAGATGGATAACTGTTTCGCTCTGTTCGTTACAAAAAGTACATTCTTTTTGGGGGACTAAATTCATTTTAAACAGTAAATCATTTGTATATAATATGCGTTGCAATATCTTAAACTGGAACCATCGTAAGCCAACGTCTATCGTACAGTTAAAAGCAATAGAACAATATGCTTCCCAATTCTTGTCATTCAGATCAAAATACATTTCCATTTAAGAAAGCTTCTGCATTCTACTTTCCTTTTCTTCAAGAAGATTGCATAGATGTGTGCACATCCCTTAATGTGTTTCATAACAAGTGCCATTGTATCTGGAAAAAAGGGTTGTTGCACCCTGTTAAAAGTTGTGCATTTGTATCCTTCTCAAATTGCATCACATAATCCACGATAAAAAAGAAAATTTATTTGCACATTATACTTTTCTTTAAGATCTTTCAGAGAGAGAAAAATGCCATTTGAATCTAATATATCATTGACAAAGCGGACACCCTTTTTACACAATGTTTTGTTATAGATTGCGCTATGACCTAATTTAATGTAATCATTATTCGATATAGGTTGACATGATATTTTGTCATAGTGAATGGATAAAAGTGTACTATAAGCCGTGAACATCTCTTTCCAAAAAGGATTTTTTGTTTTATTTGCCAGTTCTCGAAAATAGGTATTTCCCATATATAATTTCAAGTCTTGTCGTTCAGGCAAAAAAGATTGTAAAAGACAGAGGATATTACTATCAATGGAACCATTTACCAATTTCTTCATCCAGGAGATTTTCAGTGATTGGCAGTGTATGTTTATATCTATCATTCTGACCCCTCCGTGTGAGTAACTTTGCGACATTTGATTTCTACTTACTTTATCAGGTTTTTCCCCCCAAATGAATCTATAAAACTGCGCATTTATATCTTTCAAAAATTGTTCATCTGGATTTGGTAGAGACAAAATAAGGTAGTTTAATTTGGATACCAACAGTGATTTGACAACTGTAACTCTTCCAAGAACAGTTAAGTGTCGTTTTAACCAAGATGTCATTTGACTTTTAATCTCTATAAATTTTTCATGATAATTTTGAAATGTCATTCTGTGCAAATCTGTACAGAAGTCTATACCTAGATATCTGAAATAATCACTGAATACCCAATTTAGATTCTTATTTAAAAGAACACCATCTTTCTTGCTTTTATATCTCCCAATCCAAATCGCATGTGTCTTATGTATATTAACCTTCAAACCCGACATCGTGTTATATTTATCTAAAATGTTTAATGCGGAGTTCAATTCCTTTACTGATCCATTCAATGTTAGAAGAGTATCGTCCGCATACTGAATTATTTTAAGATGTCTATTCATATTAGGTAAGCTCAAACCAACAATCGAATTGGATTGTCTAAACAAAAGGCCTAGTATTTCGGCGCATAAAAGGAAAACATATGGAGACAAAGGATCTCCTTGGCGACAACCCTGCTCTATTGGGAATCTTGGAGACAGGTGTCCATTGATCAGTACACAAGATTGAGCATTTTCATAGAATACATTAAACCATTTTACAATTGAGGGGCCGAACTTGAAGAACTGTAATACTTTTCTAATAAAATCGTGAGAAATGGAATCAAATGCCTTTTCAAAATCGATAAGTAGCAATAAACCGGGAATATCATTGAGATCAGTGTACAATAATATATCATATAACAAACGAATATTCCCTCCAATGAAGCGCCCTGATATAAAACCTTTCTGATTTTCATGTATAAGAAAAGGAAGTACATTCTTCAACCTGTTTGCTATGCAGGTGGAGCCTAATTTGTATACTACATTTAGTAATGATATGGGCCTCCAATTTTTTAAGTACTTTCTGTCTTTATTTCCTTTGGGAATTAAAGAGATAACCCCTAACTTCTGTGTATAGGACATCCCGGATAAATATGCAGAATTCAGGTATCTAACTAAAAATAAGTGTAGTTCTTTCCAAAAATATTTTAAAAATTTGACAGTGAAACCATCTGGACCCGGAGATTTGTTATTTTTCATGTTTTTAAGAGCTTGATTAACCTCATCAATTGAAAGCTCCCCTTCTAGCTTCTGTGACATTGAATTAGTTAATTTATTTCGTATCAGGACAACTCCCCCGGAGGACAACTCCCCCGGGGACGACTCCCACCTGACAACTCCCCCGGAGGACAACTCCCCCGCAGGACAACTCCCCCGCAGGACGGGTCCCCCGGAGGACATCTCCCCCGGAGGAAAACTCCCCCTGAGGACAACTCCCCCGCAGGACAACTCCCCCGCAGGACAACTCCCCCGGAGGACAACTCCCCCGAGGACGACTCCCCCCAAGGACGACTCCCCCCGAGGACGGCTCCCCCGGAGGACAACTCCCCCAAGGACAACTCCCCCGGAGGAAAACTCCCCCGAGGACAACTCCCCCGGAGCACAACTCCCCAGGGGATGAATCCCATCACACAACTCCTCCGGAGGACCACCCCCCCCTCTTTATGGACAAAATTGCGCATGAAATTTTGTTTTTATGACAACGCCTTGCTCGTGAGGAACTGTAAAATAAATCTTTCCTTTTTATAAATCAAACTTAAGTAATTAATCCAGTATTTTTTGTTTTTATTACAACTCTCCCGGAGGAGAACAGCTCCTCGGGGATCAAAAACGGGGATGGGCCAGGGGTAGAGGGTTGCTATTCGTTTAATAAGGTATTAGGTAATTTGTCGCTCTAATTGCTAACTTTTTTGAAATATATCCACTCTTTTGCTCCCATTTTTGCGCCAAAGTACACATTCAAGAAAATAAAAACTCTAGTAATGGGTACGCTTTTCCGCCCAAGGGTGTTGGGTTTGACAGCTTCAGCGGTACACTCCCATCGGAACCACATCTGATCATGAGAAGAGAGAAAAGAAAGGAATAAAATGAAGAAAGGAAAGTGAGGAACCTAAGTAGGAAGCTACAAAGTAGAGAATGGTGTATCTAGTCGTAGTCTTCAGGAAAAGGGGGAGATGGCCCATAATCAAGCTGAAGAATAGAAGTCACTTCGCTCGATCAGCAGCCGTGCTTGGGTCCTGTTCCTTTTTTTTTAATCTAAATGCACAATTTGCAGGCAAGATATCATATAAAAATCTTACTTTTTAGGGGAGCGGTCGGAAAAAATGATTAATTTCATCAGCAAATTTAGATACCGGAGCTCAATATGTGTCCAAATTTGTCAAATCATAAGAATCTAACGATGACTTTTCCTTTTTATTTATCTTTTACTCTTTAATGAGGTACTTTATTATTAATGTTTTCATGTGGTTTCAGCGCAAAGAATGATACTCGCACATGCTCGCTGGACGCTAAATACGTAGAAGCGCAAGTCCTTTAACAAAAATGAAATTAACATGCATTCATTATAAAATTCAATATAAAATTAAGGTTTTCTTTTCATTTATAGCCAGTGAGTTTAACAAAGGGGCAGATACCGGATCTCGGGGGGGGGGGGGGGGGGGGGGGGGGGAGGGGTCGACCGCTCCCCTAAAAAGTAAGATTTTAATATGATATCTTGCCTGCAAATTGTGCATTTAGATTTAAAAAAAGGAACGGGACCCAATCACGGCTGCTGATCGGGGGGGGGGGGGGGGAGGGGTCGACCGCTCCCCTAAAAAGTAAGATTTTAATATGATATCTTGCCTGCAAATTGTGCATTTAGATTTAAAAAAAGGAACGGGACCCAATCACGGCTGCTGATCGAGCGAAGTGACTTCTATTCTTAAGCTTGATTGTGGGCCATCTCCCCCTTTTCCTGAAGACTACGACTAGATACACCATTCTCTAATTTTGTAGCTTCCTACTTAGGTTCCTCACTTTCCTTTCTTCATTTTATTTCTTTCTTATCTCTCTTCTCATGATCAGATTTGGTTCCGATGGGAGTGTGCCGCTGAAGCTGTCAAACCCAACACCCTTGGGCGGAAAAGCGTACCCATTACTAGAGTTTTTATTTTCTTGAATGTGTACTTTGGCGCAAAAATGGGAGCAAAAGAGTGGATATTTTTCAAAAAAGTTAGCAATTAGAGCGACAAATTACCTAATACCTTATTAAAGAATAGCAACCCTTTACCCCTGGCCCATCCCCGTTTGTGATCCCCGAGGAGCTGTTCTCCTCCGGGAGAGTTGTAATAAAAACAAAAAATACTGGATTAATTACCTAAGTTTGATTTATAAAAAAGGAAAGATTTATTTTACAGTTCCTCACGAGCAAGACGTTGTCATAAAAACAAATTTCATGCGTAATTTTGCCCTTAAAGGGGGGGGGGGGGGAGGGTGTCCTCCGGGGGAGTTGTGTGATGGAAGTCATCCCCCGGGGAGTTGTGCTTCGGGGGAGTTGTCCTCGAGGGAGTCGTCCTCGGGGGGAGTAGTCCTCCGGGGGAGTCGTCCTCGGGGGAGTCGTCCTCCGGGGGAGTCGTCCTCCGGGGGAGTCGTCCTGCGGGGGAGTCGTCTTCGGGGGAGTTGTCCTCCGGGGGAGTTATCCTCCGGGGGAGATGTCCTCTGGGGGACCCGTCCTGCGGGGGAGTCGTCCTGCGGGGGAGTCGTCCTCCGGGGGAGTTGCCCTCCGGGCGAGCTGTCCTCCGGGGGAGTTGCCAGGTGGGAGTTGTCCCCGGGGGAGTTGTCCTCCGGGGGAGTAGTCCTAGAACCAATTTGTTTATACCTACATCATTTAGTATTGTATTTAGGTCTACATCTACAACCGGATTGTTTTCATACAATTTAGAATAAAATGATACAATTTCTGATATAATATCATCCTGTGCCGTGATCTCCTTGTTTTCGTTAGTGATCAGTTTGCATATCCGTTTATTCACAGCATTTCTTTTTTCTAAATTCAAAAAATATTTTGATGGTTTTGGATAACATTGTTAATTTAAAAAAAAACTCATTTTGCTACTTGAAAATGGGATTTAAAGGTTATAGTGTAAAATATTAGTCTGAAAGTTTCAAAGCATAATATCCACAGATGTGATTCGCATGTTACTAAAAGTTTTTCATTCCAAATTATGGTTGGTTTCAGGATTTTTTAGTACAAATACAAGTGCTGGTCTCATACACATGTTCTATCTTAGTTTGAGAATTTTTTAAATCGGCTGCTCACAAAGTTAGCCAATGCCTTTAACTATATTATAGTCCAACTTCAGTTCAACTAGTACATGGGCCTATGACTATGTGTTATGTTTTAAAATTGTAAAGGTGTGGTGGGTAAATTGGTTACTTTGTCATTTGTGGTTGAACTGTGGTTTTCACATGAATTATGGTAATGAAATACCCTTGCCTCATTGTGGTTTGTGTGAAAGGAGACAGTAAGGATCACAGGAAGAGCAAACAGCCATTGTTCCTAACTAGAATCAAACGTATTTCTGCTTCTTGATACTAGTGTATCATACATGTTTTCATACTGAAGAATACACGTTTTCATTGTCCTTATCCCAAATCATTATATTGTGGAGAAAATACGTCTACATTACATATTTTAGTTTGGCTTGAAAACGTTCAAGTTAAGCAAAATAAAATTTTGTGTATGAAATATCGAAAGTTTTCCACAAAACAATGTCATGAATATGGTTGTGTCAAAAATATCATATAGAACATTTCTTATGACCATAACTTTCTTGTTCTGTGTCCGACTTCTTTAAGATTCTGTTGATTTATTTTATTTCGTGCTAACTTTTATTTTAAAGTTACTTGACTTGAGGACGTTAGTTTCCTTTAAAGGGGGTACCCAATGCTGAAACAATGTAAGCTCATTTAAAAGAGCATGATTTTATTAGTAGAAAGTCATCTGCCTAAAGTTTTTTAAAAAGTCGTGTTGCCAAGAAAACCCTCAAATGTGGTAAGATTTCAGGATATTTTTGACCCCTCAGCTGTGACCCGGTTTCAACTGGGTACCCACTTTTACGTCAAAATGACGTCAAAGTGGGTACGTTGTCGCGCACTTCTAGCAAAATGCGCGCAAGGTATAATACATAATTATTGTACAGTCTAGCGCGCGGCACAACTGCTATGCGCGAAGCTGGGTACCCACTTTTACGTCATACCTTATACTCAAATTTTTTGGTCAGCTCTTGACATTTTTATGAGAAAATTAGCCAAAATGTATTGATTTCGAGTGAAAAATCATCAAATTTTTAATGTCATTCTTCCTAGCATTCTATTCTCGATCATATACCAAAAATTTTGTTACCATTGTGTAATCACTTTAAACATATTATATGGGAACACGAGAATTCAGTAGTCACCGTGTAAAAAATAAAGCGAATGGTTTAGTATCAAACTCCATTCTCTTCAATATATTGCCATCCTGTCATGTTTATAATTATTATTACTTAATATTTTTTGTCACTCGGCAATATCTTTAAAAATAGCTTTGGGAATGATAAGGGGAAAGAGAGAAGGGGAAAGAGAGAATTCATAATTGCAACTTTTGTGACCAATTTCCGTTATGGAAGTAGATTTGTTTTTCATATCCTTTCTCTTCTTAACAGCGTTACGAGGAATCACTCATAAGTGCCTTTGCTTCTCATCTCATTTTTAAATCTGCACACATTATATGAAACTGAATTAAGAAGGCAAGATAAAATATTACTGAATCCTCCCTGAAGCAGTAGCAATTACATGTACATTGGTCTTGTTCGCGCATGGGCGAACTGGGTCTGAAATTCGGTTGAGGAATTAATGTGTGATCGATCCTCGCAAAACTATGCATACACTCATTCTCCCATTCATTATAATTATTTTTGATATTTATATCATTGTTATCATACCATAAGACGTCTTTCCTGTATAATACGTGATATAAGTGTAGAAATACTATTTTGCCCGCGGGTGGCGTCTCTTAATTGCTCCAATGAATCAAATGTTGAGCATTTGAGCGAGCAATGCCAAAGAGCAACAAAATAATTTGAAACTTGAGTTAATGGCAAGACTCATTTTGTCAGAGAGAAATGATTTCAAAGGTGCACTACTTTCGGCTTGCATCTACTTCCATGCTGCTTCCATGGCGTGCTGTAAAGCTTATTAAAGCACTGGAACATGTAGAAAACTGATCAAATTCAGTTCAATCCAATTAAACTTGGGCATTTCCAACAAAAAACTTACAGTACTGGAGTTACAACTGCTGTATCACGCCTTTGTGCAAATCTTCAACTGACAGAAGTTGTGTATGTTAATATTCATGCTGCACTTCCCAATTGCTTTCATAGGGCCTAATTTAGTGACTCCCACATGTACCAAAAGACATGTTCTCATCTAGATGCACTAAGCTACAAGTTTCCTTTTGATTTTTTTTTTTTCGTCAAGGGGTACTCAGTAGCAAAACCAGGGCTGGCCCGTTTCATAAAACAATATCAGTAAGAAGTTGCATTAACTGTGATAAGCTGCCGAAATCCTTGCATCTTATTGGCCAAGAGCAAATTTGTCAATACGTTAACAGTAAATGGGGGAGGGAGCCTCTAGGGCCACACCCCCAGACATCACCTGCATTTCATATTGTTTATTGGAAGGAGCTAAAACAAGAAAACAAACATAAAGACTCTGTGTAGCACCCTGAAGCATGAAAGCTGCAGTTAGAAAAGAAATTAGGAAACAAAATAGAGTGGTATGTTGTTGGAAAGGAGAGAGAGAGAGAGAGAGGGGGGATGGATTGCTGTGAGGAGGAGGGAAAGGAGAGAGATGAAGAGATGGAGGGAGAGAGGGGGGGGTGGCTGTGACAGAAAGGGTATTAGAGGGAAACGGAAGGAGAGAAGGGGAGAGAAAGGAGAGAGAGGGATTGCTGTGAGAGACAGGGTAGGAGGGAAACAGGAAAGGGAGAGAAGGGAAGAGATTGAGAGAGAGAGGAAGAGAGAGAAAGAAAGAGAGAGAGAGAGAGAGAGAGAGAGAGAACAAGGGTGTTGTAGAAAGGGGGATGCACCCCCACTCCCATATTTTGAGGTGGTCTCATATATGTATGTACAAAAATATGTACAAATCACCCCCCCAAGTATGGAGACCTACGCTCATGAGAGAGAGAGTGAGGGAGAGAGAGCGAGAGAGAGAGCGAGAGAGAGTGAGAGAGAGAGAGAGAGAGAACGTGAGAGCAAGTGATACAGTTTCAATGATGATCAATAAATCAGGATGAAAATACAGGATATATACACATGATAAAAAGAGGATGATAGAAGATGGTGATATAATGATGATCAATTTGTTTTTGTTCTTTTTTAAAAGACAGAATGCAATACAGAAAAGATATAAAGGTTGGAAAGAAAAACAGTTCTCATATAGAAAGAAAAGGGAAGAAAGAGATCAGCAGTAATGAAATTACTGGATAAACGAGAGGGATAGGAGATAGAATATTAGAATGAAATTGTAACCAGAAAAAAAAGACTTTGGAAGGAAAAGAAAATAAAAAGGTTGGAGTTTATAGAAAGAGGGAGAATGAGGGGAATGAGGGAGTGCTGGGAGTGCGTAAAAGAGAGAGAGAGAGAGCGTGAGAGAGAGTCGGGTTTGAGGGGACAGATGATCCCAGTTATTCAGGATGAAAAGATCATAAACTCATGATACAACATGCAAGCAGCAGACCACACAAAAATTTTTTAAAATTTTTTTTTTAGATAGAGGTTTTAATTTTTTTCATTTTGAGGGTCATTTTTTCAAAAAGAAAGCAAGAGGTAAAAGAAAAGAAGCGGGGAAATCCTCGGCCAGACTCACCGAAGATTTAGAATCAACCGCGGGGATTCCCTGTTACTTCAACCTGGTTTCCTGTTTTTTGTATATAGATCTGTGGCAAACAGACTCCAATTAATGCTGCTTTCAGCGTTAGCGCTGGCGCGCGAATCACCCTTTGTAATTGTGCTGATCTGAACTAGTAATACGGTAAGTGAAAAAATGGTATAGATATAGATCTAGGTACGCGATTACAGGGTAGCGCGTTTCCGTTTTACACCGTAGCCTAGGCAGTTTGCATCAAACGTGCTGGTTTCAATGTCTAGGTTTCGTTTCAGCCGGAGATACCACACATGCACGCGGCAATCGTGTAGTACAGAGAGAATAGATGAAAGATAGGGCAAAGAAATACAGAAGGAAAAGGGGCCTTCAAGGAACTGAAGGCGAAGAAACAGACGAGAGGATTGCCCAAAGAAATGTAAAAAGAAAGATAGGCCCAGAAGTCCATAAGAAGGGAAAGGTAATAGATAAAAGAAAAAAAAACACGAAGAAAATAGTGAATTCTGTATCCTCTGTTCTTTCTTCATGTATTTCTTTATTCTTCCTCTCATCTATCCTCTCTCATGTCCTATGTTTTTATTTGTTCTTCCTTCCATCTAGTTTCTTCTCTATCCTTATGTATTTCACTGGTTTTTTTTTTCTCCTTTAGATAAGATCAGACTCAGCCATAGAACCTATGCACAGAACTCTATGGGCTCAGCTCGTTCGCGCACATTTGTGCATGCATGCAGTATCTTGGTTGTCGATGTCTTAGACTCTTTCACCAGAGCACTCGTAGGATTTTTCGCGAAAATGCCTAGGCAACGGTGTAAAACGGAAACGCGGTCGCCGGCCATAGCTGTATGGTTTCTCGCGTTCTGATTGGTTAAAACTATACAACTATACAACCATACGGCTGTTCGCCGGCCATAGCTGCATGATTTCTCGCCTTCTGATTGGTTAAAACTATACAACTATGCAACTATACAACTATGCAGCTATTCCACAGCTGTATAGTTGTACAGTTATATGTCATTTATGACACTTTGGCCCGCAAACGTGGCAACTATACGGACTTTGGATAGCTGCATAGTTGCATGGTTGTAAAGTTGTTTAGTTGTATAGTTGCATAGTTGTAAAGTTTCCTTTGTTCTGATTGGTTAAAACTATACAACTCTACAACTATGCAACTGTGCAACTATACATCTACTCGAAGGCCGTATAATTGTATAATAATGACACCAACCGCCCGCCATACACGTGTTACCACCCTTCTGCCAGCCAGGCAACAATACTGAGTCTCTGTTCTACACATATATACAGTAAAAATGAATATAAAAAAATATTTGGAAAAAAAAGATTGGGTTCCATTATTCCCAAGATCTTTTGGCAATATCTGAAATATTTTCAAAACAAAAAGTGATTTTAAAAAAGAATTCCAAGCAAATAAATCAAAAAGGATTTTTTTTTTTTTACATCCTAACCAAATGAAAAGTACTCAAAATCTGTATGAATCACAGAAACATAAAATTTGATCAAATACTGATTCAAGAATCAAAAGTTTTGTTTGACAACACAATGCCACTGATAGCTTAAGTGTAAAAGTTTGCAATACATCATAATCACACAAGAGAAGTCTGTCTTCAAAAGCCTTCATCATGACTGGGCTTGTCACTTTCTCCACCAAAGCGTGAAAATCTTTTCATGCTTTTCAAGGAGCTGTGACAATACCTCTAGCACTACAGGAGAAAATTGGAAGGGGAGGAGTAAAAAAAGCATTAAAAGAAGAATTTAACGAGAAGCTTGAGGGTTTTTTTTTTTGGGGGGGTGAAAGAGAATCTGTGAACTTTTAAAATCTGTTTATGTCAAAGTGGAAGTATATCACAGCAGAAACGTCCTCAGGATAGAACTACTCTTCAAATGCCCTCATATTAAAAATATCACAAGAATTAGCTTTGAGCATTCGACCTTTACATTTGCTTGTAGTCCCGTATTCCCATTTCTGTGTGCAGAAATGTGCTTTCAACAAGGGATGTTCATTTCTTGTCAATGGGATGATTTCAACACCTCATGGTAATAGGGTATACATCAAATTTTCGTTACTATTTAGTAAACCCTTTCCAATTGCTTTGAAACAGATTCTTTCGTAATGTAATTGCATGACCAGAAATCAAGGTTTTCTTTAAAGTATATCATGCACGTTTCATGAAAGTTGTCACCACTGACAAGTTGTCATTCTCCAACAATTACCATAGTAACAGTCAGTAACCAGTGCTTCCCAGCCAATCAAAACTAAGGATTTTACTGAAATTGTCAGATAATGACGACTTGTCCGTGCTGACAACTTTCATGAAACGGTGTCCATGAAATAACATTGTGCAAAAATAATACTCCAGAATAATTTGGTTTTGCTGGGATCTGCACTGAAAATCATGGATAAATCCTGGGCAGCCCCTCATGATACTAAAGATGCTTGGGAGCCTTGAAACCATCGAACTAAAAAAGTCTTTTCCTTCTTATCAGGTAGGACAGGCAAAATTGTTTTATTTGCTATATCCCTACTAAAGTCCACTGGTGTTATGGATGGTAGGCTGAAGACGTTACAGTGTTGGGAGTGGTAGGAACAACCAGGGGCGTTGCTAGAGGGGGAGGGGGTGGGGGTGTGACACCCCCCATTCAAAATTCTTGTCGGCAAATTCGCAATCGCTGTCGGCAAAAAAAGAAAAAGAGGGGGATAGAGAGAAAGGAAGGAGAGGGAAGAGGAAGAAATAGATAAAAAGAGGAGTAAGGTGCACAAATAAAGTCATATTCGACTTATTTGCTTGTGCATTTTGACGACGAAATAACTGGTACCACGAAACAGAGTGTATATTTTTCCTCGATTGCTGCGCTCGCTCGTATTATGTTTAGATACATGTTTTCGGAAGGCAAACACAGTCGGCTAGTGAGATGAACAAATACACCCATCACGTATTTTGATGAAGAATTATCACTTCTACCATAAAAGAGACTATATATATTTTTCCTCGCTCGCTGCGCTAGCTCGTATTATATTCAGATACTGGATGTTTTCGGAAAGCAAACACATTCGGCAAATAAGATGGACACAAATATGTAATTTAGATATCTTTAGGCCGATCGTGTATTTTGATGAAGAACTATCACTTCTACCATAAAAAGGAGTATGTATATTTTTCCTCGCTCGCTCGTGTTATATTAAGATATAGGACGGTCTTTAAAAGCAAATAAATTAGGTAGGAGAGGTGACCAAATATATCAAAATAGGTACCTTAAAGGCCCATCGTGTATTTTGATAAAGTACTTTCACTTCTATCATGAAAAGGAGTATATGTGCATTTTTCCTTGCTCGCTACGCTCGCTCGCATAACATTCAGATACCAGATGGATTTGGGAAAGCAAACAAATTCGGCAAGCGAGGCCCATCATGCATTTTTGATGAAGATTTATCACTTACCATACAAAGAGCACATATATTTTTCCTCGCTCTTATAATACAAGATACAGGATGGTCTTTGAAAGCAATAAATTAGGTATAGATGTGACCAAATAAAAAAAATATCAAAATATCTTAAATTAAGGCCCATCATGTCCTTTGATGAAGAACTTTCACTTTTTTTTATCATGAAAAGGAGTACATATGTATTTTCCCTCGCTCGCTACGCTCGCTCGTACAATATTCAGATACATGATGGATTGGGGAATGCAAACGAAATCGGCTAGTGAGGTGTCCAAATGTACCTGTGTAAGTAAGATATCTCATAGTTAATACCATCGTGTATTTGGATAAAGAATATCACTTCTACCATTAAAAATAGATTTTTTTCCACGCTCGCTGCACTCGCTTGTATAATATTAAGATTTAGGATGGTCTTTGCAAGCGAATGAATCAGGCCAGAGAGGTGACCCAATATATAATTTAGATATCTTTAAGCCCATCATGTAGTTTGATGAAGAACTATCACTTGTATGAAAGAGAGTTTCCTCGCTCGCTGCGCTCGCTCGTATTATATTTAGGTGCAGGATGTTTTTGGAAAACAAACACACTCGGCAAGTGAGGTGAACAAATATAATTTAAAAGGAAAATATGATAGAGGCACACAATTGAACATGCCTCATGGGCTTTATACGGTTGCATTTATCGGTTTGGTTGTCGGCAATCGGTGGCATTGTTTGTCGGCAATCTGGCCTCTACAACCTCTCCCCCCCCCCTTTCAAAAATGTCTAGCAACGCCCCTGGGAACAACTTGCTGCTGGTGTTGCCATTATCTGAATTCCTATAAATGTTCTTCCTAGTCTCCTCACTTCTTCTTGGGTGGTGCTCTGAAGAAAAAGATACAAAACATTGACCAATAAAGACACTTAGGACTATAACGGACACAATGGTATCTATACACACATACGGTATGCACTTAATGGTAAACATACATACTATCTGTCCCCGGCTGTGACTGCATCTTAAATGCAATAAATACAAAGACATTGGAAATAAATTTGACACTGACTAGATGTTGAAATTTGTGAGACATTCTGGAGCAAGCGCCATGAGCGCCCAGCTGAGGCCGATACCGGTGCTTTACAAGAAGCCATCATCATCATCATCATCATCATCGACATAGAAAGCATATTTCACACGACACTGCATCTTGTTTAACCTCTAAAAGCACTATTAACTTCATACAACCATAAGGTACACTAACAACTTTGATTTATTTAGTCAATAACTTCTTGTTTCATATGGGACATCGTGACCCTTGAGAGCCACTCTTCCCCTTTCCAACAGTAGGTCAATTTCCCAGGGAGAAAGGGTGTATCAAGTCTGGGCCCCCTTTCATAAAACTTGTTATCAGTAACAACTGTCACATTTCTATGACAAATTTGCTCTCAGCCAATCAGATGCAAGGATTTCAGTAGCTTATAACAATTTTTACAACTTGACCAGAATTCTAGTAAAAGTGAACAAAACTTTTACTAGAATTCTAGGCCGTTTCAGCACTAGAATCAAGTCAAGATAGTGTTGGTGCCGGTATGATCCGGTGATCCAGTTTGTTTAATAGGTTAGTGAAAGGCCGGTGGGGGGGGGGGGGGGTATCAGAATAGATTGTTAATGTTTATTTCTAGTTTGGCTTGATTTAATTTAGTTTAGTTTAGAGTATTCTAATTTAGCTTCAATATTGTGTTAATCATTATTTATGTATATTATCATTGGACTCCGTGGAAGAAAACAGAGCCACTAGGTTAATGGCTCTGAAATGGGATATCCATCCGTTTAATCATTGTACTACTAGTATTGTATGTCATTGATTTTGTCATTGACTTTGTTATATGTGTCATTTTTTAATATATGGTTTACGGAAATAAAAACAAACAAACAAACAAACAGTCAAATTAGTTTATCAGAATTGTGTCAGTTTTGACTAGAACAGTACTGAATAGTCAAATATTGATTAGATTTTTTTTATAATAATTGATCTTTATACCGATGATGCCGTGAAAGCAGTGAGAACATGAAGAGTTGTGAAAAATCACCTGAACTTTTGCTCATGTCATCTTGACCATGGCTGTACGCAGTGGGGGGGGGGGGGCAGTTGCCCCCCCCTCGAAATTTTGAAAACACATTTTTTCACTGAATTTTTTAAATAAAATCCACGAAAAACTGCCCCAAATCCTTCAATTTCACTTTTAAAAATGTAAAAGCACCCTTGTAACAAGCTCGGGAACTTCGCTCCCTCGCTTTCGAGTTTCTTTGAAAATTTTTACACCTCTTGGCCCCCCAGGAAAAAAGTTTTGCGTACGGCCCTGTTAACGTTACGATGAGTGTCCTTCTTATGGTACGTCCATGGTTTTATTTCGTTTTGATTTGCTGTGTTGCGGTGTTTTTTTTTTTTTTTGTTCTTTTGTTTTGTTTATTTTAAATGTTTGGGGCGGTACAGGATGTTACGATCTCACCCTAAAATAGTGCGCCAAAGCCCCCATCAGTCACCGACGTAGGCGCAGTCCAGCGTAACATATAACCCGTACGTCAGTGAATTGGGAGCTCTGCAATTAACGGGCATGTACCGTGTACACCTTGCCTACGTGGAGCTAGAGAAGGACCAACTTTGGGGAATCCCCTTCTCTCGCGCGTGTGCGCGCATGCGTCCTTTAATTCACGAAGGGGAAATCTGGAATAATTGATAATCGGCCATGCGGGGCGGGCAGGCATGCTATAACCCTAACCACACCCACTGCTAACAGATGGGTCTTTCTGACACTCTGAAACAGAAAGTTTCAAGTCAATTCAAGTGACAAGGTAAGTGATCAAAGATGATTGCATTTAGGCAAGTTTAACATTAAAAAAGAAATTGCCTCAAGCAACATGGTGGGAGATCTGCTTGATAATACACATTAGTGTGAGTGAGTTGTTTAACGTACGTCGTTAGCTTGTACATGTAGGTCTAGGCCTATAAGTGGTTAGACCCAGAAATTGAACAGGTATTTATAATAGAGTATGTGCTCCTGTGAGCGGCCGGTGGTGAATAAAAACTAAAAATTAAAAAAAAAATTTTGATATCCCTTCAAAAATTACCTTGGACAGTCTCAGGTAGGTTCTAGTGCACCAAAAAACATACTCGACAAAAGCAGTAAGCATAATGAGTCTCGCTGAATATCATGAGAAGTCGACACCACCAGTCACTGACTGAAAAATGGCAGTTTCTTAACTTTTAAGTTAAGAAACTTTGACATACTTAAGCCAACACTTAAGGCTTAAGCTTTATTTGTTCAATTTGATAACTGATTTGATTTTTATTTAAGAGAATGAAGTTCATGGTCCATATTTTGCTGCAGAAATCCTTATTTATACCACCAGAGAAAAGGTTGCATGGGAGTGGCCGCTCACCAGAGCATTTTTCAAGATGGGTCCTGTGAGCGGCCACCCTATGTAAAACGTGTACAAAATGCAGGTTTTTGTCGGAGATTGTACTCTGCCTTTATTTTTTTGTCACGGCATTTGGGGATCATCACTTTTGACAGATTTTATGGGTTTCTACATAGTATTATTACTTTTCATAAAGTATTGGTGTGTAAAGCATGAAATACAATATTAAGTTTGTTTACTTCGTCACAAATATGGCGCTAAATGCTCGCCAAATGATAGGCGGCCGCCCACAGGGGTAGGGGCGGCCGCACACAGGACCCCTAACATCGTGTTGAAAAATGGACACTACTGACCACGTAAGTGGTCAATAATTTTAAGTTTGTCCTCAATTCAATTAGCAGGTATTTTGACTCTGCATTGATGGTATTGAACTATGTGTGAGTCTTTAATTGATAAATATAATCAGCAAATTCCCTTTAAGCGGCCGCACACTAGAGCCGGTACTCAGGAGTTTATTGTGGAATCTCTAACTTGATCATTATTAGATATTTATTCACTTACCAATAAAGGTTGATGTATCACACAAGAGAAATTTGTGCATGGGGCCACACAAAAGGTGGCGTGGATGATTGGCCCAAATGTGTATTTCAGCTGACAAGCCTTTTTAAGCTTATTTATGAGGGTATTGAAGCCCGGGGGAGGGGAGGGGGAGGGCACTCGACCCCAAAAGTGGTAGGTATGTGCCGCAGGCGAGACGAAAAAGAGGGCTTTGGAACAGGCTTATCGTGGAAAGAAAGGTCTTCAAAACGAGCTTCGGAACTACATGTACAAAATGTTTGTGAAAACGGGGTCACTGACACTGTAATGGTTCGCCTGCACGTTGCGCATATATGTATCTCTATGGAGCGGGCATACATGCAGCTGGCCTGTCAGCACTGGCGCTGGGTGCGCTCGCGCAGAGGCGATCTTCGGGCAGCTCTGGCTGGCATCGGCTTTGTATGTGCGGCACGGTGCGGGTCACTTTTCAACAAAAATGATGCTCATTGGAACGGATCGTTGCGGCCAGAACGGCTGAAGGAAAAACGTGGAGCTTTGGAACGGTTTTCTTTCTTCTTTTTCTCAAGAAGAAAAAAAATGCTATGCATTGTTTGGAACGGAAATTTGAGTGTTAAAATGGGGTCTTCTCCGTGGCACATACCCACCACACATTATATACTGAGTGCCCCCCCCCCCCAGATTTGAAGAGCAGTCTTTGTCAGGGAACCTTTCTGCTAGATCTGAGCTGTAGGTCTATCATGTCTACATTTATGTATGAGCTTGATGTGTAATACACCACTGTATATGACATTTACATCAAGCTTTATATGACTCCTCACTTTCTTTTCTTTTTTCTCTAGCTCTCTTCCTGTTTTTCTCTCTGTCTCCCACACTTCCTTGTTCCTTTTTCTTGATTTTGTAACAGTGTTCAACTTGTCAGTCAGTATGTGTATGTGAATGTGTGGGTTTGAGTATGTGTGGTGTATGATTGTGTGTATATTTGCTCTGGTCAGTTATACTGTATTTCGTAATAACTTATGATTTTCTTGTTTGTTTAAATATATTTTGTTGGTTTGTATATGTACAGGACTTCTCCTTACAGCTTGCTTTTCTTTTGGCTCCTTTGGATTTTATTGGTAATTCTTAGTAATATTTGTCTGTACTTTACTTTGTGTTTTAATGTAGAAATGAATAAATAAATGAATGAATGAACACTGCCATGCCGATAATTGATCACAAGACACGACCTTTGTACATGTATGTGTATTCCAGTGATCAGCTTTAACCCATAGCAGTACAGAGCTTTCTTGAGGTCTAAATTAATCATCTTCAATCCTCAAATTGGCAATACAAATGATTTTTTTTTCCATGTTTACATAGCTTGAAAAAAATAAATATGGATATAACATAAACCAAAATGAAATATAATTGTAAAATTGAATCAGAAATTGCTAATTTGAACACAAAAATAGTGATTATATATCATTCACTGTGTTGCCAATTTAAAGAGTTTAATGTTTATTTACACTTAAACTGCTCTAATTCGAGAACGCCACACTATACAGCGATGGGAATGGGCTCACATTTGTCAGTGCATTTTTCTCTTTGTGCCCATGTATGATATGTACTACCCTACATTCTGAACCAACAGATACTGCAAAAGTGTCTCCTAAAGGTGACTCTGTACCTCTATGGGTTAAAGGCTGTGGAATTCTTTATTATTCAATTCAGTTCAAGACTTTATTCTAGACTCAGCTTCATAAGCAGAGGTCCATATAACATATTTACATGTACATAAACTGATAAACAATGAACAAAAAGAAAGCCCCCCCCCCAAAAAAAAATTGTTTAATAATAATAATAATGATAATAATGATAACAACAACAATACTTGCAATATTTGTTTCATCCTGGGAATTCATTATAAAGAAATTTATAAGTGTTTTCCAAAAATTTGAATACTATTTGTGTTGGCAAAACATGCTGAAATAAATAGACGTACATGCTTATTACAACAACAATTTTTCATGCCCCAGTAGACGAAGTTTGGAAGGGGCATTAAGCGTTGCACCTGTCCGTCGCCAAATTGGTTTCCGCGTGATGACTAAAAAAATATTGGACAGATTTTAATCATTTTGATGTGCAGGTAAATGATACTAAAATACAGGTCAAGTTCGAATTCAGAGTCTACATGTCAAAGGTCAACGGTCACAGCTCATGACATGTGCAAATTTTGGTTTGAGTTCGATAGCTTGAAAAAAATATTGGACAGATTTTTTGGTGTGTAGGTACATGTAGATGACACAAGTCAGGTCAAGTTTGAATGTGGAGTCCACAAGTCAAAGGTCACAGCTCATTATACATGTATTTGAAAATCAGTAAAAAAATGTGGTAACTTCTGAAATGTTTGATGGATTTTAATCTTTCTTGGTATGTCACTAGACAACAGTGACATACAGCTTAAGTTCGAATTCAGATTAAGTGGGGGCATCCATGTCCTATGGATACAAAACGTTTTTTCTAGTTTTTATCTTTAATGTTGGAGGTAGAAGAGCATTCACTAGTTTTGTCTCTGAGGTCAATACTGTTGATATATTGGTCATACCAGTGCAGCTTCGGGAATGAGGCAAACTCCCATGGATCAATTTAAGACTATAAACAGCAGAGGAATATACACATATACCCCACAGCTACACAAATCTGCAGCAACATCATATCAAATATGAGGTTTGAACTTGAAGTATGAAAATACTGGGTAGTTTATTTGAAATGCTGTAGCTTTATGTAGGAAAAACAATTAGTGAATACACATAGGCTCTACAGCTATGTAATCTATGGAAATGAAACATCAGAAAAACAAAGTTGTAAGCATGGAAATTGAATATTGCTTTACAAGCAAGCTGTCGTAGAAAATCCCTCTCCTTTGATGATCAGTGAACTCATGGAATTTATAACCAGTTGACTACTGAATTTTTACAATCCCTATAGGTTTTGTGCAGGGACCAACCAGTTTCAGTATTCAGTGGGTTAAAGCATTGCATTTTTATCAAATTGAAGTGCTGCATCTGCATTTGTTTGTTTGATATTATTTTGTTTATTATGTAAATGATATTTTTTTAAAAACTCATCAGGTGTTCTTTTATTTGTTCTCTTTGCTAATGGGCAGCAGTTATGTGATTTCATATAGTGGTTCTGGAGTAAAATGTTATAAACTTGATGGATACGAGTACAAATGGGTAGCCAGTTCATGAGTTGCAGGTGAGGCATCAAAAAAGCCAAGATTTGTTTGAATTCATGTAAAGTCTTGTTAATAACTTTTCTATCATATTTCAGCCTCTTACAATGTCAGGGAGAAGGAATGGCTATCATGTCACACTTTACACTCCAGGTCACATTCCCACTGGTAGTGGGGCTGTGACAGTCTTGGCAGGGGTTGACTTCAAAGTTGAAGATGTAAAATTGCTGCAATTTTAAACAAAATTCTGGGAAAATATTCATTTGGGGCACTTTAAACTGTTAAAGATTATTAATGTCTTGTTAACATTCCCCCAAGTGGATCTCTGCAGATTCTAAGCTACATCAGGTGCATGTAACAAGGGGGGGGGGGATTGGAAACCCCGAAGGCCACCGCCGGAAATTTTTTTCAAGAAGTGGAACGTGGACTATCGTTATAATGCGAGCGAGCTAAAAATAACTGGAAAAAAATGATGTGAGAAGCCTCATTTTCCCATCAAAATGCATTCTAGGCATATATAATATTTAAAGTCACTCACTCGTGGGCTTTTTGGGAATTTGACACCATGGGCGCTTACCCAGTAACAGGTGTTGTCCATCACTATGAGTTTTATGACCAACAGACCTTATATAATGCTCTGTATATTCCACCCTTTGCCCCATATGGGAAAGTCATTATCTCACTTTCCCTGGCCCAAGAATGCCCGAAGCAGGCTGAGGAATGTTATTGTGGGACAGCTTGTTTTGCTGTGCTCCAGAAATGTTGCTGTATGAGAGGTATTTCCAGTGCTTTTCATGAAGTCTGGTGTCAGCAAATTATGATCCATTCCCCATGAAAGCCCACGACAGAATGTCTTTAAGTGGTTGGCCTAAATTTGGTCACCTGACTCAAAATAGAAAAATGAAATAATCCCCCAAGAAAAAATCGAGGGGGGGGGGACACGTTCCTTCTTCCACCCTGGGATCACTGCCTATGCATGTACCTTGATTAAGGGAACTTTCAAACTTTGGACTGACAATCTCACTCCTTTGAAAGTCTTACAGAGGTCAAGAATATCTCTTCTTGGCTCGTATCAAAATCAAATACATCAAGGGGAGGGTCAATTATGTTTGCAGGTAATCTCACATATATATGTTTGAGTGCTAGACCCCTCCTCATGAATGATCCTTTATCCTTTTCTTTTTTACTGTGCAGTGACGTCATCTCTAGGTAGCTGTGTGAGTGTGCCTGGCCACTCTTCCAATGTAGCCAGGAACAGCAACTAGTTCATACTCCATGCTCGGGGTGGGATGCATGTACATTGCTGTGTAGGGGCTGGGTGCATAGGTTGCAGTGCAGGGAAAAAAATTAATTATTTTTTTTCCGGGGCTACTTTTTGAGCCTACCCAACAAAAAATGTCTACATTGTATTACAGTTTATATTGGACCCTATGAGAATTTCAGGGGCTCTTTTTCAGTTTTCCAGGGCTTTTTCTGGCCTTTCAGGGGCGAATTCGCCCCAAGCCCTCATGTATTTTTTTCCCTGTTGCAGTGTTAGCAGTGGATTGAGCTGACAGACTACAAATGTAAGTAAGTGATCTTGGGGAATTGAGCACTGAGCAATAATTCTGTGATGGTCAACTCATGGATGCAGTCTCAAGATCACTGAAGACATTTAGTCCCTGAAATTATTTACCACATCCAGTGTATAGATTCCCAGCAGGGGAATTTCTACAAAATGTATTTATTTAAAGGGTAATCTACCAACCTAGGAGTAGTGCATTTGTCTCACCGTGTGTAGCCATTGTTAACTTCATACACTGTATGCATCTGTTGCATCATCATTGCTTCATCACATGCAAGTACAAATATACACAGTCAGTATTAATCACTTCATATATTACCCTGTAGTCAGTCTGCAATGACTTTCATGCCTGCAGGTATTTGACCATTTATCAAGGCCTACAATCTTGACATGCAGTAAGTACATAGTAAATGTCCCCCCAAACTTCTCATGATTCGTAATCTTGAAATATTTGACTGGATAGAAGTGTATGTCAGGACAACTGTCTCCTGGACAATTACCATCTGGACAACTACGACACCACAATTACCCCCCCTCCCCCCTGGCAATTACCCCTCAGCCAATACCGACAAGAACCCTGTGGGACAATTAGCTCCAGGACAAATACATGTACCATCTAGGACTATTACTTCCAGGACAATTATCATCCTAGGACAATTCCCCCGAGATGATAACACACAGGACAATTTAACCCCCCCCCCCCGAGAACTATACGCCTTCCCCAGGACAGTGCTATGAGGCTGTTAACCCCTAGGACACTTGCCACCAGTTCATATTCCATTGTGATACATACTTATCTCATGGACTTGCAATAATGTGTCCTTGTTTAGCTTAGAGACTGTATATACATGAATGGTGTCCAGTCTCTTTCTCAAATTCAGTTCAATAAATAGGGGTTAAAATTCATACAGAAATTGTAAATGCAATGGGGTTTCATACTCACACCCATAAAATTTGTTCCAAATGTCTCCTTATAGTAGAATCCGAACTATACAAAAACATAGATATATGGGACTACACACAGTTTTTTAGACTTAGACCGAGAACTATCCTTTCTCTCCTTTCTTTTGTAAATTTTTCAATTGGATAATCTGAAGGACATTGTGTCATACCAAATTAAAAGAAAATATTACAAAATAAGTTGCTCAAAAGGTATAAAAATCTAAAATACAGTGTACTAAGTATACTAAGTATGCTGAACAAAATGTAACATGACTATTAAACCGTAACATGACTAACCAAGATTTTGGAGTCTACTGAAAAATACAGGGAGGAAAACTTTTGAATTTTGTGGATAAACATTTGTCATCGTATCAGAAGTAAGAGTGATATATGATATATATGATATAAGTATGAGGTACAACACAGTAAGGAGGGATTTTTTTTTTCAAAAATATTGATTATTTTCTTGTGTCCTCTTTTTTGTAACGTTATTAAGCATGGTCAAAAGTTCTCATTATAGCTCCAGCATTGTCCAGTAAGACTCCAGTTGCTTTTTATTTTTTATGTATTGTAAACCTAGGTTGGGTGAATATGTTGTAACAAGATTAGGACTTGAAATGGAATAGATATTGAATTAGCTGTATCTAAAGGTATGAAAAATTGCTTAAATGTAACGTTACTAATCATGGAATTGCCCATATGTGAAAATCAAGATAATGTCTACAACAACAACAAAATGTGTGAGAACGTAAATGTATACTATACGGGTCAAATCGTTGAACGATGTACAATTGGCTATTTTCAGACCTTAAGCACTTCAAATGCTTGTAAATTTCCCCTAAAGGAATTATTTTCTAAGTTTGTGGTACCAATGCAAAGGTTATGAGTTGGACTTTTAAAAAATATATACTTTTATAGATTTTAACTCATTTTCCTAGGAACTAGAGACCTTCAAAGCTTAAAAAACAGCCAAAATGGCTGTTTTTGCAAAATTTTCATAAATATAAACATCTCTCCTGCCTTTGAATCCCGTCCCACAGCTCATCCCCTTTTTGTGGGTAACCACACACATGTCCTCAAAAATATCAATGGCCTTTGAAATGCCTTGATGCAATACCACCCACAAGGGGCAAGACTAATCGAATTAATGTATAAAAAAGGAATGTCTCTGATCGATACTTCTTTGTCTACCAGCACAAGCTTTATTTAACTATGGATGTTCCCAAAGTTACGTACCTTTAGTGTCCCATAAACCCTATCCATCCCCCCAAAATTGTTAGCCAATTCTCTTTGGTTGTGGCTTGAGGGCCACTCAAGTAAAATTATACTGGATTTCTGTCAGAGATGTTCGTTCCGTATTTACTGTCACTGCTTTGAGTGTAATGTGTTTCGGTTGAAATATTGGCCACCTACGTGTCCGAATGAAACATACAAACAAGACTATTTTATATTTCAGTGGCATATTGGCTATTAACATTTGTTTCTAGAAGGATTTCTGAAAATCACGAACGTCTCGCATAAAAATGAACGTCTCTGTTGAAATCTTTTGCAGGGAATCCCTGCACCGTTTGCGCACGCACTGCGTATCAATGCATTCGCCCGTATCAGCGGGAAGCTCAATCGCCAATATAGATTCAATCTTTGACAGCAGGCCCTAGGAAACTTTAAAAAATCCTGAAAATATAAGTACAAAAAAAACTTCACCGAGATTGTTGTTGTGAAAGTGATTGTTACGTGGTGTGAATGGGTTAGTTGCGGCATTAGTTGATACTTTTTGAAGAGGAGGTGTATGAACTTTGGTTTTTAAAGCTATTTAGAATGAAGATGGCATGCCTTTGCCGACGTAATTCATGAAAGTTAACATAGCGAACGTCTCTGTTGAAAACAACGGACGTCTCTGACCATTATGAAGGTGTCAACAAACACTATCCATTATTGTTTGTAAAGCCTCCTTAGCTGAAATTAACTGTGGCTGATAAAGCACACATAGTTTCCAAGTATTTATAATATGATTTAGAAATAATTGCTGTAAGAAAAATAAGAAATTCAGATGTTTGAATCCGATGAAAACACAAAATCGGACTTAAAATATCACTTTGATAGTCTGTAAAAGTGGTGCAAACTAGTTGACAGTGCAGAAACCAATTTCTAAGATTAGTATTAAATGTATACACTTAAATTATTTAATTACTTTAACAATATGTTGCAAAATTTTTGTGCTAGATCTATTGATGAGGATTATGTCGTTTTTGTCAGAGACGTTCGCGTGTAATAAATTTTCATTGGCGGAACTATATTGCGAGCCTGTACAAACTAACTGGTGTGTTTAATTACAACCCATTACCATCCCAGTTCATAAGCTATGTCAGTTTCTTGTTTAAATGTCTGTCATTTTGTATCATGGGTCAAAATTATTTTTGTCATAGACGTTCTTTGGGCACAAATTGTAAAAATTTTATATTTTTCTGTTGGGGTACTATCTCCGTATGTTCATAGTTTATGCCCCTTGTGCATTAACACCTTTTTGGTTACTTTCTAAGAAAAAACGAAGATGATGATTTTTGGATATCAATCAGAGACGTTCATTTTGCCATAATAGGTCCTTTGGGAGAGATAATAATGATTGCATCACTATTATCATCACCAATCATATCCTACCGTGACTTGTGAAGAGCATGTGAAGACCCAGAAAAGATTCAGTGAAAAGAAAAGTCGCGCCTAGATCCAATCAGAATATGAAGAAAGGCAGAAAAAAATTAATGGGTGAAAAGGAATACAAGGTTAAGAGGGCCAAGCAACGGGCCGAGTCGCGAGTCCGGTGCTGGAAAAGTTACACTGCAGCTCAAAAAGAAGCGCATCGAGCCAAATAGAGAATAAGGGTTTAAAGTTTAGGCACCTCCAACACTTTAAAGATATTGGAGAATGGTATCAACCTTTTATTTCTACTGCCACAACCTCGTCTGCACTTGCCATACCTGCAACCACCAACACCACTCCAAAATGTGCAGGATGAAGCAAATTCACCAACTAGGGAGTAAGATTAAAAAGTTATAATGCTGTGAAATTCGCATAAAACAAAGAAGAAAAGGTTGACTATTGTGAGTTGCAAACGCAGTAATTGTGATACTCATGAATATTCACGAATTGGGTTTTCAACAAAATTTAAAAATCATTATATAATTCCTTGATGTTTTAAGAAATGTTTGTTTAAAATACAAAATCTGTCTTTTAAACAACATTGTTTGAATTTTAAGCATCATACTTTATATTTTAAACAACTTTGTTTTAAGCAGCACAAATTTAAACATCGCTTTTATTAAAGTGTAATGATAGACTACTCCCCCTTATGTGAATTAGCGATAGATGATTTCGTAACTGAATATGAATATGTGTTTATAATAAATGTGTTACGTTGCAAAATGTATCTACCATGTTTTTTCCTTAACGTAACTAACTTATCATTAAAGGTTGCTTATCATTGACAGGGTGTGAATAAGTACATTCTTGGACGTGGCACAGAGCCGACGAATGAAACTCGATCAGGGGTACTTCGATCTGATTTTATGGAAGTAATGTTGAGGCCAAACAGGCGATATAACTGTGTGTTTCTCTCTTGTATTGCAGGATAGGGGTATTGTTATATAAATGTCATTAACTGTGTTAAAAATGCAGTTTAAGTGTTGCGTCTGGATATTAATTTGTAATGATGTTTAAAATTTTCAGTTCTCTATAAAGAGTGAGCTATATGAGAGGATGATTATTTTCAGAAGTACTTATTTTTAACTGTTTACGACGGATTAAAAACTTGTTTCATTGAGAAAAGTGTTCTTCAATAAGCGGCAATAATTAGAGACTGTATACTTGAAAACATTGCTTATAACAAACGTCTCTGAATGAAAACAGAACGTCCCTGATTAAAACAAGGCTCTCTTTCATGTGCCACTGAGGTCTATATGGTTCTCTGTGAGAGCACTGTGGATATAATCCAGTCCTCCCATCTCTTGATCTTAACATACTGAAAGAGCAACTCAGTCTGACGTGTTTTTGGAGAATGAGAGAGAAGTTACGAAAGAGTTTTGGAAAGGTACTGTGATTGGAAATATTATACACAGTTTGGTCCAACTTCAGTGCTCTGCCACTTGTTTTAGCTTTATAAACGAAATATTAAGTTTTTCCCATAGAGATGAAAACTCCCATACGATCCCTAGCCGCACAAATGACTTCCCTCCAATGAAACATTTACCATATGTAAGAACATCTAATGATAATCTACGTTTTTAAATCAGAGACGTTTGGCAGTTGGACATGGTTTCCTTCTACCGTGAATAAAAAATGGAACTGCTGGGAAAATCCCAGTATAATCGGGTGTGTATGGAAGCTGAAAGAAAGGGCTACTAGCTGAAAATGGTTTTTGATTTCAATTCTGAATTTTTAATTTTGGCCGTTTTTGGCCCCAATTGTACATCGTTCAACGTTTTCACCCACACATGTAAGGGTGTACATGTATGTAAACTTTTGGGCCAACTGTGTCTAAATTTAAATTACAAAACTTATGGTAATCTGTACATTTTGTCTGGTTTCTTTCCGTACAGTTGATTTCTGTGGTGTCAGGAACATCCTAAATGGAAGGGAAACCGTCTAATACTACTGGTTAGACTACTAGAGAGACTGCTGAAGAGACTACTGGAGAGACTACTGGAGAGATTACTGGAGAGACTAGTGGAGAGACTAGTGGAGAGACTAGTGGAGAGACTAGTTGAGAGACTACTGGAGAGACTAGCGGAGAGACTAGTGGAGAGACTACTGAACCATGGCATAGTGACATGCCCAGTACAAGGTAATAATTTTGGCTTTTTTTTTTTTTTTTAAAGCATCTGTAACGATCTTTCTAGTCTGTCTTTTCTGATGATGTGCCCAACGAAATTTAGTTGGTACTTTATAACGGTAGCTTTGAGGTCGCATCCCTCCTCCTCCATTATGATAATAGGGAGCTTTCACAAACATGACAGAGAGGTCCCTTTTGGAAGCAGCAGCAATAAAAGATGCGGCCGCGTCACACAGTGTTAAAGAGCATTCACTCTTTTGGGGATCGCAGACATATGACTTGACAATGGGAAGCAGCAGCTGCTGCTTCCTCTTGCTCACTCTCTCTCTACCAGCACATTTTTTCCCATGCCATGGCCAGGCTAGGCGAGCGCCAGGCAAGATCTCTCATGGCTGCGCTGAGGATAGGCTGGCTGCGTGTTACCATGCATACACACTTATGCTGGCTATCTACCCAGCTGCATCCTACATCAAGAAGGGATGTTATTTTGGCTGAGAACCATTCTTGTTTTCAACAGGACAGAGAGCTATTTGGATTTAAGCATGCACAGTACATAATTTTGCACACAACACGTTAAATTAATGTCTGCATTGTGTTTTTCGAAAGCCCCTAATAATATATTACATTTATATAGTGCATTACCTAAATACTTCATTGCACTTTACAGTGTAACTATTATTACCCCTGATCACTGGATTTCTAGCCTGCACACAAGTGAGCACCATCTCCACTCCTTCAGGAGCATTCCTACCATTTTGCATCATTCACATGCATACATGCAGGGCAATGGCAAAGGCAATCACATTGGCTTTCAGCAATCCTCACAGGTACGGTACCCATTTGCTCCTGGGTGGAGAGTGGCAAATGTTGATTCATATCTTAACAAAGGAAATTAGCGCTGTGGCGGGACCCGAACTCTGACCACGAGATCCACAGTCCAGTGACATATCCACAAGACCACAACACTTCTACCAAACAATGAAACTTCTACCACATTCTGTCAAGTATTTGCTGATTTGAGATCTTTTTGACCTAGGGTACCTTCAACATCTTCCACATTTCCATTGAGTTCAACCTTTTCTGATTGTGTACACTTTGAAGTCTCTATATGCAATTGCATATACCTCACTTATCCGGCTGCATCGGGACCAGCGCCCATCCATATAAGTGAAATGGCCGGATATGAGAGTAATGTAGGGGGACACCTTTTCTATGAAAATTTATTGGGTAGAGCAGTCTATTTGCTGTAAAATATCTGTTTCCTTGGTGTTGTGGGTGATTGTAAATGATCAATAATATCTTTCTGTTTGTACGAGATGAAAAGGAAATAAAATTAGACGGAAAATTGCCCACAATGTTCCGTCTCCCAGGCTTGTAGGTGAACTGGATGAAGAATAAAAAAAAGGTAAGCTGGCCTGGAAACGGCCGGTTAATAAAGGAGTCCGAATAAATGAAGGCCGGATAAGCGAGGTTGGACTATTCCAGTATTGACCAAGCATAGCATTTTGGGAATCTTCTTGTCCATTTTTAAAGATTTATCGGTCAAGATATTCCTCTTCTCTATCACCGATAAGTGTGACTCATTATTACATTACATTATGATTTGATTACATTATCTCGCCTTCCCTTCTGCCATCTGATATTACCATACCAAGAGGATTTAACTTTTGCACTAATTCTTAACTTCTCTCCTTTGAACTACAAGTACATATAGCGGTTTTGTATATTTTGTGTTTTCTCATACAGTAATGCAATTCTTTTATTGGACTTGCCTGCTAATGATAATAAATATTGTACAGATATTGCCTGCCTATAGGATTAATATAACATTTCATTTCCCCGATGGAGTTATGTTTTACCCAGGGGATTATATTTTCCCCGAAGCGCGCAGCACTGAGGGAAAATATTGTCCCGAGGGGAAATATAGCTTCGAAGGGGAGATGAAATATTATTTATTAAAGAGATAGACCAGACAATATCTGTTATATTATTATAGTAAATAGTGAATGTATAATATGCGCTTTGATTGGTTAAATTTGCATCATGTGCGTGCAAAAATTTTGTTATAGTGCACAGCCGTGCCCACATCGACAGGCCCACATCGACAGGAGAGGGAGAGGGAGAGGGTGCACTATTCTTAGCTGATAACCTTGTACCTTTGTTATTCAGTACGTGGCCTCCTCTTCAATTGATTGAAAAGATATTTGTTAAAACCACTTTGCAGCTCGAAAGCTTAATTGCATTCTAAGGCATTATATTACATAGTAAAATGCAATTTGGAATACATTATGGCATTTAATCATGATTTTTTTTTTTATAGATAGCAATCAAAGAAACTTTTTGAAATAAACTGGAGGAACTACATGTAAATTGGGAAGGAGGGAGAAAAAGTGAACAGGAAGGAGAGGGTAGATATGGGAGAGAGAAAGATAAGGGTGTGAGGAGAAAATAAACTCAGACCATTAAGAGGGAGAAGGTAAGGAGGGGAGAGAAGAGGATGTGAAGGAAATACGATAGAGAGATGATGAAGAGAAAATATCAGAAAAAAATGGAGAGGGGAGAGAAAGGAAGAACAGGCTGTAGAAACTGCAGGGGCATTTTTGATTTGATTTGATTTGATTTGATTTGATTTGATTTGATTTACAAGGTCACATATATACACAGTGATAAAGAGCATGTATACATAAAGGAGACGTTCATGAAAGCTTGACAGGATGACCCATGAAAGCTCGAAAGCTTACTTACAATGGGGTCCTAAAGAGAACAGAACAACCTGACTGCTGGTAACATGGCTGGTAGGTATTTAGCACTATATACATAATGAAACATATTTACACGAGTTTAACAGCAACACATTCAAAACGAGAAAAAAAAATAAACACAAAAGAATGAAATAATACATGAATATTGATAAGGTAGAGAAAAGAATACTGATCTGTATGTCCAAAGCATATCATACAATTGTGTAAATCATGTCACTTGTTTCTTTTTTCTTAGACTCAAGTGATAGGAACTCTTTTAATAGTCTTTTAAAGTGTGCAAAGTTTTCTATTGCTTTGATATTATTAAGGAGAGAATTCCAGTATTTGATTGCGTTATAATAAAAGCAGGTGCCAATACTGCCTACTCGTTCGGGCAAGATAAAATTATAGTGACTATTTCTTGTATCATAATTATGTAAGTCTGTAACGAGATTAAAATTGCAGCCAATATAAGGATTTGCCCTTGAGTTATATATTTTATGTGCGTGGTGCAGTATAAGTTGTTTTGATCTTTGATTGACATGAAGTAAACCGACTGCAGAGAGCTCGTTATAGCCAACGTGTGTTCTTGGGCCTAAACAATGAATGAATCTTACCATCTTATTTTGAATGATTTTTAGTTTCTTTTGATCTGACTTGCCTAAATTATTATACCATGCAGTGTTAGCATAGTGCCATAGTCAAATAAACACTGAATAAGAGCAAAGCATAGTACATGTATACGCCTTGCATGCAAATTCATGCAATATTGGTATCTGTATACAAAAATTTCAAACGGGAGTTAGCCCTTTTTACTATAGATTCTACTAAAGATAAAAATGAAACCTGGCTGGTTAATTTGATGCCTAAATACTGTAAAGATTCTTTTCTCTGAATTATTTGATCTTTGTATGCTACTTTGAAATCACCTGATTTTTTAGCATTACCTTTGCTACAAAACAAAATGCTTTCTGCTTTTGTGTAAAGAAAGCTTGTTGTCTGTCATCCAATCAACACATATATAACATTGACAGCTCTTCACAGAGTTTTTCCTCAACATATTTTGGGTCAGAATCTGTATAAAGTAGTACGCTGTCATCGGCATATAATAATAGTTTACAATCATTTACACAAATACACATATCATTGATATTTCCCGTAAAGAACATTGGGCCTAGAATGCTCCCTTATGGAACTCTACATGTTATTGGTAGAAGTTTGGAATGAGTATCATGAATTGCTATCAGCTGGTGTCAATTGGATAGGTATGATCTGAACCATACTAAACTCGCCTTACTGAATCCCATATTTTGTAATTTTTTCAATAATATCTCGTGATTAACAGTGTCAAATGCTTTTTGCAGGTCAAGAAGCACCATACCAACAAAGTGCCTTTGTGAGATTTCGGTCCGCACATAATCTGTCAAGTGAATTAGACTTGTTTTTTTTTCGTGACGAAAGCCAGACTGAAATTTTTCTTTGTAGTATCTTTCAAGTTGAACATGAACTGATTTTTCCATAATTTTTGAAACTACACTTAAAACACTAATTGGTCTGTAATTCCCAACATCTGTTTCATCTTTCTTTTTGTTCAGAGGTGTCACTTTAGCTATTTTCATATCATCAGGAAAAGTACTCACCATAATAGATGGATTAATTATAAAACACAGAGGCCTGAATACAGTTTTTGCACCATCTTTTAAAAATTTAGCTGGAATCAGATCGAAGCCCGTACCCTTTGATACGTTTAATTTACGTAACTCATTGTACACAAATTGTTCACTAACTGGTAATAGCTCAAAGCTATCTTCGATTACACCTTTTTCTTCGTAAAACCCACAAACATAATCATTATCTGCATTGAAAATATTGGATGGAGGTAGCTTGTCAACTAAATTGGCTGCAACATTTGTGAAATAAGAATTGAATTCAGTGGCTATAGCCACTTTATCATGACACAATTGTCCATCGATACTTATGACAGTCTCTTGATCTCTACTTTTCTTATTTTTTAATCCTTAACTTTTCAAATTCTGCCAGAGTCTCCTTGAATCTTGTTTGTTTTCTTCAATCAGGTTTTGCAAGTGCTCGAGCTTGGCCTTCCTTACTTTTCTTTGAACTGAATTTTGTAATGCTCGATATGATTTAGAGAGCGTTTCGTCTTTTGCGTTTTTCTTCATTTTCGTGTAAGCTGCGTTTCTCTCTCTCTAATAAGGGACAAAGTTTCTTTGTTCATCCAGATTTCTGTTCTTTGCTTTATCCTAACCTGTTTCCGTGGTGCAAGCATGTTTAAAGTTGAAATAAATTCATTTTGAAAATTTGACCATGCTTTAATTACATCTGTACAATTAGTTATCAGTGACCAGTCAACGAAAGATAGTTGGGTATCAAATGTTTCTTCATTGTATCTTTTCAAAGATCTTAGCGTAGTTGTTCTGTGCTGACCAATTGCAATTTTAGTACTTTTTCTTGTGCAAAAGTGAAGGAATGGTCGCTAATACCAAAATTAATGACACCGTGCTGGCTAATTTTATTTTCCTTTAATGATCTAGCAGAGATGAACAAGTTGGTATGACTTGCAATGACTTGCAATGGTTCATCAATGAGTTGACTTAAGCCGTTAAGATTCAATAAGTGGATATATCTTTTGGAGAATGGAGAATTGTGAAGTAGACATATATATATATATATATCCCCTAAAATGATAATTTCATTATCTTTGCTAATATTTTCTAAAGAATTTGACAAAATCTCAATAAACATATTATTCTTTTGGAGGTTTATATAAAACACTGACAACAATTGGTCTTGATCGTGGTAAAAGGACATTAATCCATAGTGATTCATTGACTTCAGTTTTCATATCATCATTAAAATTGAATGTGATATCATTTCTTATGTGTAAACATACACCACCTCCGTGTCCTGAAGTCCTGTCACAGCGGACAACTTTATATCCATCTATATTAATTTCTTCTTCAT
>CM057162.1:14164915-14184490 GCA_029962745.1 Echinometra lucunter
CCTGATGTTTCTAGTTCAGATGCATCCGATTTCATCGGATTTGACCTCAGTGTTTTTTGGTGGTGTCGATGAAATAACGGTCTACACAGGAGAGGTCGTTGATCTAGAGGGCGCTATAAAAGGTGATCACTAAATTGCACTGAGCATTGGTAAATTGGCAACTCTAAAAATAAGGTGACTATCTTCAGCCAAAGAACTTTTGATAGAGATCGTAAGTTCCGATGTGCAAGAGAGACGCCCCTGCAAGCTTGAACTCTCACCTGAAAAATTGAATAACTTTTGTATTTCTGAATTTTCTGAATTCTACATTCATGAGTAGTTAGAAGATGAATTTAGACACGCTTCTTTGATGGTTTTGTGAAAATTTCTGCAAGCGTCTTCAAAAGAGGAGCAAAAATATAGAGAAATGACGTCATTATATGCCTTGCTTTCGATCACGTGATCATGTAACTCGCGCGCGGCCAGTCAGTACCTAGTCTCAAAAAGAGTCTCTTTATATCAAATCGTCAAACAAGCAACATATTTGTTACACTAAACATCGGAAATTGACTGCAACAGAAAGAAATGAGGTCTGGCCTCAATGGATATATTAGACTACATTGATCATGAATGAAACGTGGAAAAAACCCAGCGTGTGTAATAACACGTGAAAGTGAAACCATGTACTATATATAGCAGCGCGCGGCCAGGTCAGGGCCGAGGTCTCCCCAGGGGACTGTGCTTGGCATGAAAATTTGGGTTGAGGCCTTGAGGGCTTAAATTTATGGAACAGTGCAGCAAAGAAAATTAAAGGAATGGAAAGAAGATTTACTTGGTTAAATTATGTTTAAAACCTCCCTGGTTAAATGGAAGCTCCATTAAAGTGCATTCTCCGGAAAAACCAGGGATGGGGGACTTGGATTTACATAAGTACTTTGTAAATTACTGTGTTAAAAAATGTTAAGCCTTGAATAAATGTTTATAAAAACAAGAAGATAGAATAAAAGTTTTTCGAGTCTGATGGTGCATAATTTTCTGGAAAAGGATTGAACTCCATTCTCCTCCTTCTCCTCCTCCTCTTCTTCTTCTTTTAATTATTCTTCATCTTCTTCATCACGATCATGCTCCCTTGCATCACATTCTTAATTCTCCCAATCTTCCTCGTCATCACCATCATCATCATCCTCTTCCTCTTCATCGTATTTGCTCATCTTCAGGCCACCTCCTCATCGAATCATCATCCCCATCTTTATCACCACCATCACCACCATCATCATTATTATCATCATCTTCTTTATCATTATCCTCCCATAAGCCACAATAATTTTCTTCATTTGTTTTGTTTGTCAATACGACTTTCTAAATTCAAATTTTTTATCATTGTAAATATTCAGTAAAATCATTGCTTATTATGCAAATAATTGCGAAATTATTGCATGAAATATTATTGCTGAAGTTCTAAATCAATCATCACTTCAATACGAAAGAGAGAGAGAGAGAGAGAGCAGAAGGAAGAAAGAGAAACTTGCGAGCTATGCAGGTGCAGTGACAGCGCATTGCACGCACAATGTATGCACAGCGGTAACAGCCGGCCGGCCCTAGCCCTAGCCCTGCGCAGCAGCGCACATCGCACTATAACTGTGTACAAATTGCAATCTACACGGTACGTCGACGTCGTCCGACGAGGGCGAAAAATCGCCAAAAAACATCGTCATCGGCCTCAGGAAGTTCTGTAAGGGAAGAAATAAACATTAGCAGGTATGTAACATAATTCATTGTGTTAATTATGTAATCTTTAATGTTTAAAACATTTTATTTAGGCGGAACGATACACTTTTAAATCAAAATGTAATACATGTATGCGTCTAGTTGTCGAAGACTAAGCGCTGTAGATACTATGACAACATTCAACTTGCGGGAAATTTGATTTTTAATAATTGCGCAATAATTACGTCATCGGGCTGAACTGGCCAAGTTTGAACGTAATTTAAACGAGCTCCCGAGGACGAAATCGCGTAGTAGGATTAGCCAAATTTTAAATGGATTTTTCTCCAATTCTAGGACACTCTGGACACTGGAAGTTGGTAAGTTTGTCTAATTTATAATTCTCTCTTGATTAATTATTATAATTAAGTATAATAAAGGCAAGAAATAGCAAATCAGAAATTCTCATTGGAAAACCTAATGTCTACAGAATGTTTGTGAAAATGGGGTCACTGACACTGTAATGGTTTGCCTGCTCGTTGCGCATATATGTATCTCTATGGAGCGGGCATACATGCATGCAGCTGGCCCGTCAGCACAGGCACTGAGTGCGCTCAAGCAGTGGTGATCTTCGGGCAGCTCTGGCTGGCATTGGCTTTGTATGTGCGGCACGGTGCGGGTCTCTTTTCACCAAAAATGATGCTCATTGGAACGGATTGTTGCGGCCGGAACGGGCATACATGCATGCAGCTCTGAATAAGAAAAAAATGCTATGCATTGTTTGGAACGGAAATTTGAGTGTTAAAATGGGGTCTTCTCCGCGGCACATACATATACCCACCACACATTATATACCGAGTGCCCCCCCCCCCCCCCCCCCGATTTGAAGAGCAGTCTTTGTCAGGGAACCTTTCTGCTAGATCTGAGCTGTAGGTCTATCATATCTACATTTATGTCTGAGCTTGATGTGTAATACACTACTGTATATGACATTTACATCAAGCTTTACATGACTCCTCTCTTCCGTTTCTTTTTTCTCTAGCTCTCTTCCTGTTTTTCTCTCTGTCTCCCACACTTCCTTGTTCCTTTTTCTTGATTTTGTAACAGTGTTCAACTTGTCAGTCAGTATGTGTATGTGAATGTGTGGGTTTGAGTATGTGTGGTGTATGATTGTGTGTACATGTATATTTGCTCTGGTCAGTTATACTGTATTTCGTAATAACTTATGATTTTCTTGTTTGTTTAAATATATTTTGTTGGTTTGTATATGTACAGGACTTCTCCTTACAACTTGGTTTTCTTTTGGCTCCTTTGGATTTTATTGGTAATTCTTAGTAATATTTGTCTGTACTTTACTTTGTGTTTTAATGTAGAAATGAATAAATAAATGAATGAATGAACACTGCCATGCCGATAATTGATCACAAGACACGACCTTTGTACATGTATGTGTATTCCAGTGATCAGCTTTAACCCATAGCAGTACAGAGCTTTCTTGAGGTCTAAATTAATCATCTTCAATCCTCAAATTGGCAATACAAATGATTTTTTTTCCATGTTTACATAGCTTGAAAAAAATAAATATGGATATAACATAAACCAAAATGAAATATAATTGTAAAATTGAATCAGAAATTGCTAATTTGAACACAAAAATAGTGATTATATATCATTCACTGTGTTGCCAATTTAAAGAGTTTAATGTTTATTTACACTTAAACTGCTCTAATTCGAGAACGCCACACTATACAGCGATGGGAATGGGCTCACATTTGTCAGTGCATTTTTCTCTTTGTGCCCATGTATGATATGTACTACCCTACATTCTGAACCAACAGATACTGCAAAAGTGTCTCCTAAAGGTGACTCTGTACCTCTATGGGTTAAAGGCTGTGGAATTCTTTATTATTCAATTCAGTTCAAGACTTTATTCTAGACTCAGCTTCATAAGCAGAGGTCCATATAACATATTTACATGTACATAAACTGATAAACAATGAACAAAAAGAAAGCCCCCCCCCCCAAAAAAAAAATTGTTTAATAATAATAATAATGATAATAATGATAACAACAACAATACTTGCAATATTTGTTTCATCCCGGGAATTCATTATAAAGAAATTTATAAGTGTTTTCCAAAAATTTGAATACTATTTGTGTTGGCAAAACATGCTGAAATAAATAGACGTACATGCTTATTACAACAACAATTTTTCATGCCCCAGTAGACGAAGTTTGGAAGGGGCATTAAGCGTTGCACCTGTCCGTCGCCAAATTGGTTTCCGCGTGATGACTAAAAAAATATTGGACAGATTTTAATCATTTTGATGTGCAGGTAAATGATACTAAAATACAGGTCAAGTTCGAATTCAGAGTCTACATATGTCAAAGGTCAACGGTCACAGCTCATGACATGTGCAAATTTTGGTTTGAGTTCGATAGCTTGAAAAAAATATTGGACAGATTTTTTGGTGTGTAGGTACATGTAGATGACACAAGTCAGGTCAAGTTTGAATGTGGAGTCCACAAGTCAAAGGTCACAGCTCATTATACATGTATTTGAAAATCAGTAAAAAAATGTGGTAACTTCTGAAATGTTTGATGGATTTTAATCTTTCTTGGTATGTCACTAGACAACAGTGACATACAGCTTAAGTTCGAATTCAGATTAAGTGGGGGCATCCATGTCCTATGGATACAAAACGTTTTTTCTAGTTTTTATCTTTAATGTTGGAGGTAGAAGAGCATTCACTAGTTTTGTCTCTGAGGTCAATACTGTTGATATATTGGTCATACCAGTGCAGCTTCGGGAATGAGGCAAACTCCCATGGATCAATTTAAGACTATAAACAGCAGAGGAATATACACATATACCCCACAGCTACACAAATCTGCAGCAACATCATATCAAATATGAGGTTTGAACTTGAAGTATGAAAATACTGGGTAGTTTATTTGAAATGCTGTAGCTTTATGTAGGAAAAACAATTAGTGAATACACATAGGCTCTACAGCTATGTAATCTATGGAAATGAAACATCAGAAATACAAAGTTGTAAGCATGGAAATTGAATATTGCTTTACAAGCAAGCTGTCGTAGAAAATCCCTCTCCTTTGATGATCAGTGAACTCATGGAATTTATAACCAGTTGACTACTGAATTTTTACAATCCCCATAGGTTTTGTGCAGGGACCAACCAGTTTCAGTATTCAGTGGGTTAAAGCATTGCATTTTTATCAAATTGAAGTGCTGCATCTGCATTTGTTTGTTTGATATTATTTTGTTTATTATGTAAATGATATTTTTTTAAAAACTCATCAGGTGTTCTTTTATTTGTTCTCTTTGCTAATGGGCAGCAGTTATGTGATTTCATATAGTGGTTCTGGAGTAAAATGTTATAAACTTGATGGATACGAGTACAAATGGGTAGCCAGTTCATGAGTTGCAGGTGAGGCATCAAAAAGCCAAGATTTGTTTGAATTCATGTAAAGTCTTGTTAATAACTTTTCTATCATATTTCAGCCTCTTACAATGTCAGGGAGAAGGAATGGCTATCATGTCACACTTTACACTCCAGGTCACATTCCCACTGGTAGTGGGGCTGTGACAGTCTTGGCAGGGGTTGACTTCAAAGTTGAAGATGTAAAATTGCTGCAATTTTAAACAAAATTCTGGGAAAATATTCATTTGGGGCACTTTAAACTGTTAAAGATTATTAATGTCTTGTTAACATTCCCCCAAGTGGATCTCTGCAGATTCTAAGCTACATCAGGTGCATGTAACAAGGGGGGGGGGGGGGGTTGGAAACCCCGAAGGCCACCGCCGGAAATTTTTTTCAAGAAGTGGAAGGTGGATGATCGTTATAATGCGAGTGAGCTAAAAATAAGTGGAAAAAAATGATGTGAGACTGAGAAGCCTCATTTTCCTATCAAAATGCATTCTAGACATATATAATATTTAAAGTCGCTCACTCGTGGGCTTTCATGGGGAATTTGACACCATGGGTGCTTACTGGATAGAAGTGTGTGTCAGGACAACTGTCTCCTGGACATTTACCAACTGGACAACTACGACGCCACAATCACTCTCCCCCCCGACAATTACCCATCAGCCAATTACCGACAAGAACCCTGTGGGACAATTACATCAAGGACAAATGCATGTACCACCTAGGACTATTACTTCCAGGACAGTTATTATCCTAGGACAATTCCCCCGAAATGATAACACACAGGACAATTAACCCCCCCCCCCCCCCCCCCCCCCCCCCCCGAGAACATACACGCCTTCCCCAGGACAGTGCTACGAGGCTGTTAACCCCTAGGACACTTGCCACCAGTTCATATTCCATTGTGATACATACTTATCTCATGAACTTGCAATAATGTGTCCTTGTTTAGCTAGAGACTGTATGTACATGAATGGTGTCCAGTCTCTTTCTCAAATTCAGTTCAATATTAGGGGTTAAAATTCATACAGAAATTGTAAATGCAATGGGGTTTCATACTCACACACATAAAAGTTGTTCCAAATGTCTCCTTATAGTAGAATCCAAACCATACAAAAACATAGATATATGGGACTACACACAGTTTTTCGACTTAGACCGAAAACTATCCTTTCTCTCCTTTCTTTTGTAAATTTTTCAATTAGATAATCTGAAGGACATTGTGTCATACCAAATTAAAAGAAAATATTACAAAATAAGTTGCTCAAAAGGTATAAAAAAAAATAAATACAGTGTACTAAGTAGTGCTGAAGAAAATGTAACGTGACTAACCGTAACACGACTAACCAAGATTTTGGAGTCTATTTAAAAATACAGGGAGGAAAACTTTTGAATTTTGTGGATAAACATTTGTCATCGTATCAGAAGTAAGAGTGATATGGCTCTAAGTATGAGGTACAACACAGTAAGGAGGGATTTTTGTTTTCTTAAAACATTGATTATTTTCTTGTGTCCTTTTTTTTGTAACGTTATTAAGCATGGTCAATAGTTCTCATTATAGCTCCGGCATTGTCCAGTTGCTTTTTATTTTTTATGTATTGTAAACCTAGGTTGGAGGAATATGTTGTAACAAGATTAGGGCTTGAAATGAAATAGATATTGAATTAGCTGTATCTAAAGGTATGAAAATTTGCTTAAATGTAATGTTACTAATCATGGAATTGCCCATATGTGAAAATCAAGATAGTGTCTACAACAACAACAAAAATGTGTGAGAACGTACATGTATAACTATACATGTAAGGGTGTACATGTATGTAAACTTTTGGGCCAACTGTGTCTAAATTTAAATTACAAAACTTATGGTAATCTGTACATTTTGTCTGGTTTCATTCTGTACAGTTGATTTCTGTGGTGTCAGGAGCATCCTAAATGGAAGGGAAACCGTCTAAGACTACTGGAGACTACTAGACTAGACTACTAGACTACTTAGACTACTAGAGAGACTACTGCTGAGACTACTGGAGAAACTGCTGGTGAGACTGCTGGAGAGACTAGTGGAGAGACTAGTGGAGAGACTAGTGGAGAGACTACTGGTGAGACTGCTGGAGAGACTAGTGGAGAGACTAGTGGAGAGACTACTGGTGAGACTGCTGGAGAGACTAGTGGAGAGACTGCTGGAAAGACTACTGGAGAGACTAGTGGAAAGACTAGTGGAGAGACTACATGGCATAGAGACATGCCCAGTACAAGGTAATAATTTTGGCTTTTTTTTTTTAAAAGCATCTGTGCATTTACCTGAATGCACCTTTACTTGCACACTTTATTTGCCCGGGCTCCATGCAACAATCTTTCTAGTCTGTCTTTTCTGATGATGTGCCTAACGAAATTTAGTTGGTACTTTATAACGGTAGCTTTGAGGTCGCATCCCTCCTCCTCCATTATGATAATAGGGAGCTTTCACAAACACGACAGAGGAAGCCACACAGTGTTAAAGAGCATTCACTCTTTTGGGGAACACAGACATCCCGGGGGGGGGGGGGGGGGGGGGGGGCACTCAGTATATAATGCGTGGTGGGTATGTGCCGCGGAGAAGACCCCCATTTTTACACTCAAATTTCTGTTCCAAAGCATAGCATTTTTATCTTATTGAGAAAAAGAACAAAGAAAGCCTTTCCAAAGCATAGCATTTTTTTCTTATCGAGAAAAAAGAAGAGAGAAATCCGTTCCAAAGCTTCGCATGTTTTTCGTTACGCCGTTCCGGCCGCAATGATCCGCTACAGTGAGCTGCATTTTTGGTGAAAAGCGGCTCACAGAGCGCTGTCAGACCATCGCCTCTGCGCGAGCGCACTCACACGCAGACGAACCGTTCCAAAGACAAACATTTGTAGTTCTGAAGCCCGTTCCGAAGACCCTCCTTTTCACAATAAGCCCGTTCCAAAG
Source organism: Echinometra lucunter (assembly GCA_029962745.1). Classification (NCBI taxonomy): domain Eukaryota; kingdom Metazoa; phylum Echinodermata; class Echinoidea; order Camarodonta; family Echinometridae; genus Echinometra; species Echinometra lucunter. The sequence continues at coordinate 14,172,991 of CM057162.1, forward strand.
CCCCCGTTTTTTGTCTCGCCCGTGGCACATACCTACCACTTTTGGGGTAAAGTACCCCCCCCCCCCCCCCCAGGGCAAACATATGACTTGACAATGGGAAGCAGCAGCTGCTGCTTCCTCTCTCTCACTCTCTCTCTACCAGCACATTTTTTCTCATGCCATGGCCAGGCTAGGCGAGCACCAGGCAAGATCTCTGATGGCTGCGCTGAGGATAGGCTGGCTGCGTGTTACCATACATACACACTTATGCTGGCTATCTACCCAGCTGCATCCTACATCAAGTATGGATGTTATTTTGGCTGAGAACCGTTCTTGTTTTCAACAGGACAGAGAGCTATTTGGATTTAAGCATGCACAGTACATAATTTTGCACACAACACGTTAAATTAACATCTGCGTTGTGTTTGCGAAAGCCCCTAAATATATATTACATTTATATAGTGCATTACCTAAATACTTCATTTTATTCATTCATTTTTTTTATCATGTTATTACCCCTGATCACTGGATTTCTAGCCTGCGCACAAGTGAGCACCATCTCCACTCCTTCAGGAGCATTCCTACCATTTTGCATCATTCACATGCATACATGCAGGGCAATGGCAAAGGCAATCACATTGGCTTTCAGCAATCCTCACAGGTACGGTACCCATTTGCTCCTGGGTGGAGAGTGGCAAATGTTGATTCATATCTTACCAAAGGAAATTAGCGCTGTGGCGGGACCCGAACTCGGACCACGAGATCCACAGTCCAGTGACATATCTACCAAACAATGAAACTTCTACCACATTCTGTCAAGTATTTGCTGATTTGGGATCTTTTTGACCTAGGGTACCTTCAACATCTTCCACATTTCCATTGAGTTCAGCCTTTTCTGATTGTGTACACTACACACTACACATCGGGACCAGCGCCCATCCATATAAGTGAAATGGCCGGATATGAGAGTAATGTAGGGGGACACCTTTTCTATGAAAATTTATGGGGTAGAGAGGTCTATTTGCTGTAAAATATCCGTTTCGTTGGTGTTGTGGATGATTGTAAATGATCAATAATATCTTTCCGTTTGTACGAGATGAAAATGAAATAAAATTAAACAGAAAATTGCCCACAATGTTCCGTCTCCAAGGCTTGTAGGTGAACTGGATGAAGAATAAAAAAGGTAAGCTGGCCTGGGAACAGCCGGTTAATAAAGGAGTCCGAATAAATGAAGGCCGGATAAGCGAGGTTGGACTATTCCAGTATTGACCAAGCATAGCATTTTGGGAATCTTCTTGTCTGTTTTTAAAGATTTATCGGTCAAGATATTCCTCTTCTCTATCACTGATAAGTGTGACTCATTATTACATTACGTTACGATTTGATTACATTATCTCACCTTTTATTGGACTTGCCTGCTAATGATAATAAATATTGTACAGATATTGCCTGCCTATAGTTTTAATATAACATTTCATTTCCCCGATGGAGTTATGTTTTACCCAGGGAATTATATTTTCCCCTGAAGGGCGCAGCACTGAGGGAAAATATTGTCCCGAGGGGAAATATAGCTTCGGAGGGGAGATGAAATGTTATTTATTAAAGAGATAGACCAGACAATATCTGTTATGTTATTATAGTAAACAGTGAATGTATAATATGTGCTGTGATTGGTTAAATTTGCATCACGTGACGTGCAAAAATTTTGTTATAGTGCACGGCTGTGCACTATAACTTTGATTTTTGCATGGTTAGGCGTATACAATCGTGTATTGGACAAAAGCACCTTGTGTGTACGCATTGTTGGCATTGTTTATTAGCTGCGTGCTTGTGATGTGAGCGAGACAGGCAAATGTAATTGAGAAAGAAAGACTCTTTAAAATGTCATACACTTGACTAATGTCGAGGGTCTATTTACTATAATAAATAGTGCATGTTCTAATGATGCACCATTCTGGAATATATGAACTCCAAATACTAAATTATCCCTCGTGCAGGTCTCTTTTACCTTTGGCCTCGGTGAAACAAAACTGCACTCGGGAAAATTTTGTATTCGTCATGCACATAATCCAGTATATAGTGCATGATAGACCATGCACTGTTTATATAATAGGGCTGGGGAAGGGAAAGGGAGTTGCATTAAAAAAAAAAAATGTACTCTTCAAATCCCTTTATTTCAGTGTTTCTTCACAATTTGCGGTTGGTTTGGGTGTTTTACCATGTGTTATTTCTGTACCATTTCATTCTTAATTTTTGCAGTGATACATTGAGTTTATAAAATACACCCTGTATTATCCTGAAAAGAACTGTCTGGTATTCTTTAGGCAAGAGTTCCGCTAAGAACTGTTAATATCAAAAGAGGTCTCATAAAAGACAGAGAAAAGGAGAGCAGAATATGAACTCTGGAGAGAAATATGGAGATAGATGGAATGGAGGAGAGGAATTCAGAAAGAGAAACAGAAAGAGAGGGGAAAAACAGAAAGGAGAAATCAGAGAGAGAGAGACAGAGATGATAATTATGCATATAAAAGGTTCCATGGAAAAAAAAATGGAAAGTCTTAGGTGAGTTGAGTCATTTTCATGGGGGGGGGGGGGGGCTGGGAAGCCATTGTAAACTAAAATATCTACTGTTAGTAAAAGGCATCGCAGGCACTTCCGTACCTGCCCTAATTCACTTAGCTCACAATCTGGATCAGGGTGTAAATCCCACAAAGGCTTTTTCCCCGCGTCCCGCCGGAGGCCGTCCCGATGAGTCCACCTGTATGCCCCATTCAGGCGAACGACCTTCGTTTTTTCGCGATGACGTCGTGTGTTCAGCAGGATCGCCATCTCCTGAACGACCAATGGCCGCGTACTTTACCTAACCATGGATTGTACCAGATGACAGTAACGCATGCGTCTGGCGAACGGGACGTGAGACCGACCATGCAATGGGTCACCTTGCCACCTCGTCCCACGTACCTGTCGCACTGACAAAATCCCACAGATCACTCTGGCATCCAAGGTGTTGTTCCAAGGCCTTCAAGCTGTCCCACCGAGTCACGGTAGGACAAGTTATGTCGCATTGCACGCGGCCGACTCTTGAACAGCTTATATTGTAATAGGCCCTCACCCTGCGTATAAAGCATTGTTGCATGCGCCTGCAAGCCAATTCATAGTAGAAGAGGCATGAAGTCTTTTTAGGTTCGGACAGGGGGCGACCGCCCCTATGATTTTTCAAGTGATAAAAAAAAAAAAGAAGAAAAAAGAGGAGGAAGAAGAAAGAAGAGGGTGGGGAAAGAGAGGCGTGAGGCTTGCAACTACTTTAAGTCATCTTTCAACTTATCAAAATTCCCTGGTGCCGCCCCTGATTGATACGAGAGGCAGGGTGACCCGATTTGGGATTCTGAAATACTGGACTTTTTTTGGCCTTTACATCAGAGGGCCAGTGGGCAAGGCACAACAGAGAAATGAGAATTGGCTTCATTATCATTCTCTGAAAGTTGACCACACTACTTACCACAGCGGAATCCCCTCGTCATTACCGGAAAAGGTGATTAGATTAGAGGGGAGTTCACTGACATTGTATTGATTTGTATTTCTACATCTCTTTCAATGGATATGGAGGTGTTTTTTTTCCTGTGTTCTTAAGAATGAGGAAGTGTTTGTTAGTTGATTGATTTGATAATTTTTGTAAAAATGAAAACGTCCTAGTCACATTGGATTTGTACTTGCATGTAGGAAAGCTTTGGTATTATTTGTAGTTAATGCTAGTATTGGGATTCAGTAAGAGGAGGTATTTTCAACATATTTCTCGAAGGTTGGTTGATAGAAAATAGGCCTTATCTCAGACACCTGATAGCTTCAAGCTCTATATTAGACTTTTTACGGGTTTAGGCCCACATCGACAGGAGAGGGAGAGGGTGCACTATTCTTAGCTGATAACCTTGTACCTTTGTCATTCAGTACGTGGCCTCCTCTTTAATTGATTGAAAAGATATTTGTTAAAACCACTTTGCAGCTTGAAAGCTTAATTGCATGGAATTTACCTTCCTTTTCTAAGGCAAGGCTCGACATTAGCGGTGGCCCGGTGGCCCGGGGCCACCAAAATTGGCTCCCGGGCCACCATTTTTCAAAAAGTGATAAGTTTGGTGGCCCGAATCGGGCAACCAAAAAATTTTAAGTTAGCGCAATTTACGTGGTGTTAATTGTACACATTTTAGCTCCTTCCGCGATCCCAATTGCAAGTCAGTTTCATTCGCGGTTCATCAGCGCCGACGCAGTTTGAGTCAGCGCAACACCACTCTAATTGCACCTGGATCTAGTTGCGGTGAGCTAGCCGACCTCAAATGAAAGTTAGATTAGTCTTATGGCAGTATATATAGGCCTCGGTCTGCGGCCGTGTGTATTTTCCGCGCACCACACTAGGCCTGTTTCGAGTCTAGTACACGATTAAACGTCCGAAAATGTCACTACACAAATAATAGAATTTTTATCGACTACTCGGAACGTAGCTTGAACTTCAGAATGATCCAAAAATGCGAAATCATTAATGAAATCAAGAATGCTTCTCTCCATTTCAAAGTTTTAAGGTGTGATTATGTCATTTAGATGCCTTAAATTCACATGAGAATATCTTTTTTGATCACCAAACTCTTATGTCTCGCGCAGCGAAAACAAGTGTTTCAATAATATTCGGAAGCCGTAAGCCCTAATGTGTGTGTGTGTGTGAGAGCGACTTAATCGCGCATTGCACCATCGTTCACCACAGCGATATGCACCGTAAGCAAGTGAGCTCACTAACGTAATCAAAGATACGCTATCATAGTCAGTGTGACAAAATATTTTTGGAACATAGCAATGAACGAAGACGAAAGGATATTATCTAGAAAAAAACATTCATACTTGCAAGTAAGCGCTTGTTCGTTATTTATATGCCCTTGCTGGCGATTTGTGATGGGGATTTCAATCATTGGAGTTCGATTTCAAATGACTGCTAAGCGCTTTCATCGTAATGTATACGTAGTTTCAACACGGCCGAATGGGATTTTGTGCACTGACTGTTACGCTCCACTTCCCAGAGTGGATTTATAGAGAGAGTGGCGACACGCGTATGTACAAGCTATGGGGCGCGGGGTCAAAGGTCAAACATGGGGATCAAAATAGTTCCCTCCCAGTCTGTTGCGTCGTCTGCTACCTACATGAACAGAACGAAGGTGCCTTGCTGCCAGCTTGCAAGACGATATTTGATTGTATCCACTTTTTACTGACAATATGTATAAAGCTTCCCGAATGAAGGAAATGCAGCATAAAATCTCAATGTTTGATTCCGGTGAAAAAAGGTCTTCTGTTTTGAGCCAGAATGGCATTTACGAATCATTCCCCTGCAGCTGTTTGGCACCATTATTGTTTTAAAATTCTTTTATTCAAACATAATTCCGAATTTTGTAAGCATACACTATACTGCTATGCTCAATCCATTTCCTTATGTGTGTGATCATCCCCCCCCCCCTCTCTCTCTCTCTCTCTCTCTCTCTCTCTCTCTCTTTCAGTTTTCTTTTGGATAAGGATTAATATAAACTCATTTGATAATCATTTTGAGCAAACTCTATTCTTGCAGACGGCAGTTCATCCCGGGGCTCCAATTTGGTGCCGACGGGGGTGTGTCGCTGAAGCCTTCATAATCGTACCCATGTTTAATGGTCATTTTGGCAGAGAAGGGCACCCATTATTAGGGATTATGCACCTCGGATGTATAGGCTTACTCTAAAGAAAAAATTACTCATTTTTAACAAGTAAGGGGGCCGTGGTTAAAGGATTTCCCGACTCTCGATGTGTACTCTAAACAATATAGAATTGCTGATTTTAAAAAAGTGAGGAGCATGTTTAGGGATTTTCCGACTCGAAACTATACCACATGTTTAGGGATTTCTTCCAAAAAAGCGACTCATCTCAGCGACACACCCCCCGTAGACCATATTAGGGCCCGTGCCCCCCCCCCCCCCCCCCCCGCCAGTCCATTTCCTCAATACTGGGTGTCAATTGGTTAAATTTTATATCATGAAGTAATGCTGAAATCAGTTCTCTCACTCAACAATCTTTATTTCTTCTCTATAGCATATCTTCTATAACCACTCTCCTCTTTTGTTGTCCATTCGTTGATTATAAGAAATTCATTTTAAAAGATTTAGCTTTGTTCCTCTCTCTCACTCTCTGTCATTCAACTCAATAAAACTCTCCACGTTTTTGCCTTTTCTCTCTTTCTTTATATCTATCACTACGTCTACACTGTCTTCAGATCATCCCTTTTCTCTCTCTCGCACTCTGTCAATTTCCGATTTTCTGGCCATAAATGTCCCCCTCTCCAATCCTGCATATGCGTTGAAAGACACACCCCTCTCCACAAAGCATTCTTGAAGTATAACAGACTTTTAAACTGGCAGAGTTTTTCGTACATAATATGAAAGAATCATTTATTCTAGTGAAATTATTAAAATGCTAAATCTGATTCAATATCTCTAATCAAATGCATGTTAATTTTATTAACACCCCCTCCCAAATAATAGTAAAGGGGGAAGGGAAACTCTTCAACCTTTGCATTAGGACGGAAATTCCAAGGGGGGCATGTCCTCACAATCGTGTACCCACAATTTGGAAGGTGGAGGCATTTAATCAAACGTAGCTTCCTCCCCGCCCATTTTTTTTTGGGGGGGGGATTTTTAATATTTTCTTTTTTAGTGAAGTTTCAGATACAAGGAGACACCTATTGGAATTTCTTATGCTTCCCCTCACCTTTCAAGACAGATTTCCATCCATGAGTGCAGTACGTAGTTTTGGCAATGTTTATGAAAATCAGCTTGAATACTGCTCACATACATGACCAGTAGCAACTAATTCTCAGTATAGACTGCTACTTTCTAAGTCAATTACTTAGCATAAACGATTCGATTGTATTGGTGTTCATTGCGCTTACAACATATTGGTTTCCACCTCAAAAGGGAAGTTCATCTTCAAATATTTTATTATAATAAAAGTTGAATGTGAGTAACATGACAGTGAAAATTTGACCATCACTCTTATAGCAAGAAAGTCATATTTCATTTTCAAGTATACTGCTTGGATTCAATACTGAAAACACTTGATTTTCTGTACATGCCATCAAAGCAAGAATTTTTCATTTGGCCGAGGGCAAAAAATGAGATGAGTACATGGCCGTACGAAGAAATTTTTTCAGGGGGGGGGGGGCAAGTATTTTCTTTTTTTAAACTTGAAAACGAGGGAGTGAAGTGGCCGAGCTGGTCACAAGGATACTTTTGTATCTTTAAAAGTGAAATTGAGGGATTTGGTGGATTTAAAGAAAATTTTCAGTAAAATTATGTCAGTTTTTAAAATTTCGGAGGGGGGGGGGAGGGGCAACTGACCCCCTTCCCCCTGCCGCGTATGGCCATGGACGAGTATGAAATAAATTCTTATACTTCAAAAATAACATGCAACAAAAAATATTGCATTTTGTAACATAATTTCTGTACCTATGAATTCTGTAGTTACGTCATGTGGAAAATCAAGACTTTCATAGTGAAAAAAAAATGCATTTGTTCTACACATGCTAAAAAAAAAAAAAATCATTTGTTATAATAAAAGTTGAATGTGAGTAACATGCCATCAAAGCAAAAAATTTCACTCGGCTGAGGACAAAAATGAGATGAATACATGGCCATTTGCAGAAATTTTTTTCGGGGGGGGGGGGGGGGGGGCAACACACGTAAATTTTTTTGGAAAAAACTTGGTCACAAGGATGCTTCCCCTCTGCACCCCTTTCCCCTGCTGTGTACGGCCATGGATGAGTATGAAATAAATTCTTATACTTTAAAAACTAACATGCAACAAAAATTATTGCATATGGTAACACAATTTCTGTACCTTTGAATTACATAGTTACATCATATGGAAAATAAGACTTTCAAAGCAAAAAAAAAAAAAAAATGTGTGTGTTCTACACATTCTAAAAAAATCATTTCAGGTTATTTCTTAGTTTCACAAGAGACTCTAATTTCTCTTCATAGGTAGTAGCCCACATTTGCAAGCATCAACCAATCTGCACAAAAGCTTTACTTTATATTGCTATAAGCCACAGAAAGACACTTGTAAAGTTTTAGATCTCAGTACATTCCCGTTTAGGATTGAGAAGGAAAAAAATTAACACAAAACTTTTCTTTTATTTTCTTCTGTTTGTAAAGGGGCCTTCCTGGTGCTTTAAGAGCAAATCATTCATTTTTTACTTATTCTTTGGAATATTGTTGTAAATTTGATAACATGATAGTTTTACTTTATCTGTCATCTAAAATTGCAATTAGCTAATCTCTCTTCAAATTCTGAAACGATGTAGTGCAAATGCTTAAACATAACAATAAGTTTTGAACATTAAATTAGAATACTCAGCTAAATGCCCTACCTTTCTTTGAAAAATTTATGGCTTGATGTCGAAAGTTTGAAGATGTAATTGACTAACCTAATGGCAAATTTTAAAACTATACTGAATCCAAATCAGATTCACAATTTGGAGAGGGGCATCTCCTATTTGCTCTTGACAATACCTGTTTTGGTGAAAAATGAACATTTAATGGGGAGAATAGACTACTCATTCAAAACAAAGTGCTAGGACCACACAAATAATATATAAAAAAAAGAACATCTTTTTAAATGTTCTGAAATTTTTGAAGAACTTTAGCCCAATAATGATTTGTTCCCATCAGATGCAAGGGTTTCAGTAGCTTATATGGCAGTTGTCAGTGAAAATGAGACTCTTTTACAGGCTGCCCCGACTTCTTCACCATATGGCATACTCACAAAGAAATGTGTAACTTGAAAGGGGGAAAAACCAAATAAAAAAGAATGCAATGAAATGAGATAAGAGTCCTTTAACTCCACAATTCTTTGTTAACCAGAAGAAGAAAAACAAGGTGGGATATGGGAATATTTCCCCTTCCCCTTTCTAAATTTCTGTCTATGCCAAAGCTAAATTTTAGGCTACTGCCATGGACACTGGCTGCCTGAAATTCCACCACCTATTTGGGCAGGCAGTAACATTGTATCTCTGCTCAGTCTGTGCTCGTCTATTTTCTTGCCCTCAGCAGATGTAAATCTCTGCCCGTTTCTCTCTCTGTCTTTGCCAAAGATTGCGTGGGTTGATTCTTCATAGCATGCATCATTTGATTTTGCTCTGCAAAAGAAAATAAAATAAAGAGGAGAAAGTAAAGGAAGACAGAAGGGGGGGAGAGAGATAGAAAGATAAAGGGAGGGGCAGAGGAAATGAAAGAAGACAAACAGAAATAGTTTTATATTATCAGATTATTCATGCTTTCAGCTCCTTTCATTACTGAAAACTGACATGTAAACTAACCTACATTTAAAGTGTCTTTACACGAGCAATTTTTAAAAACAAATGATAATGACTAAGCAGATTAATTCAGTCAGTTCATAATTACTGGAAAAGAAATTATTTGAACCATTCATATTAAAAGAAATTTAGCCAAGGCTACATAAGGTTTTATGTATGAATTGATCTTATGATGCTGGTCACATATTCATCAGATAGAGACTGTTATACTCATGATATGATCTGTGATTCAACAAAGAAGTTTAATAATGCAATATCAGTACGCAAAATTACCTCTAAATGCTGAAGTCACACAAAAAGCTAACATGACATCTGCCACATTTCTTTCATGGCATATCCTGCCTCTCATGAAGCGAAGTTCTGTATTGAAGTTCTGTATCTTCAGTCTGTGTCAACTCCATCAAATCATTAATTATGGTCCAGCATCCTGTAATAAATATCAAATAGTAAATAATTATCATTGGATAAAAACAGTCCGTGGAGGAATCATGGAATGTTATCAAATCTATGTTTACTTCATCATGAATTCATGTGTACAAAACGATGAAACTTGCATTCCAATACAGGCAATTTAAGGGTAAATTTAAGCGCAGCCAACACACCCCCCCCCCCAAAAAAAAAAATATATTAAAAAAAGTAATGATGAACAATGAGGTTATCATTTCATATTTTCTTGAGATTGCTAGTTGCTAATAAAGGAAAAGTCTAAATTATCCATATGCACTATGTGAGGTTTTTAGTCTTATAATTAGTAGATACCAGTGGATTTGTGGTCCAGTGCAGTCGTCCTAAATGATTACATAATCCTGCCAAAGGATTTCTCATACAATACAGGCATTAACAAGTTTGCACAAGAAATAAGCACAACAATAATACTGGGGTAGGCCCTATACAGATTCTGCATGCAAAATTGTAACAATTTCTGATTTTCATTCAGTTTTTTCAACCAATTTATTGAATTAACACTGGAATTCAGTTGATCTTCAGTAGATCTGGAACTAATTGAACAGAACCTAGATATATAGTCTTCTAGATCTAGAGACTAGAGCTCTAGATCCAGGTCTAACACTGACTGGACTAGACCCTAAATCTAAATCTTTTCTTGGCCTTGGGCTTGGGCCTGGTCTTACTCTTACTTAGTTTGGAGGGGGAACTTTGGTTTGGGACTAACTTAGACCGAAGTGTTCTGTCTCTAACAGTCGTCGTTAGCCTTGTATTTTGGTAGGGTCCGAGTGCCGACCCTACCAAAATACGAGGCTAACGACGACGGTTAGAGACAGAACACTTCAGTCTAGGACTAACTTAGCTAGGCCTAGACTAATAGTACCTAGAGTCCTAGCTAGGCCTAGGGCAAGGCTTGGGTCGGATTTTTAATTCAAATATTTACTAATTTAGGCCTTTAGTCCTTTACTTTACTTAAGGCAAACTGAAATTATTAGCATTAAAAGAGCAGGCTCAAAAAATCTGAATACAATTTGAAACGTGTGCACGAAGCCCCAAATTTCAGCATGGGCCGCGGCTCTTGCTCAAGCCGAGGCCAGCCCTAGGCTCCTAGGCCGCCCGCCTCGGCTTGCCCGAGTTGGCCGTGCCGTGGACGGCGCTAGGCCACAAATCAAAATAGTTCCCTTAACATTCCAGTGGTCCCTCATGCAGTATTTCTATGTCTGGTTTTTGTCTATATTTACGCTATTTTCGTTAAAAATAACGAATTCAAAAAATGGCAACCTTGAAAATAACATGCAATATTCTTTCCAACACATCATAACCATCAGTACTGACAAGAAAATGCGAAAATATATTAATCGTCATTTTTCTCCCTAAAAGAACATGAAAATTGGACTGGATTAACCGGCGTTTATTTACATTGAGAAGACATTACGCAAACTCCACAGGATCAGACTTAATTGATATAAAAGTGATACCACTGTCCTAGAAAAATATTTTTTCAGGGAAAATGTGGTATCAGAACCAGAAAACGAAAAGAGAAAATTCGACTTACCGAAATTTCAGTGCATGTATCATTTCACCACAGACGCTGCTGAAGCAGAAAATCAGCCGAGGGAACTATTTTTGAGCTCCATGAAATAACTGACCAATAAGAAACGACTTCCGTTTCGTCACTCTCTCTATAAATCCACTCTGCTC
>CM057162.1:14184990-14198600 GCA_029962745.1 Echinometra lucunter
GAAGGAGACGTTCATGAAAGCTTGACAGGATGACCCATGAAAGCTCGAAAGCTTATTTACAATGGGGTCCTAAAGAGAACAGAACAACTTGACTGCTGGTAACATGGCTGGTAGGTATTTAGCACTTATATACAAATGAACATATTTACACGGAGTTTAACAGCAGCACATTCAAAACAAGAAAAAAAAATCAACACAAAAGAATGAAATAATACATGAATATCGATAAGATAGAGAAAAGAATACTGATCTGTATGTCCAAAGCATATCATACAATGTGTAAATCATGCCACTTGTTTCTTTTTTCTAGACTCAAGTGATAGGAACTCTTTTACATGTACTAGTCTTTTAAAGTGTGCAAAGTTTCTATGCTTTGATATTTTGGGAGAGAATTCCAGTATTTGATTGCGTTATAATAAAAGCAGGTGTCAATACTGCCTACTCGTTCGGGCAAGATAAAATTATAGTGACTATTTCTTGTATCATAATTATGTAAGTCTGTAACGAGATTAAAATTGCGGCCAATATAATGATTTGCCCTTGAGTTATATATTTTATGTGCGTGGTGCAGTATTGTTTTGATCTTTGATTGACATTAAGTAAACCGACTGCGGAGAGCTCGTTATAGCCAACGTGTGTTCTGGGCCTAAACAATGAATGAATCTTACCATCTTATTTTGAATGATTTTTAGTTTCTTTTGATCTGACTTGCCTAAATTATTATACCATGCAGTGTTAGCATAGTCCATAATAAACACTGAATAAGAGCAAAGCATAGTATACGCCTTGCATGCAAATTCATTCAATATTGGTATCTGTATACAAAATTTCAAATGGGAGTTAGCCCTTTTTACTATAGATTCTACTAAAGATAAAAATGAAACCTGGCTGGTTAATTTGATGCCTAAATACTTTACAGATTCTTTTCTCTGAATTATTTGATCTTTGTATGCTACTTTGAAATCACCTGATTTTTTAGCATTACCTTTGCTACAAAACAAAATGCTTTCTGTTTTACCAAGTGTAAAGAAAGCTTGTTGTCTGTCATCCAATCAACACATATTGACAGCTCTTCACAGAGTTTTTCCTCAACATATTTTGGGTCAGAATTTGAATAAAGTAATACGCTGTCATCAGCATATAATAATAGTTTACAATCATTTACACAAATACACATATCATTGATATTTCCCGTAAAGAGGATTGGGCCTAGAATGCTCCCTTATGGAACTCCACATGTTATTGGTAGAAGCTTGGAATGAGTATCATGAATTGCTACCAGCTGGTGTCGATTGGATAGGTATGATCTGAACCATGCTAAACTCACCTTACTGAATCCCATATTTGTAATTTTTCAATGATATCTCGTGATTAACAGTGTCAAAGGCTTTTTGCAGGTCAAGAAGCACCATACCAACAAAGTGCCCTTGTGAGATTTCGGTCCCACATAATCTGTCAAGTGAATTAGACTTGTTTTTTTGAATAGTCGTGACGAAAGCCAGACTAAAATTTTTTTTTTGGTAGTATCTTTCAAGTTGAACATGAACTGACTTTTTCCATAATTTTTGAAACTACTCTTAAAACACTAATTGGTCTGTAATTTCCCAACATCTGCTTTCATCTTTCTTTTGTTCAGAGGTTGTCACTTTAAGCTATTTTCATATCATCAGGAAAAGTACTACCATAATAGATGGATTAATTATAAACACAGAGGCCTGGAATACAAGTTTTTGCACCATCTTTTAAAAATTTAGCTGGAATCAGATCTAAGCCCAGTACCTTTGATACGTTTAATTTACGTAACTCATTGTACACAAATTGTTCACTAACTGGTAATAGCTCAAAGCTATCTTCGATTACACCTTTTTCTTCGTAAAATCCCACGAACACAATCATTATCTGCATTGAAAATATTGGATGGATGGTAGGTAGCTTGTCAACTAAATTGGCTGCAACATTTGTGAAATAAGAATTGAATTCAGTGGCTATAGCCACTTTATCATGACACAATTGTCCTTGATACTTATGACAGTCTCTGATCTCTACTTTTCTTATTTTTTAATCCTTACTTTTCAAATTCTGCCAGAGTCTCCTTGAATCTTGTTTGTTTTCTTCAATCAGGTTTCGCAAGTGCTCGAGCTTGGCCTTCCTTACTTTTCTTGAACTGAATTTTGTAATGCTCGATATGATTTAGAGAGCATTTCGTCTTTTGCGTTTTTCTTCATTTTCTTGTAAGCTGCGTTTCTCTCTCTAATAAGGGACAAATTTCTTTGTTCATCCAGATTTCTGTTCTTTGCTTTATCCTAACCTGTTTCCGTGGTGCATGCATGTTTAAGTTGAAATAAATTCATTGCTTAATTACATGTACATCTGTACAATTAGTTATCAGTGGCCAGTCAAAGAAAGATAGTTGGGTATCGAATGTTTCTTCGTTGTATCTTTTCAAAGATCTTAGCGTCGTTGTTCTGTGCTGACCAATTGCAATTTTAGTACTTTTTCTTGTGCAAAGTGAAGGAATGGTCGCTAATACCAAAATTAATGACACCGTGCTGGCTAATTTTATTTTCCTTTAATGATCTAGCAGAGATGAACAAGTGGTATGACTTGCAATGACTTGCAATGGTTTCATCAATGAGTTGACTTAAGCCGTTAAGATTCAATAAGTGGATATATCTTTTGGAGAATGGAGAATTGTGAAGTAGACATATATATATATATATATCCCCTAAAATGATAATTTCATTCATCTTTGCTAATATTTTCTAAAGAATTTGACAAAATCTCAACTAACATATTATTCTTTTGGAGGTTTATATAAAACACTGACAACAATTGGTCTTGATCGTTGGTAAAGGACATTAATCCATAGTGATTCATTGACTTCAGTTTCATATCATCATTAAAATTGAATGTGATATCATTTCTTATGTGTAAACATACACCACCTCCGTGTCCTGAAGTCCTGTCACAGCGGACAACTTTATATCCATCTATATTAATTTCTTCATCATTTATGGAATCATTTAACCATGTTTCTGTGAAAGCAATGAATGCCAGACTTTTATTTTTAAAAGAATTCTAAGTTCAGAAATCTTATGCAATATAGATCTTACATTGAGATGTAAACAGTGTAGACCTCTGACATTAAATATTTTTCAAAATCCTGAAAAAGAGATGTTTGATCGTTTAAGTCGTTTAGCAAGAAATTTGGCTCAGAAGTATTGTCGAGCATCAGAGTATTTTTCGTATGGTTTCATCCACTTTGCCATAGTCATAAAATAATGAATCACAAAAAGATGGTAAACAACAGGTTAAACAAAACCATTTTTCATCTGGGCTCATATATATAGAGTAGTACAGACATTCAAACTTATTCCTTGACAGTGAATGTGATACCATTTTTTGCAACTGAAGCATAGAAGGCTGTGCTGGTTTGATTTTACTGGTTTTTCACAGTTTCCACACGGAAACTTATATTTTGGGCCTGGTTTAATTCAACACCGCCAGATAGTAATAGGAGAAGAAAAACAAAGAAATTAAACATATCTTTAATGTCCTGAAATTGAATACCATTACTTAACAAACGGGAAATATATAAGTGGCTATGTTTGTTTTTAAAATTTTTTTCTTATCACAAGTCGATCTTGCATTCATGTCATGTAAATAAGACAACGTACTAAGCAGGCCCAGTGTTTGCCATACAGAATTTGAATATTTGTTTTTGTCATGTGGGTGAAAATTATAGTATCACATTCTTGTTTCCTCAAAAAAAGTTACAAATTAGGACTAAGTATTATTTCATCAATAACGAAATCAAAAGAGTAATTGGCGATTACCTGTTGAGTACCATTCTTACAAATCGCAGGTATTCTAACCACTGCTGTCTGCTTTTGTTGGACGTTGTGGTGAAATCCAGCCCTTCTGATCTTTCTCCAGCCAATGATGTAGACTGGGACTGGTATCACCCATTGACACCTGAAGTCAATTGCATTCTGTCGGTCAATCAGTCAATACCGTAAGTTAGACAATCAACATTTAGGTATCATTCAACTAATCAATGTATCAGTCAATCAATTAATCAATCAAGCATTCAATCACCATTCAGCTGTTTCAATCAATGAATTATTCAATAAATCAATCATAATTAATCATAATTAATCAATTGAGTCAATCACTCAATCAAAGTTTATCCAACCAACCAGTCATTTTAGCAGTTGAGTTTCGGACAAGAAAAATGGTACAGTGTAACAGAAATTGGTTAAATGAACATGTCAGTCTTTTTGTTTTCTGGTGATTTTCATTCATTTCAATTTTAAAACTGTTTTATCCATCTTGTAAGAGAAAAAAGGGGGAAAATAAATGATGATGGAAACTAAAAATCAAAGTCTGCTTGTTCAATGGGCCACATGTCCACCTCCTCCTTCGATGCTCAATCTTGCTCTCCTCATAAGGGATAAGGGAAGGTGGTTTGGATATTTTGGAGTGGAGACCAAAGAATGTGAATTGCCAAGATATGCACCAACACGGTGACACGACATTTGCTTCAGCGACATTTGCTCCGCCGACAACTGCTCCGAAAATGACGACAAGTGCTCTGCGACAAGTGCTCCGCGACATATGCTCCGCCGACATATGCTCTGCCGACATTTGCTCCGCCGACATTTGCTCCGCCGACAATTGCTCCGCCGACAATTGCTCCCCCGACATTTGCTCCGCCGACATATGCTCCGCCGACATTTGCTCCGCCGACATATGCTCCGCCAACATTAGCTCCGCCGACATATGCTCCGAAACGACGACATTTGCTCCGAAACGACGACATTTGCTCCGGCGACATTTGCTCCGCCGACATATGCTCCGCCGACATATATCCTCCAAAACGACATTTGCTCCGCCGACATATGCTCCGCCGACATTTGCTCCGCCGACAAAACATTTCGGTGGAGAAATTGGCGGCCAGGCAATTGTCATAATCATTATCAATTGTTGGAGCAGAGTAGAATTATTATCAATTTATTGATGATTATAATTAATTCGGGGGAGCAAATGTCGTCCGAGCATATGTCGGCGGAGCATATGTCGGCGGAGCAAATGTCGGCGGAGCAAATGTCGGCGGAGCAAATGTCGGCGGAGCAAATGTCGGCGGAGCAAATGTCGGCGGAGCATATGTCGGCGGAGCATATGTCGCGGAGCACTTGTCGTCATTTTCGGAGCAGTTGTTGGCGGAGCAAATGTCGCCGGAGCAAATGTCATGGAACCACCAACACACAGGAAGCAAGAGAGAGAGAGAGAGAGAGGGAGGGGGGCATACTGTCCTCTTGACCCCTATGCCATCTACCCAACAAAGTCTTACCCTATCTCACCTCCCCTACAACATGTACCAACACCCAATCCTGACTCCCATGAACACACCACTGAGTCTACCAGGGAAAGGTACAATGCTACAATAATGAATGCAATTCCCATTCACTCATGCATAAAATTTTGATTTAATAAACCATAAAATTCACTCAGCAAACCTAAACTGATTGCAACTGATCATGAATTCATCATATCACCCACAATTCTGTAACCTCCAAAGGACTCATCTCTCACAAATTGAAAGGTGCAATTCCTGCGAAACCTAATTTTCATACCCTTTTATACAAAATTGAGCAGTGCTCACCCAAGCATGAATTATTTTCGGCCTTTTTGGTCTCATATGAAAGTTGAGTCCATGAGCTATCCATACATATAAACCTTTTCTTTCAGAATCATGTATTTTTCATTTGGCAGCCATTTCAAAAGTGTAAAGTTTTTTTTGGGACGCACTGTATAGACTGTTTGTGCTAACATGTACAGTGTACACGAAGTTTGTGTTTTAAAAGCACAAATGGTGTACATTGACAAGACTAGGTACTCTATACCATGTGCATGTTAAGCATGATGGCAGTGGACGATCGCAAACCGAGAAATCACAGGCCCAATTAACCGGCATTTCCTCTGAAAACTGACTCTGAATGTCAGTAATGACTCCAAGTGGATTATTATTGCTATTCTTGGCCATATCGTGGTTTAGGTAACCACTTGTTCAATTGACGCACACACTTGTGTACAAAGAGAATGGAGGTGGAAATAGGAAACCAATGCATGTGACTGAATAAAGCGCTGCTGTAGAAAGTGAACAGTGGTTTCCTATTTCACGATAATGCCCTATTCTTCATGATTCAGGTGAGGGAAAATGTGTTATTCGATGTTTATAGTTGACAAATACTCTTGAAGAATATCTGGTGCATTTCACTTTCCAGCAGGAATGGCAGGAGTTCTTCCCCTGCACCAGCAACCCAGATAACTTGGTAGTGTGGTGGATACACTGTAGTCCGGTAGCCATGGGGGGTAAGGTTGCATTGGAATGTTAAAGTTTTTTTTTAATTGTTCAAACCTTCTATTTCAACAATCCACATGCTGGAGCTCTGTCAGCATTGAGCAATTTGAGATATACGCTAAAATCCAAAATGGCCACCAGCGGCCATCTTGGATTTTCTGCTTACCTACTTTAAACAACCCAAGAATGTTGAAAAATTGGAAATAAGGGTCTTTTGGGATGGAGAATCCAGATCTGAGGTTATTTTGAGGATATGACTATTTGTTGATGTCTAGATATAAAATGGCGGATATTTTTCAAGATGGCCGCCATATGCACTATAGGCTAGGCAATGTCAAAAGGTGAAAAGTCCTTATTTATCATTTAACATAAAAACAAAGCAAGCAAAATGCAATTTTTTCATTTGTACTATATCTATTACATGTTTTCTTCAACTTCTGAAAAAATCACGACAAAAGTCATTGCTGTTTGGGCGTAGGGCGCCCTCAAAGTTTGATTTTTTTTTTCTAAATTGGCAAATTCATCCTTCAAATTACACCATTAGTCCCAACTGGTAGGATGATTAAAATTAGTGATATTGTAGGCATTTTCCAATATTTCAGGGCAGCCTCAGTAAAATTTCACTTCCAGAAGGTTATCTGGTCAAAATATGATGGTGAAAATGAAGATAAACATCATTTTGCAACCATTTAGGAACACATAGTGACTCACACCCTACATTATGGGCAACTATCTTGAAAACTGGAGATGACATGAAGCTTTAATAGTTCTACATAGTTCACAATAAATTTTTCAAGGTTAATGCATTTAAGTAAAGTGATATCTTGACCTTGAAGATACAAAAAATATACAATATTTATATAATATACACAAAAAATGCGTGGTTCTCTTCCATTATTGGTATAATATTCCCATAAATGCGTATTGTGGTTAGCATTCAGATATAAACATTTTCCATTTAAAAATGTGCTATTTATCTCATTTTTTTAATCTACCCGTATAAAAGTGATATATATATATATATATATATATATATATATATATATATATACACACACACACACACACACACAAATTCAAATGATAATTCATTAAAAAGTAAACAATTTACCTTTACCTGTAATCAAAGGAAGCCATGCCAAAATAAACCCCAGCAAAAATAAAGCGAGCGACTATATAGCCAACAGACAGCATTTCTAAACACTATTTCAGGAATGGCTCTCTTTAAAACTACTGCTTTTATGAGGATTAGATTAGCCGAATATACTGTAGCCAGCAAAAAATTGAATGGAGGAAGCCGATGAAATGTATTACATGTACTAGAATGATGAGACTGAAGTGACAATGCAAAATCCTTTTCTTAGCACAGTATATTTTTAAATACCCATCTTTCTCTTTCTTGCTACACTCACCTATCAAATCTGAAGAAAAAAAATATTTCAAAGGAATCATACACTCTTATTCGCTCAGCAACAAGCTTGAATACAATAATGTTTTTACAGCAAAGTGTCCAACTTTCTCAAATTCTGTGGGAAGATGTACATCATCACAATAATTATTTTGGAGGCAAATCTACATCTGAAAGAAAATGAGTCCGTAGCTTGTTTTGCTTGCTCATATAGAAATAGAATTGTTTTGGAAGGCAAGCGATGAGCCAAATAGCGTTATATTTGGCAGTTAAGTGATCGAATATACAACAGTTTGAGGCTATCAAGGAGTGTAAAGTTTTCCTCACTCGCTGCACTCACTCGTATAGCATTTAAATACAGAACAGTTGGGGAATACTTTTTCACCAAGCGTGTGTTTTCCCTTATCTCCCTTCGCTCGCTCGCTCGTATTATTTTGAAAGGTGGTTTAGAACAGCAAAAGATTAGACCAGCGAGGTGCTAGAATAGAGTCATAGTATGCAGTGAGATGACTATACCATCAAAACATTTTGACCATGAAATAATACTGTATCATCAAAAGAGTGTATTTTCCTTGCTCACTCGTAATATACAAAAACAGGGTGGTTTGGACTGTAAACATAAGAACATAAGCATAAGAGGTACTGAAAAGGTTATAGATCATTCGAATCTCTTATTCCTAGTGCATTGTAGAGTGTGTTTTGATGACAAAAAACCCATTTATTTATTACTCGCTCATCCACAAAATAAAATGCAGTGGTTCATACTTTTAAAAAGTGTCAACTAAACTAGAAAGCTTACAGGTCCCTAAACATTCCATTCAAGTAATGGGGATGTACCCCTTCGATATCATTTGAAGGCTATTTTTGTTTGGCTAATGGGATGAATGGTAGAATAGACTAAGAATGCAGTAGACCTGTGAGCAAATATATGTGTTATACCCTCCATTCACAAAATTTTAACCGCTCTGATCTCTGTACGTGCTCCTTTCCTTAATCAATCGTTCACTTTTTAATCCCTTACCCTTTCCCAGTCGCTTTCCTCCCCGCCTGAGGATATTTGGCATCAGCCCCCCCCCCCAAACTCAAATCAAACCCATGAGCATCAGTATCTATATTTGTAAGGAAAATTATCATTTGACTTTGAAAATATCATGAAATATAAAAAGTGTACTTTTTCCGTAACTGGTAAACAGGCATGCACTTAAAATGCATGTTATTATCTAATACGCAAACAATCATTGAAACATTGACTTGTCTCTTATGATGGATGAAATATGGGTCAATTAACTTTAGCCAACAAAAAAGTGGTGCTAAACACACGATTTCAGGAATTGGTCTCTTGAAAAGTACTAGTTATTCGGCTCAGCCGAGATTTGCAGAATTTTCATTCCACGATAGGCAATGATATATACCGTAGATATAATAGGAGATACTCAAATTAGTCAGGAAAATGATGTTTTGGCCTTGAAAACATCAAGAAATATCTTTTTTGAAAGTATATTTCTTCTGTAATTAGTATTGCAGTAACCGAATGCTTAATAAATGAATTTCATAACTAATTTCTGAGCCTCAAATTCCTGATGAAGAGATTTGAGTACACATATAGTTTTTGTCAGCTACAAAAAGGTGAACATCATATGCTTTTCCTCCATAGTGTAAAGTGTGTGTGGGGTGTGGGTGTGTGTGCTTGGGAAGGAGTCTATCCCCCTCCCCTCCCCCGTCACATTTATGCTTGTTTTTTGTTTCTAAATATCATCCTTGTAAAAAGAAAATCACTCATATTCAATCTATTTTCTACTTGATTTTCAATGCAATATTGCATATAATTATGTACATGTACAAATAGACTGCAGGGGGTGCCATCTTGAAAATTAGCTGCCATTTTAAATCAAGACATCGAAACATAGTCATATCCTCAAACTAACCTGAGATTTGGATTCTCCATGCCGAAAAGCCCTTAATTCCCAATTTTGAACATTCTATGGACGTTTAAAGCAGGTAAACTCAAAATCCAAGATGGCCGCCAGCGGCCATTTGGGATTTTCGCGTATATCTCAAATTGCTCAATGCTGACAGAGCTCCAGCATGTGGATTGTTAAAATAGAAGGTCTGAACAGTCGATATCAATTAAAAAAAAAACTATAACATTCAAATGCAACCTTAGGCCTAAAATCCGGGTTTGGCTGCCGGACTACTGCATGCACATCATGAATCGGTCTTCGCATGACTGAGGGTGGTATTCTGAGACTGTTTTAACTCAGTTTTAAGTCTGTTTTAGCAAATCGATATTCTGAAAACCGTTTTATCTTTGTTTCAACTTTTATTTTAACTTTTGTTTTATCTTTCTAACCGCACATTTAATTTGCATGCTTGGCGCAAATCATGCGCAAGCGGGTAAAAATGCCATATGGATAAACATGGTTTTCTGAAGACCGTTTTATCTTCTGTTTTAACTTTTTCCACTGGACAATTCATGCTCATGAGATAAAACGGGGTGGGAGGTGTTTTAACTTTCTATATGGTATGTCATGGCGGCAATTTTTCACGCTCATTGTGTTTTTGGTTGCAATGAGGGGGATAACGAGATCCAGTAAACCTTTCTGATATTCCAAAAGAACATTTCGAGAGAATTTTTGCCTCGTGTGGAGAAATTTGGCAATTGTCTGCGATAATATCAGAGATGATTTTGCACAACTAATTCTGTCACATCATCGCATCAGTTTAAAATTCAAGCAAGAAGAAACTAAGCGCAAATTAATGTGCTCAATTTACAACGCGAATATAAGTTCACGCATTTCACGCACCCCTTCCCCAGGGGGGCGATCTTATTGGCTGAATCATCTTAGAACCATCTCTTACGACTTTCCCTATTGGATGATATTTTTGTGGTGAGTGTGGCTCTGATGACTTACAACACCGTTAAAACAGTTCCCAGAATACTGTTTAAAGACTGCTTTAGCGGTGTAGTAAGTCGGTGACTTAAAACAGAAGTTACAACAGAACTTTAAAAATTGTTCAGAATACCACCCCAGGCATTTGCAGTTTATTTTCTACTCTGGAATTTTCTTTTGGGGTGTTTGAATTTAGCTGTGGTTGACTACATATGATCAAAATATTTATGGAATGTGCTGGGTGCTGGTAGAGAAGTCTTGTGAACTTGTAAGTTGTGGAAATAGTTTATTACCGTGATTACCTGTATATGGAGAGTTTGTGTTTACAAGCTTATCCAATTAAGCCAAAGGTGAGGGCAGGGGCCGTGCCAGGGATCTGAGCTGTGATTTAAAAGACCTTTGGGCCCATACTGATTTTTTTTTTTTTGGGGGGGGGGGGCTGCACAATGTTCATGTCTCCTCTACTGTATGTTTTGAGTTTAAGTTGGATCTTTGTTTTGTTTTATGAAATTTTGTCATCAAAGTCCTATTTTTTTGTTCTTTTGTTTGATTAAAAAAAAACAATTGCCTAAGATATTAAATATTAGTACATCTTGTCAATATTCAAAATGATGTACATGTATTTATACCGTAGATTAATGATTTTAACCCTCTAAATAACAAAGCATACAAACTTTAAGGGGCTCCGCCCCCTTGCACTGTACATGTACCCTGCTGAAGCATTACCCCCGGACCCCTCAAGGGGCTGTGCCCTAAGGCGGGCCTGTTGACCCCCACTGTTAGGATTGCGGCTTTCACGTGATTCGTGGACTCCTTTTTCTCATTTTGAAATGTTGGCAGGCCTGACATGTCTGTACATCTATCTATTCCATTATCTTGTTCCTGCAGCATACATGTACATGTATACTTTTGTTCTCACGATAGAAATAAGGCTTTGTACATTGTATGTTACAACGTATTTGAAAAGATACGCCCACATATTTTGAGAGTACGTCCCTGGATTGATAGCAGCACGTCAACAACTCTGAATGGGAGATCATATTTTCAAGTTTACAAAGATTTTTTGAATCCCTCTACATGTAAATGTCTGCCATTCCTTTTGTATTTATTGAAAAGTCATGACACTTGGGGTTTTCCACACACTTCCCTTGATGTATTAATCTTTGGTTTTAGTGCGTATTAGTGCTGTAACATCACGGTTATTTTCAATTCCGTTTAACGGGGAGTCAAAACCGAACGGTTTTCGGATAAACGAAAACATCACACCATTGCCAAAGTTGCCGCCTATTGAAAGTAGTGCTGTCAGCCGGTCTGGGATCGGGATTAAATCCCGGCAGCCTCAGGCCCCGAGACGGTTCCAGTATCAATCGATTGAGATCGTATCCCGGCAGAAAAAATAGATAAACAACTTATTTATTTCGGTTGTAAACTTTAGTAATTGTACTTACAAAATACCGTGCGAGAGAGCTCAAGTATAGATCTATTTGGCTTTCACTGTGATTGTAAT
The DNA here is from genome assembly GCA_029962745.1 of Echinometra lucunter. NCBI lineage: Eukaryota > Metazoa > Echinodermata > Echinoidea > Camarodonta > Echinometridae > Echinometra > Echinometra lucunter. The sequence continues at coordinate 14,197,161 of CM057162.1, forward strand.
GCGCAATAATTCGCTGCGCCATATTTGTGTTCGTTTTCTACACATAGCTGAAGACACCAGCGAACGTACATGGTGTAACGGTCAACGAACGTTTTTCTAGTGCTGTGGGAACGGCACTACGAAATTGTTGCTTATTTCAGTTTTCAGTGAAAAGTTGCAAAGATGAAATCCCATAGACTAGTACAGCATTTTCTCTTGCGGAGCTATTCTTTTATACATGCTGAAGGTATCGATCATTTTTAATTCTCAATTTAAAGAGTATGTACTTTTGCTGCACATCGAAAGTACATGTACCGATAGGACATATCAATGATTAATGAGGCGATCTCTATGGGCGATTCCCGATCTTCAAATTGGCTTCGAAAGCTCTGCTCATGGTACTTTTTGCGGAATGCGCACATATTTTTGTGTTGGAGGGCGATCGCGAGCCAGTAAACAAGTGCGCGTTACGTTAGTTACATCTGAGTGTATCGCTTGTGCAGGGGCATTGAGAGGCGCGCATACGTGTTTGAAATACAGTACGGAGGTGCTGCATCACCCCCGCGCGCACCACGACGTACGAGTGACGTGAGGGACCAATCTTTCGGTGAGCTTATCAATGGTTAGCTGACGCAGTTTAAGAACTTTGCGTTAAGAAAGATCACGAGTAGAGACAAAGCGGACACAGCATCGTAAGTCTTGGAGTTGATTTATGATGACAATTAAGTCAGAAAATCTTGAAATATTACAAGTAGCTACACAAACAATGTGTAATCCCTGGCTGACAGTAAATCTCCGTTTATCCGAAACCGTCGAATTGAAAACGGTTAGTGGCATGGGCGGTCGTTTACCGGACGGATAAACGTTTGACTACAGCACTAGTGCGTATGTCTTGTAACTAAGTTTGTTCCAGGTGCTCGTTATTTCAAAATATAGAAATCTGGACGCCTGGCCGGACCCCAAGAAAAAAATGTTAGTGTGAAGCCCCGTTTTACCTCTTTATTATTATTATTTTTTTGTAGCCCCGCCTTTTGGGGTTAGCACACGGATGAATAATCCTAAATACAGTAGTAATAATTTGTTACTCCTCATACCCTCTGAAATGAATTTTGCTTTATACTTCAGAAGAGATGGGAGGACATTCCCACCTCTCCCTTGTAACATCCTGATAAATTACAATATATCTGTGCCCCATATACAAGATTCATTGAATAATATTTAGTTTTTATAATCACATATTTCTTCTACCTTCATAGCTCACTCCCTCCATAATGGGAAAGAATAACATCAAATAGTAATATTTTGTTAGCAACCCTTTCAAATGAATTTTGCTGTTTACAGAAGAGAAATGCTCATTGTCAGGAAAAGATATTTCAGTCACAATAGTTTTTTAATTTAGCTGTTGTTTATTGAGGCACTGATCATAATCACATCGCATTGCCAAAAGGCCGGGGGGGGGGG
>CM057162.1:14199100-14236684 GCA_029962745.1 Echinometra lucunter
CCCCCCCCCCCCCCCCCCCCCCCCCGTGGAAAATCCTTGGTACGCCACTGCATTTGTTTTAACATTTAAATTCTAGAAACTTATATATTCACACATAAACAGATGCGTGCAAGACAAAATGAATAAGATATCATTAAATTCAAAACTTTAAGAAATAAATTGGATGCTCAAGCTGTCATATCGTAATTATAGCTTAAGTGCACAATTTTTAAATTTCATGCCCGAATTCAGAACAAAAAGTACTTTCGTTACTTTGTAAGACCATTACAAACATCTTTACCTTCGAACAAATCAAAAGCACTTAAAAATAAATATTGTGAAATTATCAAAGTTAGGTAGTCTTGACCATGAATCGAGTTGAGTATTTATAAAGAATTATAGCGTCTTCTATTAATCCCATTCTGAACTTTGAATGACCGATGAAAGTATCACGTGAATTAAAATGCAAATTAACACATTTAAATGACTCCGACATGATATGGACAGGAAAATCTATACTATCTTTTTACCTGGGATCAGTCTTTATTCTTTATATAAATTCCCCTGTGATCTAGAGTGTTCTGGACCTAGTGTTCTTGATTACCATCCAGGAGCCACAGAACCAAAGGGGTCTGGGGCCGAGGCCTCCCACAGTACCATGATTTTTATGCATGGTGATCCCCCTTCAAACCAGTCCGCTGGGGGGGGGGGGGGCTTAATCATTCTCGCTTCAATTTTCCTGTTCTACTTACAATATTCAATTTGTCAACTTAATTCTGATGGTTCCTTTTTTTCATCCAACTTCATTTCTTCCTGTGAATTTTCTAAATTTTTTCTTCACCTATTTTTTTTTTTAACTTCACGTTTGAATTGTACAATACGTGTATATTGCCGTTGATTTATTCTTTCTATCAAATATCGGAATTAATCTGCAATGTGTGTGTGTCAAATATTGCAAATAGATTCCCAGTGTCTAAGGTAAACATGATTTACCGACGTAAAGTTAGTAATACGAAAGCCTCTTTGGCCTATAGTTTCCCTCCAACTTTGTACTTCACCTCTTAATCGTATATATAGCTGCATTCTATAGCTTGCATAATTAATATGCAAAAAAATATCATAACGTACATGAAATGGAATACCTCGGTCACATTTGCTCTACGGCGGCCATACGGCGAGTCGAAAAAAGAAACCTATATTATTAGTAAAGCGGTTTAGCGAACAATAGTGCAAATATGACTAATTCAACAGTTTTTCCTCCTATGTTTTTTCTCTCCTCTCATTTCCCTTTTCTTTTTTTGTCTTTCTTTCCCCCGTTTTTGCTCCGCCAATAGAGGGGGGGGGGGGTTAAATAGCTTTTCCCGCCGCATGTGAAGCCTCTCTATTGTTTACAGCCTACTGTGAACTGTGCAACTAATTTAATTTTTGGTGAAATTCCTTCTCTCTTTCTATTTTTTTCCTAAGCGTTTAGATAATATTTGTTCTTCACTCGTAAGTGGTATACAAATAATGTAAATTACTATTAACGGCGTGCGTTTCCCGATCTCCTTATCGAAATCAATATTAATGAGAGAGCACAATATTGTTCTCGCTCTAATGGAGGGGGGGGGGTCGGTGTTCTATCAAGCAAAAGACGTAGGCATATATGTGCATAAGTTCATATCATTGGTGTAATGATAAAGAACCTGATGAATTCTGTTTTATAATTATGTCGACGTATTATAAAGTTAATATGACAATCAATATAATTCAGGCGTACACCGCTTTAACTGCATGGTAACATACATCCAGAAATCGAAATAGCCGATGAATTCAAATATACGTAGCAGGAATAGCATGCAGTTCGGATGTTAAAGCACTCTAAAATTAGAATAGTCTCGTATTACAAATATCAATTTTGCTAAAATGCACACAAACTCATAACTTGATAGACTCTGGGGGATGATGTCGTTGATATGAAATAGCATCGACCTCGATATGCAATAATTTTTTACACTGCATCGGACTTGACAACCTGAAAATCTTTCCAAAATTAGATGGCCATCCATTCTCTCTCTTTTTAATCTAAATATAATCTATGTATTTCAGGATCATGATTATGAAAACCCTTTTATAACAAACATGATAAAGGAAAAGCGCGTCTGATGGTTCATTGCCGCATAATATACCAATCATCTTCATTTGTTAATATTTAATCATCAACATTATCACTGATATTATTATTCGAAATATCATGTCCGTTAATATCACTTCAAAGTTATGATATCATCATCATCATCACCATCATCATTCATTCACTATCGATTTCCAATCGTTCTCCAGTATCAATTTTATATTTACAAATATTTGAAAGATAGTGGTAATGATTATGGTGATGCTGGTATTCATGAACATTAGATCCGTTATGTGAGATAATTTATGCGATTTTACACGCTAATCGCTACTTTGATGATGGTGAAAAATCTTTTAAAAAGCACAAAAGAAGTCGGGACAGTAGTTACTGCATACACTATACTACTACAAAAGATTCCCATCGGGCAAGCCAACGGTCTTTGAAGTAGGTTCATCTATTGAAATTACGACATATCACGACAGCCGATATGGGGGATTAAAGTCTGTGAGTGTCTATATCCCATTGTTCGAAGAAAAAATAATTTAGAGAATAAGAACCGTAAATCAGCTTCTCGCTTCTTGAATTCTAAAATCTGAACGCCACAGAAAATGGTTCAATAAACAATTCCGCTGTAATAAGGTTATACGCTGGCGGATAACTTGAGAAAGATCTTTGCCCTACGATTATGTTACACTCATCTGTGTTTTTCAAAACCATTCTCCAATAACAGCAAGAACAGATGAGTACCATTTATCACGGTGGTTTGCATGTAGGTCTTTCGCTTATCTAAATTATCGTGGCGGCCATAGGGATTTAAAAAAAAATAATTATACTTATTTTTGCCAAAGAATCCCCGACAAAAGAATGATAATCAATTGTAGCCCTAGATCAATCTCCAGCATCATTATTAATATTTTTATTATGATTATTGTCATTGTTGTTGTATAATCGTCATCATCATCATGCATTATTCGGTAATTCATCAAAACTATTACAAGAGAATATAGAAGAAAAATATAAATTTTGAAAAATATATCAATACAAAGAGGGTGTTATACTCTAACAAGTTCAGGCTACCTGGGAATTAAATCGATGCTCGTTTCGTAGACCCGCTTGCTGAGTTATATATGGCCATCACAGTGATATCTCGGGGACCACTGTCATCATGCTCATTACAAGGTGTGTATTTCAAAATGGACCATAAATAAAAATAGTATACCTCGAACTGAGACCACCGCAAACAAGTACATATTTTTTAAAATCTCATATCTATCCAATCTAAATCTGCAGGGGGTTATGTCAACAGGAGGAAAAAGGTGCCTTTTTTCTACTTGTCTCTATATTCGTTTTTTGAAATATAGCTCTACAAATCGCCAGTCAATTAGAAACAACTCTTATAACATTTGTATTTCCCGTAAGTAAGGTCCGCCTTGTAAAGCCACTGCAGTATCCGCACAATTTTTATGAATATTGGTATCCAGTAAGTGGGGCCAATGTCATTGAAAAGTGGAAACCATGATGCTTGTACATGGGGTTTCAAATAATATAATAAACCTGTAATCATCAATCGATCTCAGAATACCCATAACAAGTATTTTTTTTCGTGTTTTTCTATACCCAATGCATCAAATATTTAGTTTTCATTTTAGGGGTGAAATAGACAGTGGCCTTTTTTCTTGTTATTGGCGTTTTGATACACCCTTTTCTCTTTACGCGCGTACATCGAACGACTGTGAAAAACAACCCTTTTACGTGCTTTTGGGCATGGTGTCCACCTTCCAGTGGAAGTGCCTCCCCCATCCCCCCCCCCCCGATAAAATGCCTTTATTGCACGAAATCTTTAATGATAGGGATTATCCGAACGGTTTCTTTTGTTCTCATCTCCGATGAAAAGACAGGAAATGCTTTCATGCTTTTGAAATTTTAGAACCCAAGCTGCGCTCAGGTCATCACTTATATTGTGTGGTGACTTGCAAAATGGTGAATAAAGTTTGAGAAAACACGCTTTTTTTCATAACCTTACTCCCGGATTTTATTCAGAATTAGGCGGATGATACATACATGCATGATACTGATAATGAAAAATAAGGAAACATAATGAAATCCATATAAAACTTATGAACGTGTAAGAAGTAAAAGAAAGAAAGCGAAATGAAGTTTGAGAAAACACGCTATTTCTTACCTTACACGCTAGTCATTACCTTACTCCAAGATTTTATTGAGAATTAGGCGGAGGATGGACGCATGATACTGACAATGAAAAATAATGTCTGTATGTCTTGTATTATCTATGTTATATGTCTATTTTACAACTTTGTACTTATTACGAATGCAGAAGAAAATAAATAAACAAACAAATTTTCATTCAATGTCTACTGAGAAGAAATATTGCCCCCCCCCCCTCCCCGGCAAAGGGTCATCAACTCTAAACGTTGTGTCTACCTTTTTGACGAAAAATTATTTGGGGCACATTTGGCACATGTTTATTATTGGGTCAGTTCGAAAAAAATCATTTGGGACCCAGCACCCGACCTGCCATCTGGTTCCGCTGGTATACAGCTTGTATTATAATTCATTATTGTTGGGAGGATCATTTCTTTGAGCTCTACTTCAGATTTTTATTCTAAATGAAACCTCATTTTATGTTTACATATTTTCAACTACGGGTGATATATAAATACACATATTATATATATCTGTATATATATATATATATATATATATATATATATATATATATATATATATATATAATTGGTAGCTAAAATTAATCTCAAAACAATGGTGATCATTTACAATTCTCTTTTCTTATATATAATTATACCAAGTAGGCATCTCGTGGGACTTAGGCCTATAGTCTGCTTGAAAAGCTTGAATCAGCCATTGCATACCCAGTAAAAGCTACACTTCTTTATAGTTAGATTATATGCCCTTGCTTGATGGCTTTCCAGAAAGCCAAGGCCTATTTACGTGCACACTATACATAATAGTTTGCTTTGAAAGAGTGGATCGGAGAGTGTATTCAAGATTATTGATTTAGGGGGCAGACAATCCCTCGTAAGCTTCGCCAACCTCTAAAACTTCACATCCTGCTCATTGTAAAAAAAGTTGAGAAGGTGCGTGAGTTGAGTGCTGTCTGGATTGTTACCTCGAATGTTTACAAAAGCGAGAACAAAAGTCGGATTACTCCGTCTGTAGAGGCTTTTATTTATAGATTTTGCCTTTTATTTCTGATAATGATAATGATAATGAAAATGATAATGTCAATGATATTGATAATAATAATTATGATGTTGCTGCTGCTGCTGCTGAATATTATTATGATTGCTTTTATTATTATAGTTATTATTATCATTGTTATAATCATTATCATCATCATCATCATTATCATCATCGTTATTGCTGTTCTTGTCGAAGAGTTCGGAATATTTTGGTCCTTTTTCTTTTCCCTCCCTTTCTAAAAAAATCTCTTTCTTATTTCAACAATTTTTCTTGTTTCTCTCCAATCATTTTCCGATTTGCAAGGGATGTCGAGGAGTATAAATTTACACGTAATTTGCACTAGAGGTGTTGTGGCTCAGTGGATAAGTCTCCGGACTTTGAACCCCAAGATCCGTGGTTCGAATCCCTGCAGCGGCACTAATGTCCTTTGGCAAGACATGAATCTACATTTGCCACGTCTTTCGAATGGTGACGTTAAAGGTCGGTCCCAGACGTAAAAAATCAGAATTGATTGATACACGTCTGTAAAAACCCAATTCACCCCCAAAGACCATTCATGCACGTTGTCATGTTTGTATGTAGGCCTAATGGTACATTTTCTTGCTCATAGTTCTGTCAGCTTCGCTCCAAACCATAAACACTAATACTCGGTGGAAAGAAACGAAAATGGAAAGCACTTATTTGAAAATCAACTCGAATGTAAGAGAAGAGTTTGCGCTGGTGCTCCATGCAGTGACGGAGCTTCGAGTGGCGGCGTCAGGCTGTTTTGAGGGGCAAGATGAGATCATGCATTATTTTTTTTCCATTAAATCACAAGCATAAATTAGGGAAATACGACCATGACTTTTAAAAAAAATCTTTTACACTCTTCCTTCTCATTTTTCCCTTTTCTTCCGCTTTTCTTCCACTTTTCTTCATTTCCTCCCCCTTATTTCCTTTTCTTCACTGCCTTGGGGGAAAAACCCAAAGGGGTGGTCGCTCGCCTCCCTGTAGCGTTGCCCCTGCTATAAAGTGGCAATTGATCCAATTTGCATAAAATATGCTAATAAACTATGAAAATTTAAAAATGTGTGCAAAACCCATAAACGTACGAGTCGACGGGGGGAGGGGGGGGGGGGGGCTTGAGGTGTGCATCCCCTCCCCGACACATTTGTCAAGCACTAATACTCGGCAGGCTCTGTTTGTTTTGGTTTGTTATTTCGATTTTTTTACAAGTCATTGTTTTTGTTGTGCTTTTTTTTGGGGGGGGGCACGGCACATGATAATCAGCAAAGCCCTCCACGCCTCCTAAATAAAATTTAGCCCGTGTGTAATTGTGCACAAGCCTACTCCAACTGGTCAGTTCTTGGTATGAGAGCATGGATCACTCTTCGAGTCGAGTTCTACATTGGAAATAATTAGTTCATGAAACGCTTTTCTACCTCCAAATCGCTGTCATTTGAATACAAATTAAACTTTACAGTCGAGGAAAGGGATATTTCCTATCTCTCTCTCTCTCTCTCTCTTCACTTTTCTTTGTCCTTTTTTCTCTTCTTTCTTGTCTTTCCCCATTTTTTCTCCTTATTTTTCTCTTTTATCTTCTCTTTACTTTTTCTTTTTCTTCTTGTTTTTCCTCCTTTTTTTCTGTTCTGTTCTGTTCTGTTCTCTTTTATTTTTTTCTTTGCTTTTCTTTTTTCCTATCCCCCCCCCCCTTCTCTCTCTCTCTCTCTGGAAAGAAAACGTAAAAAGGGGATGTGGATTCTCATGGAAACAGTGGAAAAACCCAAGGTTGCAAGATTTATTCGGGAAATAGTAAATTTGCTAGGATTGTCTCAAGACTAAACTTTCAATCAGGGTCTGTTACTGGACAAAGTGAAAGTGCGGCACAAAGTGTATTTTGATATGAGGGAGTAGGGTCGGCGGAACCTCCCACCGCCAGATAATTTGGAGAAAATCGTTCCCCCATTTTTTTTTTTTTTTTTTTTTTTTTTGCTTGTCTAAAAATTTTCATACTGGCCACCCCCCAACTTTCTTTTTTCTTTCACATCCACTCTCACTCCCCATGGCCATCCCTCTATGTATCGCTTTTCATTCTTTTCAACCCCCTTTTTTTTCTTTTCACCCCCCTCTATGTATCGCTTTTCATTCCTTTCAACCCAACTTTTTTCTTCTTTACTCTTTTTGTTTCCTCTTTGTTTTTCTTTCATATCCACTCTCTTTCTCCGCCCCCCCCCCCATGCCTATCCCTCTATGTATCGCTTTTCATTCTTCACAACCCCCCTTTTTTTCTTCTTGTACTCTTTTGTTTCAATACCAAAAGTTCAAAGTTCAAATTCTACTTCCTGAAATTTGCTCTGTCGTCAGTTCAAACTCAAGTCGTCAGCAAAGTCAAATTATAGATAATTATAGATAATTATAACACAAAAACAATACCCCAAACCTCGATGAAAATATTCTGAATCTAACATTCAATATAAATTATGTAAACTAAAATGTATGGTGGCAATGGAGAGTCAGCGTTCGCATATCAGTGAGGTACAGAAATAAAGCCATAATAAAGCCCGGCACGCGAGGTTTTCGATCGATCTAATTTGCATAGAATATGCAAATACGAAAGAGCGAGCGTGAGATCGAGGGTAGCGTAATTCATATGGAAATTAGAAAGAGCGTGCCTATTCTGATTGGTCGGTTCTCGGCGGAGATCATGAACGTTGCTATGCGCACTCTTCGACTCGAGTTCGATTGGAAATGTGTTTTATAAACTGTGTTTTCTACCCCAAATCGTTAATTTTTCACATTAAAACAAAGCAAACCACTTCGTAAAATCTTTGATCAATCGAATTATCAAGGATTTATGTTCATCCATGAAGTAATGAGTTAGGTAGAAGGTATGAAAGTGGGCTTGTCTCTCCGATTTTCTCAGCCCGCATATATGCGGGCTCAGTCCACGAGTGGAGAAAACTCAGCCCGCATATATGCGGGCTCAGTCCGGAACGGGTTAAGACCACATGAGATACCTTATCTTGTTTATAACAATAAAAACTTACATATATTTAAAACTTCAGTCTTAGTTAGGACTACCCCCTGAAAAACCAACAAAAAATTAGATTATCGCGGCTAATCGAGAAAAATTTTGATGAAAATATTTTCGGCCCCCCCCCCCCCCATTGGCGAAAGCTGGATCCGCCCCAGGAGGTCATAGACCATGTACAGCACAAAGTATCAGGCGCAATTTCAAATATGATTACTTGACGATTTCGATACGAAATATTCATCATAAATCTAGATCTAGTACATTAATATACACTTTTCTTTGTAGAATAATGAAATCGCCGCTCAATATCGATGATTCTGATGATCACTAAAACAGAAAAGCCTACGTGGAACAGTGTATTATAATATTGCCTCGAAAATTACCGAACATTTGATGGAATTCCGTGCTTCTATCGCTCATTTCTCAGCACTTTTACGATTTTCTTTCACAGGGCTATTTGGCAAATATTTTTCATTTATACAAACAAACACTTCGTTGGTAAATTTCATTTGATTCTGATCGAACTTGATTTTCAGATCGTTACCACAATTTGTATTTATCTTCAATTCCGAACATGACGTTTATACGTTAAATCAAGTATCAAACTAAAGTATAACTTATATGAACTTATACTTTAGTCTACTATAATTATGATGTTTATATGTTGTACTCTCATACCCCGAGAGGGGATCGATAAGGTGAATAAAATGTAAATCTAAATCAGGGGTGGATCCAGCCTCCGCCAATGGGGGGGGGGGGTGAATATTGTTTTACCCATATTTCCCCGATCGGCCGTTCAAAAATGATTTTTGTTTATTTCTTTGAATTGGTTTTCCCAATGGCGTAATGATCATTTAAGTTATTTTCCAAGTCTTCCCCTCATCTTATTCAATCGCCTTCCTCCTATGTTTCCCCTTCTTTTTTCTCCTCTCTTTTCAATTCTTTTCCTTTCCCTCTTTGTTTCCCTTTTTTGCTCCGCCAATAGGGGGGGGGGGGGAGGGGCGGGACCTATGTAAATGTAAATCCAACTAAGAATTGGGTCTACACAGCATAATGTCTAGAGGTCAGGGGCGGATATCCATGACAGGGAGGGGAGGTTTTGCTTTCAAGGGGGGGGCGACGTTTTACATTACAAACGTGCCTCTCATAAAGGGCGGCTCCCCCCTCCCCCTGAATCCCCAAGTGATCGAAGGGTACCGGAAATTTGAGGATGCTAATTAATTCATGGCATGCAATTTTCGAAATGGACGACCACAATTTTGTAAATGTCCAGCGTACTCTCATTCCGAAGACGCAAGTCATGAATTTTGGAGAAAAAACATCGCCCCCCCCCCCCCACCTGATCACGGCCTCTGCGAAAACACAACTCTGCTCTCTTGTGAATATTGATTTCGATGCAGAGGCAGAAATCGGGATGCGCACGCATTTGGTCAAACAACAAGAATATAAATCGATGACAGTCGTTTTTAAGACAATCGCATAATGATGTCGAGGGACATGGAATCGCTCAACTGGAGAACACCTTTTCAAGTGGCGAAACGCTATCTGTAAAAAGCACCGCCTACTGGTGGCTACGGCATGGTCTTCTGTTTCGTGTGAAATGAAATCGACGGGTTGGTTCCCCACAGCCATGCCAATCGGGCGGAACGATATCATATAGGTACAAGAACTCATGGGCAATGGCAGAGCCAGGGAAGCGATCTGCAGAAAAGAGGGTTTCCTTTTTGCAATTACCCCTCTCCATTTTTGTCACCTGTCTTTCTTATTAATCTTTTCACCTCCTCATTTCTTTATCCCTTCCCCTTGTCATGTTTCCTTGCATTAATTCTTCTTCCTTTATCTTTGAATCTTTAATCCATTTTTTCCGTCGCCGCAAATAGGCCCGCTTCTACCTCAATAATCATGTTTCTTTTGTTATCTTTCCTATCCTTATAATTACTGATGTGGTATCAGTGTTTTAGGTTCCTACGTTAGCAATTCGATAACTATATTTTTTCGGTACACGATTTTCCCTTTCTCTTTCTATTTTTTTTTCTTAAATCTTAGTAGTTATTTCTATTGTTTTCTCTCAATTTCTTTTTACCTATTTTCCTTCCTTTTTATTCACTTATTTTGCTCTGTTTATTTTTCATGAAATATTGCTAGAAGGGGTTGGCAATCAGATTAAAGTTTCGGCCAATTCAACTCTGAGCTTTTATAGGCTTCATTTTTCTTCATTCTCTTCTTGTTACCTGAATGAACAAAGAATAAAGAACCGTTTCAGCATGGCCACTGCATCTCTTCCCATCTGTTCCCCTTTCACTCTAATTTCCCTTCCCCCTTTATCCCCCCCCCCCCATCGTCCACCAGCTCTCTCTACTCCTTTCCCTTTATTTTCAGTCTTTATCCATTTCCATATTATTTTGTCCTCCCTCTCCCGTTGATTGTCGATCCTAAATTTCTTCCCCTCTCAAATTTTCTGTTTTTTTTCTCTATTTCAACTGTTTTTCTGCATATTTTTGTTCACCCTTCCCCTTCTTCCATCCCAATATTATTTTCTTATTTCTCTCTGTTTCCCCTTGATTTTTCCCCTATGACTTCTTAGTTTTCTTTTTCTTTTCACTTTCGCTCTTGGTCCCGCTTCTTTAAAACAAGGAGATAAAAAGTTAAGAGACAATATGTTATCCCGGAGAAATGGTTGCCCGTCCAAAAATTGAAGAAACTATCAAAAACATTTTCTAATAAATCTTTCATCAATCTACGCGTAATAGTGTCAAGCTGTTCCGGTCATATTTATTTTATCATTCTATTTCCTTCTGTTTTTTTTATTTTGGAAAGGGGGGAGGGGGGCTCCCGACACTTGTTTCAGACGCGAGTAATAATGAATATTACAAATTGACTTGAATCCTGCGAATGGCTTGGGCCTACGAAACGAAAATGTGTGGAATCTTATTTTCCCACCTAAAATATCATGAATTGACTCTCTTCCAATTGCAAAAAAGAGGTTTTCATGGTTATTGCAGCAAATTCGAAAGATCAATAACGATTTATGAAACGTGCGTGATGTTTTATTAAGCTACCGTGACTTTTATGAATGCACCAGAACTTCCATTACAGACAAGATAGATGCGAACCACAGTTCAGAACAGAGACCCGAACTCTCCGATCTGACAGTCAATATGAAGGCACGCATTTTTTGGTCGTAGAGGGAGCTATTTAGAATAGATTCTTCGGTCTTTCGACAGAAATTAAGACTTGCAGGAAAGACGAACAAAAGAACGGTGGCATCAATGGGCCTTTGATGGCGGCCGTTCCTTTGAAGAGAAGGGAACGTTGAGCGGGAAAGCCGAAGGGAAAACCCGGATGCAGTAAGAACGCTATAGAACGGTGCATGGACTTTTGACAAGCTGCCATAGCCAAGGCCTATTTACATGCACACTATTCACAATAGTTTGCTTTGAAAGGGTGGATCGGAGAGTGTATTCAAGATTATTGATTTAGGGGGCAGACAATCCCTCGTAAGCTTCGCCAACCTCTAAAACTTCACATCCTGCTCATTGTAAAAAAGTTGAGAAGGTGCGTGAGTTGAGCGCTGTCTGGATTGTTACCTTGAATGTTTACAAAAGCGAGAACAAAAGTCGGATTACTCCGTCTGTAGAGGCTTTTATTTATAGATTTTGCCTTTCATTTGTAGCAAAATAGTGTATCCATGACCTTGCAAGAACTTGGAAACAACACACTGATTTGAAACACAATGAGTTAAGAAAAAAGGGAATGATTGATATGATTGATATATATATACATATTCATCACCAGGGGCATGTATGTTGGAGGGGGTGGACGAGGGAAGAACCAAGATTATCAGTAAAATGATAAGGGAATTATACATTATACAGTTATATTACCAAGATCTCTCTTTTTTTCTTTTTGGTCCTCTGACTACACTCTCTTTATCCCCAACCCCTTCTTTTCCTTTCACCTAAATTACACTCCGTTGATCTGAAGTTTAATTCATAAAGAGAATTTTGAACTTCACACCATAACGTCATTCTGTTATTATCATTATCATTATCATCATCCTTATTTTTTATTAATTCGTTTTTTTCTCCACACTCAAACTATGCAATAAAATAAACAAATGTAAGCCCCCCCCCCCCCCCGGAGCCTCGATGATTAATTTTTGCTTGCCCTGCTCCAGGCAACTTGTCAGTGCACCCGGGGAATCATTTTCATTTATTGTGTGTGTGTGTGTGTGTGTGTGTGTGTTTGTCAAGAACGTCAATTTGTTCCATTTTAATTGTATGTGTATCTTTGATTTGCAGAATAAAATGATAATGTCAATGATATTGATAATAATAATTATGATGTTGCTGCTGCTGCTGCTGAATATTATTATAATTGCAATTATTATTATAGTTATTATATAATATTATTATAATTGCTATTATTATTATAGTTATTATTATCATTGTTATAATCATTATCATCATCATCATCATCATTATCATCGTTATTGCTGTTGTTGTCGAAGAGTTTGGAATATTTTGATCCTTTTTCTTTTCCCTCCCTTTCTAAAAATTTCTCTTTCTTATTTCAACAATTTTTCTTGTTTCTCTCCAATCATTTTCCGATTTGTAAGGGATGTCACCCCCAAAGACCATTCATGCACGTTGTCATGTTTGTATGTAGGCCTAATGGTACATTTTCTTGCTCATAGTTCTGTCAGCTTCGCTCCAAACCATAAACACTAATACTCGATGGAAAGAAACGAAAATGGAAAGCACTTATTTGAAAATCAACTCGAAAGTCAGAGAAGAGTTTGCGTTGGTGCTCCATGCAGTGACGGAGCTTCGAGTGGCGGCGTCAGGCTGTTTTGAGGGGCAAGATGAGATCATGCATTAGTTTTTTCCCATGAAATCACAAGCATAAATTAGGGAAATATGACTAAGACTTTTATAAAAACCTTTTTACACTTTTCCTTCTCATTTTTCCCTTTTCTTCCTCTTTTCTTCCACTTTTCTTCATTTCCTCCCTCTTATTTCCTTTTCTTCACTGCCTGGGGGGAAAAATCCAAAGGGGTGGTCGCCCGCCTCCCTGTAGCGTTGCCCCTGCTATAAAGTAGCAATTGATCCAAGTTGCATAAAATACGCTAATTAAACTATGAAAATTTAAAAATGTGTGCAAAACCCATAAACGTACGAGTCGACGGGGGAAGGGGGGGGGGGCTTGAGGTCTGCATCCCCTCCCCGACACGTTTGTCAAGCACTAATACTCGGGCAAGCTCTGTTTGTTTTGGTTTGTTATTTCGATTTTTTAACAAGTCATTGTTTTTGTTTTGCTTTTTTTTGGGGGGGGGGGGACACGGCACATGATAATCAGCAAAAGCCCTCCACGCCTCCTAAATAAAATTTAGCCCGTGTGTCCATGTGCACATGCCTACTCCGACTGGTCAGTTCTTGGTACGAGAGCATGGATCACTCTTCGAGTCGAGTTCTACATTGGAAATAATTAGTTCTTGAAACGCTTTTCTACCTCCAAATCGTTGCCATTTGAATACAAATCAAAACTTTACAGTCGAGGAAAGGGATATTTCCTATATCTCTCTCTCTCTCTCTCTTCTCTTTTCTTTGTCCTTTTTGCTCTTCTTTCTTTTCTTTCCCCATTTTTTCTCCTTATTTTTCTCTTTTATCTTCTCTTTACTTTTTCTTTTTCTTTTTTTTCCTCTCTTTTTTCTGTTCTGTTCTGTTCTGTTCTGTTCTCATTTATTTTTTTCTTTTGAGACTTTCTCTTTTTTGTCTTATTCCCCCCCCCCTCTCTCTCTCTCTGGAAAGAAAAACGTAAAATGGGGATTTGGGTTCTAATGAAAACAGTGGAAAAACCCAAGGTTTCAAGATTTATTCGGGAAATAGTAAATTTGCTAGGATTGTCTCAAAACTAAACTTTCAATCAGGTTCTGTTACTGGACAAAGTGAAAGTGCGGCACAAAGTGTATTTTGATATGAGGGAGTAGGGTCGGCGGAACCTCCCACCCCCAGATAACTTGGAGAAAACCATTCCCCATTTAAAAAAAATTTTTTTTTTTTTTTTTGCTTGTCAAAAAATTTCATACTGGCCACCCCCAACTAAAAAAAAAAACAAAAACAAACGTTCTACCGTTCTCTCTTTCTTTTTTCTTTCACATCCACTCTCACTCCCCATGCCCATCCCTCTATGTATCACTTTTCATTCTTTTCAACCCCCTTTTTTCTTTTCCACCCCCCATTATTTTCAACCCCCCTCTATGTATCGCTTTTCATTCTTTTCAACTCCCCTTTTTTTCTTCTTGTACTCTTTTTGTTTCCTCTTTCTTTTTCTTTCACATCCACTCTCTCTCTCCCCCATGCCCATTACTCTAAGTATCGCTTTTCATTCTTTACAACCCCTATTTTTCTTCTTGTACTCTTTTTGTTTCCTCTTTGTTTTTGGAGAGTCAGCGTTCGCATATCAGTGAGGTACTGAAATAAAGCCATAATAAAACCTGGCACGCGAGGTGGTCGATCGATCTAATTTGCATAGAATATGCAAATACGAAAGAGCGAGCGTGAGATTGAGGGTAGCGTAATTCATATGGAAATTAGAAAGAGTGTGCCTATTCTGATTGGTCGGTTCTCGGCGGAGATCATGAACGTTGCTATGCACACTCTTTGACTCGAGTTCGATTGGAAATGTGTTTTATAAACTGTGTTTTCTACCCCAAATCGTTATCTTTTCACATTAAAACAAAGCAAACCACTTCATAAAATCTTTGATCAATCGAATCATCAAGGATTTATGTTCATCCATGAAGTAATGAGTTAGACAGAAGGTATGAAAGTGGGCTCGTCTCTCCGATTTTCTCAGCCTGCATATATGTTGAAATGGAGGAGATGGGTTGGCTCAGTCAGTAAATTGTCTGCCTGTCGACTTGATCAAACCAAAGATTAATACATCGGCTTTTACTAAACACTCGGGTTGCGGCGCGGCGCGCTGGAAAACACTCGTGTCGTGGCTCGCTGAGCCAATTTTTTTTTTTGTGGTGTCTTCAAATCGGCCCACACGATGGGAAAATTTTATTGAAGCACAGATTTTAGATTATCGACAATATTGAAACATTGCAAATCATGCCTACATGTGTATGTACATCTAAGATTTTCTCTCCTTTCATTTCCGCCTTCATTTCTCTTCAGTGTGATTCTATATTCTTCTGCAATTCATCTCTTCCCCATCTTTCCTCATTTTCTGGTGCATTTTACCACAATTTCCATAAGACCAATGATATTCTCTGTTTCTGTATTTCTTTTCCTTTTTTACCCTTATATATGTGTTCTTTGTTTCCCACAATTCATCTTCTTTTTTTTTCTATTTCCATCCATCCTTGTAATTTCTATTCTATTCAGTTTTATTAACTGTATTTTCATATGTCAGTCTATAACAATAAAATTCTACATTTTATTCTATCCCTTTATTTACCTTCTGTTTTTCTGTCATGTGATTTAGAAAAAAATCTTTATCACTGTTAAACCTGGCCAATAAATTCTTTCAATTTTACACTTTTACTCCTATCATTCCATACTATTCCTTTCTTTCATTGTTTTGTATTCCTATTTTATTAATTTCCCACAGTTCATCTTTGCACTCGTTCCATTCTTCCTCGTTTCCATTCTGTCATACTCTTTCTTTAAAGTTCAGTTTATCTAACTAGTGGTCTTTCTTTCATATTGTCAATCCTAATTCTTGTCTTCTTATTTTTCCATCAGTTAATGAAGAGCAACTTTCAACTTGTCTTTTTTTATAGTAGATTTCCCCCCGAACCCGCCTTGAAGACAATGAAAAAAGGTGTTGTAAAGAAATCGATAATTTTCAATGAAATTTCCCATCGTGTAGGCCGATTTAAGACACCATAAAAAAAAAATTGGCTCAGCGAGCCGCGACCCGAGTGTTTTCCAGCGCGCCGCGCCACGTCGCGACCCGAGTGTTTAGTAAAAGCCAATACATCAAGGGAAGTGTGTGGAAAACCCCAAGTGTCATGACTTTTCAATAAATACAAAAGGAATGGCAGACATTTACATGTAGAGGGATTCAAAAAATCTTTGTAAACTTGAAAATATGATCTCCCATTCAGAGTTGTTGACGTGCTGCTATCAATCCAGGGACGTACTCTCAAAATATGTGGGCGTATCTTTTCAAATACGTTGTAACATGTACAAAGCCTTATTTCTATCGTGAGAACAAAAGTATACATGTACATGTATGCTGCAGGAACAAGATAATGGAATAGATAGATGTACAGGCATGTCAGGCCTGCCAACATTTCAAAATGAGAAAAAGGAGTCCACGAATCACGTGAAAGCCGCAATCCTAACAGTGGGGGTCAACAGGCCCGCCTTAGGGCACAGCCCCTTGAGGGGTCCAGTGGCAATGCTTCAGCAGGGTACATGTACAGTGCAAGGGGGCGGAGCCCCTTAAAGTTTGTATGCTTTGTTATTTAGAGGGTTAAAATCATTAATCTACAGTATAAATACATGTACATCATTTTGAATATTAACAAGATGTACTAATATTTAATATCTTAGGCAATTGTTTTTTTTTTTTAATCAAACAAAAGAACAAAAAAATAGGACTTTGATGACAAAATTTCATAAAACAAAACAAAGATCCAACTTAAACTCAAAACATACAGTAGAGGAGACATGAACATTGTGCAGCCCCCCCCCCCCCCCCAAAAAAAAATCAGTATGGGCCCAAAGGTCTTTTAAATCACAGCTCAGATCCCTGGCACGGCCCCTGCCCTCACCTTTGGCTTAATTGGATAAGCTTGTAAACACAAACTCTCCTCAAATACATATACAGGTAATCACGGTAATAAACTATTTCCACAACTTACAAGTTCACAAGACTCCTCTACCAGCACCCAGCACATTCCATAAATATTTTGATCATATGTAGTCAACCACAGCTAAATTCAAACACCCCAAAAGAAAATTCCAGAGTTGAAAATAAAACTGCAAATGCCTGGGGTGGTATTCTGAACACTGTTTTAAGTTCTGTTGTAACTTCTGTTTTAAGTCACCGACTTACAACACCCCTAAAGCAGTCTTTAAACGGTATTCTGGGAACTGTTTTAACGGTGTTGTAAGTCATCAGAGCCACACCCACCACAAAAATATCATCCAATAGGGAAAGTCGTAAGAGATGGTTCTAAGATGATTCAGCCAATAAGATCGCCCCCCTGGGGAAGGGTTGCGTGAAATGTGTGAACTTATATTCGCGTTGTAAATTGAGCACATTCATTTGCGCTTAGTTTCTTCTTGCTTGAATTTTAAACTGATGCGATGATGTGACAGAATTAGTTGTGCAAAATCATCTCTGATATTATCGCAGACAATTGCCAAATTTCTCCACGCGAGGCAAAAATTCTCTCGAAATGTTGTTTTGGAATATCAGAAAGGTTTACTGGATCTCGTTATCCCCCTCATTGCAACCAAAAACACAATGAGCGTGAAAAATTGCCGCCATGACATACCATATAGAAAGTTAAAACACCTCCCACTCCGTTTTATCTCATGAGCATGAACTGTCCAGTGGAAAAAGTTAAAACAGAAGATAAAACGGTCTTCAGAATACCATGTTATTCCATATGGCATTTTTATGCGCTTGCGCATGATTTGCGCCAAGCATGCAAATTAAAATGCGCGGTTAGAAAGATAAAACAAAAGTTAAAATAAAAGTTGAAACAGAGATAGAACGGTTTTCAGAATACCGATTTGCTAAAACAGACTTAAAACTGAGTTAAAATAGTCTCAGAATACCACCCTCAGTCATGCGAAGACCGATTCATGATGTGCACGCAGTGTACCCACCACACTACCAAGTTATCAGGGTCGCTGGTGCAGGGGAAGAACGCCTGCCATTCCTGCTGGAAAGTGAAATGCAACAGATATTCTTCAAGAATATTTGTCAACTAATCAAACATCGAATAACACATTTTCCCTCACCTGAATCATGAAGAAAAGGGCATTATC
Organism: Echinometra lucunter; assembly: GCA_029962745.1. Lineage (NCBI taxonomy): Eukaryota > Metazoa > Echinodermata > Echinoidea > Camarodonta > Echinometridae > Echinometra > Echinometra lucunter. The sequence goes on from CM057162.1 coordinate 14,217,447, forward strand.
GTGAAATAGGAAACCACCGTTCACTTTCTACAGCAGCGCTTTATTCAGTCACATGCATTGGTTTCCTATTTCCACCTCCATTCTCTTTGTACACAAGTGTGTGCGTCAAATGAACGAGTGGTTACCTAAACCATGATATGGCCAAGAATAGCAATAATAATCCATTTGGAGTCATTTCTGACATTCAGAGTCAGTTTTCAGAGGAAATGCCGGTTAATTGGGCCTGTGATTTCTCGGTTTGCGATCGTACACTGCCATCATGCTCAACATGCACATGGTATAGAGTCATGTCAATGTACACCGTTTGTGCTTAAACACATACTTCGTGTACACTGTACATGTTAGCACAAACAGTCTATACAGTGCGTCCCCCAAAAAAACTTCACACTTTTGAAATGGCTGCCAAATGAAAAATACATGATTCTGGAAGAAAAGGTTTATATGTGTGGATAGCTCATGGACTCAACTTTCATATGAGACCAAAAAGGCCGAAAATAATTCATGCTTGGGTGAGCACTGCTCACTTTTGTATAAAAGGGTATGAAAATTAGGTTGCGCAGGAATTGCACCTTTCAATTTGTGAGAGATGAGTCCTTTGGAGGTTGATATGATGAATTCATGATCAGTTGCAATCAGTTTAGGTTTGCTGAGTGAATTTTATGGTTTATTAAATCAAAATTTTATGCATGAGTGAATGGGAATTGCATTCATTATTGTAGCATTGTACCTTTCCCTGGTAGACTCAGTGGTGTGTTCATGGGAGTCAGGATTGCCGTGGTGGTACATGTTGTAGGGGAGGTGAGATAGGGTAAGACTTTGTTGGGTAGATGTCATCCCCCTCTCTCTCTCTCTCTCTCTCTCTCTTGCTTCCTGTGTGCTGGTGCATATCTTGACAATTCACATTCTTTGGTCTCCACTCCAAAATATCCAAACCACCTTCCCTTATCCCTTATGAAGAAAGCAAGATTGAGCATCGAAGGAGGAGGTGGACATGTGGCCCATTGAACCGTGGAAGCGTCGTGGTCTGGTGGTTCTGACTCTCGTCTTTCAATCAGAGGGTCGTGGGTTCGAATCCCAGCCATGGCGTTAATTTCCTTCAGCAAGAAATTCATCCACATCGTGCTGCACTCAACCCAGGTGAGGTGAATGGGTACCTGGCAGGAATTCATTCCTTGAAATGCTTGCGCGCTGGCGGCTGCCGGGCTAAAGCCAGGGTAATAATATCCAAGTCCTTTGGAAGCGCATAGAGACGTTATATCATAATGTGATATGCGCTATACAAGAACTGTATATTATTATTATTATTAACTAGCAGAATTTGATTTTTAGTTTTCATCATCATTTATTTTCCCCCTTTTTTCTCTTACACGATGGATAAAACAGTTGTAAAATTGAAATAAAAGAAAATCACCTGAAAACAAGGACTGACATGTTCATTTTACCAATTTCTGTTACACTGTACCGTTTTTCTTGTCCGAAACTCAACTGCTAAAATGACTGGTTGGTTGGATAAACTTTGATTGAGTGATTGACTCAATTGATCACTTATGATTAATTATGATTGATCTATTGAATAATTCATTGATTGAAACAGCTGAATGGTGATTGAATGCATGATTGATTAATTGATTGACTGATACATTGATTAGTTGAATGATACCTAAATGTTGATTGACTAACTTACGGTATTGACTGATTGACCGACAGAATGCAATTGACTTCAGGTGTCAGTGGGTGATACCAGTCCCAGTCTACATCATTGGCTGGAGAAAGATCAGAAGGGCTGGATTTCACCACAATGTCCAACAAAAGCAGACAGCAGTGGTTAGAAGACCTGCGATTTGTAAGAATGGTACTCAACGGGTAATCGCCAAATGTGAACCAATGTTTGAAAAATATACGAGGGTCGGTTGCATAGACCCAACGTAAGGAGTGCGCATGCGCACATGACTCAACGGACCGCACTGTGTGTATTGACGTATCACGCGGCGGAAGGCAAGTAACGGTATTTTTGAATTCGCGCAAACGGTCCTCTTAGTTCAGTGTCTCTCGAGACGAAAGCTAATAAAATCGCGGTTTGCGTCTAACTTACAGCTTTCCCTTCCAACTTATGGTTGGTTTCAGGGTTTTTGAGTATAAATACAAGTACTCATACACATGTTTCATCTTATTTTGAGAATTTTTAAAATCAGCTGCTCACAAAGTTAGCCAATGCCTTTAACCTGTTGTTGACCATCTTTTTGTGATTCATTATTTTATGACTCTGGCAAAGTGGATGAAAACCAAACGAAAAATACTCTGACGCTCGACAATACTTCTGAGCCGAATTTATTGCTAAACGACTTAAACGATCAAACGGCTCTTTTTCTGGATTTTGAAGAAATATTTAATGTCAGAGGTCTACATTGTTTACATCTCAATGTAAGATCTACGGTATATTGCATAAGATTTCTGAACTTAGAATTCTTTTTAAAAGTAAAAGTCTGGCAGTCATTGCTTTCACAGACACATGGTTAAATGATTCAATAAATGATGAAGAAATTGATATAGATGGATATAAAGTTGTCCGCCGTGACAGGACTTCAGGACACGGAGGTGGTGTATGTTTATACATAAGAAATTATATCGCGTTCAATATCACTGTTGGTATGCAAACTGAAGACAACGAATCATTACGGATTAATGTCCTTTTACCAAGATCAAGACCAATTGTTGTTGGTGTTTTATATAAACCTCCAAAGAATAACATTTTTATTGAGACTTTGTCAAATTCTTTACAAAACATTAGCAAAGATGATGAAATTATCATTTTAGGGGATATGAATATGTCTACTTCACAATTCTCCATTCTCCAAAAGATATATCGACTTATTGAATCTTAATGGCTTAAGGCGCAAGAGATTTAATATCACATCCGTTCGCACGCATTCGGGATACTCTATTGTTCTGCTAATCCCTGTGACAAATGCGTTCGAACGGTCCCACACTCTCCCGAACGCACGGATTAATTCTAAACAAAGAAGTCAATAGAGAGGCGCTTAAGTACTGCGTTCGGAACGCGCTCGAACAGGATGCGTTCGAACGTTCGACCTATCTTTTTGAGTTGCAAGCCCAATCAGAACAGTGGCCCGGAAATCGGAACACTGCCGCGTTTGCCCGCTCGATTGCCTGGCACAATCGCCGGGGAGATCGTGGTTCCGGCCAAGAGCAGACCGGTAGTTTTATCCCCCAACTCCGCTGACGGGCGACATGTCGCTGTCACACGATGCGTGTCAATAGCTACGATAGTGTGACGCGATCTTCTAAAAGACAACTTTTTTTTCTTACTTTGCCCGTTAATGTTTTTTATCATCGTTATGATTATGATATTTTCATTAATACTTCTGATGTTACCAGTTATATTCAGTGTTACTTAAAGTTATATCACGGGGTGACCTGATTTCGCGCACATTTTAATTTTCTAACATGTCTAAAGAACTCAATTTTCAATCCATAATTTCTCAAGTTTTACCGAAGATTTTGATCAATTGACACCAAGAGAAAGCAAAGTCTTAGACTACAAATGAGCGCAAGAAGAAGACTTATTTACAGAGAGTTCCCGAGATATCGCGATCGCAAAATTCAATGTCGCATTGCATGTGCGCTGGAACTGGGAAAGTTTACAAAAAAAAAAAAAAAAAAAAAAAAAAAACAGCGAGTCCTTATTTCGCGCACGGCAGTTTACAAATGGTTAATACAAAATAGAGATCCATAAAAGGCAAGACGATTGCATCAATAACAAGGCAAAATTCAGTGGAATTAAATGTGATCCTATTTTACTGACAATTATTTTGATGAAATTGCCACTTGATACATTGTGAAATGAGGAATTTTAGACCCTTCTCGGTAGATATATATTTTTTTCGGAACGGACGTAAAATGTGGCAAAATTTGCCGATATTTCATTAATAACTTCCCAATTCCTTCTTCGATTTCAAAGAAAGGTTAGTCTATAGATCCCTACTCTTTCCGTTGGTGCTTATCAGATTTTTCAAAATCTTTCCTAGTTTGAGATATGGCCCGGTACGCGAAATATGGACATGCGCGAGATCAGGTCAGACTGCCATACGAGTCATGATAAAGCAGTTCTTCTGCTATCATATGATTTCATACTGTAATTCATTATTTTGTCATTCCGTGTATTTTCAGTTTGATTTCTACTTTTGTTTAATGTTTGTAGCATAACACGGTGAAAAGCAATTATTTCATGTTCATGTTTGTTTCACCGGGATGAGATTTAAGTCATTGACTTGCACACCCCATGACAGAGAAAGAAAGAGAGAGAGAGAGAGAGAGAGAGAGAGCGCGCGCGCGAAACACCAGAGGACAGAAATAAGTGAAAATTTGACAGAAGTCAAATGAATGTTGGCATATGGTTTTAATTATTTTTCATCATAAATAAGTTAATATCTATCCATGCAGTTTCCGGAAAATTTCAGCTTATTTCAAAACAATAAAGAAACTGGAAACTTGAAAAACGAATGTTGCACTAAAATTTCACATCCCTTGAATGTACACTTATAAACGGTTTGGGGAGTACACGCACGTTGAACAGAATGAAATCAGAAAGCGGATCGTAAATTAAGCGAAGTTTATCCAATAGAATCATAATGAAGAGAAAACGATACATGAAACATCAGTTTTCTCGGGCTATTTAAGGTTCACAAAAACTGACGGCGGCCATTCCTGTCAACATGCAACCCGTGTCCCATGCAACCGATAAATGGTGTCATGTTTTAATTTCGACAGTATAGTCACTAACCATCCACTGAAATTAATTAAAGACAATTTGAGAACCTATAGAGAATGATTAATTTTCATAATACGTTTATGCAGAATCAGCTCTTGTCTGATTACTTCTCCATACAATTTACATTTGAATGACCTACCTTCGATATGGTATTGCACGACGAACAATTAGAAGTGTTCCCCTTTTTGGACGCGTGTAGTCTTTCTTTTCATTCATTTCAAAATAATTTCATGACACTGGAAACCCTAGCCTCTACGCCAACGTTGAGAGGTGGGAACAAAAATAGTTTTGACGGGAAAATTCAAGTCGCTTTATTATCGCCGTGGGTGTAGAATAATGCAGTGAGCAGGGACTGATGTAATCAAGTAGGTACGAAGATGCTGCTTAGAACACTCGGGAAAACTTGCAAGGTCTGAAAAGTACGACTAGTTTAACCAGTTGAAAGTTAGTGCGTCTGCTGTTTGTCTGTCATCGCATTATTGTTCTCATGGCAGCGCGCGGTGCCTTTTTATCTTGACTGTTTTTATCGTATGTATCAACAAACTTGTGGCATGCTTGCATTGTGACCGTACACGAACTTTGACCTCTAAGTGCCCCCCCCCCCCCCCGGCCCCCGATATTGAACAATGACCGCCAGCTTCCCAACAGACGTCTTTCGTCTATATACGCATAAGTCTACGGTCAGTCGAACTGCTTACGTAATGTCCGTAATGTTAAGAATAGCAGGCTTACGGGTGATAAAAAGAACCTTGGCCATGACCCACCTATTATGGCTATCACACATACAGAAACAGTACGATATTATTATGATGGTCCCTAGTCGGGGAAGGTTAAACTTAAATCCTTATAATTATCATTTGGTTATATCTAATTACCACACCACACCAATTTTTCTGTTTCTTTAGTTTTATTTGGTTCTTGTACATTTGAAAAATTGTTATTGTTGTCATATCATCATTACTATCATCATCATCATCATAATATCATCATTATCATCGTCATCAAACAACGATGGAGATCAGTATCGTATAAACCATAAACCGCAATATCATGCTAAGAGTAAACAATGTTTTATGCTGACAACATAATTCAAGGAAAATACGAATGCAAAAATAGTTAATGATTTTGTAAATACTCAAAATGTGGAATTTAGGTCATCCACTTTTTTCCAGAATTATGCCTGGACATTAGTGTTGTTTCCGAATTTCCGAACCGAACTGAAAATTCGCGAATTTGCGTTGTCGAAACGAATCCTGCCGAATCCGAATTTTGCTGCTTGATTCGGAAGATTCGGAAGATTCGGGAACTCCAGCATTCAGTTGAACATGTTTTTAATTTTAATAATTAATTTTCGATCGTGCGTTCATTTTCTCGACATGACAGAGTTCACATAATTTTGCTTCTAACGTACGTTCGTTTGAAAACATTACGGAGTTTGAATAATTTCTACTACTATCGTAAGTTTGTTTTTAGACATGACGGAGTTTAAATAATTTCTATTTCTATCGTGCGTTCATTTTCTAGACATGACGGAGTTTATATAATTTTTGCTTCTATCGTACATTCGTTTTTAAACATAAAGGAGTTTGAATAATTTCTACTACTATCGTAAGTTTGCTTTTAAAGATGACGGAGTTTGGATAATTTCTGTTTCTAACGTGCGTTGATTTTCTAGACATGACGGCGTTTGAATAATTTTTGCTTCTTACGTACATTGTACGTTCGTTTCAAAACATTAAGAAGTTTGAATAATTAATTTTTGATCGTGCGTTCATTTTCTAGACGTGACGGAGTTTAAATAATTTTTGCTTCTAACGTACGTTCGTTTTAAAACATTACGGAGTTGAAATAATTAATTTTCGATCGTGCGTTCATTTTCTAGACATGACGGAGTTTATATAATTTTTGCTTCTATCGTACGTTCGTTTTAAAACATTAAGAAGTTTGAATAATTTCTACTACTATCGTAAGTTTGCTTTTAAAGATGACGGAGTTTGGATAATTTCTGTTTCTAACGTGCGTTCATTTTCTAGACATGACGGCGTTTGAATAATTTTTGCTTCTTACGTACGTTCGTTTCAAAACATTAAGAAGTTTGAATAATTAATTTTTGATCGTGCGTTCATTTTCTAGACGTGACGGAGTTTAAATAATTTTTGCTTCTAACGTGCGTTCATTTTCTAGACATGACGGAGTTTAGATAATTTTTGCTTCTATCGTACGTTCGTTTTTAAACATAATGGAGTTTGAATAATTTCTACTACTATCGTAAGTTTGTTTTTAAACATGACGGAGTTTGAATAATTTCTATTTCTATCGTGCGTTCATTTTCTAGACATGACGGAGTTTGAACAATTCTTGCTTCTATCGTACGTTCGTTTTTGAACATAATGGAGTTTAAATAATTTCTACTACCATCTTAAGTTTTTTTTTTATCATTCCGGAATTTAAATAATTTCTGTTTCTTACGTGCGTTCATTTTCTAGACATAACGGAGTTTCAAAGATTTTTGCCTCTATCGTACGTTCATTTCTAAACATAATGGAGTTTGAATAATTTCTGCTTCTATTATAAGTTTGTTTTTAAAGATGACGGAGTTTGAATAATTTCTATTTGAACAACGAATCAAGATCGCGCATCCCCGCGCTTCGCATGTTAAAGAAGAAAAAGGAAGTCAAAACAAAAAAACACGCATGTTTCCGACTTTTTATTTCAAACAAATAAAAATAATTCCGAATCCGAATCGAAACGAATTTCGGGAAGAAAAATCTGCAACGAATCCGAATCGAATCCGAATATACACATACAAAACTTGTCAAAAACGATGTGCATGTAAATGAATATGAAATATTTAGTACACATAAAACAAAAGAAATTAAATTTATTATTATTTTTGTTACACACTCGTGGAAAGAAATTACAAGTCTGCTGGGGAAAGAAGTGTGTCGTAGTTCCACATTCAGAAAAAAGAATACTGTAAATAATATAAAGTTAAATCGTATGTAGAAGATTTGAAACACATGGGAAGATTTATTGGACTTTTGAAGAAGAAAAAAAAAACCCAGCAAAATTACAAGAAGAGAGGGGAGCAACTGGCAGTTTAACGAGGCCAGAAATTACTGCGGAGGGACCGATTCGGTGTGAATACGCAGACAGAATTTGATACGGTGTAACACATGGGTAACTTGCCCACTTTGAATGAGTTTGAAACGGCTCTACATCGGGAAAGGCGCTCCGTAGCAATTTCGCAGCAAATTTGAAAACCAGTAAGTATATATGCGGTACGCGGCATAAGAATTAACATTTTTATTGCAATGTTTTAATTTCAGTAAACTTAACTTAACTAAACTTCGAACGGAACGCTGACCCGTTTGAGATCCGAAGAGTTCAGGGAACTATTATGAAATGTAAAAGAATGTTATGTCGCGTTCGCCAAATGATATCTAGCGAAGTTTAGCGCTCCTAGAATACATCGTTAATCCGACCGTTCGCACGCATTCAATGATTATCGATCGGACCGTTCGCTATTGCCGTTCGGTCGCATTTTCTTTTGGCGATCAGACAATGAAATCTAGGGCACTTCCTGACTGCTTCACTGGGTGCGTTCCGAACCCGTTCGAACGGGGCCTATTGTCCTTATTTTTAATCCGCGTTCAGAACGGGATCGTACGGTAGCTGGAATAAATCTCTTGTGCCTAAGTCAACTCATTGATGAACCATCGCAAGTCATACCAACTTGTTCATCTCTGCTAGATGATGTAATCTGTAGTATTAAAAGGAAAATAAAATTAGCCAGCACGGTGTAATTGATCTTGGTACATGTATTAGTGACCATTCCTTCACTTTTTGCACAAGAAAAAGTACTAAAATTGCAATTGGTCACCACAGAACACCTACGTTAAGATCTTTGAAAAGATACAACGAAGAAACATTCGATACCCAACTATCTTTCTTTGACTGGTCACTGATAACTAATTGTACAGATGTAATTAAAGCATGGTCGAATTTTCAAAATGAATTTATTTCAACTTTAAACATGCTTGCACCACGGAAACAGGTTAGGATAAAGCAAAGAACAGAAATCTGGATGAACAAAGAAATTTTGTCCCCTTATTAGAGAGAGGAACGCAGCTTACAAAGAAAATGAATTTATTTCAACTTTATACATGCTTGCACCACGGAAACAGGTTAGGATAAAGCAAAGAACAGAAATCTGGATGAACAAAGAAATTTTGTCCCCTTATTAAAGAGAGAAACGCAGCTTACAAGAAAATGAAGAAAAACACAAAAGACGAAATGCTCTCTAAATCATATCGAGCATTACAAAATTCAGTTCAAAGAAAAGTAAGGAAGGCCAAGCTCGAGCACTTGCAAAACCTGATTGAAGAAAACAAACAAGATTGAAGGAGACTCTGGCAGAATTTGAAAAGTTAAGGATTAAAAAATAAGAAAAGTAGAGATCAAGAGACTGTCATAAGTATTGATGGACAAATGTGTCACGATAAAGTGACAGCGTATTACTTTATTCAAATTCTGACCCAAAATATGTTGAGGAAAAACTCTGTGAAGAGCTGTCAATATGTGTTGATTGGATGACAGACAACATTTCTTTACACTTGGGTAAAACAGAAAGCATTTTGTTTTGTAGCAAAGGTAATGTTAAAAACTCAGGTGATTCCAAAGTAGCGTACAAAGATCAAATAATTCAGAGAAAAGAATCTGTAAAGTATTTAGGCATCGAATTAACCAGCTAGGTTTCATTTTTATCTTTAGTAGAATCTATAGTAAAAAGGGCTAACTCCCGTTTGAAATTTTTGTATACAGATACCAATATTGCATGAATTTGCATGCAAGGCGTATACATGTACTATGCTTTGCTCTTATTCAGTGTTTATTTGACTATGCTAACGCTACATGGTATAATAATTTAGGCAAGTCAGATCAAAAGAAACTAGAAATCATTCAAAATAAGATGGCAAGATTCATTCATTGTTTAGGCCCAAGAACACACATTGGCTATAATTATGAGCTCTCTGCAGTCGGTTTACTTATGGCCGCAATTTTTATCTCGTTACAGACTTACATAATTATGATACAAGAAATAGTCACTAGGCCTATAATTTTATCTTGCCCGAACGAGTAGGCAGTATTGGCACCTGCTTTTATTATAACGCATTCAAATACTGGAAATGCTCTCCCTAATAATATCAAAGCAGTAGAAAACTTTGCACACTTTAAGAAAAAAGATTCAATTGACATGATTTACACAATTGCATGATATGCTTTGGCAAGGCTCGACATTAGCAGTGGCCTGGTGCCACCAAAATTGACTCCCGGGCCACCATTTTTCAACAAGGCGCTTGCGATGTTGTGTCTCGCCCACTTGTGAAAATAACTAGAAATATCGCGATCTGTGATGGCACACAACAGAACTGTATCGAAAGCTCATGTCATAAGAGAGTCTTGCACGTAAACTTTAACCGTTCAACGTTTGACCTGTAATGACCTTTGACCTGACCATGTGACCTCTGACTGGACCATAACATGCAGGTCCCCTTAGTGCATCTACAACCCAAGTTTGATAGATAAGTGTCACATGGTTGCAGAGTTTTGTGTCATAAGAGAGTCTTGCACGTAAACTTTAATGTTTGACCTGAAACGACCTTTGACCTTACCATGTGACCTATGACTGGACCATAACATGCAGGTCCCCTTAGTGCATCGACAACCCAAGTTTGATAGATAAGTGTCACACGGTTGCAGAGTTTTGAGTCATAAGAGAGTCTTGCACGTAAACTTCAACGTTTGACCTGAAACGACCTTTGACCTTACCATGTGACCTCTGACTGGACCATAACATGCAGGTCCCCTCAGTGCATCTACAACCCAAGTTTGGTTGAAAAGTGAGTCACGGTTGCAAAGTTATGTGTGATAAGAGAGTCTTGCACGTCAACTTTAACATTTGACCTGAAATGACCTTTGACCTTACCATGTGACCTCTGACTGGACAATAAGATGCAGGTCCCCTTAGTGCATCTACAACCCAAGTTTGATTGAACAGTGTCACACAGTTGCAGAGTTTTGTGTCATAAGAGAGTCTTGCACGTAAATTTTAACGTTTGACCTAAAATGACCTTTGACCTTACCATGTGACCTCTGACTAGAGCATAACATGCAGGTCCGCTTAGGGCATCTACAACCCAAGTTTGGTTGAAAAGTGAGTCACGGTTGCAGAGTTTTGTGTCATAAGAGAGTCTTGCACGTAAACTTTAACGTTTGACCTGAAATGACCTTTGACCTTACCATGTGACCTCTGACTGGACCATAACATGCAGGTCCCCTTAGTGCATCTACAACCCAAGTTTGGTTGAAAAGTGAGTCACGGTTGCCAAGTTATCTTCCATAACGTTTGTGACGGACGGACGGACGGACGGACGACGGACGGACGACGGACGGACGACATTTGGATCCCTTAGTCTCGCCTTCACCTCCGGTGGGTGAGACAAAAAGTGATAAGTTCGGTGGCCCGAGTCGGGAAATCAGAAAATTTTAAGTTAACGCGATTTACGTGCGTGTTAATTGTACACATTTAAGCTCCTTCCGCCATCCGAATTGCAAGTCAGTTTCTTCGCGGTTCATCAGCGACGATGCAGTTTGAGTTAGCGCAACATCACTCCAATTGCACCTGGATCTAGTTGCGGTGAGCTAGCCAACCTCAAATGAAAGTTAGATTAGTCTTATGGCAGTATATATAGGCCTCGGTCTGCGGCCATGTGTATTTCCCACGCACCACCCTATTTCGAGTCTAGTACACGATTAAACGTCCGAAAATGTCACTACACGAATAATAGAATTTCTATTGACTACTCGGAAACATAGCTTGAACTTCAGAATGATCCATCAAAAATGCGAAATCATTAATGAAATCAAGAATGTTTCTCTCCATTTCAAAGTTTTAAGGTGTGATGATGTCATTCAGACGCCTTAAATTCACATGAGAATATCTTTTTTGATCAGCAAACTCTTATGTCTCGCGTAGCGAAAACAAGTGTTTTCAATAATATTCGGAAGTTGTAAGCCCTAATGTGTGTGTGTGTGAGAGAGAGTGACTTAGTCGCGCATTGCACCATTGTTCACCACAGCGATATGCACCATAAGTAAGTGAGCTCACTAACGTAATCAAAGATACGCTATCACAGTCAGTGTGACAAAATATTTTTGGAACATAGCAATGAACGAAATGAACGAAAAAAACATTCAACCCATTCCACTTTAGAAATAGACTTTCCATCAAAGTCTAAAACTTTGTTCAATATTTCAATGTTTTTGCAGTCTAATTTTAGCCATTTTACGGAGGTGGATGGACAGAAATCCCTTTAAGAAATAGAAAAATAGTACACAAGATTTTTAGCGAACCTGCCAGCAAACCTGCTTGCCACCAAGGTTCACTTTTTAGCGAACCTGCCAGCCTCCAAGGTTTGCTTTTCAGCAAACCAGACAATAGCCTCCAAGAATCGCTTTTCAGCGAACCCGACAACAGCCTGCAAGGTTCGCTTTTTAGCGAACCTGCAGGTAAGCATGCTGCTTCTGGTTTACATGTATATGTTGTGCACTGAGACGGGTCAGTTGATTTGTAGGCATATGTAAGTGCTTTCTTTCCACAGTATACTGTAATAGTTATATTTTATAATTGCTTGTGAATTAGTTACCTTCTTGCAAATACATGGAACACTTGATACAGACTGCATACATGTATCTGTTTTTGATTTGACACAAGGAAAAGTAATTGTGGAATTTTCCCCCCATCTAGATCCATGCCCACCACATGACTTGTATCTCGGAGCCTGCCTCGCTGAACAGTGGCCCAGTCTCCATGAATCCATGTTCACTTTTTAGCTAAGAAACAAAGATGAATAATTGTATGTAGGCATGTGCATAAAGACATGAATGACAACAAACAATGCAATGATTCTGATATACTTTTTTTGTGAAATATATAAACTGAAAATTAGATTTATTTATTTATTCCTTCAGTGATATTTTCATTTTCCTTATGCAGATTCAAGTGATCATTGCTTTCCAGTAACCCTTGTAAAAAATGGTATAACTTGGATGTGAAATAAAACATCAACTGTGTGTTTCCAACAAAAAAAAGGGCAGCTGAGAACAATTGCCTTTCTTGTACATTGTAGCTCAGGGTTTTGCTAAGATTTCTCTGCCATCTTTAAATTTTATGCTATTGCCCTGTAGATAATTTTAATCATATACATACTCTTTGTATATTAAAACATGTTGAACTGCATTGGATGCAGTTGCTTACCATGAGATCAGTGATCTCCTCTTTGTCATTTCTTTTGACTTTCTACTCCCATTGAAAGGATTCAGTCAGTCCTACCACTTTAGCAATCTTGCTTCTCATTGCTTTAGCCTGTAGTTCTTATTTTTTCTCTTTCTATCTCTTCAGTTCTGCTTCCTTTCTTAACTTAGCAGTGGATGATTGACCATTGTAAGCAAGCTCAAATATGCTCAATTTCACCCATATGTCAGATGATGTACATATACATACATACACCTATCCCACATGTAGCTGGATTCCTGAGTTCCTGAGTTGGTGGGATGATCTAAGTCTTGAATACAGAGTTTCTGTGTTTCCTATTCTTACAGAGGATAACCAGTAGGATTACTCTCTTATGCTGCCATGTTTGCATAATAGTTTATTTAAAGAGGATAAGTAAAGAGACATGATGCAGAGTTGAGAGTGTGCAACAATACAGTACATGCATGTACATGTAAAGTGCAACTTTGCCTTATTTTCAGATTGACTGTTCAAAATAAAGGGAGAAGTAAAATGTTCACATACACTAGAGCTCCATAGTCATCCCAACACTCTTTTGCCACTGTTAACTACTTCTGTGCATTCCAACTAGAAAAGCTTCTGTACACTGATTTAGATCAGAAGAATTCAAGTACCCCTACTCCTTCCCCCCTCCCCTCCAAAAAACCAACAATCATGCAGCTCAAACTATCAGTACTGAATTACGCTGCTGTTTAATAAACACTCCTGTGCGAAAAGTCATACACCACAGTGACTGTAACTCCTCTGACTTATCTTTAAACTTTTTGTACCTGCTCAAAAGATAGATATATATATTGAATGACAATAAACTGCAACTAAGGTTAACTCCCTTCTTGTGAAACTAGTCTTCATTGTAAACCGAGGTTCACAGTTGCTAATCTCTAATGATTTTGAAATCAATGCTTTATTATTACCCTTTTTTTGCAATATAAGATACATACATGTGTATTTGTGGTGATGCAGAATCTGAGAATTTGACAAAGTTGCTCTATACTGTGTATCTACATCACTCAACTCAGATATCCCAACCACATCGGGTTTGTTTACTTATCTTCTTTGAAGCTTCCATCAGTTTTGCTTCATCAATATCCTGAAAGGCACAACTTGAAAACAGGACTGTTCAATAAATTTTGATGCCAGTACCTAGAACGAGAGTAAACGCATTTCTTCGATGTACATGTATATAAGTGTAATTGTCGTAATTCAACTTTTCTAGTTAAACCACTGTGTGTCACTTCATCAGTGTTACAAAACACTTCATCATCTTGACTCATTGTTAAATCTATTGAATTCTTCTGATCTAAATCAATGTATAGATTGGAGATACGAAGGTCCTTGGTTCAAACCCTAACATGGCACCTGTGTGCCACTGTCCACTCAGGTGTTGGGGCTACTGGAAGGAAGGAATACCAGCCTGATTCGATTTGGGGGTATGTAGGTCACAGGTCAAAGGGCATAAACTTATTCAAACTTAAAGACATTGGTTAACATTGTTATGATTTTTAAAAATCTTATTCTGTTAATTGAAAAAGGGATAAACATAAGGGTTATAGTGTAAAAATACCAGAGTGAAAGTTTCAAAGCAAAATTTATCCACAGGAAGTATTTTTAAATATCAAAAATGTTAACCAATGTTTGAAAAATATAAGAGGATCGGTTGCACAGAATAGACATAAGGAGTGCGCATGCGCGTATGACTCACCTTACCATACTGTGTGTATTGGCGTATCACGCGGCGGGAGGCACATAACAGCATTTTCAAATTCAAGCAAAGTGGTCCTCTTAGTGATTGTCTCGTGAGATGAAGGATAATAAAATCGCTGTTTGGGTCTAACTTACACTTTTTCATCCCAAATTATGGTTGGTTTCAGAGTTTTTGAGCACAAATACAAGTACTCGTACACGTGTATCCTCTTAGAGAATATTTTAAATCAGCTACTCAAAAAGTTAACCAATGACTTTAAGGTAAATTTCCCAAATTTAAGGTTTTAACCTTTTTATTGCGATATCTCAAGAAGCATTTGAGGTTTGAACTTCAAATTTGATGCTATATGTGTCACCTTAGGAAGGGGATCTGAATAGATTTGGGGCCTTAAAGTAGGTCAAAGGTCAAGTTGGATAGTAAGGCAGATTAATGCAAGATATGGCATGTTTGAAACTGACACTGAAAATGTTCCTTTTTTCAGGAAAACTTATGTATCACCTGTACATGTAGCTTACCATTAAATTGTACAAAAATGATGTATATTGTATTCATTGCCAAACAAACAGGAAGACTGGAAACTTGAGATAAAAATTATTTGTGTGAATTTCCTGTGGTGGAGAAAAAGGTCTTCCAGGAGAGCATCCCGGGGTTCGGGGGCACTAGACCCCAAAAGTGGTAGGTATGTGCCGCGGGCGAGACAAAAAAACGGGGGCTTTGAAACGGGCTTATTGTGAAAAGGAGGGTCTTCTAAACGGGCTTCGGAACTACAAATGTTTGTGAAACGGGGGTCTTTGGAACGGTTCGCCTGCGTGTGAGTGCGTATGTATCCCTATGTAACGGGCATACGTGCATGCAGCTAGCCCGGCGGCAGGGGCGCCGGGTACACTCGTGCAGAGGCGATTGTCGGACAGCGCTCTGCGGGCCGCTTTTCACCAAAAACGCAGCTCATTGTAGCGGATAAATGCGGCTGGAATGGCGTAACGAAAAATATGCGAAGCTTTGGAACAGATTTCTTTCTTCTTTTTTCTCGATAAGAAGAAATGCTATGCTTTGGAACGGCTTTCTTTGTGCTTTTTCTCAATAAGATAAAAATGCTATGCATTGGAACGGAAATTTGAGTGTAAAAATGGGGTCTTCTCCGCGGCACATACCCACTACGCATTCTAGACTGAGTGCACCCCTCCCTCCCCCCCCCCCCCCCCCCCGGGAGAGCATCATGTTTTCTTTAATAGGTATTCAAACTGAATAGAGGTGTTAGTAAAGTGGTTTAGCCTGTTTAGCAAGGTTTTATTTTGGTATACATGCATATTCTCCAATTGGCCCAGCCCAAGTTATCTTGGCATAGTATTCGATTGGTTAAACACTTGATTGGAGATACGAAGGACCTTGGTTCAAACCCTAACATGGCACCTGGGTCTTATGGCAAGACAGTAATTTAGGTGTGCCACTGTCCACTCAGGTGTTCGGGCTACTGGGAGGAAGGAATGCCAGCCTGATTCGAATTGGGGGTATGTAGGTCACAGGTCAAAGGGCATAAACTTATTCAAAATTAAAGACATTGATTAACATTGTTATGATTTTTAAAAATCTTATTCTGTTACTTGAAAATGGGATAAATATAAGGGTTATAATGTAAAAATACCAGACTGAAAGTTTCAAAGCATAATTTATCCACAGGAAGTATTCTTAAATATCAAAAATGTTAACCAATGTTTGAAAAATATACGAGGGTCGGTTGCACAGAATAGACATAAGGAGTGCGCATGTGCATATGACTCACTTTACCATACTGTGTGTATTGGCATATCACGCGGCGGGAGGCACATAACGGCATTTTCAAATTCAAGCAAAGTGGTCCTCTTAGTGATTGTCTCGTGAGATGAAGGATAATAAAATCGCTGTTTGCGTCGAACTTGCACTTTTTCATTCCAAATTATGGTTGGTTTCAGAGTTTTTGAGCACAAATACAAGTACTCGTACACATGTTTCATCTTAGTTAGAGAATTTTTTTAATCAGCTACTCAAAAAGGTAGCCAATGCTTTTAAGGTAAATTTCCCAAATTTAAGGTTTTAACCTTTTTATTGCGATATCTCAAGAAGCATTCGAGGTTTGAACTTCAAATTTGATGCTATATGTGCCACATTAGGAAGGGGATCTGAATAGATTTGGGGCCTTAAAGTAGGTCAAAGGTCAAGTTGGATAGTAAGGCAGATTAATGCAAGATATGGCATGTTTGAAACTGATACTGAAAATGTTCCTTTTTTCAGGAAAACTTATGTATCACCTGTACATGTAGCTTACCATTAAATTGTACAAAAATGATGTATATTGTATTCATTGCCAAACAAACAGGAAGACTGGAAACTTGAGATAAAAATCATTTGTGTGAATTTCCTGTGGTGGAGAAAAAGGTCTTCCAGGAGAGCATCCCGGGGTTCGGGGGCACTAGACCCCAAAAGTGGTAGGTATGTGCCGCGGGCGAGACAAAAAAACGGGGGCTTTGAAACGGGCTTATTGTGAAAAGGAGGGTCTTCTAAACGGGCTTCGGAACTACAAATGTTTGTGAAAACGGGGGTCTTTGGAACGGTTCGCCTGCGTGTGAGTGCGTATGTATCCCTATGTAACGGGCATACGTGCATGCAGCTAGCCCGGCGGCAGGGGCGCCGGGTACACTCGTGCAGAGGCGATTGTCGGACAGCGCTCTGCGGGCCGCTTTTCACCAAAAACGCAGCTCATTGTAGCGGATAAATGCGGCTGGAATGGCGTAACGAAAAACATGCGAAGCTTTGGAACAGATTTCTTTCTTCTTTTTTCTCGATAAGAAGAAAATGCTGTGCTTTGGAACGGCTTTCTTTGTGCTTTTTCTCAATAAGATAAAAATGCTATGCATTGGAACGGAAATTTGAGTGTAAAAATGGGGTCTTCTCCACGGCACATACCCACTACGCATTCTACACCGAGTGCAACCCTCCCCGTGAGAGCATCATGCTTTCTTTAATAGGTATTCAAACTGAATAGAGGTTTTAGTAAAGTGGTTTAGCCTGTTTAGCAAGGTTTTATTTTGGTATACATGCATATTCTCCAATTGGCCCAGCCCAAGTTATCTTGGCATAGTATTCGATGGGTTAAACACTTGATTGGAGATACGAAGGACCTTGGTTCAAACCCTAACATGGCACCTCGGTCTTATGGCAAGACAGTAATTTAGGTGTGCCACTGTCCACTCAGGTGTTGGGGCTACTGGGAGGAAGGAATGCCAGCCTCATTGGATCTGGGGGTATGTAGGTCACAGGTCAAAGGGCATAAACTTATTCAAAATTAAAGACATTGGTTAACATTGTTATGATTTTTAAAAATCTTATTCTATTACTTGAAAATGGGATAAATATAAGGGTTATAGTGTAAAAATACCAGACTGAAAGTTTCAAAGCATAATTTATCCACAGGAAGTATTCTTAAATATCAAAAATGTTAACAAATCTTTGAAAAATATACGAGGGTCGGTCGCACAGAATAGACATAAGGAGTGCGCATGCGCATATGACTCACCTTACCATACTGTGTGTATTGGCATATCATGCGGCGGGAGGCACATAACGGCATTTTCAAATTCAAGCAAAGTGGTCCTCTTAGTGAATTGTCTCGTGAGATGACGGATAATAAAATCGCTGTTTGCGTCGAACTTGCACTTTTTCATTCCAAATTATGGTTGGTTTCAGAGTTTTTGAGCACAAATACAAGTACTCGTACACATGTTTCATCTTAGTTAGAGAATTTTTTAAATCAGCTACTCAAAAAGGTAGCCAATGCTTTTAAGGTAAATTTCCCAAATTTAAGGTTTTAACCTTTTTATTGCGATATCTCAAGAAGCATTTGAGGTTTGAACTTCAAATTTGATGCTATATGTGCCACATTAGGAAGGGGATCTGAATAGATTTGGGGCCTTAAAGTAGGTCAAAGGTCAAGTTGGGTAGTAAGGCAGATTAATGCAAGATATGGCATGTTTGAAACTGACACTGAAAATGTTCCTTTTTTAAGGAAAAGTTATGTATCACCTGTACATGTAGCTTACCAGTAAATTGTACAAAGAGGATGTATATTGTATTCATTGCCAAACAAACAGGAAGACTGGAAACTTGAGATAAAAATCATTTGTGTGAATTTCCTGTGGTGGAGAAAAAGGTCTTCCAGGAGAGCATCCCGGGGTTTGGGGGCACTAGACCCCAAAAGTGGTAGGTATGTGCCGCGGGCGAGACAAAAAAACGGGGGCTTTGAAACGGGCTTATTGTGAAAAGGAGGGTCTTCTAAACGGGCTTTGGAACTACAAATGTTTGTGAAAACGGGGGTCTTTGGAACGGTTCACCTGCGTGTGAGTGCGTATGTATCC
>CM057162.1:14237184-14247184 GCA_029962745.1 Echinometra lucunter
TATTATTATTATTATTATTATTATGATCTCAACTACTATCTCTTAAGTACACAGTTGAGATCAATCTCAAAGTTGCGATTGATTTTAATCTATCACAACTCTTTGTAAGACAGGCCCTGATTTATAGGTAACAGTTTTTATACTGGAATGATAGATAACAACTACATGCAATATAAAGTGCTCTAAAATTGTCTGGGGTACTTAACCCGTTGAGCCCTATGCCCGAGTCTAGGGGAAGTGTGCATTATACTGAAATCAAATTGTGTTCAACGGGTTAAAACAAGTTCAAAGTTACCAATGCATTATGATGTTTCTGATATTCATGGGAGGAGTTACAACACAAAGCAGTTGCCAATGCCACAGCAGATCAAATGAATGTATACGGTACAGTACTTCAGGTGCAATTTGGATTGTTCAATTTATACCTGTAATATCTGGAAGTAGATGTCCATTGCGTAGTCTCTCTGAGAAGTCACCCAAGTCATTCTCTCGAAGTGCATCTGCCAAAACTTCTCGTTTGTTTGTGTTTGGAGGTTGCTGCTTGACATTCCATTTCATGAATACAGCCATGAATGCACTGGGGTAGTTATTCAACTTCTCAATCAGGATTGCATCCAGGTGTACATAGGGGATTCCTAGAGATACCCCTACAAATGTGTAGTAAGACGGGTGGATGTCACTGGCCAGCTTCAGAAACTCCATTTCACTTATAGTACTGCCACAAAAATAAACAGTTTTAATATGAATTGCTAATACCTCGAAAAAATCTTGTGGATTTGACCACAAAAATCAAATCTAGAACTAAAACCACAGAGCCTGCACATGGGTAAGACCAAATGAGAGTTCTGTATCTGTGAAAAGCGTAAGAGCAATTACTGTTGTGTGAGGAGTGTTCAGCAAGCAATGGTGTTATCATAGGGTTTAGTGTAGCTGATACATTTGCATTTATATTTACACAAAAATTCAACGGAAATTAAGAATGGAACTCTGTCAACATGGCATGCATTTTTTAATGCAAGTCAAACAATATAAAACTATCATAATATCTAATTATTTCTATGTCAATTTTCTTTTTGCTACCAAAACTGTACATATGCCTTAAACTAACAAAGCAAAAGTGCCTTGCATATAAGAGTACTAATCAACAAAATCAATGACCTTGTATTCTCTTTGCTTTCATTTGCATGGGAGAGGGTCATGTGGAAGGACTTTGGGGCTACATAATTTATAGATCCCAATCCAATTCAAAAAGACTGCCAAAATGTTGACTGATAAAAGAGTATCATGGGAGAGAGAGAGAGAGAGAGGTAGGTTAATCTTTTCAGGAAAACACTCATTTTCAAGCCTTTTACTCAAAGCATCATGAAAGTTCACTCATTTCTATTTTTCCATCTTTATCCTGTTTTCTTTTTTTTGGGGGGGGGGGGGGGTAATATTGTGATTACATTATTAATAAGATCTGTGTGCAGAAGGTTTGAAATTACTCAATAGTTTATTCCTATTCATGTGTGTCAATATAACATTTTTGGTACAACATGAAAGAGGAAGAAATGATCTTGACATGAATTATACAAATTCATCATGAAATATTTATTTCGTGAGTAAGTGATGAATGTGATCAGTTTGTCATGGACAGACATTTAAAGAAAAAATCCCCAATTTTTAAAGGCACAGACAAATTAAGTGACAAGGTATCATGGATTACTTTATGGTTTATCATGAAGGGTGTCACTACTAGTATTCTGAGAAGTACACGAGTTTGGTTGTCATGGTTTCCTATTCAAATGCATATCAAAGAAAGGTTCAGGGTCACGGATGGACAAGGTAGAAATTAAGTGTCTGACCTTCTAGTACTCTTTTGCTATTTCTTTCCAAATAAATTGACCTTGTTAAATATTTTCAAGTACAAATGTTAGTCACATAAATTGGCTTCCCTATCATACATTTAGAATTTGAAATTGAACCCTTGATTTTGAATAGATGTCAAAAATGGTGTGTCATGGATGGACATTCTGCTTAAAAAGTGCAATTTTGATCAACACCTATGCTGAAAATCGTTTGGTCTAAAGAAGTCCCCATCTCAGAACTTTGTAAGGAACCATATACATACAATTTGAGATATAAATAAAGTTGGGTGAAGTCTCTCAACATAGGATACCATGAATGTTACCCTGAACTGATCACACTCTGATGGAAAAATTCAGGTTTCCTTCTCTATAAACACACTGTATCTTTCAGGATTGTTGTATACACGATTTCCTGGAAGAAGCACAACACTGCAACATATTGCCAACTGTCACTGAGAGGAGCTAAAATATAAAAGATCTAGAACAGCTACTTATTATCTTATTTATTTACCTTTCTGGAGTGTTTGGACCTGGATTGGTTTCAACGTCACCAGATCTCATCAGGAGAATCATTAGAAGATAGAAATGAAAGAATCCAACCATGGCACTAGATATCATCCTCCTGAAGAATTGCAGTCCATTGGAAAAGCAGGAAGTTGACAGGAATATCTGAAATTGAAAGGATACAAGAGATATATAGAGTTGGATTCTGTTTTATGATGTAAATCTAAGTGACAGGTCAGATAATTTGGGGGATTTTTTAAATGATGATGTAACAAGCTATTAAAGATTAAATCAGTTTAACTGGTTTCCAGTTTATGAACAAGTATTATGTGAGCAAAGAATTCCAAATTTCTAAACAAAGGCAAAAATGAAAATAAAGTAATATCAAAGTCTTACCGATCAAAATGACCATATCAAAATCGAAGAGATTATTTGATCAACGTACAGTATTTTAACCATTCAATAATTCACAATGAGGAGAAATTTTCAACATGCTGATTGTTTCCACCAGGATCTCGAAATATATTAGTGTTAAAACATACTTGTTTGACTTGTCTAACCTTAGTCTTTAGAGGCTGCGCTGTCTCCGCTTGGCTGTCAGCTTGGCCAAAGGTTAAAGAAGAACACTGTTTCCTACACCATTGAAAACACGTCGTCATCAAAGTCAGAAGCATCAGAAGGACTTGAGTAATAGGGGACATGACAACAGGACCTGTGTCAGCAGATGATAGTAGCAGAATGGTCTGAGGAGTACATCTGGGTGTACATAGTGCTTGGGTGGATGGTTGACAGGGTGCCATCTTTGGCTTTCCTTTCTTCACTGACTGGCAAGGTGTTTGATATTGAGTAGCTGGTGGACTGGATGTTGATTTTGACTCTTCTTCCTTTGCTGATTTCCACTGAGTTTGGTCTTGAGTACCTGGTGTACTGGTTGCCAACTTTGGCTTTTCTTCTTTTGATGATATGCATGGTGCTTGGTCTTGATTAGATGGTGGGCTTGCTTTCTTTGCTGATTCACCCAGCACTTGGTCTTGGATAGATGATGGACTGGCTGCTGTCTTTTGCTTGTCTTCCTGTACTGACTGGCATGGTGCTTGGTCTTGAGAAGATGGTGGATGGGCTGCTGTCTTTAGGTTGTCTTCCTTTGCTGATTGGGACAGTGTTTGGTCTTGAGAAGATGGTGGATGGACTGCTGTCTTTAGCTTGTTCTTCTTTCCTGATTGGCACAGTGTTTGGTCTTGAGGAGACGGTGGACTGGCTGCTGTCTTTAGCTTGTCCTTCTTTGCTGATTGGCACAGCGTTTGATCTTGAATAGATTGTGGACTTACTTCCCTCTTTGGGTTTTCTTCCTTTGCTGATTCACTCAGCACTTGGTCTTGGATAGATGATGGGCTGGCTGCCATCTTTGGCTTTTCTTCCTTTGCTGACTGGCAAGGTGTTTGATCTTGAGCAGCTGGTGCGCTGGCTGCAGTCTTTTCCTTTTTAGCTTTCCATCGCTCCAGGAATGTTTGGATCATTTCCTGCTTGTTAATATCTAGAGGGTTTTGGATAAATCTCCCAATCCTGACCCGCCATTCAGTAAGAGAGACAGGCATGATGGAAGCTGAGGCTTAGGCTGCTTTACTTTAAATCACACCAGACCTGCCCATATAGTAGCTGTTAAAATAGAAAAAAAATTCAGTGAGAATAAAAACATCACATTTCAAAAAGGTCATATCAGCAGATCATTGTAATGAATATAGCCTACCAAGGAATGAAGATTTCAAGGTTTATCTGATTTCCTTGGTATACCCCTGCTCATAAAGTTATTCACTAAAATTGGGGATATATATACAGTAGTGTATAATATTTTGGAGAAGACATCAATCCTTTAGTGATCATAGTATTTCAAGTATTACAGAATGTCGTCTGCATGTCATACTATTTGGAAAATAATGTTCCTTTTTATAATGACATTTTCCAGATAGTAAAACTACACGTATTTGTGAAATGTCACAATACACAAAATCTATGCCCAAAATGAAATGGGCATACGACAGCTCAAGTGCAAGGGGAAAAAAATACACGAGGTCTCAGGGCGAATTTGTCTCCAAAATGCCAAAAAGAGCCCTGGAAAACCAAAAACAAAAAAATGAGCCCCTGAAATTCTCATAGTGTCTAATGTTAACTGTAATACAATGTACAAAATTCGGGCCGGTGGGCTTAAATAGTAACCCTGAAATTTATTTTTTTTTTTCCTTGTTAAGTGCGCACCAAGGGCAACACTCACAGTGTCATGGCTACTGCGTTTCTCAATTTCTGATCATTTGCAGTTCATCCGTATACCGTTTTTAGTGCCATGGAGCTTTCGATAAGACATAAACTTGTATGAAATTTAAATATTTTATTTCATTTGACTGATTTACTTAAACACCGTAAAAGCCCGGTTCAGCTACTTATCTGATTTTCAATGGGGCCACAATCAATTGAAAAAAAAAAATTAAAATTGAATATGAATACAAACATCAAACAACAATTACATGCAGAAAATATAAGAAAACAAAATACATGTAAATAAACATAGATCTTAAATAAAAACAAATATACTTTGCCATTTTTCAAGTTCTGGTTAAAACTATGGGACTCAGTGCCTCCAATAGTACCATTCACTTCATGAGGACTGTGCCCCTCAGTGAATAGTACTATTTTGGAGCCGCCCATAATTTTAACCAGAAACTCTCAAGGCAAAGTATATTTGTATATTATTCTAAAAGTATCATGATTATTTGATTTATATTGCTGTGATATTTCCATCATTTTCGCCAAAACAATGATTCACTGTGTGAATAACAATAAAAAAATACCGTAAGCCCATAAAACTGTACTAAAATATCTAAAATCCTGATCTTGCGGGGGGGGGGGGGGGGGAGAGAAGGGGTGGTCACCCCCCCCCCCCAACAAAAAAGTGGGTGGCAAAGCGAATTTTTGCCCCCTCCCCCCCCCAAAAAAAAAAATAGAAAAAGGTGAGAGAATATCATCCATAAGAGAAGCAGACAAGGAACGATGATAAAGAAATGTTAAATCTTCACTTTGTGTTGGAGGATCAGGAGCTCATATTTAATACCCTTTCTTCTTGTTGGTGGCTTTTGTTGCTTTGGAAACCAGTACCTTATCAAAGCCAAATTGTTTGACCATAATTTTTGCCCAGTGATATTTTGTATACATGTCACTTAAGGCGGCTTGTCAAAGGTGTGCGTGCGTCTTTACCTTTATATTCCACGGCGAACCCGCTCAACGTTCCATTGTCCATTTTTCTCTCCTACGGGTCAGTGCTCTTGCCATTCAAGACGGCATCGTGCCCTTTTGCAGCGAAAACGGAAGCGTGCACTTTTATCTTTTCTTTTGACACCCCCGGTTGCGCCCGGTTGGCTCTCCGATAAGATGTTTCTTCATGAGCGCCCTCTATGTCCACGATATCGGAGTTTTATGCAAACTATTAAAAGCCCGATCTCTTGTCACTGATCTGAATATCGTTGTGTCTTTGTATCGGTGTGCGTAGTCCAGTGGGGTATATATTTTCCAAAGTTACGCTTTCACAATTTTTTTGGATAATTTTTCGTTTCGGGTTTCAGTATATGACAAGGTTCAATTAGATTTAGATTTCATTTCTTTAATAGAACAATTAAGATTTAGCCCTTTAGCACGAGCATGTTGTTTTATTTTGAAGAACATACCGTTAAGATATTGAATTTCTGAAAGTAAGTGTTCAGGCGCGGGTAAGATTCTTTTTTTTTATCACACTGAGCCCACACAGTCAGCATTGTCGGGTGAAAAGGAAAAATATGGAATTGTCCTTAACATCTTTGTAAACGAATGCAAAAACCCTCGCAAAAGATGCAATATAAATCATACCTGGGTCCAAATATGATGGCATTTAAATCAACACATTGAAACGCTACTGTGACAAAAAAATAATAATAATACATAAAATGCAAACGTTTTTTGTGGAAAAAAGGCTGAAAACTAAGGGCATTGTTGAAATCCAAATTTGAGCTGAACATAGGCCTATGTTTAATTTAGCCAAAGTGCACATCAATTTTACTCTTACTATACGTATGTTCACAAGCGTATACCTACGGGGGGGGCAGACTACCCCCCCCCCCCCCCCCCCGCTGACGAGCCACAACCCATGCAAGGAACCTATCCCTGCCCCCCCCCCCCCCTGGCGAGAAATTGAAGACCTTTTTTTTTTATTTTACTTGTCAATTTGTTTTTGCTGTGAAATGTCCTTTATATCCTGTTGAGGACTTTTTGGCAATTTTGCCCCCCCCCCCCCCCCCCCGTGGAAAATCCTTGGTACGCCACTGCATTTGTTTTAACATTTAAATTCTAGAAACTTATATATTCACACATAATACAGATGCCGTGCAAGACAAATGAATAAGATATCATTAAATTCAACTTTAAGAAATAAATTGGATGCTCAAGCTGTCATATCGGTAATTATAGCTTAAGTGCACAATTTTTAAATTTCATTGCCCGAAATTCAGAACAAAAAGTACTTTCGTTACTTTGTAAGACCATTACAAACATCTTTACCTTCGAACAAAATCAAAAGCACTTAAAAATAAATATTGAAATTATCAAAGTTAGGTAGTCTTGACCATGAATCGAGTTGAGTATTTATAAAGGAATTATAGCGTCTTCTATTAATCCCATTCTGAACTTTGAATGACCGATGAAAAGTATCACGTGAATTAAAATGCAAATTAACACATTTAAATGACTCCGACATGATATTGGACAGGAAAATCTATACTATCTTTTTACCTGGGATCAGTCTTTATTCTCTTATATAAATTTCCCCTGTGATCTAGAGTGTTCTGTGACCTAGTGTTCTTGATTACCATCCAGGAGCCACAGAACCAAAGGGGTCTGGGGCCGAGGCCTCCACAAGTACCATGATTTTATGCATGGTGATCCCCCTTCAAACCAGTCCGCTGGGGGGGGGGGGGGGCTTAATCATTTCTTTCAATTTTCCTGTTCTACTTACAATATTCAATTTTGTCAACTTAATTCTGATGGTTCCTTTTTTTCATCCAACTTCATTTCTTCCTGTGAATTTTTCTAAATTTTTTCTTCACCTATTTTTTTTTTTAACTTCACGTTTGAATTGTACAATACGTGTATATTGCCGTTGATTTATTCTTTCTATCAAATATCGGAATTAATCTGCAATGTGTGTGTGTCAAATATTGCAAATTAGATTCCCAGTGTCTAAGGTAAACATGATTTACCGACGTAAAGTTAGTAATACGAAAGCCTCTTTGGCCTATAGTTTCCCTTCCAACTTTGTACTTCACCTCTTAATCGTATATATAGCTGCATTCTATAGCTTGCATATTTAAATATGCAAAAAAAATATCAATAAACGTACATGAAATGGTAATACCTCGGTCACATTTGCTCTACGGCGGCCATACGGCGAGTCGAAAAAAGAAACCTATATTTATTAGTAAAGCGGTTTAGCCGAACAATAGTGCAAATTATGACTAATTCAACAGTTTTCCTCCTATGTTTTTTCTCTCCTCTCATTTCCCTTTTCTTTTTTTGTCTTTCTTTCCCCCGTTTTTGCTCCGCCAATAGAGGGGGGGGGGGGGTTAAATAGCTTTTCCCGCCGCATGTGAAGCCTCTCTATTGTTTACAGCCTACTGTGAACTGTGCAACTAATTTAATTTTTGGTGAAATTCCTTCTCTCTTTCTATTTTTTTCCTAAGCGTTTAGATAATATTTTGTTCTTCACTCGTAAGTGGTATACAAATAATGTAAATTACTATTAACGGCGTGCGTTTCCCGATCTCCTTATCGAAATCAATATTAATGAGAGAGCACAATATTGTTCTCGCTCTAATGGAGGGGGGGGGGGTCGGTGTTCTATCAAGCAAAAGACGTAGGCATATATGTGCATAAGTTCATATCATTGGTGTAATGATAAAGAACCTGATGAATTCTGTTTTATAATTATGTCGACGTTATTATAAAGTTAATATGACAATCAATATAATTCAGGCGTACACCGCTTTAACTGCATGGTAACATACATCCAGAAATCGAAATAGCCGATGAATTCAAAATATACGTAGCAGGAATAGCATGCAGTTCGGATGTTAAAGCACTCTAAAATTAGAATAGTCTCGTATTACAAATATCAATTTTGCTAAAAATGCACACAAACTCATAACTTGATAGACTCTGGGGGATGATGTCGTTGATATGAAAATAGCATCGACCTCGATATGCAATAATTTTTTACACTGCATCGGACTTGACAACCTGAAAAATCTTTTCCAAAATTAGATGGCCATCCATTCTCTCTCTTTTTAATCTAAATATAATCTATGTATTTCAGGATCATGATTATGAAAACCCTTTTATAACAAACATGATAAAGGAAAAGCGCGTCTGATGGTTCATTGCCGCATAATATACCAATCATCTTCATTTGTTAATATTTAATCATCAACATTATCACTGATATTATTATTCGAAATATCATGTCCGTTAATATCACTTCAAAGTTATGATTATCATCATCATCATCACCATCATCATTCATTCACTATCGATTTCCAATCGTTCTCCAGTATCAATTTTATATTTACAAATATTTGAAAGATAGTGGTAATGATTATGGTGATGCTGGTATTCATGAACATTAGATCCGTTATGTGAGATAATTTATGCGATTTTACACGCTAATCGCTACTTGATGATGGTGAAAAATCTTTTAAAAAGCACAAAAGAAGTCGGGACAGTAGTTACTGCATACACTATACTACTACAAAAGATTCCCCATCGGGCAAGCCAACGGTCTTTTGAAGTAGGTTCATCTATTGAAATTACGACATAATCACGACAGCCGATATGGGGGATTAAAGTCTGTGAGTGTCTATATCCCATTGTTTCGAAGAAAAAATAATTTAGAGAATAAGAACCGTAAATCAGCTTCTCGCTTCTTGAATTCTAAAATCTGAACGCCACAGAAAATGGTTCAATAAACAATTCCGCTGTAATAAGGTTATACGCTGGCGGATAACTTGAGAAAGATCTTTGCCCTACGATTATGTTACACTCATCTGTGTTTTTCAAAACCATTCTCCAATAACAGCAAGAACAGATGAGTACCATTTATCACGGTGGTTTTGCATGTAGGTCTTTCGCTTATCTAAATTATCGTGGCGGCCATAGGGATTTTAAAAAAAAATAATTATACTTATTTTTGCCAAAGAATCCCCGACAAAAGAATGATAATCAATTGTAGCCCTAGATCAATCTCCAGCATCATTATTAATATTTTTATTATGATTATTGTCATTGTTGTTGTTATAATCGTCATCATCATCATGCATTATTCGGTAATTCATCAAAACTATTACAAGAGAATATAGAAGAAAAATATAAATTTTGAAAAATATATCAATACAAAGAGGGTGTTATACTCTAACAAGTTCAGGCTACCTGGGAATTAAATCGATGCTCGTTTCGTAGACCCGCTTGCTGAGTTATATATGGCCATCACAGTGATATCTCGGGGACCACTGTCATCATGCTCATTACAAGGTGTGTATTTCAAAATGGACCATAAATAAAAATAGTATACCTCGAACTGA
>CM057162.1:14247684-14317945 GCA_029962745.1 Echinometra lucunter
CCTTCAAGAACAGAAAGTATGTTTTTGTGTAAAATACCGTAAAACACTATAAGAGCTTGTAAATCTAGTAGTAGTTAACTTTTGTTGGCATTTTTTATTTTGAATTCTCAGTTTATGGCTGATATGATGTTGTATAGAAGTTAAGCAGTGTATTTACACCATCAACTCATGATTGTGATGTCCCTTGTAAATAATGTACATAATATTCCGGTCGGTTGAGTAGTTCATGGGAGTTTATCCTTGCATTCCTTGCTTTCATATTGTGTAGGGGCAAAGCCTATGTCATGCAATGTGCAAGAATCGTGAGTTGGGTATATGTGGTACGTGTACAAGCCAGTACTTATCATTGAAATTAGAATAGAAATGAGGAGACAAAATAGAGTGGTGTGCTGTTGGAAAGGAGAGAGAGAGAGGGGGATGGATTGCTGTGACTCTGTGAGAAGGAGGGAAAGGAGAGAAGGGGAGAGATGGAGAAAGATGGAGAGAGAGAGAGAGAGAAAGGAAGAGAGGGGATGGCAGGATTGCTGTGACAGAAAGAGTAAGAGGGAAAGGAGAGAAGGGGAGAGAGAGAGAAAGAGAGAGAAAGGGTAGGAAGGAAACAGGAAAGGGAGAGAAGGGAAGAGATTGAGAGAGAGAGAGAGAGAGAGAGAGAGAGAGAGAGAGAGCGTGAAAGAGAGTCGGGGTTTGAGGGGACAGATGATCCCAGTTATTCAGGATGGAAAAATCATAAACTAATACAATATGCAGGTGGCAGACTACACAAACCTTCTTTTTTTATTACTTTTAAAATTTTTATTATTCTTTTTATTTGGGGGGTCATTTTAAAAAAGAAATCAAGAGATAAAAGAAAAGAAGAAGCGGGGGAATCCCCGGCCAGACGCTCCGAGGATTTCAATAGATTCAACCGCGGGGATTCCCTGTTACATCATCTTGGTTTCTTTTTTTTTTTCTTCTTCTTCTTTTCTTTTCTTTTTTTTTTTGTATCTGTGGCACAGACTCCAACGTTAACGCTCCATAATGCTGCTCGAGCACTGTACTGGGCACGGCGCGCGGATCATGCCTGGTACATGTTCTCTGTTCTCTTCCTTCCTGAAATATCCCTCCCCCTCACAGCCAGAAACACCCTTAACCTCCTTATTTTAAAATTCTTGCACAAAATGCACCTCTCTCGCACCGTCATATTCTCATGTCGCGGAGTTCTTATTAAACCAGATGTCTATGTCATATTTTAACTATAGCAGTAGTTGTTTACTGTGGATCTCCGAAAACAACGGAGGAAGGATACTAAAGAAGAAGAAGAAGATATGTAGCTTTGTATGTGCGTACGTGCAGATGATCTCTGATATGATATTGGTACGTACGTAGAAACATTTAGTTGCCATTTTTTTGGTACAGAAACCAGAGTTAACGCTGAAATTAGGGACTGATCATGCTATCTACATGTAGATCTCACCTCAAGGCCTGATTGAGAAGGAGCAGGGATCTTAGGAGATATAAGGTAGGCCTGATTGAAGCCTTTCAACAAACAGACCTAACAAACAGTCATAAGGGGGAGTAAACTATATTGTCGACGCCTCGACGGATTGTGATTGTGATTTCTTAAAGTTATGATTCTCTGATTCATTGTGATTTTTGGCGTAGTCGTAGATCCATATCTACTTTCTGTCATTGGCCGAAAAAATTTAGTTTAACCTTTGGAAAGTTGCCACTTGGCCTCTTCACATAAAATTCAAACTTTTATAAAAGAAAAATATGATGAAAGTCGTGTGTCTTTACCTTACGGCCACACGCGTGTGGTTGTATCCACAGCATCGACATGAGGATACAGCCACACTCAACTCAATTCCCACTTACACTCTGCGCCGCTACAGCTATCGCTGGTGTGTATGTATGCACTGCACAAGCGATGTGTCTGTGTTGCCAAACCCCAAAACTTGGATCGTCACGAAGGTTTTATCTCTTGAAATTTACTGAAATACAAACAATATTGTAGTTTTTTGTACTATATTGTCACCTGCTTGCTGACCAGGTGAGAATGAAGTGAAAATAGTATAATAAGTGAAATCGAGAGATAAAATCTTCGTGACGATCCAAGTTTTGCAAGTCGCAACACATACCATCGCGTGAATACACATCGCTTGTGCAGTGCACAATAGCGATAGCTGTTGTGGCACAGACTTCAAGGAAATTCAGACAAGTGTGGCTGTATCCTCATATCGATGCTGTGGATACAACCACAAGCGTGTGGCCGTAAGGTAAAGACACACGCGTATATACACTGCCAAAAAAAATTGCATCATATTTTGCTTAATTTGGAATTTTAAAAATGCCTTCTTTCAAGTTTCAGTTTCATGACTTTCAGTGCAAAATGATGCTTGAAAGTTGGGTGTATAGTCAACAGATTCTGACTGCTTCACTCGTTCATCACTTCCTGTCCAGACATGCTGGAAACAGTGGGGGGTTGGGGGCAAATTAACATCCCAGGGTGCAGGCTCACATTTTTAGGGGCTCATGAATTGTCACCCCTAATATAAAACACATGCTCACCCACCTGCTCACAGAACACAGATGCACCTTTACACTCCATACTACACTCATACTACATTCAAAATATTTCTCTAACATGTTTATTCAACAGGATCAGAGATTCCTGCAAGGTAAAGCACCGGCTTTGATTGCCAGGATTTCATTTTAGGGGGCAGTATCACGTAAAGCGTGCTTCCTAGTAGCGAGGAGTTTCCTCCTCCCGTGCAAAGTGCAGAAGTTTTCGCGTTTCTTTGCTCCTTTTCTTCTGATACAATGTATATGAAACCCTTGTCAATCTTTTGTGAAAATTTGACAATTGTGTTTCTGTTTGGTTGAAAGTTGTTGCACATTGAAGTATCAATTAAGCATGGCCATACGCAGCGGGGGGGGGGGGGGGGGGGACAAAATCCACGAAAAGTGTGCACTAAATCCCTCAATATTACTTTTAAAAATACAAAAGCGTCCTCGTGACCAGCTCAGTCACTACGCTCCATTGCTTTTGAGCTTCGTCAAAGATTTTTACGCGTCTTGCCCCCCCCCCCCCCCCCCCCCTGGAAAAAATTTCTGCATACGGCCCTGCATTTAAGTGACATGTATACAAAATATCACTGGGCAAAAATTATGGTCAAACAATTTGACTTTGATAAGGTACTGGTTTCCAAATCAACAAAAGCCACCAACAAGAAGAAAGGGTATGTAATTTAAATATGAGCTCCTGATCCTCCAACACAAAGTGAAGATTTAACATTTCTTTATCATCGTTCCTTGTCTGCTCCTCTTCTGGATGATGTTCTCTCACCTTTTTCTATTTTTTTTTTTTTTTTTTTGGGGGGGGGTGCAAAAATGCGCTTTGCCACCCACTTTTGTGTTGGGGGGTGACCACCCCTCCTGCCCCCCCCTTAAGGTCAGGGATTTAGATATTTTAGTACAGTTTTATGGGCTTACAGTATTTTGTTATCGTTATTCACACAGTGAATCATTGCTTTGTGCAAAAATGATGGAAATATCACAGGAATATAAATCAGATAATCATGACACTTTTAGAATAATATACAAATATACTTTGCCTTGAGAGTTTCTGGTTTAACCCATAGCAGTACAGAGCTTTCTTGAGGTCTAAACTAATCATCTTCAATCCTCAAATTGGCAATACACATTATTTTTTTTCCACGTTTACATACATGTAGCTTGAAAAAAATAAATATGGATATAACATAAACCAAAGTGAAATAAAATTGTAAAGTTGAATCAGAAATTACCAATTTGAACACGGAAATAGTGATTATATATTATTCACTACATTGCCAATTTAAAGAGTTTAATGATTAGTTACACTTAAACTGCTCTAATTCGAGAACGCAACACCATACAGCAATGGAAATGGGCTCAAATTTGTCTGCATTTTTCTCTTTCTGCTCATGTATGATATGTACTGCCCAACATTCTGGACCAACAGATACTGCAAAAGCATCTCCTAAAGGTGACTGTACCTTTGTGGGTTAAATTATGGGTGGCTCCAAAATAGTACTATTCACTGAGGGGCACAGTCCTGATGAAGTGAATGGTACTATTGGAGGCACTGAGTCCCATAGTTTTAACCAGAACTTGAAAAATGGCAAAGTATATTTGTTTTTATTTAAGATCTACATGTATGTTTATTTACATGTATTTTGTTTTCTTATATTTTCTGCATGTAATTGTTGTTTGATGTTTGTACATGTATTCATATTCCATTTTAATTGTTCTTTCAATTGATTATGTTCCCATTGAAAATCAGATAAGTAGTTTAACTGGGCTTTTACCGTGTTTAAGTAAATCAGTCAAATGAAATCACATTTTTAAATTTCATACAAGTTTATGTCTTATCGAAAGCTCCATGGCACTAAAAACGGTATACGGATGAACTGCAAATGATCAGAAATTGAGAAACGCAGTAGCCGTGACACCGTGAGAGTTGCCCTTGGTGCGCACTTGACAAGGAAAAAAAAAAGATTTTTTTTTTTTTTTTTTTGGGGGGGGTTACTTTTTAAGCCCAACGGCCCGAATTTTCTACATTGTATTACAGTGAACATTGGACACAATGAGAATTTCAGGGGGTCATTTTTATGTCTCCGCCCACCGTAGGTGGTTGCCGGAGGCATTATGTTTTCGGGTCGTCCGTCCGTCCGTCCGTCCCGTTTTCGTTCTCGCGATAACTTAAGAATCGTTTGACAGATCAACTTCAAACTTGGCTCGTGTATGCATATGGGAGGGACAATGATCTAATTAGATTTTGGAGTCTCAAGGTCAAAGGTCAAGGTCATAGAGGTAATAATACACATAAAAATGGCTCGTTCTTGCGATAACTTAAGAACCATTTGACAGATTGGCTTCAAACTTGGCTCATGTATGCATATGGAAGGGACGATGATCTGATTAGATTTGGGGGTCACAAGGTCAAAGGTCAAAGGTCATAGAGGTCATTATGTACATAGAAATGGTTCGTTTTCACCATAACTCAACAACCATTTGACCGATCAACATCAAACTTAGCATAGGTATGAATATGGGAGGGACAATGATTTGATTAGATTTTGGAGTCTCAAGGTCAAAGGTCATAGAGGTCATTATGTACATAGAAATGGTTCGTTTTCACCATAACTCAACAACCATTTGACCGATCAACCTCATACTTGGCTCATGTATGCATATGGAGAGGGCAATGCTCTCATTAGATTTGGAGGTCACAAGGTCAAAGGTCAAGGTCAAAGATGTCATTGTATAAATGAAAATAAATCAACATGAAGTGCCATTTATTTCTGATTTGGTAATGGCGGAGGCATAAAGTTCGAAGATTCATCTAGTTTGTTTTTGGTTTTCCGAGGCTCTTTTTGGCATTTTGGAGGCAAATTAGCCCTGAGACCTCGTGTATTTATTTTCCCTGGCACTTGAGCTGTTGTATGCCCATTTCATTTCGGGCATAGATTTCGTTTATTCTATTGTGACATGATTTCACAAATACATGTAGTTTTAATATCTAGAAAATGTCATTATAAAAAGGGACATTATTTTCCAAATAGTATGACATGCAGACGACATTCAGTAATACTTGAAAATACATATGATCACTCAAGAGTTAATTTCTTCTCCAAAATATTATACACAACTGTATATACAGTGTATATCCCCAATTTTAGTGAATAACTTTATGAGCAGGGGTAAATCAAGGAAATCAGATAAACCTTGAAATCTTCATTCCTTGGTAGGCTATACTCATTACAATGATCTGCTGGTATGACCTTTTTATAATGTGATGTTTGTATTCTCATTGAAAATTTTATTTCCATTTTAACAGCTACTATATGGGCAGGTCTTGTGTGATTTAAAGTAAAGCAGCCTAAGCCTCAGCTTCCATCATGCCTGTCTCTCTTACTGAATGGCGGGTCAGGATTGGGAGATTCATCCAAAACCCTCGAGATATTAACAAGCAGGAAATGATCCAAAGATTCCTGGAGCGATGGAAAGCTAAAAAGGAAAAGACTGCAGACAGCGCACCAGCTGCTCAAGATCAAACACCTTGCCAATCAGCAAAGGAAGAAAAGCCAAAGATGGCAGCAAGTCCACCATCTACTCAAGATCAAACATCATGCCAGTCAGCACAGGAAGACAACCTAAAGACAGCAGCCAGCCCATCATCTATCCAAGACCAAGCGCTGAGTGAATCACCAAAGGAAGAAAACCCAAAGAGGGAAGCAAGTCCACCATCTACTCAAGACCAAACGCTGTGCCAATCAGCAAAGAAAGACAAGCTAAAGACAGCAGCCAGTCCACCATCTCCTCAAGACCAAACACTGTGTCAATCAGGAAAGAAGGACAAGCTAAAGACAGCAGTCATTCCACCAACTTCTCAAGACCAAACACTGTCCCAATCAGCAAAGGAAGACAACCTAAAGACAGCAGCCCGTCCACCATCTTCTCAAGACCAAGCACCATGCCAGTCAGCACAGGAAGACAAGCAAAAGACAGCAGCCAGCCAATCATCCATCCAAGACCAAGTGCTGGGTGAATCAGCAAAGGAAGCAAGCCCACCATCTACTCAAGACCAAGCACCATGCATATCATCAAAAGAAGAAAAGCCAAAGTTGGCAACCAGTACACCATGTACTCAAGACCAAACACAATGGAAATCAGCAAAGGAAGAAAAGTCAAAGACAACATCCCGTCCAGCAGCTACTCAAGATCAGACACCATGCCATTCAGCGAAGAAAGAAAAACCAAAGATGGCAGCATGTCCACCACCCACCCAAGCACCATGTACACCCATCTGTACTCCTCAGACCATTCTGCTACCATCATCTGCTGACACAGGTCCTGTTGTCATGTCCCGTATTACTCAAGTCCTTCTGATGCTTCTGTATTTGATGACAACATGTTTTGAATGGTGTAGGAAACGGTGTTCTTCTTTAACCTGTGGCCAACCTGACAGCCAAGCAGAGACAGCACAGCCTCTGAAGACTAAGGTTAGACAAGTCAAACAAGTGTTTTTTAGTTTTAATATATTTCCCAACCCTGGTGGAAACAATCAGCATGTAGAAAAATTTCTCCCCAATATGAATTATTAAAGGGTTGAAATACTGTACATTGATCTAATGAAGAGTTCATTTCCAAAAGGTACTACATCCATTTTTTATCAAAATAGATTTTTTTTTGTATTAATGTACTCATTTTCAGAAACTTTATACACTAATACCAACAAAAAGTTGAATTTCCAATTGAAATTTTTTTTTAATGGCACTGAAAAATCAGTTCGATTCCGAAAGGTACTACATCCATTTCAGTTCGGTTCCAAAAAGTACTACATCTATCCAATTAAAAGAATGATCAATTGATTATAAATAAATCTGTAGACAGATTTTTTAAAGACTATTTTCACTATTGTGTCATGTAGTAAAACATTCAGCAAAAGTATCATTCCAAACTGACGTTGCTATGATATTTCAAAAACAGTGTTTTTCTCACAACTTGGATTTATGGATGTAGTACCTTTTGGAACTGAATTCTTGATTTATCCATGTATTTTATATGACCAAACTTTTGAAAATTCTTCTGCCATTCCAATCTTACTTGACAGCTAGTACATGTATATGTTTTATTTGAATGAATAATAATGAAATCATTGTAGATATTGGTTTTTATCTTGAAATGGACATTCCCATGAGATAAGCACAAATTTGATTGTAGAGTCTGGGAAAATTTCGGTTCCAAAAAGTACTACATCCAATTTCGGTTCTAAAAGGTACTACATCCAATTTCGGTTCTAAAAGGTACTACATCCAGTCAAATAAATAAATGATAAATTTATCATAAAGAAATCTGTGGACTTAGATTTTTGTAAAGAGCGGTTTTACTTTTGTATTATACAGAAGTATGGTCAGCGAAAGTATCTTCCAAACTGATGTTGCTAACTATGATAATTGAAAAATCCTCTTTTTCTTAGAACTTGGATTTATGGATGAAGTATCTTTCGGAACTGAACTCTTCAAATAATCTCTTATATTTTTAAATGGTCATTGTGATCCATTAAAACTTTGATGTTATTTTATTTCCATTCCTGCTTTTGTCTAGAATTTTGGAATTATTTCCTCACCTAAAACTTGTTCATAAACTGTAAACCAGTATTAAAGTGATTTCATCTGTGATAGCTTGTTACATCATCATTTCACAAAGCCCCCAAATTATCTGACCCGTCAATTAGATTTACATCATAAAACAGGATTCAGCTCTACATAAATGTATCTCTTGTATATATCCCTTTAATTTCAGATGTTCCTGTCAACATCATGCTTTTTCAGTGGACTGCAATTCTTCGGGAAGATGATATCTTATACCATGGTTGGATTCTTTCATCTCTATCTTGCAATGATTCTATTGATGAGATCTGGTGACATTGAAACAAATCCAGGTCCAAATACTCCAGAAAGGTACATATATAGATAATAAGGAACTGTTTTAGATCTTTTGAATATACATGTACGTATTTTAGCTCCTCTCAGTGGCAGCAGGCAATATTTTGCAGTGTAGTGCTTCTTCCAGGATATCGTATTCAACAATCCTGACAGATAGTGTGTTCTATAAAGAAGGAAACCTGAATTTTTCCATCAGAGTGTTACCATTCATGGTATCCTATGTTGACAGACTTCTGTCACCCAACTTTATTTTTATCTCACATTGTATGGGTATGGTTCCTTAGAAAGTTCTGAGATGGGGACTTGTTTAGACCAAACGATTTTCAGCATGTGTGTTGATCAAAATTGCACTTTTTTTAAGCAGAATGTCCATCCATGACACACCATTTTTGACATCTATTCAAAATCAAGGGTTCGATTTCAAATTCTAAATGGATGATAGGGAAGCCAAGTTATATGACTAACATGTGTACTTAAAAAACATCTAACAAAGTCCATTCATTTGGATAGAAATAGCAAAAGAGTACTAGAAGGTCACAAATTTAATTTCTGTCATGTCCATCCGTGAGACTGAACCTTTTTTCGATCCATGCATTTGAATAGGAAACCATGACAGCCAAACTCATGTACTTCTCAGAACACTAGTAGTGACACCCTCCATGATAAACCATAAAGTAATCCACGATACCTTGTCACTTAATTTGAACATGCCTTTAAAATTTTTAGGAATTTTTGGAAATGTCCGTCCATTACAAACTGATCACAATCATAAATTACTTGAGAAAAAGAATATTTCCTGATAAATTTGTATAATGCATGTCAAGACCATATCTTCCTCTTTCATGTCATACCAAATATGTTATATTGACACACATGAATAGGAATAAACTATTGAGTAATTTCAAGCCTTCTGCACACAGATCTTATTAATAATGTAATCACAATATTACCCCCCCCCCAAAAGGAGATAAAGATGGAAAAATAGAAATGAGTGAACTTTCATGATGTTTTGAGGAAAAGGCTTGAAAATGAATGTTTTCCTGAAAAGATTAACCTACCCCCCCCCCTCTCTCTCTCTCTCTCCCTCCCTCCCATGATACTCTTTTGTCAGTCAACATATTGGCAGTCTTTTTGAATTGGATTGGGATCTATAAATTATTTAGCCCCAAAGTCCTTCCACATGACCCTCTCCCATGCAAATGAAAGCAAGGAGAATACAAGGTCATTGATTTTGTAGATTAGTACTCTTATGTGCAAGGCACTTGTGCTTTGTTAGTTTAAGGCTTATGTACAGTTTTGGTAGCAAAAAGAAAATTGGCATAGAAATGATTAGATATTATGATAGTCTTAAATTGTTTGACTTGTTTTAAAAATGCATGCCATGTTGACAAAGTTCCATTCTTAATTTCCATTGAATTTTTGTGTAAATGTATATGCAAATGTATGAGCTACACTAAACCCTATGATAACACCACTGCTTGCTGAACACTCCTCACACAACAGTAATCGCTCTTCCTTACGCTTTTCACAGATACAGAACTCTCATTCGGTCTTACCCATGTGCAGTCTCTGTGATCCTTAGTTCTAGATTTGATTTTTTTTTTGGTCAAATCCACAAGATGTTTTCGAGGTATTTGCAATTCATATTAAAACTGTTTGTTTTTGTGGCAGTACTATAAGTGAAATGGAGTTTCTGAAGCTGGCCCGTGATATCCACCCGTCTTACTACACAGTTGTAGGGGTATCTCTAGGGATCCCCTATGTACAAGTGGAGGCAATCCTGATTGAGAAGTTGAATAACTACCCCAGTGCATTCATGGCTGTATTCATGAAATGGAATGTCAAGCAGCAACCTCCAAACACAAACAAACGAGAAGTTTTGGCTGACGCACTTCGAGAGAATGACTTGGGTGACTTATCAGAGAGACTACGCAATGGACGTCTACATGTACTTCCAGACATTACAGGTATGAATTAGACAATCCAAAACCACACCGAAAGTACTGTGCAGAATACCATATAAGTCATTTGATCTGCTGTGGCATTGTCAACTGCTTTGTGTCGTAACTCCTACCATGAATATCAGAAGCATCATAATTCATTGGTTTGTTATGTTTTCATAAGTTACTTGGGTTTTCATAAGTTCCATGGTAACTTTGAACTAATAAGTACCCCAGACTATTTTAGAGCACTTTATATATTACATGTAATTGCTATGTATCATTCCAGTATA
The DNA here is from genome assembly GCA_029962745.1 of Echinometra lucunter. Lineage (NCBI taxonomy): Eukaryota > Metazoa > Echinodermata > Echinoidea > Camarodonta > Echinometridae > Echinometra > Echinometra lucunter. The sequence goes on from CM057162.1 coordinate 14,258,389, forward strand.
AATACTGTTACCTCACAGATCAGAGCCCCGTCTTACAAAGAGTTGCGATTGATTCAAATCAATTGCAACTTTGAGATTGATCTCAACTGTGTACTTAAGAGATGAAGTTGAGATTAACCTCAAAGTTGTGATCGATTGAATTAATTAGCAACTCTTTGTAAGACAGAGCCCAGATGCATGATTGTTGGGAAATGCAAATATTTTTGAAAATGCACTAAAAGTAATTTATATCCTACTATTGTTCTTGCCGTATTTGCTTGTGTGTAAAGTGTGACTCAAATTTTATGTTTTGATATGAACACAGCATCATATGCATTGTATGAAGATATTATGAATAAAGCCCTTTAAATACGATTATATGTAGGATTGTGAGGATTTGGATGTATTTCCATATAATGAACAATTGACCTAACTCTTTGAATAACTGGAGGATATTGCATTTCTCATTCTCATTAGATTAATACAGGACCCACCCTTTTCCAATAGGCAATGGGGAAACCAATTTTTGTTTATGTGTTTGTTTTTTTCAGATGAAGTCTTTCATTGTTTGGATCCTTTGGAGTCTTTGATATGTAGTGTAATTTAATATCATTATACATGACTTGTACATTGTATGTGAACCCATTTTCCATGATTAGCAGATATCATTTGGTTTATGCAATGAAAACTTTTAACCCATAGAAGTATAGAGCTTTTTAGAGGTCTAAATTAATTGTCAATCCTCAAATTGGCAACAACTTTTTTTTCCACTCTTACATAGTCTGATAAAAATAAATATAGATATAACATGATCAAGAATGAATAATTATTGTAAAATTTAAGAAGAAACTACCAATTTGAATGTGGAAATAAGGATTATATGATATTCCCTGGATTGCCAATTTAAAGATTTTGATGATTAGTTACATTTAAATTGCTATAATTTGAAAATGCAACATCATACTGCATTGAAAATTTACTCAAATTTTTCAGTGAATTTTTCTCTTTCTACTCATGTATAATGTGTCATGCCCGGCATTCTAGACCAAGAGATACTGCCTAAACAACACACTGTATGTCTAAGGGTTAAGCTGTCATTGTGACTCAGAAATTTGTTACAGATCATATGAAAATAGGATGATCTCTGTCGTCTAAACCTGAAATGTCATTTAAATAGAATTTTGAATTCCTTGGTGTACATGTATTATTGATCTTCTTAATATCATTTTCCATGTGTTTTACATTAGGAGGGCCATCAAGACCACCAGAATCACAGACCCAACTTCCTCCATCTGAATCTGAGACCAAACCACTTTCTCCTGAACTGATTGAGCGTTGTGCAAATGATTTCAAATTCAAATACAGGTCAAGTCTCTGTAAGATTAGAACTGATCCTCTTGATCCTGCTTCTCTTGTGCAGTTTAAAGACATGTACACAAACCTTCGCTTGGAAGAAGAGCATGGAAGAGACAGACAAGCACTAGATTACAATGATCTGCTTGATCTCAAAGTCAATGGGCAGTTTCCTAAGCGGCTTATTGTTCAGGGAGAGGCAGGAGCTGGGAAAACGACATTATGTGCTAAGATTGCTTGGGATTGGATTGAAGAGAAGTATTTCAAAAAGTTTGTGTGGGTTTTGATTGTTCATCTACGTGATGCTAAGCAGTACACTCTTGGTCAGATTGCAAAGTCATATTTGGCCAGAAACAACCCAGCTACTGCTTGTCAGATAGCTGAGTATATGCGATCAAACCCAGACAAGGTGTTCATAGCATTGGATGGATTAGATGAATTCAGTGGTAAAGTTATTTCAAGGTCAGAATGCCATCAGTCACAACCACCTCTTCAGCCATCACAGTCAAAAGATTCCTCAGCAGCATGTGGAAGCCCTACTCAGACATCCGATATTAGACTTGAAGATGTTCTTTGTTGTGTTGAGCTAGCCTCATGCCCAGTCTTAGTGACCACTCGCCCTTGGAGAGCAGTAGAGATTAGATCAAATAAGAATCTAATGAAGCTCTATGCATTTATTCATGTTGAGGGTTTCAGCAAGGAGAATCTATCAGTTTACATTCACAAGTACTTTGCAAAGGATAATGCTAAAGCAAATCAGCTAATCCAGTTCACTCATGAGAATGACATTATATCAGAAAACATGGCCCATTATCCTATCTATGTTGCAATGCTTTGCCTAATGTGGAAATTACTTGGTGAGCAAAGACTGACAAAAATTAGATCACTTCAGACATTTTCTCAGATATTCAAAGAAATGATTGGCTTTCTGAAGGAGCATTATGCTCAGAAAATGATCGAGAAAGTAGGCAGCACATCACTCATTGCCTATCTTGAGGAAATCAACAAGCTTCTTGAACCAATAGCCAAACAAGCTTTCTCTGGTTTACTGGAAAATACCCTGATTTTCAGTGACAGTGATTTCCAGTCTTGTCCAGAATCAATGAAAACTGCCTGCCGGGTTGGGATTTTGTCTCAGGAGGATAGAATTAAATCAGGCACTAGTGGTGCAGGTTCTCATATAGAATTGCCAGTCTTTTTCCCACACAAACTGTTCCAGGAGTACATGGCTGGTGTCTATCTTGCTTCCCTGTGTGAATCAGATCACAATGAATTCAATAGGTTGATTGGTGATGTAGTGCTGCCTAGGAAGGAGGAGTTTAGGTATCTACTGTATTTCGCTGTGTCACAAAACAAAGCCATAGCACAATGTGTAATAGAATGCATGATACAGAGTTACAGGCCTGTGGATATTATGGAAAAAGATAAAGATAGAGATTTAATAGTTGATGTAGCATTTGAGAGTCAAGACCCAGATGTAGCAGCCTTAGTGAAGAACAAAGTATCATCTCAGAAGATGGCGCTGAGGATTGGTTGGAGCATGACAGCACATACTGTAGCAGGTTATGTATTCACTGGACTACCTTTGGTGAGTATAAACATGTATACATGTGTAAAGATTACTTTGATAAACAAAATTACTTAATTACTTCTCATACAAGGTTTGCTATAAAAGTTACATCAGTTTGATTATTAGAAGGGCCACTGACCTGTCGAACAATAAGCATGAGATAACACAGGTTATGGTCTTTGGAAAATGTGTGTTATACTGAAATCATATAAATGCTCATTGGGTTAAAGAGATTTGAACACTAATTTATTGAAAAGAAAGTAAGGATGTACAACACATGCTGTGCTGACCAAAAAAAAAAAAAAAAATCATTTTGTGTTAACATCATACTCTAATTGAACTGTAAACCTTAATCCTGAACCAAACACTACACATGTACATACATGTAGTAGCTGTTATCCTAAACTTGACATAAGATTGCAGCCCTACATGTATGATTGAAACTTGGAGCAAATTATTGCAGCAACATGTATGGGACAAACATGTACTAGTATGTCAGAGCACCACATGCATGTACAGGATATGTATTGTAATTACTTACATGTATATGTGCGGTACCTATTGTACACAGTGCTTCTACCTTGAAGGTGATTTAGTATTTCAGGAATTTTAACCTCACCAAGATTTTGCACATTACTGTATCTCTTTTGAGAAGTTTTTGATATTGCCTTTGAAACATAATTCTAGGTTGCTGTGGAATTGTGGATTATATTACAATTGTGCATGCATGAATGAGTCCAAGTGGTATCATTGGGGCTATTACTAAACACTCGGGTCGCGTCGCGCTGGAAAACACTCGGGTCGCGACTCGCTGGATATGGTTTTCCAAGTGTTAACTACGTTATTCGGTCCGAAACTACAGTGGCAGTGTACAGTAAAACCAAATCCCTCAAAGCCATTCCCACAAGCATATTCTAGCAAACTGATCCTCCCACCCTCTGCTATGCACAAAGTGTTTGTCACGAAACAAAGTCAACGGCCTGGCCGAAGTGAGTATAGCAGACTTAATGAGGGATCATAATTATAAATCCTTTCTGTTTATTAATATTTGTAGAGGTTTTTTGTTGCAAATCGTCTGTTGCACTTCATTTTGTAACTAAATACTTCACTGTTTGTGAATTCTATAAAGAAATAGAGTTTTGAGTGAACTTTTGACATTAGATTGTGTATCTTTGAACCAAATAACTTAGCTAACAATTGGCGCCCCATACCCAGCGAGCCACGACCCGAGCGTTTTCCAGTGCGACCCGAGTGTTTAGTAAAAGCAGTTGCAACTCCTGACATGATATGATATTTCATGTAATTCATCTTAGGATTCATTGGAGGATTTATGACCACTTGAACCAATCTGAGAGAAAATTACTTGAATCTTCTCTGGCAGCCATAATTATTTGCTGGGAAATTATCTAGATTTTGCTTTAGTCTCACTTGAAGAGACTATATTCCATCTGACTCCCAGCTTTGCTTCTGCTAGCAGTAGTATAGATCTAGTGACCATGATCCAGTTAAAGGATATGCATGTGCTATGAATGGTCTTGTATGCAATATGTTTCTGCTGCCTATCTTTTTATATTTCCTTGTTATCATTCTTGGGTTTTAGATTTTCATACTGGAGGAGAAATGACAATTTCGTGAAAAAGGTCATGGCAGTAATTTTTCCAGAAGTAACCCAATTTTCATTTCTTCCAGCTTTTGTCCCTCCTGATTGTCACTTGTTTTAAATAGTTCTTGCAGTACAACTACAGCAGTTGCTTATATTGATGAAGAACTTAGGTTGACATCCAAGTGAACATATATTTCTCTCATATTACTTGGACATTCAATCCAGGTTGATCTCACTGTTCAAAGAGATTGTGGACCTACTGTGTCGCTTGATGTGGCAGAGCTAATATGCTCCATACCATCCCTTCGGGAAGCTGGTGTTGACGAAACATCCTTCCATGACAGTTTTTATGAAGTACTTGCACAAAAAGGAAGAGAATCAAAGGTGAGCTTGTGTTCCTCTATTTCACTATGTCCCTGTGTAACAGGTGCAATATTCATTGCTCTGTGTTAACATCTATGATAAAAAACATTCAGTGAATCGGTTCAGTGAATTGACAACTTCACAGCACCCCCCCCCAAAAAAAAAAAAAAAAAAAAAAAAACCAAACAACATATTAAAGCATAGAAGATATTCAAGACATTCAGGAAATATAAAATCCAACTAGTTTAAAAGAAATAATATTTTCCAAATTCTTGATCTATGGATGAAAATTTCAAGAAATGAGAAGAATGGTGTTGTCTATGACTGGATTCATACATGTAAACTGCACACTGACAAAATGTAAGAATACATGTATGTAATGGAATATGGGGAAGAAGTGTCTTCGTTTGTTTCCAATCCTTGCTTTGGTTTAGGGGCACAATCTGACAAGAGAGAGGGGGGTTATGAAAGTGATGATTGCAGTATTCATTTTGAAATGAATGCTTGCCATTTGGGAATTAAAGTGAAGATGCTGAAGGAATTCCATGATGTGGTTGTAAAAGGAATAAAGTGGTTAAAATTTTTCGATTGAGGGAGAGTCTTCAAATGGAAAGAAGTTATTTATGTCATAATGACCATCTTTACAAGTGCAACACAAATGAATGAGAAAAAATGTAAGGAATCATGGAAATGAATAGCAACAATATACTCATATCTACAAGGAATTGATGCAGTTATGAAAATGATGACAGAAATATTCCTGGTGGAATAAAAGTACAATAACATAATCATCAAATTTTTATGGAAGTAATCTGTAATACTTTCCAGTTTGGAAACTGTTAAGGTACACGTAACCTTGAACCACCCTGAATATTAAGAAAAAGTTAACATATGGATTGTGTATTTCATGGTATAAATGAATTTAGCATGGGGAAGATGTGTTGCAGGAACACAGGCCTGAAATCATAATTGCTGTACTGTGGAGGCCAATCTTGTTTAGAAACAAGTTGATAGAAACTTTATGTTTACCATGATCTTGAAGAAATGACAGGACTAAAAGATCCAATATTATCATTACTCCTATGATTATCAGTGAAAAAATTATAAATGTAAAAAAAATTCAAACAGTAGCTCTATGATGTTTATCTATGTGCACATGTAAATTATGTTCATGAGCTGACATCATGTACTCTTGCAGGTCCAAACACTGTGGCTTAGAGGAGTCAAGTGTCCCACACCTGGCTCATCACATCACCTAGCAGAAGCACTGTGTTCTATGCCACAGCTGAATGACCTGACACTGAATGGAATAGATCTCAGTGATGAGTTCTACTCTACATTGAAAGCAAGGGCATCATCCCTAAAGGTATGTGTGTGTATTTCATGTCTCAGAGGTCACATCTAAAAGGAACTATTAAAATGGAATACCTGATAACCCCATGCATGATATGTATGTATGAAATTCCATAACCTAATATACCTTCCATCATTTATCAATAATGTGTAACAATGGCCTTAATGTGTAAAATGATGGACATGATAGAAGTTCAGTGATTATATTGTCTGATGGACATGTACAGTATAAATGTGATGAGTTTGGAGTGTTTAGGTAGCAAATTATGCTGTAAAGTAATTCTGTATATAATGCCACATGTCATAATATGAATAAACCCAATGGATGGCCCTGTACAAATCATATGGGAAAAAGAAAATTCAGTAATCAATGGGTTAATATCAAATTCCAGGCCAGGATGAGGATGATGATGCATGTGAAAACCAGATGTGAGTGTGCTTGATAAATAAAATGAAGTGCATGTATCTGTGTGTAATTTAAGGGTATAGTTACGAGTTTAATGTTTGCAGAATTGATGAGTGAAGGATGAATTTAGAAGATATATTTCTCCATGTATTGTCACCAATATGGGCCGCGTCGCGACAAAAGGGCCCTTAGGGCAAAATTTTTCAAAAATGAGATTTCAACACTATTTTGTAGTATAAATGCTGCAGAATCTGAATATGCAAACGGTTTTCCAAAATTCCGTCCCTAAGTGTCTAAATCGAGGAATTTGAAAAAAAGCATGTTTTTTTGCTCCATGCGCGCTATTCTGACATTCGCGCGTGACCAAGGTTAAACAAGTCATTCCCCGATACTATTTTCGCCAAGATTCCTAACGTGTCTAAGGGGCTACTTAAACGTTCTCCTAGTACCATGACGGATATTTACATTATAATAATAGAGAGAATATTATTTTCCTTGTTATCTTTGTCTTCTCAAAACCCTATATTACCTCAAAATGACTTTAAAATGACCTTGAAATGACTGTACACGTCCGTGAGACGGCCTTGAAATTGGCTTTCAAATTGCTTGCATTTCCAGTCATAATCAAGCTCATATCAATTTTTTTTTCATAAACAATTATATTACGTAGAAAGATATAAATAGATAATAAAGCTATTCTGTTGCGAGTATAAAATATTATATTATGCAAAGATTACAGAAAAGGGGAGGGGTCATATTTCAGGGCAGAGACGGCGGAACGTCAGGCTCGTACAATGAAGGTGGAGGGGCACCTATTATTTGGCAGACAAAAGGTGCCCCTCCACTTTCTTTGTCCGAGCCCGATGTTCTGCCGCCTCTGTTTCAGGGGCGTCATATCCAGGAAGGAAGGGCCCGTATCATCTTTGCTCACCATAGATCTTTGTAAAATATACACTTTTGTCATTAAGTGAATTTCAATCACAAATTTAAGAAAATAAATTTGTGATTGCTTCTTTCTTCATATCAACAGGGAGATATAGAAAAAGATAATCAGAGAGGAGTCAGAGTTCACCAGGGGCGGATCCAGGGAGGATGGGGGGGGGGGGAATCCCCTTTGTTCACCATATATTTTTCATGAAACATCTGTCTTAAAATGAATCTTGGAGCAAAAATGTCATCTTTAATTCACCTTTAATTTTAGTGGTCTTTTGGGGGAAGGGGTGGGGTATTCTCAGAATTTTAATGCCCCTCTCTTTTAAAGTTTGCATGGATTTGCCCCTATTTGGCAAACATGTGTCATAGATTTTATGTTGCTGTCAAATAATATTTGTGTTGAAAATGCAGTGAAAATCAATTTAATAATTACTAACACGCTTTTTCATTATTACAACACCATCAAAGATCAGAACCATTTATCATCCACTTAATCACAAGTCATTCAGAAGGCATCAACATTCAAATTATTTTTCATTCCCGTACTTCTTTCCATGTTCATGTTTCTTTCTGTCAGCTAGCTCTTTTCTCTCCTTCATACCTTCCAACTCGGTCTATTTCTTTCCTTCTCTTTCTTTTTCTCTCCCTTTCTTTCCCCTCTATTTCCACCATCTGTAGTTTTCTCACCTTTTCTCTGCTTCACCGTTCTTATCTTTCGTTTCTCAAGCGCTCCATCAGCTCCCTCGATTGCTTTCTTTCTCTCTCACTCTCTCTCTCTCTCTATATATATCTCTTCTTATTTTCACTCACCTTCTTATCATGAGTAGTTATTTCAAGTGTGTGCCTAAATTATGTTATATTGTCTTAATTCATCGTTCAGTTTATTATCTACAGAGTATCTTTTGTATTTGCACTGCCAGTGGAGGTCCAATTTTCGGGGGGGGGGGGGGGTTCTCTTCAAATATGGATCAATAAAAGATATTAACTGTGAACTTTGAAATACATAATAGGTCAGTACAACATGGAATGAAATGAAATTTTCCTTAACTGCACATGTCACACGAGTAACTTTTATTCAAAACAAGAGTTGACATACGCTGTACTTCAAATTAGGAATTTAAATCCGACTGGAATGGTGCTCTTTATTAAGCTGTAGTCTGAAAATGTCAAATACTTTCTGTTTCTAATAAATCTAAGAGTGGAGAATATTTGTACTGTCTTCCCAATAAAATTCATCCTTTCCTTTCCTTTCACTAAAAAATAGAATAAAATCACGTACCTCAAATATCTCTTCACATACCCATTATTTTCTTTTACAAAGATTAGCTAGGTTTTTTTTTCTTTTGGTATAGTTAAGATACAAGGAAGCAATTCCATCTAAATTAGATCATTGCACATGTGACATGATTAATGAAGAAAAACAATCCTATATGACATTTAGAGATCTTATTGCTAATCCAATAATTAAAAATTTGTTAGTTTTAAATTTACTTTTCAAGTCGTCTGCTCTTGCAAGCACACAAACGCAGTGGATATTTGGAATTAAATATTATCTATGAAATAAAGGTAATATCATCCTGAAAGTGAGATTTCTCCTATTGAAACATGTGTCATGAGTTATTAGGGCACTTGTCACTCAAATTATGAAGATACAAAAAGCAAATGTTTGCACTTTGTTCATTAAAGTAGTAGCAATATCACTTCCTCATAACTTCAACTGTAGTACAGCTGGATGCTGTCAGTCAGTTCTCACATAATATAGAGGTCATGCTCAGCTTTCATGGCTTTGGTAAGTTCATTCACCCGCTGAAAGGATGTGATCAAAGACCATTAAGGCATCCAAAGTTCCAAACACTACTGGTTCTAATGACATCCTGTACAGCCATACCCATGTTTATTTTGTAGGATCTCCAGTTCATCCCGGGTTGACGCAATGAGAATCCAACTTCAATTATTGTTTCAAGATATCTTAGACCTCTGCTTCCTCCTCTGATATGAATGCAGTGACCTGACATTTCCAGCATCATTGAATTAAATGTGGTTATCATATCCTACCCCTCTCCTTCCAGCTTTGCCTCTAAGTTACAGTCTAATTTGCCTGGAGATGACAAGGATGATAGGGATGAGCATGACCTGGCTTAGCTGCTCTATATCAATGGCCTGTAAAAAGAAGGAAAAAAATCCTTTTTTAATTATACATGAAATGGCACTAGAAGCAGCCAACTGCTTAGATGAATGACACTGATATACAGATTTATTGTTTTAGAAAATCTGAAGTACACCAATAGCATTAAATGAGTATGGAATACAAAGTGGGATTCTAATATGAAATATTAGACAGTAATAACATTTAATCCATTAATTAATGTTGTTTTGTGATTAGTAGGCCTATTGTTTCAATTTTGATTAATCTAAAAGTAAAAATTTAACTAAATATTCCATTATGCATAGTAACTGAAATTCAGTTTGTAATTCAATTGCTTTAATAGAAAAGAAAGTCTACAGAGATAATAAATGCACTCAAAACTGAAGACAAATCAAGCAATACACAATGGGAAAGGTGGGGGAGGCATTTTTTTGTGAATAATGATCTGCCCCCTCCCATCCTTCTCTCAATTATAAGCAATGCCCTGCCCCCCCCCCCTCCATTTCAGCTTCATCCTTTTCTATTGATTTCTTAATTTTTCTAAAAGCAGGTCTGTGCTTACAGGGTTGTGATGATAAGCAGTTATTTTTAATTCCATCCTTATTCAGAGCCCGAACTAGGGCAAGGTCCTAGTCTGGCCCTAAATCAGCTAGACTATGTTCTAGCCTAGATCTAGGGCCTAACTAGGCCTAACTTTAATCTTTATTTTACTCTGTGTAGGAAATACACTGTAACTTGTTGGAGCTCTGCTAAAATTTTCTAATGAATTCCTGACTGGTAAATTCAGCATGGGAAAATTGAGGCCTCAAATATGTATCAACAAATTCAAGAGATTGGTACAAGCAGGTCTGAAGTTAAGATCTAGACCTACTCTAGTCCCATGATTTTCATTTGTAGTGGAATAGACATGCACATAAACATCAATGAATTTAAGGGTAAGGCATATCGTGCATTCAACTGCTAACGTTAACTAGCGGCAACTAACGTTTCAACATTAAGACACATCTGCGCTTTTTCTTGCATGTGACTGCCTAAATCTTGGTTTAAAGAAATTGCAATAGTCTACTGATGAAATAAAATACAAAAAATGGATTTGTGCTAATCATCATCAATATTTGTTAGCTATGATATTTTCTAACAGTTTCTGCTAAAACATTTAAGAGATTTGCTTGTGAACTTTTTCAATTGGCTGTTTAAAATCGACTGTCCGGATATAAATCTATAACCTGTCCGGACATCCAACAACTGGGTATAATATGAAAAAGAAATAACAGAGGAAGGATATTTCATAATACAACGTGACATGTCGGAATTACAGGTATTAACAACTTTATCTGTGAAACAATGCATGCATGCATGCAGTCTTGAAGTTGAAGTTGCAGCTGCACTTCGAAACGAGGTAACTAACTGTTAGTGTTAGACAGTCACCTATTAAAACTGAATTAAATGCACGAAATGCCTTTAAAATCCATAATTTCTACTCGAAAAAAACTGTGTGAAGAAATTATAATAATGATCTTACCGATTCATCCAAGGAATGACATTTGATCATCAGCTAGAGCCAGATTAATCGACGGACTAGTAACATAGGTCTTGAGTCACTGACACTGTTCTGGTATTTTTCTTCCGCACGTGTGTTTTGTTTTGGTTTGATATATATGTTGTTAAATATTTTTTTCCAGTGCGCGCTCTGCACGTTTTGATATGCGCTGACTTTAGCGCGGTTTTACTGCGTAAGCCATTTGGAGAGCTAAGGGCCCTTTTGTTGCGTCGCGGCCCATATAGCTTTCAAAAAAGTTTCAATAATCGACCTGTTTTCAGAAACTTTATTTCGGAAAATGGCATTGAACACGGACATACTTAAGCTTTTCGACATGCACTCATCAGAGTAAAATCGCATGAATGACAGAAAGCCAGGAATCAAAACAATTAACGGAAACGAGTGAACGATAATGCGAAAATGGCTATCCTCTGACCGTGTGATTGATTACCATGTCACACGGAAACTGCACAGGCCCACAAAGTCACCAGTCTTTGGACTTAATAGATGTCTAGTCTACCTCAAACTTCCGTGGGGAGGGAAAGCATCCCCAAAATTTTGAGAAACAAATCAAGCAAGGTATCTAGTGCTTTCCCTTCCGTTGAAGTGTGTGTGGAATTTACCACACATAGAATTATCTCGTCCATCCATAAAGATGTACTTACTATTACGCAGATTAGCAATGTCATTTATGGGTTCAAGTGCCGATGTGAAGCTCGGTACATAGGGCATACTACTCCACGTTTAGCAGATCTCATAAGTCAATGTGTGCCCCTCTCCATTCGCAACCGCAAGGCAAGCACACGATCTCTATGATTATCAGTGAAAAAATTATAAATGTAAAAAAAATTCAAACAGTAGGTCTATGATGTTTATCTATGTGCACATGTAAATTATGTTCATGAGCTGACATCATGTACTCTTGCAGGTCCAAACACTGTGGCTTAGAGGAGTCAAGTGTCCCACACCAGGCTCATCACATCACCTAGCAGAAGCACTGTGTTCTATGCCACAGCTGAATAGCCTGACACTGATTGGAATAGATCTTAGTGATGAGTTCTACTCTACATTGAAAGCAAGGGCATCATCCTTAAAGGTATGTGTGTATTTCATGTCTCAGAGGTCACATCTAAAAAGAACTATTCAAATGGAATATCTAATAACCCCATGCATGATATGTATGTATGAAATTTCATAACCTTTATTCCTTCCATCATTTATCAATAATGTGTAACAATGGCCTTAATGTGTAAAATGATGGACATGATAGAAGTTCAGTGATTATATTGTCTGATGGACATGTACAGTGTAAATGTGATGAGTTTGGAGTGTTTAGGTAGTAAATTATGCTGTAAAGTAATTCTGTATACAATGCCACATGTCATAATATGAATAAACCTGTTGCCTACTGGAAATGCATGGCCCCTATAGCTTTCAATAATCGACCTGTTTTCAGAACCTTTATTTCGGAAAATGGCATTGAACACGGACATACTTAAGCTTTTCGACATGCACTCATCAGAGTAAAATCGCATGAATGACAGAAAGCTGAGAATCAAAACAGTAGATGGAAACGAGTGAATGATAATGCGTGGAAATGACAAGCTCTTATTGGCTATTGGGTAAACAAACTTAGGCTTGGTGCCAGCTGTTTCAATCAGGAAACATTGCTAAAATAATTCAAGTGTTCTCACAAATGCTCTCTGATGGCACAGAATAGGATCATTGAGTTGAATGTATGCTGTTTTGAGCATGCGCAAATGTGTGAAGCTTCTCGCTTGGCTAAGTACTTTGAACCAAGATCAACAGCATTGTGAGAGACGGGTGAAGAATGCTCTTGCACAGGCCCACAAAGACACCAGTCTTTGGACTTAATAGATGTCTGGTCTACCTCAAACTTCCGTGGGGAGGGAAAGCATCCCAAAAGTTTGAGAAACAAATCAAGCAAGGTATCTAGTGCTTTCCCTTCCGTTGAAGTGCGTGTGGAATTTACCACACATAGAATGATCTAGTCCATCCATAAAGATCTACTTACTATGACGCAGATTAGCAATGTCATTTATAGGTTCAAGTGCCGATGTGAAGCTCGGTGCATAGGGCATACTACTCCACGTTTAGCAGATCTCATAAGTCAGTGTGTGCCCCTCTCCATTCGCAACCGCAAGGCAAGCACACGATCTCTATGATTATCAGTGAAAAAATTATAAATGTAAAAAAAATTCAAACAGTAGATCTATGGTGTTTATCTACGTGCACATGTAACTTATGTTCAGGAGCTGACATCATGTACTCTTGCAGGTCCAAACACTGTGGTTTGAAGGAGTCAAGTGTCCCACACCAGGCTCATCAGATCACCTAGCAGAAGCATTGTGTTTTATGCCACAGCTGAATGACCTGTCGATCAATAATCGACCTGTTTTCAGAACCTTTATTTCGGAAAAATGGCAGTGAAAACGGACATACTTAAGCTTTTCGACATGCACTCATCAGAGTAAAATCGCATGAATGACAGAAAGCCAGGAATCAAAACAATAAACAGAAAGGAGTGAAGGATAATGCGAAAATGGCTATCCTCTGACCGTGTGATTGATTACCATGTCACGCGGAAATGGCACAGGCCCACAAAGACACCAGTCTTTGGACTTAATAGATGTCTAGTCTACCTCAAACTTCCATGGGGAGGCCCCTGTACAAATCCTATGGGAAAAAGAGAATTCACTAGTCAATGGGTTAATATCAAATTCCAGGCCAAGATGAGGATGATGATGCATGTGAAAGCCAGATGTGAGTGTGCCTGATAATTAAAATGAAGTGCATGTTTCTGTGTGTAATTTAAGGGTATAATTACGAGCTTAATGTTTGTAGAATTGATGAATGAAGGATGAATTTAGAAGATATATTTCTCCATGTATTGTCACCAATATAGCTTTCAATAATCGACCTGTTTTCAGAACCTTTATTTCGGAAAAATGGCATTGAACACGGACATACTTAAGCTTTTCGACATGCACTCATCAGAGTAAATTTGCATGAATGACAGAAAGCCAGGAATCAAAACAATAAACGGAAACGAGTGAACGATAATGCGAAAATGTCTATCCTCTGACCGTGTGATTGATTACCATGTCACATGGAAATTGCACAGGCCCACAAAGACACCAGTCTTTGGACTTAATAGATTTCTAGTCTACCTCAAACTTCCGTGGGGAGGGAAAGCATCCCAAAAGTTTGAGAAACAAATCAAGCAAGGTATCTAGTGCTTTCCCTTCCGTTGAAGTGCGTGTGGAATTTACCACACACAGAATGATCTCGTCCATCCATAAAGATGTACTTACTATTACGCAGGTTAGCAATGTCATTTATGGGTTCAAGTGCCGATGTGAAGCTCAATGCATAGGGCCTACTACTCCACGTTTAGCAGATCTCATAAGTCAATGTGTGCCCCTCTCCATTCGCAACCGCAAGGCAAGCACACGATCTCTATGAATATCAGTGAAAAAATTATATATGTAAAAAAAATTCAAACAGTAGATCTATGATGTTTATCTACATGCACATGTAAATTATGTTCATGAGCTGACATCATGTACTCTTGTAGGTCCAAAAACTGTTGCTTAATGGAGTCAAGTGTCCCACACCATCCTCATCATATCACCTAGCAGAAGCATTGTGTTCTATGCCACAGATGAATGACCTGTCACTGATTGGAATAGATCTCAGTGATGAGTTCTACTCTACATTGAAAGCAAGGGCATCATCCCTAAAGGTATGTGTGTATTTCATGTCTCAGAGGTCACATCTAAACTAAAGAACTATAAAAATGGAATACCTGATAACCCCATGCATGATATGTATGTATGAAATTTCATAACCTAATATACCTTCCATCATTGATCAATAATGTGTAACAATGGCCTTAATGTGTAAAATGATGGACATGATAGAAGTTCAGTGATTATATTGTCTGATGGACAGTGTCAATGTGATGAGTTTGGAGTGTCTAGGTAGCAAATTATGCTCTAAAGTAATTCTGTATACAATGCCATATGTCATAATATGAATAAACCTGTTGCCTAATGGAAATGTATGGCCCCTGTACAAATCCTATGGGGAAAGGAGAATTCAGTAGTCAGTGGGTTAATGTCAAATTCCAGGCCTAGATGAGGATGATGATGCATATGAAAACCAGATTTGAGTGTGCTTGATAAATAAAATGAAGTGCATGTTTCTGTGTGTAAATTTAAGGGTATAGTTACGAGTTTAATGTTTGCAGAATTGATGATTGAAGGATGAGTTTAGAAGATATAATTCTCCATGTATTGTTACCAATATAGCTTTCAATAATCGACCTGTTTTCAGAACCTTTATTTCGGAAAAATGGCATTGAACACGGACATACTTAAGCTTTTCGACATGCACTCATCAGAGTAAATTCGCATGAATGACAGAAAGCCAGGAATCAAAACAATAAACGGAAACGAGTGAACGATAATGCGAAAATGTCTATCCTCTGACCGTGTGATTGATTACCATGTCACATGGAAATTGCACAGGCCCACAAAGACACCAGTCTTTGGACTTAATAGATTTCTAGTCTACCTCAAACTTCCGTGGGAGGGAAAGCATCCCAAAGTTTGAGAAACAAATCAAGCAAGGTATCTAGTGCTTTCCCTTCCGTTGAAGTGCGTGTGGAATTTACCACACACAGAATGATCTCGTCCATCCATAAAGATGTACTTACTATTACGCAGGTTAGCAATGTCATTTATGGGTTCAAGTGCCGATGTGAAGCTCAATGCATAGGGCCTACTACTCCACGTTTAGCAGATCTCATAAGTCAATGTGTGCCCCTCTCCATTCGCAACCGCAAGGCATGCAAGCACACGATCTCTATGAATATCAGTGAAAAAATTATATATGTAAAAAAAATTCAAACAGTAGATCTATGATGTTTATCTACATGCACATGTAAATTATGTTCATGAGCTGACATCATGTACTCTTGTAGGTCCAAAAACTGTTGCTTAATGGAGTCAAGTGTCCCACACCATCCTCATCATATCACCTAGCAGAAGCATTGTGTTCTATGCCACAGATGAATGACCTGTCACTGATTGGAATAGATCTCAGTGATGAGTTCTACTCTACATTGAAAGCAAGGGCATCATCCCTAAAGGTATGTGTGTATTTCATGTCTCAGAGGTCACATCTAAACTAAAGAACTATAAAAATGGAATACCTGATAACCCCATGCATGATATGTATGTATGAAATTTCATAACCTAATATACCTTCCATCATTGATCAATAATGTGTAACAATGGCCTTAATGTGTAAAATGATGGACATGATAGAAGTTCAGTGATTATATTGTCTGATGGACAGTGTCAATGTGATGAGTTTGGAGTGTCTAGGTAGCAAATTATGCTGTAAAGTAATTCTGTATACAATGCCATATATCATAATATGAATAAACCTGTTGCCTAATGGAAATGTATGGCCCCTGTACAAATCCTATGGGGAAAGGAGAATTCAGTAGTCAGTGGGTTAATGTCAAATTCCAGGCCTAGATGAGGATGATGATGCATATGAAAACCAGATTTGAGTGTGCTTGATAAATAAAATGAAGTGCATGTTTCTGTGTGTAAATTTAAGGGTATAGTTACGAGTTTAATGTTTGCAGAATTGATGATTGAAGGATGAGTTTAGAAGATATAATTCTCCATGTATTGTTACCAATATAGCTTTCAATAATCGACCTGTTTCAGAACCTTTATTTCGGAAAAATGGCATTGAACACGGACATACTTAAGCTTTTCGACATGCACTCATCAGAGTAAATTCGCATGAATGACAGAAAGCCAGGAATCAAAACAATAAACGGAAACGAGTGAACGATAATGCGAAAATGTCTATCCTCTGACCGTGTGATTGATTACCATGTCACATGGAAATTGCACAGGCCCACAAAGACACCAGTCTTTGGACTTAATAGATTTCTAGTCTACCTCAAACTTCCGTGGGGAAGGGAAAGCATCCCAAAAGTTTGAGAAACAAATCAAGCAAGGTATCTAGTGCTTTCCCTTCCGTTGAAGTGCGTGTGGAATTTACCACACACAGAATGATCTCGTCCATCCATAAAGATGTACTTACTATTACGCAGGTTAGCAATGTCATTTATGGGTTCAAGTGCCGATGTGAAGCTCAATGCATAGGGCCTACTACTCCACGTTTAGCAGATCTCATAAGTCAATGTGTGCCCCTCTCCATTCGCAACCGCAAGGCAAGCACACGATCTCTATGAATATCAGTGAAAAAATTATATATGTAAAAAAAAATTCAAACAGTAGATCTATGATGTTTATCTACATGCAAATGTAAATTATGTTCATGAGCTGACATCATGTACTCTTGTAGGTCCAAAAACTGTTGCTTAATGGAGTCAAGTGTCCCACACCATCCTCATCATATCACCTAGCAGAAGCATTGTGTTCTATGCCACAGATGAATGACCTGAGACTGGATGGAATAGATCTCAGTGATGAGTTCTACTCTACATTGAAAGCAAGGGCATCATCCCTAAAGGTATGTGTGTATTTCATGTCTCAGAGGTCACATCTAAACTAAAGAACTATTAAAATGGAATACCTGATAACCCCATGCATGATATGTATGTATGAAATTTCATAACCTAATATACCTTCCATCATTGATCAATAATGTGTAACAATGGCCTTAATGTGTAAAATGATGGACATGATAGAAGTTCAGTGATTATATTGTCTGATGGACAGTGTCAATGTGATGAGTTTGGAGTGTCTAGGTAGCAAATTATGCTGTAAAGTAATTCTGTATACAATGCCATATGTCATAATATGAATAAACCTGTTGCCTAATGGAAATGTATGGCCCCTGTACAAATCCTATGGGGAAAGGAGAATTCAGTAGTCAGTGGGTTAATGTCAAATTCCAGGCCTAGATGAGGATGATGATGCATATGAAAACCAGATTTGAGTGTGCTTGATAAATAAAATGAAGTGCATGTTTCTGTGTGTAAATTTAAGGGTATAGTGACGAGTTTAATGTTTGCAGAATTGATGATTGAAGGATGAGTTTAGAAGATATAATTCTCCATGTATTGTTACCAATATAGCTTTCAATAATCGACCTGTTTTCAGAACCTTTATTTCGGAAAAATGGCATTGAACACGGACATACTTAAGCTTTTCGACATGCACTCATCAGAGTAAATTCGCATGAATGACAGAAAGCCAGGAATCAAAACAATAAACGGAAACGAGTGAACGATAATGCGAAAATGTCTATCCTCTGACCGTGTGATTGATTACCATGTCACATGGAAATTGCACAGGCCCACAAAGACACCAGTCTTTGGACTTAATAGATTTCTAGTCTACCTCAAACTTCCGTGGGGAGGGAAAGCATCCCAAAAGTTTGAGAAACAAATCAAGCAAGGTATCTAGTGCTTTCCCTTCCGTTGAAGTGCGTGTGGAATTTACCACACACAGAATGATCTCGTCCATCCATAAAGATGTACTTACTATTACGCAGATTAGCAATGTCATTTATGGGTTCAAGTGCCGATGTGAAGCTCAATGCATAGGGCCTACTACTCCACGTTTAGCAGATCTCATAAGTCAATGTGTGCCCCTCTCCATTCGCAACCGCAAGGCATGCAAGCACACGATCTCTATGAATATCAGTGAAAAAATTATATATGTAAAAAAAATTCAAACAGTAGATCTATGATGTTTATCTACATGCACATGTAAATTATGTTCATGAGCTGACATCATGTACTCTTGTAGGTCCAAAAACTGTGGCTTAATGGAGTCAAGTGTCCCACACCATCCTCATCATATCACCTAGCAGAAGCATTGTGTTCTATGCCACAGATGAATGACCTGTAGACTGATTGGAATAGATCTCAGTGATGAGTTCTACTCTACATTGAAAGCAAGGGCATCATCCCTAAAGGTATGTGTGTATTTCATGTCTCAGAGGTCACATCTAAACTAAAGAACTATAAAAATGGAATACCTGATAACCCCATGCATGATATGTATGTATGAAATTTCATAACCTAATATACCTTCCATCATTGATCAATAATGTGTAACAATGGCCTTAATGTGTAAAATGATGGACATGATAGAAGTTCAGTGATTATATTGTCTGATGGACAGTGTCAATGTGATGAGTTTGGAGTGTCTAGGTAGCAAATTATGCTGTAAAGTAATTCTGTATACAATGCCATATGTCATAATATGAATAAACCTGTTGCCTAATGGAAATGTATGGCCCCTGTACAAATCCTATGGGGAAAGGAGAATTCAGTAGTCAGTGGGTTAATGTCAAATTCCAGGCCTAGATGAGGATGATGATGCATATGAAAACCAGATTTGAGTGTGCTTGATAAATAAAATGAAGTGCATGTTTCTGTGTGTAAATTTAAGGGTATAGTTACGAGTTTAATGTTTGCAGAATTGATGATTGAAGGATGAGTTTAGAAGATATAATTCTCCATGTATTGTTACCAATATAGCTTTCAATAATCGACCTGTTTTCAGAACCTTTATTTCGGAAAAATGGCATTGAACACGGACATACTTAAGCTTTTCGACATGCACTCATCAGAGTAAATTCGCATGAATGACAGAAAGCCAGGAATCAAAACAATAAACGGAAACGAGTGAACGATAATGCGAAAATGTCTATCCTCTGACCGTGTGATTGATTACCATGTCACATGGAAATTGCACAGGCCCACAAAGACACCAGTCTTTGGACTTAATAGATTTCTAGTCTACCTCAAACTTCCGTGGGGAGGGAAAGCATCCCAAAAGTTTGAGAAACAAATCAAGCAAGGTATCTAGTGCTTTCCCTTCCGTTGAAGTGCGTGTGGAATTTACCACACACAGAATGATCTCGTCCATCCATAAAGATGTACTTACTATTACGCAGGTTAGCAATGTCATTTATGGGTTCAAGTGCCGATGTGAAGCTCAATGCATAGGGCCTACTACTCCACGTTTAGCAGATCTCATAAGTCAATGTGTGCCCCTCTCCATTCGCAACCGCAAGGCATGCAAGCACACGATCTCTATGAATATCAGTGAAAAAATTATATATGTAAAAAAAATTCAAACAGTAGATCTATGATGTTTATCTACATGCACATGTAAATTATGTTCATGAGCTGACATCATGTACTCTTGTAGGTCCAAAAACTGTGGCTTAATGGAGTCAAGTGTCCCACACCATCCTCATCATATCACCTAGCAGAAGCATTGTGTTCTATGCCACAGATGAATGACCTGAGACTGGATGGAATAGATCTCAGTGATGAGTTCTACTCTACATTGAAAGCAAGGGCATCATCCCTAAAGGTATGTGTGTATTTCATGTCTCAGAGGTCACATCTAAACTAAAGAACTATAAAATGGAATACCTGATAACCCCATGCATGATATGTATGTATGAAATTTCATAACCTAATATACCTTCCATCATTGATCAATAATGTGTAACAATGGCCTTAATGTGTAAAATGATGGACATGATAGAAGTTCAGTGATTATATTGTCTGATGGACAGTGTCAATGTGATGAGTTTGGAGTGTCTAGGTAGCAAATTATGCTGTAAAGTAATTCTGTATACAATGCCATATGTCATAATATGAATAAACCTGTTGCCTAATGGAAATGTATGGCCCCTGTACAAATCCTATGGGGAAAGGAGAATTCAGTAGTCAGTGGGTTAATGTCAAATTCCAGGCCTAGATGAGGATGATGATGCATATGAAAACCAGATTTGAGTGTGCTTGATGAATAAAATGAAGTGCATGTTTCTGTGTGTAAATTTAAGGGTATAGTTACGAGTTTAATGTTTGCAGAATTGATGATTGAAGGATGAGTTTAGAAGATATAATTCTCCATGTATTGTTACCAATATAGCTTTCAATAATCGACCTGTTTTCAGAACCTTTATTTCGGAAAAATGGCATTGAACACGGACATACTTAAGCTTTTCGACATGCACTCATCAGAGTAAATTCGCATGAATGACAGAAAGCCAGGAATCAAAACAATAAACGGAAACGAGTGAACGATAATGCGAAAATGTCTATCCTCTGACCGTGTGATTGATTACCATGTCACATGGAAATTGCCCAGGCCCACAAAGACACCAGTCTTTGGACTTAATAGATTTCTAGTCTACCTCAAACTTCCGTGGGGAGGGAAAGCATCCCAAAAGTTTGAGAAACAAATCAAGCAAGTTATCTAGTGCTTTCCCTTCCGTTGAAGTGCGTGTGGAATTTACCACACACAGAATGATCTCGTCCATCCATAAAGATGTACTTACTATTACGCAGGTTAGCAATGTCATTTATGGGTTCAAGTGCCGATGTGAAGCTCAATGCATAGGGCCTACTACTCCACGTTTAGCAGATCTCATAAGTCAATGTGCGCCCCTCTCCATTCGCAACCGCAAGGCAAGCACACGATCTCTGTGATTATCAGTGAAAAAATTATAAATGTAAAAAAAATTCAAACAGTAGATCTATGATGTTTATCTACGTGCACATGTAAATTATGTTCATGAGCTGACATCATATACTCTTGCAGGTCCAAACACTGTTGCTTGAAGGAGTCAAGTGTCCCACACCAGGCTCATCACATCACCTAGCAGAAGCATTGTGTTCTATGCCACAGCTGAATGACCTGACACTGGATGGAACTGATCTCGGTATTGAGTTCTACTCTGTATTGAAAGCAAGGGCATCATCCCTAAAGGTATGTGTGTGTATTTCATGTCTCAGTGGTCTCATCTAAACTAAAGAACTATTAAAATGGAATACCTGATAACCCCATGGATGATATGTATGTATGAAATTTCATAACTTAATATACCTTCCATCATTTATCAATTATGTGTAACAATGGCCTTAATGTGTGAAATGATGGACATGATAGAAGTTCAGTGATTATATTGTCTGATGGACATGTACAGTATAAATATGATGAGTTTGGAGTGTTTAGGTAGCAAATTATGCTGTAAAGTAATTCTGTATATAATGCCATATATCATAATATGAATAAACCTGTTGCCTACTAGAAATGGATGGCCCCTGTACAAATCCTATGGGGAAAAGAGAATTCAGTAGTCAATGGGTTAATATCAAATTCCAGGCCAAGATGAGGATGATGATGCATGTGAAAACCAAATGTTTGTGTGCTTGATAAATAAAATGAAGTGCATGTTTCTGTGTGTAATTTAAGGGTATAGTTACGAGTTTAATGTTTGCAGAATTGATGAGTGAAGGATGAACTTAGAAGATATATTTCTCCATGTATTGTCACCAATATAGCTTTCAATAATCGACCTGTTTTCAGAACCTTTATTTCGGACAAATGGCATTGAACATGGACATACTTAAGCTTTTCGACATGCACTCATCAGAGTGAAATCGCATGAATGACAGAAAGCCAGGAATCAAAACAATAGACGGAAACGAGTGAACGATAATGCGATAATGTCTATCCTCTGACCGTGTGATTGATTACCATGTCACACGGAAATTGCACAGGCCCACAAAGACACCAGTCTTTGGACTTAATAGATGTCTAGTCTACCTCAAACTTACGCGGGGAGGGAAAGCATCCCAAAAGTTTGAGAAACAAATCAAGCAAGGTATCTAGTGCTTTCCCTGCCGTTGAAGTGCGTGTGGAATTTACCACACATAGAATGATCTCGTCCATACATAAAGATGTACTTACTATTACGCAGATTAGCAATGTCATTTATGGGTTCAAGTGCCGATGTGAAGCTCGGTGAATAGGGCATACTACTCCACGTTTAGCAGATCTCATAAGTCAATGTGTGCCCCTCTCCATTCGCAACCGCAAGGCAAGCACACGATCTCTATGATTATCAGTGAAAAAATTATAAATGTAAAAAAAATTCAAACAGTAGGTCTATGATGTTTATCTACGTGCACATGTAAATTTTGTTCATGAGCTGACATCATGTACTCTTGCAGGTCCAAACACTGTGGCTTAAAGGTGTCAAGTGTCCCACACCAGGCTCATCACATGACCTAGCAGAAGCATTGTGTTCTATGCCACAGCTGAATGACCTGTCACTGGATGGAATAGATCTCAGTGATGAGTTCTGCTCTTCATTGAAAGCAAGGGCATCATCCCTAAAGGTATGTGTGTGTATTTCATGTCTCAGAGGTTACATCTAAACTAATTATGTATTCATGCTGAAACAACATAAGTCTATAGATGCTTACTATCCAGTACTAAAACTTGTTTTACGTGGGGAGAACAACTTATAAAACTTGATAACGATGATCAGACCCTCTTGCAGGTTTGCAAAGCAATGTTAGTGCATAGAGAATTGAAGTAGATTAACAAAAACATTGTTAGCAACACTGCCTTCCTTCTTAGAAGAATGCATAAATTGCCATTTTTTCAGCAGACTGAGCTTGAGAGAATTCATCCACAGTTGGTAAACTTTTGCAATATGTCATTCAGCTGTGTCTGAGATGATTTCCTAGATGATGGTGAAGTAAGAGAGGGAGCATTAATCTGACACGAAATGTTTTCTTGCTAACCCAACATCTTCAGCTTTTGCTACTAGTCATTTGACAGTAAACAAAAATTTATGTGTCAGCTCCCATACAGACCAGATTCTGACTGCAGATGCCATCATTTATTTCTTTTAATAAAACATTCCCAGTATCATGTTTTGTTATTCAAACCGGAGGATGTGTTAGAATCAGCTGTCGGATTGCAAGACTGAATTCTCATAGCATAAACAGTAAATGACACCACAGATCTGCCCCAGTAAGGAAATCTTCTCTTGATGCTTATAAACTGAGCCTGGAAGAATAGACCAGAATTTAAAGCGCAATTTCATCACCTCAAGAAGATAAGAAAGAGAGCAATCCATCAATGGATGTAAAGGAACAGAACTTTATCTGCTCCCTGTATGACAGTTTTCTAGGGAATGATATGGTAGATGAAATTGCTCATGAGTTTGTAGACTACCATGTCAAAGTCTTGCATCCACATGGGCCTGCAAATCAGTTCAGTTGGCCAGCAAGGGAAGACACATGTTGGATGGAGAAGAAACCATTTTTTGCTAGGGTTGATGCTCCTTCTCATACATGTACATCACCATCATATCAGAAATACATCAAATCAGACACTGAAGAAGGAAACTTTATCCACAATAAATAGATTCCCTCAAGCTTTGATTGGTGAATACCTTATAATTTCTTCATTGTCTAAGAAGGAATGTAGTGTCATTAATTAATGTTTTTGTCAATATACTTCAGCTCTCTATGCATCAGTATTGCTTTGCAAGCCTGCAAGAAGGCCTGATGATTGTTATCAACTCAGTTATTCCCCACTTTACATTTTTGAAAGATGTTTTAGTAATCGATAAGCAGCTATAGAATACATTGTGTCAGCATATACAGCAAAAATACACAATCACTATACACAGGTAGTTATGTGTGGGACTGCAATGAAATTTTTTGCTGTAAGTATACCAACTTTGAGAGGGGCTAGAAAGCAAACAAAAAATATTGCATCTCCAGTTTTTTTGTATTTTGTAGAAATATTGTCAGGGATTCAGATACCAAAAAATTGGTTCAAGGTCACGTGATCCACACGGTCAAATTAAAGGTCAAAGCAAAGGTCAAAAGTTCATCACTCGTTAAATTGGCCCTACTTCAAAAGTAACACATTTTTCAGATAGTTCATATAATTCCCTTTCCAGTGATACCATTTTCATTGAATTTGGACCATTGGTTACTGAGCTATGGTCACTTAAAATTTGGTGGTCACGCTCATTTTCGCTGAAATTGCCGAAAATGGGCATGTCCTAGCGTGAAAACCATGCATCCAATTGCGCTGAAATTTAGAATATTGTCATGGGCCATGTCAAATTACCTATATATCAAATATGAACAAATTCTGAGATGGTGCGATTTAATTTTAATATTTTTTTGGGTGATTTGATACGGAATGACCCTATGGTATACTCTGCATTAACCTGTTGACTACTGAATTCTCTCCTTCCCATAGGCTTAATTACAGGTCACCTGCTTCCAGTAGGCTATGGGTTAGTGTTAAATCCAGGCTAAGATTAATATGATGCATGTAAAAGCAAGATTTGAAAGTGCTTGATAGATAAATAGGAAATGCATGCTCCTTCCAGTTATTTAAGGGTAAAAATGAGTTTCATGTCAGAATTAATCATCGATGGATGACTTTCAAAGACACATATTTTGCCATGTATTATCAGCAATATAGCTTTTATTAAAATGTTTTTAGAAACTTTATGTTTATCATGATCTTGAAGAAATGGCAGGATTAAAAGATCCAATATTGTCATTATTTCTATGATTATCGGTGAAAAGGTTGTGATAGTACATGTAGTTATTCCATAAAACAGTAAATTTGATATATTAATCCACATATGTACAGGTAAATTATGTTCATGAGCTGACATCATGCATACTCTTGAAGTTCCAAACACTCTGCCTTGAAGAAGTCAGGTGTTCTGTCCCGGCCTCATCACATCACCTAGCAGAAGCACTGTGTTCTATGCCACAGCTGAATGACCTGACACTTTACTTTGTTTTTGTTTCTTAACATTTTCCTTTAATTTCCTTTTATAATTTCCTCTATGCTTCCCTGTGAAATTCTTTATTTTCCTATATTCTCTCTTCTTTTTTCTTATTACTGTTGTTTCCTTTTATATTTGTCCTTTTATTTTCCCGGTTTTCATCATTTCTTCTATGCTTCCTTATTGTTTCTCTATGTTTTTATCTTCTCTCTTTGCCTTGTCTTATGGTTACTTGTGCTTTGTTTTTGTCTTTTTACCTCTTTATGTTTTCCTTTATATTCCCCATGATCTTTCATCATTTCTTCTTCGTTCACTATGTATTTCTTTATTTTTCTATATTCTCTTCTGTATTTCCTTATGTTATGCATGTACTTTATTTGTCCCCCTTTCATCATTTCCTCTATTCATTCCCTATGTGTATATCTTTTATAGGGTCAGACAACTTTGCAGTCTAGGGACAGAGACTATCTTGTTCTGCAGGTTTTACTCTTCACAAAAATTGTCTCATTGACTTCAGAGTTTTGGCCTATTTCTACAATGAGGCAACACACGCTCATGGTTGTCCTGTTTTAAATTCAAACATGCTCGCTTTGAAACTCGGATCCCAATGGGAGAATTTTAGCATACAGAATAATATCCATCTTCGCTTCTACCTGGTCGATTTCTACCGTTCGTAGTTCTGTTTGAGTTAGCATTTAGTTTTAGAAGTGCTAGTAATGAAATCATACGCAAAACATATTTTCAATCAAAGATGTGTTAAGGTAATGAAATCCAGTAAGACAAGCTTTTATGGCCAAAGGCCAGCCCGCGTAATCTGATCACTGCTTATAAACAGCTGTCGTCGAGTGAAGGCCTACCATGTGGAAGAAAATGGAATATTTTTGTGAATTTGAATATATCTCTGAAATTATCGGCCCAATTTTCATGCTTTAAACGCTATTTTGCTACACAAATCCACCCGCGTGGCCAGGGGGGCGATGGAGGCGATCGCCCCCTCCAAAATGCTAACAAAAAAGAAAGAAAAAAAAAAAATAGGAGGAAAAAAAGTGTGAGGGAGAAAAGAAAAAGGTAAGAGAACATAAGAAGAGCAGGAGCAGACAAGGAACAATTCAAAGAAATGTCGGAGCTTCCGTGTTTTGCACTTTGCGCAGGAGGGGGGAAACTACCCCCCCCCCCTCCTGGGGAGCGCGCTTCGTGCACTCGGTAAGTGATTTGCATGCTTTGCGTGCTCACTACCACCCCCCCTAAAATGAAATCCTAGCTATGCACTGTACAAATCCTCGTTGGCAAATGAGGAATTAAAGAGAGGACATACTTTTTGAATACATGGATATTTTCTTTTTCATAATCTCTTCAGTCAAGGCTCTATGAATGACCAGTCTTATCAGTGCTGCAGCCTGCTCAAGGCCGTTCAAGGATTTTAGAGGCCAACCGCGAGTGCTGCATGTTTTATAACCCAATTCGACAAATCCGAGTTTCAGGGCTCAAACTCATGATGCACTACAACGAAGCAAAATCGTAATGCATGTTTGCGGAATGATGATTGAAAATTAATTTAGATGTATCTCTATGTATTATCACCAATAAAGCTTTCAATATTCGACCTGTTTTTGAAGAAACTTTATGTTAATCATGATCTTGAAGAAATGGCTGCTCTAAAAGATCCAGTATTGTCATTAATTTTATTATTATCAGGGAAAGAGTTATAATAATCAAATATACCATGCACTGAGAATGTCTAGTTGAAATTATGGATTCTGAGGTGACTGGCATAGCACTATTTTCTGAGGGGCGCAGCCCTGAAAAAAAATAGTAACTATATATGCCATTCATTGAAGAATCCATGATTTCAGCTGGTACTTCGAAATGAGTGCATAGCATATATGATTTATACCATACAACACAAGTGACAAAATGTACATAAAAATAGTAATAATAGAAAAGTCAAATGACCACATTTGCTAATTTTGCCTAGTCACACAAGGCCATTGCTTAAAGCCAACGATGCAACAATAACGAAAACTTGAACTGTTAAAGTAAACAAGAAACGGTGAAAACTGGAAAACTGGAACACATTTACAATGTCTATAGTTGCATGTTTCAGATATTTATTGCAAATATTTACTACACACCCATGAAAATTGATTGAGTGTGGTTGGATTAGTCGTCGGATTTGAATTTCCATAAAATTTCCTTTCTTTATGTGTGATGAGTTTGGAGTATTTTAGAAAACAAATCATGCAGCAATGTCTGTCATACTGTACCTGATGCATGTGAAAGCAAGATAAGTGCTAGGGAAGTAAATAGAAAATCCTTGCTTCTTCAAGTTATTCAAGGGTAATTCATGATTACAAGATTTGGTACTGTGAATATTTCTCTATTTACGCACTATCACCGCAACTGCTTACATGTAATTGGCCTTTTGGAAGAATTTTTATGTTAATCATGATTTTGAAGAATTGGCAGGATTGAAAGATCCAATATTGTCATTTATCCTGTGATAATCAGTGAAATGTAGTTGTAATTTTTCAGTGAAATTTCATGAATTTAAATAAGAAGTTATGAAAGCAAATAAAAAGACTGGATGGAGTAACACATGTCAACCATGGAAATTGAACTATATTGTAAAGGAAATTGATTTAAATGGGAAATGGAAGTATTAAGATAAAGATCCAAAAACAAAACATAATCATGAGAAGACAGAGAAAGAGGCATAGAAAAATAGAAACAAACCTAAGCTCCAGGCTCCATTATACAACATGAATGTAATCACAGAGGTTTTGTGTACAAGTCATTGTGTGCATGTGCAATTCAAGCACATGTATACATTGGTTTGCGAAACCAGAAAAGCTTTGATGCACTAGAACTGTCACTTTGGGCGATGTCATTGAGACATCGTCAAGGATTGTGTAGTCCTAGAATCTCATAATTATACATGTAGATAGAAGTGGAAATGGTCATAACTGACAACTCAAGATTATTAAAGAAATTTGCCACTTACATCCATGGCAACTGATGTTGCTTATACATTTGGTACTACTAAGGCACTACTACTGCTACTGCTGCTTATAATGATTATATTCAATGTGTATACCAAGTGTCCCCTAAAAAAATGATACACCTAAAATGCCCCCAAATGAAAATGTTTATCGAATTTTGGAAATATTGTAAATATACAGGTCTATTCTATCATATAACACAAAAATTTGAATTGTTATATGCTTGATCTTTGAGTAAGCACTGCCCACTCCTTTGAAGGACATGAAAATTAGGTTGTCCAGAAATTGGATATTCACTTTGGGTGCAGTGAAAAGTTATCTAGTTTAGAAATTGCTGATTCTCTGATGAGTTCATACAGAGACAGATATAGGTTTGTGCAGTGAATTGTGAATTACATGGCTTATGAATTCAAAAGTTTATGCATGAGTGATCATGTGTTGTCTTTCTAATCACACTTTGATAATGGAAGTTGTTTTGACAGTACCGTATTATCTGGTGTTGATTGAAGTCTGTGGTAATTGTAGCGTTGCTCCTGGTAGTTCATGCTGTGGGGGGGGGGGGGGAATGGTTGTGTGTGTGCCTGTGTGCGTGAGTGTGTGCATGGATGCTCTTGTATCTATATGCGAGGACAGTGAACAAAGAAAAATTGCTGTGAACAATGGTCATCAGATATCTCCCAATAGTCCTATAAGGTCAAACAATAGATTTAAGCCTTATTCCGCCAGCCTTCAGAGGACAGGAGAACAATAGAGGAACCAAAGCTGTCCACAGAAGTATGAAGATGTGCTTGTGTGCATGAGGGGGTGTGTGTATGTGAGACATGTCACAATTCCACAAGGTGTTTTTCATTGTCATAGGTCCATCCATAGGCATTTTGCTCCATCCAAACCATTCATCCCATCTTTCCTTCCCCAAAACTCTACCATTTCCAAAACTCATTTGTCATAAAGAATGTTTGCTAATTAATACCCATTTTGTTGATTGATTAATTGATTCATGATTGATTGGCTGATCGATTGATCGAATCAGTGTTTGATTGATTGAATGATAGGATCAGTCTTTGATTCTGAGTTATATTCCATTCATCCCATCTTTCCTTTGCCAAAACTCTACCATTTCCAAAACTCATTTGTCATAAAGAATGTTTGCTAATTAATACCAATTTCATTGATTGATTGGCTGATCAATTGATCAAATCAGTGTTTGATTGATTGAATGATTGGATCAGTCTTTGCTTCTGAGTTATCATATTTCTGTTCCTGAATAATGGTGACATAAATCATGCCATACCCAGCATAAATCCCAACCCTAGTCATACATTATCAATTACCACAGATAAAGAGTGCGTAATGCTTTTAGAACTTCCAAAGTCAAACTATGATCAATGATGCATAAACATGTAATTACATAACATCATGTCATGCACCACACAAATCCGTCATAATCTATCATAAACTCATCATACCGAAAGCAATTTCTAAGCTGCATGGAGAACTTCATATCTTAGCCCAAATGGATAGTGAATTCCTGCACAGCCTAATTTTCATGTCCTTTCAAAGTGGGCCATGCTTACCCAAGCATGAAATATGGTTTGACTTTTTTTCTGTGGTCATATGATAGAAGAGACTTTCAGCTATCCATATATACAAAAATTCCCCCCAAAATTCACTAGAAACTTTTATTATACTCCACCAAACAAAGTTTGACGGTGGTATATTGGACAGTTGGACGCTCGGTCAGTTGGGCAGTTGGTCCTTAAAAAATCTTGCGGATCAAACTTGTTTCTGATTTCTGGAGCAATTCTCGTGAAATTTAGCACACATATTGGTCTTGGGATAAAGAATTACAAGACACACTTTTTGAATGTGTCGGAAAGTGTGTTGCCATGGTAATAGCATATTATTGCAGTACCTCATGGAAAAATTTGACAAACACATTAGTCTTTGAATAAAGATGTGCAAGACATTTTTCTGAATGTGTCGGAAAGTGCTAGCCATGGTAGCAGCATTAGCGCAATAAATTTGGAAATATCTGGTGGATCAAAATACTTAATTTTCCCAGCAATGCTCATGAACTTTGAGACACATGTTTGGGTGGGGTTATATTAATCACCTTCAGTGATTGCTATTTGGGGGGGGGCATTGTTTCAAAAGTGTATAGTTTTGGGCGGACCTCGGTACAGCACGCATATCCCCCTCCCCAAAAGGTGCTTAAAGCGTACCAATATTACACCAGCTCAGTTAGGCTACCAATATCAGTGCTCACAGCATTCAAGGAATTCCTTCCTGCTGGTACCCACTTACATCTGGGAGGATTGTAGCAAATGTAGAATAATGTCTTGCCAAAGGACATTGTGCTGTAATGGGATTCGAAACAAAAACCTTGTGGTTCACTATCCGGCAACCACTGGTCCACAACACCACTACGGTGTTAGAGATCCTCTATACTACAACTGATGCTACTACTACTACTACTACTACTACTACTACTACTACTACTACTACTACTACTACTACTACTGCTACTGCTACTGCTACTGCTACTGCTACTGCTACTACTACTACAGTGCATCCCAAAAAAAACTTACACTTTTGGAATGGCTGCCAAATGAAAAATACATGATTCTGGAAGAAAAGGTTTATATGTATGGATAGCTCATGGACTCAACTTTCATATGAGACCAAAAAGGCCGAAAATATTTCATGCTTTGGTGAGCACTGCTCACTTTTGTAAAGGGTATGAAAATTAGGTTGCGCAGGAATTGCGCCTTCCAATTTGTGAAAGGTAAGTCTTTTGGAGGTTACAAAATTGAGAGTGATCTGATAAATTTATGATCAGTTGCTGTCAGTTTATGTTTGCTGAGTGAATCTTATGGTTTATTAAATCAAAACTTTATGCATGAGTGAACAGGAATTGCATTCATTATTGTAGCTTCGTACCTTTCCCTGGTAGACTCAGTAGTGTGTTCATTGGAGTCAGGATTGGGTGATGGTACTGGTGCAGGGGAGGTGAAATAGAGTAAGACTTTGTTAGGTAGATGGGATAAGGGTCAAAAGGACATGCATGCTCCCCCCCCCCCCCCCTCTCTCTCTCTCTCTCTCTCTCTCTTCCTGGATGTGCCTGTGCATATCTTGACAATTCACATTCTTTGGTCTCCTCTCCAAAATATCCCAACCATCTTCCTTTATCCCTTATGAAGAGAGCAAGATTGTGCATTGAAAGAGGAGGTGGACATGTGGACCACTGAACTAGCAACCTTTGATTTTTAGTTTCCATTATCATTTATTTTCCCCCTTTTCTCTCTTACAAGATGGATGAAACAGTTGTAAAGTTGAAATGAATGAAAATCAACTGAAAACAAAGACTGACATGTTCATTTTACCAATTTGTGTTACACTGTACCGTTTTTCTTGTCCGAAACTCAACTGCTAAAATGACTGATTGGTTGGATAAACTTTGATTGAGTGATTGACTGAGTTATTGATTAATTATGATTGATTTATTGAATAATTCATTGATTCAATCAGCTGAATGGTGATTGAATGCTTAATTGATTAATTGATTGACTGATACATTGATTAGTTGAATGATACCTAAATATTGATTGTCTAACTTACGGTATTGATTGACTGACTGATAGAATGCAATTGACTTCAGGTGTCAATGGTTGATACCAGTCCCAGACCAATTTTGGAAATGCAGGTAGAATTCGGGATAGGGGAATGTGGTTGGGATATTTTGGAGAGGAGACCAAAGAATGTGAATTGTCAAGATATGCACAAGCACACCCAGGAAGAGAGAGAGAGAGAGAGGGAAGCATGCATGTCCTGTTGGTCCTTATCCCATCTACCTAAAAGTCTTACTCTATCTCACCTCCCCTGCACCATGTACAATCACCCAATCCTGACTCCAATGAACACACCACTGATTCTACCAGGGAAAGGTACAAAGCTACAATAATGAATGCAATTCCTGTTCACTCATGCATAAAATTTTGATTTAATAAACCATAAGATTCACTCAGTAATCATAAACTGACTGCAACTGATCATAAATTTATCAGATCACCTCCAAAGGACTTACCTTTCACAAATTGGAAGATGCAATTCCTGCGCAACCTAATTTTCATACCCTTTTTAAAAGTGAGCAGTGCTCACCCAAGCATGAAATACTTTCTGCCTTTTTGGTCTCATATGAAAGTTGAGTCCATGAGCTATCCATACATATAAACCTTTTCTTCCAGAATCATGTATTTTTTCATTTGGCGGCCATTTCAAAAGTGTAAAGTTTTTTTGGGGACGCACTGTACTACTACTACTTCTACTACTACTGCTGCTACTTCTACTAATAGCACTACTACTACTACTACTACTGTTGATTATAAACACTCTGAGAAATTTTTTGATGGAAAAAGAAACAGATAACTCTTGTAATTTTTAGTTGTCTTTTTTTACTTCTTATAATTCAATTTTACTTTGTGCTTAATCTTTTATTAATCAAGCACTTCTTAATTGTATTCCAGAAAAAATTGTATTCTAGCCTTAAACAGATCCTATAACTTATTTAGTAGTACAATCAGTTTTGCTTTTACATTTTACAGGGTTGTTTTCCTCAAATCAGGAATGGAAATTTCAGGTTCAATAGAGTTCTTCAAGAAGACTTGAACTCATTTCTTCATTCACTTGCAGTATTCTGCAGGTTAGTAAGATTAATGAAATCTAAAGACATCAGCACATAGAATTTGCTTGATCCGTGTATTAAACATAGAATCAAGTTTTAGAGTCTAGAAAGGAAATAGTGAGCAAGTTACAATGCTATTACTGCAGTAGATATCATGTGATCAGCATCTTACAGAATGCACAATAGATTAGTAGAAGATTTTTATTCTGCGTGATGAAAATGTAAATATTACCCGCAAAAGGTAGCTGTATTCAGGTATTTGTATAATTTTGTTTGTACAGTGTACTTTGTTTTCTCTCTGGACAGTGATCTGATTGGTCTCATTCTGTTATTATTTTCATTCTCTACATCCTGTTCTTAATTTGCAGCCTACAAAACAATTAGATACAGGCTGTAAAAGATATATTGATTTACAATATATTTATAACCACTTTATTCCCGTAAGTGGATACATTACACATCATGAATGAATTTGGTCCCTCATTTTGCCAGCCTGCAAATAAAAAATATCCTACTTGTATGATTTAAAAAAAAAAACATCAGGTGAGGAGCAAATGTCAGAATGGTATGCTTGATAATGAGTGTAGTAATTGATTTATTCAAAAATTAATACTGTAGCCATATGAATTGATTACACATGATTTGTATTTTGTGTCAAAGTTTAGATATCAATGTCTTCTTTTCCTTTATATTTGCATTCCTGAATTGTAAACAAATCTGTTTCCATTTTTTAGGTGCCCTTCCCCTGAAACTCTGACATTACAGCCATCAGATCACCCTCAACAGCAACCCGTGGTGGATGTAGACTCATCTGACCAGACTCATCCTCCAAGGACATTACAGCCATCAGACCACCCTCAACAGCAAAAGGGTTGCTGTAGACTCATCTAACCAGACGCATCCTCCAAGGAGATTGCAGCCATCAGATCACCCTCAACAGCAACCAATGGTTGATGTAGACTCATCTGACCAGACGCATCCTCCAAGGACATTGCAGCCATCAGACCACCCTCAACAGCAACCTATGGTTGATGTTGACTCATCTGACCAGACGCATCCTCCAAGGACATTACAGCTATCAGACCACCCTCAACAGCAACCCATGGTTGATGTAGACTCATCTGACCGGACTCATCCTCCAAGGACATTACAGCTATCAGACCACCCTCAACAGCAACCCGTGGTGGATGTAGACTCATCTGACCAGACTCATCCTCCAAGGACATTACAGCCATCAGACCACCCTCAACAGCAAAAGGGTTGCTGTAGACTCATCTAACCAGACGCATCCTCCAAGGAGATTGCAGCCATCAGATCACCCTCAACAGCAACCAATGGTTGATGTAGACTCATCTGACCAGACGCATCCTCCAAGGACATTGCAGCCATCAGACCACCCTCAACAGCAACCTATGGTTGATGTTGACTCATCTGACCAGACGCATCCTCCAAGGACATTAGAGCTATCAGACCACCCTCAACAGCAACCCATGGTTGATGTAGACTCATATGACCGGACTCATCCTTCAAGGACATTACAGCCATCAGACCACCCTCAACAGCAACTCATGGTTGATGTAGACTCATCTGACCGGACTCATCCTCCAAGGACATTACAGCCATCAGACCACCCTCAACAGCAACCCATGGTTGATGTAGACTCATCTGACCGGACTCATCCTCCAAGGACATTACAGCTATCAGACCACCCTCAACAGCAACCCATGGTTGATGTAGACTCATATGACCAGACACATCCTTCAAGGACATTACAGCCATCAGACCACCCTCAACAGCAACTCATGGTTGATGTAGACTCATCTGACCGGACTCATCCTCCAAGGACATTACAGCCATCAGACCACCCTCAACAGCAACCCATGGTTGATGTAGACTCATCTGACCAGACGCATCCTCCAAGGAGATCACAGCCATCAGATTACCCTCAACAGCAACCAGTGGGTGATGTAGACTCATCTGACCGGACTCATCCTCCAAGGACATTGCAGCCATCAGACCACCCTCAACAGCAACCCATGGTTGATGTAGACTCATCTGACTGGACGCATCCTCCAAGGAGATCACAGCCATCAGATCACCCTCAACAGCAACCAAAGGGTGATGTACACTCTTCTTACCAAATGTTTATGGTATTAGCATTTGTGGTCTTTTTAATGGCCATGATTTGGAAGTTGGTACTAGCCAAAATTGACTAATAGCACTGATAGAGGTGCACATGGATACAACGCTGTTTCAACTATGTTTAGCAACGCTGGTCCAACGCCTTCCATAGTGCAATTAATCTCAGTTTTGCTTCTGTGTTCGTGATTATCATACCAGAAGCATTTATTTTCAATTTCTCTGTCTGTCCCACTTACATGACCACTACCGTCCCGGCGTTCAGATGATGTGTTTGACATGTGTGATGAGCACATGTGTGGTGCACAAGCTGATTTTGGTCATCTGAATGTGTGCTAAAAGATTTGTGTGAACACAAAATGTTCTAGCGAAAACACAGTTGAACCATGTTCTTGGTACAATGTTCTTGACTTACAGCTTGTGTGGGACCAGGGGTGGCACTTGGGGGAAGAGAGCAGGAAGGGGGTGGTGCAGCTGCCCCCTATGAGTTTTCAAGTATTAAAAGAGAAGGGAAAAAAAGAAGAGGAAGGGGAAAGAGAGGGCAGGGTCATACAAGTACAGTATATAATAGCCCTATAGGTTCACTTCCGAATGTAAATAAACTCACCTGTGGGTCATCTTACCCCTATCAAACTACTGTGGCGCTCCTCCTGTATTGAATTAAGAATAGCTACATGTCTGCCCTGTCACCACTCCCATCGATCTCACCGTGGAATCTCACATGCTGAATCAAAATATTGTTGTGCAACAAGAAATACATTCATCTGAGCATGGAGGGCTTAGTGATGAACAAGAAAGATAAACAGTGAAAGTTTGAGCAAAATCGGACAATCTGTTCAAGAGTTATAAATTTTGAAAGTTTAAGCAAATCCCTATTATAGGGATTTTTGAGTTGGCAACTTTACCAGCATCTGTGATGTCATTGTGGACAACTCTCCATTCATTTTGTGCACATGATTTATCATTTTCTTCATTTTCAAAATTCTTTTGATTTACTGTTTGAGTATGACATGGCTACATCAATTCTGCAAGCATTTAGGGAAGAATTACGCTGATTCCTGACTCAAAAAATTTCATATAAATCAATTAAAAAAAAAAATCATACACAAAATGAATGGAGAGTTGTCCACGATGACATCACAGATGCTGGCAAATTTGCCACCTTAAGGATCCCTATAATAGGGATTTACTTAAACTTTCAAAATTATAACTCTTGAACAGATTGTCCGATTTTGCTCAAACTTTCACTTTTATCTTTCTTGTTCATTTCTATTCACTAAAAGCACACTGATGCCTGGGTTGCATTCTACTTTAAACATTGTTCCTATACTGGTTCTACTATCTGTATGTCTGGTATATGAATACAGAGGCCATTGATTTCAGTGTAGCATATTCTTTGACACAGACTGTAATTGTATATTTGTGATATTACATACTAGATTTCAATATCGGAAAATACTCAAGCTTTTCAACATTTTCTCATCAGAGTACATGTATATCACCTAACTGAACAAAAAGTCAAAATCGAAGTAAGGGAAAAAACACAGGAAGAAGATTCCTAGATTTAATATCCTGAGGAGGAAATAATTTACAGGATTTTCTTTACATGGTTTCATTCCATGTAAACACAATAAATGTATTTAACCCATTAGCTACTGGAAGGAGATGGTCCATGTATTAACTCTGTGGGAATGAAAGTAGCCAACAAGTTCAGATACATGTGTTTGTTAATTGTATCAGGACTAGATTTTCCATAAAACATATTCCAAGCCTTTCATAGCCTTCTTTCATTATTTATGTACTGTGGTAAGAAAGTGCCATGTATATATTTTGAGTGTATTCAGTACGATATTTTCAAATGTTTTATATAATACATGTACATTTTGCAGATGCATGTATACTGTATATTCCTAACTTGTACCATGTATATGATTGCCATACTTGCCTTTGCATGTATATATTATTAGTGTATTCAGTACTATATTTCAAATGATTTTGATAATACATTTTGCAGATGCATGTATACTGTATATGTTTAACTTGTATATGATTGTCATACTTGTCTTTGCATGTATATATTATTAGTGTATTCAGTACTATATTTCAAATGATTTTGATAATACATTTTGCAGATGCATGTATACTGTATATGTTTAACTTGTATATGATTGTCATACTTGCCTTTGCATTCCTTAGGAGATGATAGCATGCAAACAGACAAAGTTCTGTTACATTCTGTTACACCTTACCATTTATTATGTTCTGATTATAATGATGTGATGTAATATTCATATCTACATTCATTGTTGTATTTAATCCAATTTGCAGAGATTTGTGTTTTTCGATAATGACATGCATATTGGATGAATCATTGTAATAATTAATGCAGATTAGCTGACCAAGCTCTATTGATGGAAACCCTAGCATGTCTTAGTCATATGGCCTGGGGAGATAGAGCCTTCTACTTCTCTGGACCAAAGTTGTGGAATAGCCTTCCAAAATTCATTAGGAATGATGAGTCTTTATCAACTTTCATGTTGACACTCAAGACTTATCTCTTCCTGCTGTGGTATTATCCCAAATGCAATAATTATGTTAACAAACAACATTGGAAATAAAAAAGCATAAATTGACACTGACTAAATGTTGAAGTATTTGAGACGTTCTGGAGCAAGTGCCATGAGTGCCCAGCTGAAGCAGATACCAACATTTTACAAGAAGCCCTTATCATCATCGTCATCATCATCATCATCATCATCATCATCATCATCATTTTCTTCTACATGAAAGAGCCTTAGATATTGTATAGTTTTAATGTACAAAAGATACCAAGGAACATACTAGTTGTGACTTGATATGAAACATAATGAAAATGGTTACCTATCAATGTGATATACCAGTACTTAAATGAAAAGCCATAATTTCCACTGTCATTTCAAAGGATATTGTAGTACACTTTTATAAGTAGTTGGGATCAAAATTTTATAGACATGTGGTAGAAAAAGACTTTCCTTATGTTTTCAAAGTGAGAAAATTAAGAGCAGTTTATAGAGCATGACTTAATGCAGTGTACATGTATATATGCTTAGTAGAAACATATCTTGTCTGTAGTTAGGAGGAGAAAAGTTAACTGAAGCTGTAAAATATGAGAATTTTTTTCTGCTCGGTTTACATGTATGTAAACCTCTGGGCTCAACTTTGCATGTATATTTCAAACAAATGTTTGATGTACACATTTAATATCTGACATCCTTTGTATCCTTATGTATTTTTATTAGAATGAATCATTACCACTGTCTTTAAATAATAATCAACCCTTTCAGTGCCACCATGTTTACAAACAGGTCTCAGAAATACAATATTTTATGAATTTGGTACAAACATTCTGTGATGATTAAACTTCTCAAATCTTGAGCCCATTTCAAGACAAGGATAAAAGGACAAGCTTTTCATAATCCAGACATATTAGATACAATATCCAAATCTAAACATTTTAACCCCTCTACAACACTGACAGGGATACAAATGATCAGTGTACATGTTAACACACCAAGTCTATCATTATGAGAGAAAATGTATTTGAATGTACATGTATTTTAATATTTCACAAACTTATTTGAGTTTGAGGATTAATTGAATGTTATTAGAACAGTATTGTTACTATCATAACAATGGAGCATAATTAGTTGTTTGATTGACGACTTTATTTGAAGCTGAAAATGAATTTTGTAGCAAGAGAAGTGTCATGGGTAATCATGTTCCATATATTTCATGTATATGTACAGTCAAACCACATTGTATAGAATGCTCTTATAATAGTAATGTAAGAAGACAAAATGGAATCATGACCCTTTTCAAGACAAAGGACAAGCTTTTTATTGTTCAGACATATTTGATACAATATCAAAATTTAGATGGTTTATTAACTTACCTATAACGCTGAAAAGGTTCAGAAGGGTCAGTAAAAGTTTGTCATTACCAGAGAAAATGAATTTCAAAGCAACTAATAATTTCAAATTATTAGTTGCTATTTCACCAACCTCTGATTTGAATTGGAGAATATTATTGAATGTTATTATTGTAACTATGGAGGATAAATAGTTATTTGATTGACTTCTGATTTGAAGCTGAAAATGAATTTTGTATAGATGAAGTGTCATGGGTATATGTTACAGGTATTTCATGTATATGTACAGTCAAACCTCATTATACAGAATGCTCTTATAATACTTGTGTTGAAAGAAGGTAATTTTGTCAGCTTTACTTTTTTGTATTCTGTTATTTGCATTTCAGATATAACAAGAATGGAATTGCTCTGTTAACTCTTCGCCAGCTTTTGTCGACTATCAGCCTCAACGTACACTTAAAGTGAAGAATCATAGTAATTAGTTTTCTCCTTTACCATTGTACCAGAAAAACTAAAATACAGTTAGTGTGCTTAAGTGATATCCATAGAATAATGACCAGGACCAATACTGCTTTAAGGAAAGCAGAGTTAAAAGGAAATATGCAAAGAACAGTATTGTCATCATTTCCCCCTCAAAATGAATTCAGCAGGCAAAGAGTTAACAAGGAGCTTGTTAGAATAAGTTTCAAGTTAACTTTTTGAAAGATGCTTGGTGAAAGTCACTCTAGTTGGGATCAAAGGAAAGCCAAAGCATAGAATGGAAACTTTAGCATGGAATTTTGTTTGGTAATTATTCTTCATAATGTGGAATGATACATGTATGAATAAATTTAAGGCTATTTATAGCACATTACCAACAGAGTTCTTAGTACATGTATTGCTAACAAAACCACTGGCGTAAATCCCGGGTGGGATGGGGGGGATATATCCCCCCCACTTTTTGGGGAGGGGGGGATGGCGTGTACAAATATCCCCCCCCCCCCACTTTTTAAGAAAGAAAATATATTTTAATTAATCCGTTAGTAAAATCTTTGAATATCTGTCATAAACAACCATCATATTTTAGAATTTCTATTTGAAAACGCGATTGAAAACCAAAAAGGGGTTATTTTTGGCTCGCTTGCTTCGCTCCCTCGCAAAATAAATATTAAAATGTGTGTAGGGGGGTCTGTGGGGGTCAGTGAGGGTGTGTGCTTATACTTAAGTGTGAGATCGACAGAAAAAAAATCGTCAAAAAAGTCAATCATCCCCCCACTCCTCAGAGTGGATTTACGCCAGTGAACAAAACTAAACATTTTCAACAAGTTTCAAGAACATTTTTTTTTCTTCAACCTTTTTTTCAGCTACTTCATCCATATACTTTCACAACAGTGTTAAAATAGTTGATAGTACTTCCAGTGCTTGTGATCTATTTTTTTAAATTTGGTTACCACATTGTATCTATATAATTGACCCATCATTTCTATGATGTACATTTATAAGTGTCTGTTAAAAGCAACCATGATTGTTTTGATAGAAAATAAAAACTTCAACACATTCTTTGAATTGGTGATCTCTCGTAATACTAAGTATGTGCAGTTTAGGGAGAAACATTTAGAGAGAGACGCATACAAAGTTAGATAGATTGAACTTAATGCCCCGGCACCCTTCGGGGTGGAGACATAAAAAGTGAGGGAGAGACAACAAGAGAAACCAATGGGAAGAGAAAGGAAGATATAAAGTGGAGATATTTAGAAGATGTATCCATGTATATAGGCCTAGGTAGACAATGTACAGAGAAAGATAAATAAAGAGAAAGAGGGAGAGAGAGAGGTGTAGCAAGAAAGGAATAGGAGCTGAAAGAGAGATTAAATAAGATGTTGAAAAAGTATGTGTATTTACATACAGGGCCTGAGTAGAAAAAGAGATAACCAAACAGAAAATTGATGAGAGGAGAAAAGGAAATTAATCTTATATAGGAAAGGGGAAAATAAAGAGATATTAAAATGAGAAAAACCACAGAAATTGCCAGATAGGGGATTCATGAGAGAAAGTATATAAAACATGAATACAGGGGTGGGGTGTAATAAGGGAAAGAGATTTGAGGATGAATAAAGACTTTTAAGGGAAGAAAGAGTGGAGTATAATTAGACATGACAATGATGGACATGGGGAGATGGGGATAGATGATGGAGATAGAATGAGAAGGAATTGAAATAATGCTGAAGAGAAGTAAAGATGGAGCATACTGTAAGGAAAGGGAGAGAGAGGAAGGCAAAACAGATTCAACATTGAATAAAGAGAGAAGGGGAAGGAAACAGATCTTACAATAAAGACAAAACAGGAGGGAAAAAAAGAAAAACTTGAGTTGACATGACAATACTGGGTAGCCTATAGACATAGGAGTGATTAAAAGAATGAAAAGGAATGTAAAGAAAGATGAAGAAAGAGGGAAAGAAAGAGATGGAAGTATGTAAAAAGAAGGAGAAAGAGAGGGCGAGGGAAACAGAACTTACAATGAAGACAAAACAGGAGGGGAAAAAAAACATGAGTAAACATGATAATAGGTCAACTAATCATGTTAATACAGAGAAGAATATAGAGGGGTTGGATATAGATGAGAAGGAATGAAGAGGACAAGAGAGAAAGAAATAAATTTTGGAGCATGTTATAGAAAGAGGGCGAATAAAAGAGAAAGAGAGAGAGAGAGAGGTGGAGTAAAAACAACGATGATTAAGGAATTACATTCAGACGGATCGAGGGGAGACAAAAATGAATAAATGGAGGGGAATGAGGGAAATAAACAGCGCCACCTGTTGGCTTAGTCACAGGAAAAAAATGAAGAAGGACACCCAATTTCATTTTCAACCCTATAAATACACACATAAAATAAGCAGCATTTAAAAATGATGTACTCCCGCTTTCTTGTGTCCATTCAGTGAAAAGGATATGCTTTGGTTGCGTCATGAATAAGAATGTATATCCCCATTTTTATGGGAAAATATTCCCAAATTTTTTATACAACTTTCCAAATCTGAGTATCCAAAGGAAATACATTTGTTTTCTATATTAAAAAGTGTTTTCAGGCCTATTCTCTTTTCAGAGGGGGGGGGGGGGGGGGGGTGTCTTCTTCTGTTTGTAAGGACATGTGTTTATAAATCAAGACTACGTTAACCCACTGGCTACTGAAACCGGTTTGTCTCTATATTAAAGAAAATCCTCAAGTCGAGTCATTTTTAAATCAAAGCTAAAAAATGAATAATACAGATCAAAGACAATTTGAACAAAATCGAACATGGAATAAGAAAGTTATACTTATAGTTATATGAAATCTTCTGTTTTGAACACTACCATACTTATAGCCATTTGTCATACAATTTTTGGACAACTCTCAACGTGTTTTGTACACGGAATTTCCCAGATACTTTATTATCACGAGGTCTTGTACCTAATGAAGAAAGCAATCCCACGTTATACATTTATTATTTCGCTTTAAAAAAG
The DNA here is from genome assembly GCA_029962745.1 of Echinometra lucunter. NCBI lineage: Eukaryota > Metazoa > Echinodermata > Echinoidea > Camarodonta > Echinometridae > Echinometra > Echinometra lucunter. The sequence continues at coordinate 14,301,508 of CM057162.1, forward strand.
GTGGAAAATTAAGCTAAATGAGAATGTTCAGTTATGTGTGGACAAAAGATATTGAGAGTGTCGCAAAAATGTCATCAACGGTCAGATCAGATTCCACGTTCTCTTTCAGTATCTCCTCTGACCTTTCATTCTCCTTTATCCCTCTATCCTTCTAGTCATCTTCCTCTTCGTCATACTGGAGGAATTCCTGCCATTTCTTCGGTCTCTCTTTCTCTCCTTGTCTGTTTCTTCTATCTAGTAGTCAGTCTTTCCATCCCAGTGGAAGACCTCTAGCTTAGCAAACCATTTATTTACAGGGACTCCCGCGTCGTTCGAGGCATGAGACGGTCAGCTTCCTCCAGCTTGATCTATCTTTGGTCAGTTCATCAAGGTATAGTGTAAAAAAAAAATAGAAAAGTTAATGTGGTCATAACTTTCTAATTCTTGTCCGATTTCGTTAAAATTTCGCTGATCTGTTCTTATTCACTCTTAGCTTTGATTATCTTTTTAACTACTTGGGCTGTTCAGTTTCCTTTAAACCTATCATAATTATGGGAAAAGGAGAATTCAGTAGTCAACGAGTTAAAAAATGGTTAAATCGAATGATTAAGTATCCAACTTGATTTGATTTAATTCATTTTTCTTTACATTCATTTTAGTAACATTTTAGAATTTTGGTAACATATATACAAAAAGTACTCTTTTAAAAATAAATCATAAATAAGTATTCGTAACAATCATTTTTTTAAAAATGAGAAACGATATGATAGTGAAATTATTGTAATTCATTGAACATAAAAGCATTTGCAGAAGAAATATTGCCATTATAAGCAATCTGCTTGAAAATAATTATGGCAACCCCAAATAATAAATAAAGTCATGTTAAATCAGCAGAATGGAATAAAAATAACTGAAATCCTAATTAAAAGTATAGTGACATTCTGTTATGATAAGCTTTAGAAAATATAGCCAGGAAAAGTAACAGGGGGGGGGGGGGGGAAGAGGGAGAGAGAGGGGTGAAAAGGGGAAAGAAAAAAATTATATTGGCAATTTTTGTCACCAATTTTAGTTAAGGAAGTAGAATCTTGTTTTAATATACCCTTCCTCTTCTTTACAACATTACGAGGAATCACTCATAGGTGCCCTTGCTTTTCCTCGTCCTGTTTTTAAGTTTGCACAGATTATATGAAACTGAATTAAGAATGCAAGAAAAATATCATTATTGAATCCTCTCTGAAGCAGTAGCAATTACATTGGCCTTGTTCACTCATAGGGCAACTGGGTCTGAAATTCGGTTGAGGAATTTATATGTGATCGATCCTCTCAAACTATGCATACTCTAATTTTCCCATTCATCATGATTTATGGTGTTTATATCATTGTTATCATACCATAAGACGTTATTCATGTGTAGGTGTAGAGATAAAATGTTGCCCGCGGGTGGCGTCTCTTAATTGTTCCACTAATCAACTGTTAAGTATTTATAAGCGAGGAAAGCGAGCGAGCAGCAAATTGAATGGCAAGACTCATTTTGTCTGAAATGATTTCAAAGATGCACCACTAATTACGGCTTAGTTGATATGCATCCATATCATGAAAGGTATAAATAAGGAATAAAAACATTAATTTGGATGTGTTGAATCTTTGCTTATCAAAGTATTAGAATATGTAGAAAGCTAATCAAATAAGATTCATTTCAATTCATTTATTTCCATTTCCAACAAAAACGTTACATTACAAAGCAAAGAAGAAGCAACAATATACAGTACAACTGGTGTGTTTGGTTTATTTTTACGGATAGCGTGTGAAATAAAGGGATTCACTAAAAAGCAAGGCTTAAGGAATGTGGATCCCTCAAATAATTGCTTATATTCTAAAGAATACGAATAAATCTAGGAAAAAAAAGAGAAGAATCACAAACTGGTTTATGTATGTTTTTGTTGTTGTTTTTCGGGGAGCCCATGAAGGTGGGAAAAAAAATCCATTCTGACCAAATCAGAAATTCATTGGAACATCAATGAGTCCCCTCCCCGCTTTCAACATCTGTAGTATGGGATAAACCCTCTCATGCAGCAACTTTTTGAACTTTTGATAACTGCGAGGTGATGATCCGTTCAAACATTATCACACAAAATTGCTCTGCATCATTTCAAAATGACCGAAATACCGGAAGAGAATCCATATGAGACCAAGAAGACAAGATATCCCTAAGCGAAATCGTCTTTCCTTTGAAGTTGCATTTTGATTAGTTCATATCTGTCAATTTTCGACGCTTTTCACGCAGTATTATTTTTGTATATGATTTGTATTTTGCTGAATTATGCTGTAGTAACTGCTTTACGAAATTGATTGAATGTTCGAAAATTGATTGTGTTACACATAGATTGTATACATCACAAATCATTTTTTTTTTTTTAAGGGAGGGGCAAGTATAACAGACTATAGGAGGAACTGATATAACTGGGAAAGTCTATTTTCGGGTGAAAGCGCTAATTGACAAAGATTTTGTCTTGAATGATACTGAATATGATGTCAGCCAATCATCTGACCAAAAATGAATAAACAAATAAATTTGATAAATTATTGCTTGGAGGTAAGACTTCCCATCACCGACCTATCTCCAATTGCGTCACAGTCTGGCAATTGATCTATCCTTTATTTTTCTCACTGAGTAATTTGAAATATATACGTCTGCTTTGCTCTCTTTCACTTGAGATCTTTCGCCCTTGCTGCGGTTGGGGGACAAACTTAGACTTCAGAGACGGAGTGCTATGAGTGTTGGCTTCATTCCTTAATTTTCCCTCTCAGATTGAACTTATCAAGTCGAGATACTGAATACCCTGTCCAACATATAAATGCCCGATTGAAAATAGATGCAACCAATTAATACTGTTTGATAGTCCAAACTCTACCTATAGCTTTGAAACCTGTTTTTCATCATGACATTCGGGCAGTGGGATAAAGAGACTGACCATTTAATGTGTTTACCTATCTTTGTGTCCATCATTCTCCCAAACAGTTCATGAATAGAGTCATTTTCGTTGGTCAGTGGAAATAGAGACCCTTTCTATTTCAGCGTGGTCAGTTTGTGGAATTTGCCTAACTGTAAGACATGCCAGGTCTAGCCCTGTGACCACAACACACTAATATACCGGTATACATATCAATAATTTTCTTCTCCTTATTGTTGTCGGTTGTTTTGCGGGACTTTTAGTGGTCCAGCTATTGTGAAGGAATTTCAAGGACCCCCCGCCATTCCCCATGTAGTCCATGTAGTTCACTCGCGTAAAACAAATAAGTTCACTGGTGTAGCAAGGAATTTGAACGGGGGGGGGGGGGGGGGTGGGCAAGGCGACGGAGCGAAGCGACCTAGCGGGGGGAACTAGGTGTGGGCCTGCCAGGGTAGGGAGATTTTGAAAAATCGTGCATGAAAATGTTATTTCTGTACCTAAAATACAGTATGAGGGGTAACTTATATGAGAAGTGGCACAATTATGCTAATCCCTTATACCCCCGGAAGCCCCCGCCCCTTCCTTCGCTCTTTAATTTTTTCCACTCCGATCCGATCAATGTGGGACGATGAGCCCCTGGCTGTGGCGCCGGAAGAAGTCCCCCCCCCCCCCCCCCCGCCAACAGGGGGCATGGCATGGCATGACCCCCTTGTACCCCCCTCCCCTTAGCTACGCCAATGAATAAGTTCCTCTTACCAAAATCTTGGCAAATAATGATGCATGATGCCAGCGGTAAGGACGGGAAGTCCACTCGAAGTTTGATCATTCCAGGAGGACACGCCCCCTTTGCTTGGCTGTGCATGTGAGGAGCGAATCAGAGGCAGGCAGAGAGTGGTAGAGCGGGATAAAAAATCGCGAGCGGTATCATGATGGTGCAATGTATCAGGAGTGCAGTGTGATGCATGCAGTGAAGTACAATTGCACGCGTATAGTAGCTAGAGTTAGACGACTGTGAATTTGCATCGCCTGCGCCACTTACACGAATTTTTTTACTGAAATTTGATGCCATAAATTGTTATTGCCTGATCTTTGAAGGAAGGTGCCTGTAAATGACAACGACCGCACAAGTTTCAAGAGCAACATGATGTGGAATTCAGTTTGTTGAAGGTAAAGGCATTAATTGGTGCAGGACTGTTTAAAATTCCTGTGCATCTCAAAGTTGCATTTCCACTCAATGTTAGTGTATACGTGGTATGGTTCAAACCTTACGAGGCTAGATCACAGTCGTGGTATGGTGATGTTGAAGTTTTTCAGTCGATGAACAGTGGCAGCAGTGTCTAGAAACATGAGAAATAGGTGTTGTTTTTGACCAATTAGCATATAAAGACAAGATTGTTAACACGAGTAAGATAGTACTGAATCACTGGATAGTAAAGTAAATTTGACAAAATATGATCTGTGTTTAACAAGCTGTGCTTTTATACAGACCACCTCTAGATCTTTTCTTTCCCACATTTTCAGTGCTTTGTTCATGACTTTTATTCTTGTTGTTGATAAATCTATTCATATTGTTCATGAATGTATTGTTTTTAATCTTGTGGAGAGAAAATAAATGAACCTAAACTTGTATTAAAATATATCAAATAGAGTTGAATTTAAATTAGATTAAAACTAAAGATAACAAAGGTCATACCAGTCATCCAGCTCATTTCAGACTGGAGAATGTAAGAATTACAAACGTTCACCCATTTCCTGGCAGAATCTATATGAAGTCATGCATTTGCATGTAGTTAATGAGTGTGTTTAGACCTTTGGCTGTTAACCTTATTGATAACAGAAAAACTGACCTTCTTTTCCAGCCACCCAAAGTTTCTTAATGTACTGAAACTCTACTTCATCATTTTAAGAGCACGGAAGAGGGGGCAACATTTTTGATGGGAGTTGAGTAAAAAAAATTGGGCCTCTTTCATCTATTGAACTTTAGATTCATGTTAACTGTGGTCAAGATTTATATTTATTTACTAACTTTATTTTTCTTGTCCACCATAGGAATCGCCAAACTCAGTACCTCACAATCTGCAGTCCAGCACCTCATCAATCGCACCATAAAAGGCGAGTTGGCAGCTGAACATATTCCTGGTCTTAAATATGTAAGCCATAACCCTAACCCTCATGATTCACCTAAAATTTTTAAGTTTTTACATTTTACACCCCTGTGTATATCTTCTATTCAGAGCCACAAGGGCACTAACTCATATCATTGTACATAGATTTAACACCCTTTGGCAAGAGTTCCATATGTACCCCCCCGCTAAAATTGAAGAAAAAATATAAGGATATGACTTGGAATGATACCGGTAGGTCTAATCATAATATCAAATAGATTTACTGAACATGGAAAAATGCTATAAATTAAGGAATATGGGTTTATTCCGTCAGAATTAAGAGCTTACCCGTAAACTGTGCATTTCACATAGACATCGATTTATTTAGTCAGAAAAATAAGAGCAATGCATCCTGGGAGCATTATGAGACCCTTCACCTCCTGCGATCTCTCGCTAGCCGATAGGTAAAGCGTCGGTCTTGAAAGGTAGGTGTCCCGGGTTCGAGTCACGTCGGCAGGCATGGTAAGTCAAGAAAAAACAAAGAGTTGAGAAGAAAACAGTGGAAAATACGGTGTCTCCGAACTTTTAGCGGGGGAACATATGGAACTCTTTCCCACCCTTTTGGCTCTGATATATATCTTATTTCATTTTTTGTGGCTGTTGCAAAAAGAAGTCTTGCCGGTCTCAATACAAAGAAAGAAAAGGAATGAAAGGACAGGAAGGTTTGAATCATTTTCTTATCTGGGCAATTCCGCGTGGGAAAGCACAAAATCAGCTAATTTCAAATTGAAAGTAATAACAATCATTTTGATGATTCCAAATAGCCAAATCCCTAAATTAGAAGAAACTATAAAAACAATTCTTTCATCTTAATCAGAATTGGTACAATGCATGTTTGATTGTACATGACATTTTTGGCCATTTACGTAAAATTTTGTGAAATACAGTCATGACCATTAAAAAAAATACATTCTTCACTTTATGTATACACATTCACTTTCATAATATTTGAGAATGTGTAAGCAACTCATATTCCAAAGTACAAAACATATACACATCAGTATTTTTCTAATATTTGTCCTTTTCAGTTCACATATTTATCCATCATTCCTCTATGTACAGTATCATTCTGACATGAGCATCCATGCCACAAATTGCTCACTCTTTTGGATTTGTGTGATAAACATACTTGCAGACATTGGTAGAACATGAATATTGAAATTCAATTTGGCTGTTGATTTGCAGATAATTTGTTTTTCCACATAATTTTTAAGGAATAATTGATATAAGTCCATCCCATCTGTTTTGCAGAATTTTAAAATATTAATCCTTCAATTACCATTGCAATAATGCCTAAATTTAGTACATAATCATTCAGTTGATAACCACATTTATTTAAGCTGATTATCAAATGTCACAACTCAGTAGACAAACTATACAAATATACCAGGCAGTAACTTCTAATAATCTCTAATAAATAATTATGTAATGTAACCTTACCTGTTTTAAGATATACATGCTCCTACAAGAACCTTGATAAAATTTAGGGTCTGATAATACTTATTTCATTACTTCTGTTTCAGATGAGATTGCTAATGATTTCTTAACATTAAAATTGACACCTGTTAAAAAAAACAGGCATTTTCTTAGAAAGTTTCACAAGGCGTAATTCTGTTACCATTTTTGTAATTCCGTTACCGATGACTTACTTAAGAAAAAGAGCAATTGCAAAATATCTATTACATGTATGTTATATTTCTATTTATTCTTTTGAGAATTAAGTTGAATATACAGAGGAATGAATTAAAGAAGAGCTTTGCATAATTGGCTGGTAAATTTCAGAGGATATGTCATGGACTTCAGAGATTTGAAAATGACTCCATTCTCTGGTAATTCCATTACCGAGGTATAAATGCCAGGATAACTTGAGTGCAAGTCAAAAATTGTTGACATGAAAGAGCTCAGATGAAAGAATAAGTGCTTTTTCAAAGTATTAAATGATAAGAAGGGGGTCAGAGTACAAAATTAGTGCTTGAACTCTGAAAAAGTAGGCAAAAAATCTCAGATTTGTAATTCCGTTATCGTGGAATTGCCCATCTACAAATAAGTGGAAAGACCATGGTTATTTGAAAGGGTATATGAACTTATAAAGCAACAATAATGGATTCAGAGTTGTACTTAGATATTATAGGCCTGTTCCTTTATGGGATTACAGGTGGTCCAAGACGGCCCCCATTATGTGTAGGATTGTGAATTCATTCATGTTGAATGAGACAATATTTAGTGAAGTACTTTGCAAAATGTACATTTTTTCTTAACTCAGGGATTACTGAATATTCTTATTCCCGTAGGCTTAATACAGGGTTCACCTGATTGCAGTAAGTAATAGGTTAATAATATTCGTTATCTCACAAACCCATTGGTGTCACTTGTTACTAAGTGATGTTATACATAATTGTTTGTGGAATAGAAAGTAAAATCTTATAACATTGCCACTCACAAGAATGCAAGGTATACCTGACACAGATATAGGCCTGTTCATTAGCTGTTGCTGACGGTTCCATGACATTTGCTCCAATGACAATTGCTCCCATGGAAATTATGCATGTTAAGTAAAACATAAAAACCTAACCCCAAGCCCAACACAAACCGTGATCCTAATCCACACATCATTCTGAACCAAAACCCTTATCAAAACCCAAACCGTAACCCCCGTCTTCGGAGATATTAAGACGGGAGCAATAATCGCAGGAGCAAATATCACATCACCATTGCTGATAAGAGTTATTGTAATGTTCCCCAACTCATGTATTAGCTTCAGAAGATTGACAATCCAAAATCAAACTGAAAATTTCATTTGATCAGCCTTATTGAAATTGATTGAAAGGGATGGTATTGAAATAAGATATTTTATCATTCTGCAGTGCAAAAGTACATACAATTATTGTGATGATTTATGTCTTCAGTTATTATGGTTGATTGCTGCAGAAATGTATACATGCCTTTTATATTTCATACTTACTTCAATTTAAAAAAAATATGACCCATATCGGCATAAAAAAAGGTAGAACTAGAATTGCAATCGTATTAGAATGATGTGCATGCAATGATGCTGTGAGGAGATGAACATGATGACCAAGGAACATACATGTAAGAGATGTTGTTAGGAGAAAAAATACAGGAGTATAAGCACTGAGAGGAAGATAGAAGTTAAGGCATAAAAATGACCATAAAATGGACTGAAAATGAAGAAAATGGTGGCTAGACGGTAAGCAAAAGTCATACCGGAAATTGAAGAGAGCCCAGTGACCAAAATGGGATGTTAAGGAACACCCTTACAAAATTTGGTAGAAATTGGAATAGATAAAGAGGCACAGAAATTGATTGCAAGCATTTACGTAAGTCATGGATGCGGTTTAAAACTAAGCATGAGAATCACATGTATGGTCCATATGACCATCCATAGTTAGAAGAATCATGTCCGATTCAGCTGTCCATAGTGACAAAAAAGTGCTAAGGAATACCATTACAAAATAAGGTAGGACTGGAAGAAAGGGACCTGCAGATAGATCACAATAATAATGTGCATATACAAACAACTCTGACAGAAAGCTAAAAGAAAAAAATAAGAATTATTTCCAATTCAGCATTCCATAGTGAGAAAAGAAAATGCGGGTTCTGTTAATGTGTAATCCACCCGGCGTTCTATTCCAATTTAGTCGAAATTTTCTGTGACAACATGGGCTTTATTTGGTAACTATGAAAAGAGAATTTCATTGCGGTCATTTTGGGACTATTTAATGGCGCTCAGAGCGAAATTAAGGCGCCATATTGGAAAGCATTGGAAAATGAGGTTTTTTAATCTTGCTAATTTCGCGCTGACGTCAGCTATTGTTACCAAACTTGGCAGACAGTCGTCAAATACATTCATACAAAAACCTGTCAAGTCTCAGATGCATAGCAACAAGATTCAAGAATTGAGAGCAAGTTGAAGTTATTCCTCCATTTTCTTCAGTTTCATGATATAGGACAGCCATTTTGGCCAATTTCGTCAGTGATGAGGTACCTATTTTTTAATTGCCTCGAAAGGGCATCTCTTAAACTACTTAAATCCAGAAAAAGGTACGGGTTTATCCATGCATGACGGAATGACGGCCATGGAAAGACAAGCATTTTCAGAAATTTACAGGGCGTTATTTTTATGATGCGTAATTACTAATGCGTGAAAATCAGCACACATGTGTGGATTCATGATCTCAGCATTCCCTGAAAATGTGAGTTTAAAAGGAATGGAAACAGCAAAGTTATAGTACTTTTTTGTTTTTACGGCTCAGCATTTATAAAATGTCAATATTTCGAATGAAGATGATTTCAGATTTGGATTATGAAAAGGAAGATGATATTTTGAAGGGTATATTTTGAATGCATATGAAAGAGCAACTCTTAGACTATATACAGCATTTTGTTAGAAGTCTGTAGCATGAAGTATGATGGAGATACGGAGGAAGAGAGAAAGGCATGCAAATGGACAAAATGGCACCTGGCGCCTGACATTTCTGAACTTTAAAAAACAGTCTTGGTCATTGTCCACTTGGATCATCCCCAATACATTGTATACAATACAGGATGCTGTTTTGCTACAATATATATTCATAAATATACATTAATATCCAACTGTTCTCATTGTTCTTTGCCTGGTCTCAAATAGGTTTCTCTTTTGCTATAGTGTATGAGGTTACAAAATGAGAAACATTATAACATCCCAGAAAAATGCTCTCCATTGGGCAGATATACATACTAAACACCACTCTTTATTTCATAAAAGTCTGAACATATTCCCTGCAGTTTTATTCTTTATTTTTTAATTGCTTATTCATTCTCTTTATTTTTCATTTTGCCTTCGTTGATTAGTATGGAACATCAATATCTTTATAAATAAAACAGGATATCAAGTGATTAAAACAGCAATATGTATCAAACAGTGTCAATTTGCAACCATAATCAGATGCTAAAGTATTCCCTCCCCAAGGAAATTTTGGTTTTTCATGAGTCTTCTATGGAGCATTTCCAGATGGAGCCTTGAGGGGGGGGGGCATACATGTAGGTCAAAATGTCTATGCAAAGCAGCAAAAGGGGATCACATGTTCAACAATTTGCTTTCACATTTTGGATATCAAAAATTCCCTTGGGTAGATTTTCTTTTTTTTATTAATCCATACTTAAAGAATAACAGTAAGAATTTCTTTTCTCAATTATCAAACTGAAATTGTGAATAGAAAAGGAAAAGTAGGAGTCGACAACTTTCACATGAAATTTTTTTTTCAAAACTTTATTCATGGTCCTTAGTTTAAGAGAAAAAGAGCTGTACTACCTGGCTTGTATGTGCCTTTTTATCTACAATTTTCTTGGAGATGTGTATTCATGATTACTGGAATGCCTCACCGCTTGTGCTATTATGTTTCTATTATTAAAATTTCTTGGTGTGTCTTATAGTTCATTTCAGTTTTTGTTCACTTTCCTAGCTAGTAAAGGACAGTCTGAAAAGCTAGAAAACAAACAAGTGGATTCCTCTTTAGACAGCATGACAGCAAGAATGTTGACATATTTTTTGTGTAGTATGCTTAGTTTAGAATGGTCATGACGTATGCACCTTTAACTTGTTATTAAAAGCATGCTTGTGCAGCTTCTTGTGCACAAATTTATTTTTCTCATGATAAAGGAGAGTTGTTGCAATTTATTTGAAATAATAGCGTGCCCATGTATTTTGATATTTCTATTGATTGATAACAGAACAATGGTCATGAATAGGAGTAAATAATGATGCTTGACCTTCCATGGTGGAAGCATTTATGAATAGTTTTTAACCCACTGACTACTGACTTTTTCTAGTTTCCATAGATTGTATACAGGGTCTCCTGGTTGTAGTAGCTAGTGGGTATATCTGTGGTTGTTTTGAATGCATGACAGCTGCTGGAGTTTCCCACACATTGGTTTAATATATTGATCTCCCACACAAAATGATATTGAGGCAGGAAAGAGGAAACACATGTCAGCAAGAGTATTCTGATGATTTGCTGTTTGATCATATAGTCCTGAAGTGCTTTTAAAAAATGGAAAAACAAAAATATGAGATGTCTGCAATAAAGTAGGGAGGATTCAAACATGCAGTGATGCATTACAGAATACTTTTGAATCAAAACAACACTTTTTCCAAAAATGCAAATATGTAGTGTACAATAATCTGTAACCTATGGTGGCCCTAAAGTACGGTCGACAACACGCCATGTGCGATGTGAATTTCGCATCGCGGGTCGTGAATTTCACGACTTGTGATGCAAAGTTCAGGACCTGGGATGCGAAATTCACGTCACACATGACCTGTTGTCGAGCGTACTTCAGGGCCACCATAGTAACCAGACTTGGATGGTGTATGCCTTACAGGGATCAATGTTATTTGGGGGTCAAAGGTCATGCATGTATGTCAAAGGTCAAATGTGCTCAAGAAGCAAATTGTTTTGAGGCTGCCTCAAAACAATTTGCTTCTTATCTGGCATTTCCTGGCCAATTTTGTTTGTTTGTTTGTTTGTTTGAAATTTATTTCAGCGTTCAACATATTCAACACAATACAACATAATCAATTATTACATAGTTTTTATACATATACATTTTAGACACATGAATCATTTACAATCTTTTTTCTGAATATAAAAAGAAAAGTATATGAAAAATATTTAACTGAATTTCAGAACGCAGGAGACCGTCGTCATGAGCGACCTGCTTGATGTTGACGACGGCCTCAAGGTAAAAAAGCGACATGTAAAACTTACACATTTTTAAACAAGAGGTCATGAGGGTGCAGTGCAAGTGCAAGTGCAGTGCAAGTGCAATAGAGGAGGGGTCAAAATTCATTTAAGAGTAAAATAGATAAATCATATAAAAAATAAGTACAAGTATCGTCAATGTGGCGGATTTGAATAGAATGATATTAGGTTGCGCTTCATAGTGGCTTTAAAGGAATAAAGTGAGGAACACATTTTTACAGTTGCGGGTAAATTGTTCCATAAGTCAGGGCCATGGTGTCTAATTGATTTATGAGTTATTAATAACTTTGGGTTTGTTAGGTGAAAATTTCCAGAAATACGGGTAGGGTATGTGTGAATTGTACTGTTTAAATCAAATTTTGATCCTGATTGCTCTGACTGACAAAGCTAGGGGAGAGGTTGACAACTTGTACTTGGAAATGTGTGCTTCATGAAATATGCAAATTTCTGCAGTCAAAAAAATGCTAATTCTCTATTTTGCAACTGATTTTGATTCCGTTTGTTTTATCTGATAGGGCTTGGTGATGAAATGGGTGGAGGAAGGGTAGTATTTCTTGGAATAATCCTTTATTTTTAGGGGAGATTATATTGTATGGTAGAGATTTCACAACGAGCCGGGGATACACTTATGTTGCGTGCCAACAGGGATCGCGATACTTCTACTTAATTTTGCTGTTTGTTCTTGCTGGATGATTTATAGTTTTTCAGGGTTTTTTTTGTTGTAATTTTCCTAACAAGTAAGGGACAGTTGAACATTCCATAATACAGTAGTCTTCTATTTCTTGTAAGTTGTAATGATCACTTTTGCCTAAACAAAATGGAGGATCATCATAATGAAGAGAAAGACTGAGGGAAGATGAAAATGAAAAGAATATGGAACAGTGCATTGAAAGGTTATTGATAACCGTGAAATGTTGGGATGAATACACGTGTATGAACAGATAAAATGCACAATTAAAAAAGGTTCCTTTTTCTTGTAACAAGTGAAAAGAAGTTGCATTTAGCATACTACAAAACAAACAAGTGGATTCTACTAGTCTACTTCTACAGCATGACAGCAAGAATGTTGACATATTTTTGTGTAGTATACTTGGTTTAGAATTGTCATGATGTATGCACCTTTAACTTGTTGTCAAAAGCATGTTTGTCCAGCTTCTTGTGCACAAATTTATTTTTCTCATGATAAAGGAGAGTTGTTTAAAATGATAGCGTGCCAATGTATTTTGATATTTCTATTGATTGATAACGGAACAATGTTGATGAATAGGAGTAAATAACAATGCTTGACCTTCAATGGTGGAAGCATTTATGAATAGTTTTTAACCCACTGAATACTAACGTTTCTAATTTCCATAGATTTTATACAGGGTCTCCTGGTTGTAGTAGCTAGTGGGTTAAGATACATGTATCTGTGGCTGTGTTTTTTAGTTTGTACAAAAGGCATGACAGCTGCTGGAGTTTCCCACACATTGGTTGAATCTATTGATCTTCCATACAAAATTATATTGAGGCAGGAAAAAGAAAACATACAGTATATATATGTCAGCAAGAGTATTCTGACAATTTGCTGTTTGATCGTATAGTCCTGAAGTGCTTATGAAAAATGAAATGAAAAAAATTGAGATGTGTGCAATAAAGTAGGGAGGTTGTAAGTGGCTTCAGATTCAAACTAAAAGTAAAATGTAGGATTTCTTGCTCTCTGTGATGTAAACAAATGATAGTACACTATACTTGGTATTGTTTCACTGTAGATTTTTCAACTCATACACCTTTTATGAGGAGAATTCTGAAGGGAGACCAAATAATTCCCAGAAAGATGTAGATAATTCTAATCTGAAAGCCATAGAAGGGAGCCATCCCCATGCCATTTTGACAACTTTTGTATTTGTACATGTATTTGAATTTCAGTGTAAATCTGTGCAATTCCACCATGGGTCGCTAGTCAGAGCAATAAACATCTTTTCAATTCAATTCTATTCAAAATCTCCTTGCATCTTATCATGCACATACGACAGCAGTTTCATTCTAGCAGCTGTCTGCATGTGGAATATTAAACAGCTTTCTCCTGAATCTTGTTAATTGTCTTATGAGACAGTAACAGATGATTAGCAGCCCTGAATGTTGAGAGAAATGAATGTTTTGTTATTATAAAACAGGTAATTGAATAATCATAGAAATATTGAACCACTGAATGAATATCTTCGGGCTATTTTTCTTATTTAAGGGGCTACTTTTTGTTGCACATCTGTAATCATTTGTACTCTCCTTGTGTTCCAAATTTCTTTAGGGTACAAATGTACCATATGTTTAAGCAAGAGTATTTTATGCATTTGTATATTTACCTTTATTGGTTCAAATATGTTTATTAGCCACATGTAGCACATCCACATAGGTAAATTATAAGGAAAGAATCAGCCTAGGAATTAATTTTTTAGGGTCTATTTTTTTTTTTTACATTGGGACTACCACTGAATATCTTGGGGCTATTTTTTCTTATTTATGGGGCTACTTTTGGTCGCTCATCTGTAATCATTTAAAGTATCCGTCCATGATTTTTCTCGCACAATGATCGACAGTGTACATGTATGTGGTAGCATTACCGGCTGTGCAGCCTTATCCTGCACACTTATGTAAGCCATGTGGTGTGGTGATGAACATAACATTTTAAAACACCGCATCGCTAAAGACTATTCATACACTGTATCCCACATTGCATTGCGCATTTATTTACAATCACTGGACGAAAGGTTTGTATCATGCATCAGCAGTTCAACTGAAAGCAAGGGGTGAGCTAGTAACTCTGCCGTCGGTAGAACGCAATTACATTAAATATTTTTTTCTTATTGTTGGCGGTATATATTGGGGCGACTCTGAAATAAATAGTCGCCCCAAAGCATTAGGTTTTGAGAATTTTAGAGGCGATTTGGGCTGTCATGAGGGCGAAACCGCCCGTCGCCCTCGTGAAACTGCCCGTCGCCCTTGTGTATTTCCGACGCTGGAAAGAATTATGAGCAAGGATTTTTTGATTGCCATATCAACCCTCCCTTTCTCAATTTCAATTTGTGCTAAAATGATTGTCTGTTTGAAAAATTGATGGATATCTGGAAAATTCTGTATTTCACTGCTCTTGGTAAATTTGTTTAGATTTTGCAGCTCCAAATTTGAGTATTCTTTGAGGCTGTGGAGGCCCATTTTTGTGCAGAATGATGTAACACTAGGTTAGAGTAACTTCTCTTTAAGATGGCACTAAAAGAGAATATTACAGTTTAATGCACTAATTGTCTTGTAATTGCTTTTTGTTTCATTCTTCATAATATTTTGACATAGCCTTGCTATTATGAGGCAATAGAGCATGCCTGAAGCTTCCATCTCCTAGCAATGTATGATCAGAATTATTATTGCTTTTGAATAGAAGCCATTGGCATGACAGTTGTTTTGTTTTCCACATACACAGTGGTTGAATTTGTTGATCAGCAACAGAAAATAGCACCAAGGAAAAGTTAGCACTTTTCTTGCTTTGGCCTTATTATGAATAGAACAAACAGTGGAGTGCCAGTCTTCTCTTGTCACATGTAGGCCAGTCTATGTACCATATACTCCTAATAATATGGCTGTCATGGGTTATGATCTGTAATGAATAAAGAGTGAAATAAAATTAATGAAGACTATTTCTCACTATAATCATAATTATAATTACCCCTGTAGCGACTCACTGTATGAATACCATTTCTATATACTTTTTAGTGAAGAGCTTGTTCCATGATACCTGTACCTTTGTCTCATTATCATGGATTAGACATTAAGATAACTCATATTCTCTGGTACCTTCTTTCAGTCTGTGAAATAATCTGTATTAATATCCAGAGTTTTTGCAGATTTTAAATTGAAATTCCTCAAGGTCGAGCTTCTTCATTGTCATATTCTGGAAACTTGACATCTCTTTCATGACTGAAATCTCAATATAGCATCTTACAGGTGTTGAGTTATGGCATTCTGAACACCACCTTGGCAGACTTAATGATAATTTGGTCTGTTCCCTTTTTGTCTCGCCCACCGGAGGTGAAGGCGAGACTAAGGGATCCAAATGTCGTCCGTCCGTCGTCCGTCCGTCATCCGTCCGTCGTCCGTCCGTCGTCCGTCCGTCCGTCCGTCCGTCCGTCACAAACGTTATGAAAGATAACTTGGCAACCGTGACTCACTTTTCAACCAAACTTGGGTTGTAGATGCACTAAGGGGACCTGCATGTTATGGTCCAGTCAGAGGTCACATGGTAAGGTCAAAGGTAATTTCAGGTCAAACGTTAAAGTTTACGTGCAAGACTCTCTTATGACACAAAACTCTGCAACCTTGACTCACTTTTCAACCAAACTTGGGTTGTAGATGCCCTAAGCGGACCTGCATGTTATGCTCTAGTCAGAGGTCACATGGTAAGGTCAAAGGTCATTTTAGGTCAAACGTTAAAATTTACGTGCAAGACTCTCTTATGACACAAAACTCTGCAACTGTGTGACACTGTTCAATCAAACTTGGGTTGTAGATGCACTAAGGGGACCTGCATCTTATTGTCCAGTCAGAGGTCACA
>CM057162.1:14318445-14329790 GCA_029962745.1 Echinometra lucunter
CGATTTCGTTAACATTTCGCTGATCTGTTCTTATTCACTCTTAGCTTTGATTATCTTTTTAACTACTTGGGCTGTTCAGTTTCCTTTAAACCTATCATAATTATGGGAAAAGGAGAATTCAGTAGTCAACTAGTTAAAAAAAATGGTTAAATCGAATGATTAAGTATCCAACTTGATTTGATTTAATTCATTTTTCTTTACATTCATTTTAGTAACATTTAGAATTTTGGTAACATATATACAAAAAGTACTCTTTTAAAAATAAATCATATATAAGTATTCGTAACAATCATTTTTTAAAAAATGAGAAACGATATGATAGTGAAATTATTGTAATTCATTGAACATAAAAGCATTTGCGGAAGAAGGATTGCCATTATAAGCAATCTGCTTGAAAATAATTATGGCAACCCCAAATAATAAACAAAGTCATGTTAAATCAGCAGAATGGAATAAAAATAACTGAAATCCTAATTAAAAGTATAGTGACATTCTGTTATGATAAGCTTTAGAAAATATAGCCAGGAAAAGTAACAGAGGGGGTAGGGGGAGAGGGAGAGAGAGGGGTGAAAAGGGGAAAGAAAAAAATTATATTGGCAATTTTTGTCACCAATTTTAGTTAAGGAAGTAGAATCTTGTTTTAATACCCTTCCTCTTCTTTACAACATTACGAGGAATCACTCATAGGTGCCCTTGCTTTTCCTCGTCCTGTTTTTAAGTTTGCACAGATTATATGAAACTGAATTAAGAATGCAAGAAAAATATCATTATTGAATCCTCTCTGAAGCAGTAGCAGTTACCTTGGCCTTGTTCACTCATAGGGCAACTGGGTCTGAAATTCGGTTGAGGAATTTATATGTGATCGATCCTCTCAAACTATGCATACTCTAATTTTCCCGTTCATCATGATTTATGGTGTTTATATCATTGTTATCATACCATAAGACGTTATTCATGTGTTGGTGTAGAGATAAAATGTTGCCCGCGGGTGGCGTCTCTTAATTGTTCCACTAAATCAACTGTTAAGTATTTATAAGCGAGGAAAGCGAGCGAGCAGCAAATTGAATGGCAAGACTCATTTTGTCTGAAATGATTTCAAAGATGCACCACTAATTACGGCTTAGTTGATATGCATCCATATCATGAAAGGTATAAAAGGAATAAAAACATTAATTTGGATGTGTTGAATCTTTGCTTATCAAAGTATTAGAATATATAGAAAGCTAATCAAATAAGATTCATTTCAATTCATTTATTTCCATTTCCAACAAAACCGTTACATTACAAAGCAAAGAAGAAGCAACAATATACAGTATAACTGGTGTGTTGGGTTTATTTTTACGGATAGCGTGTGAAATAAAGGGATTCACTAAAAAGCAAGGCTTAAGGAATGTGGATCCCTCAAATAATTGCTTATATTCTAAAGAATACGAATAAATCTAGGAAAAAAAAGAGAAGAATCACAAACTGGTTTTTGTATGTTTTTGTTGTTGTTTTTCGGGGAGCCCATGAAGGTGGGAAAAAAAATCCATTCTGACCAAATCAGAAATTCATTGGAACATCAATGAGTCCCCTCCCGCTTTCAATTCTGTAGTATGGGATAAACCCTCTCATGTAGCAACTTTTTGAACTTTTGATAACTGCGAGGTGATGATCCGTTCAAACATTATCACACAAAATTGCTCTGCATCATTTCAAAATAACCGAAATACCGGAAGAGAATCCATATGAGACCAAGAAGACAAGATATCCCTAAGCGAAATCGTCTTTCCTTTGAAGTTGCATTTTGATTAGTTCATATCTGTCAATTTTCGACGCTTTTCACGCAGTATTATTTTTGTATATGATTTGTATTTTGCTGAATTATGCTGTAGTAACTGCTTTACGAAATTGATTGAATGTTCGAAAATTGATTGTGTTACATATAGATTGTATACATCACAAATCATTTTTTTTTTTTTAAGGGAGGGGCAAGTATAACAGACTATAGGAGGAACTGATATAACTGGGAAAGTCTATTTTCGGGTGAAAGCGCTAATTGACAAAGATTTTGTCTTAAATGATACTAAATATGATGTCAGCCAATCATCTGACAAAAATGAATAAACAAATAAATTTGATAAATTATTGCTTGGAGGTAAGACTTCCCATCACCGACATATCTCCAATTGCGTCACAGTCTGGCAATTGATCTATCCTTTACTTTTCTCACTGAGTAATTTGAAATATGTACGTCTGCTTTGCTCTCTTTCACTTGAGATCTTTCTCCCTTGCTGCGGTTGGGGGACAAACTTAGACTTCAGAGACGGAGTGCTATGAGTGTTGTCTTCATTCTTTAATTTTTCCCCTCAGATTGAACTTATCAAGTCGAGATACTGAATACCCTGTCCAACATATAACTGCCCGTTTGAAAATAGATGCAACCAATTAATACTGTTTGATAGTCCAAACTCTACCTATAGCTTTGAAACCTGTTTTTCATCATGACATTCAGGCAGTGGGTTAAAGAGACTGACCATTTAATGTGTTTACCTATCTTTGTGTCCATCATTCTCCCAAACAGTTCATGAATAGAGTCATTTTCGTTGGTCAGTGGAAATAGAGACCCTTTCTATTTCAGCGTGGTCAGTTTGTGGAATTTTCCTAACTGTAAGACATGCCAGGTCTAGCCATGTGACCACAGCACACTAATATACCGGTATACATATCAATAATTTTCTTCTCCATATTGTTGTCGGTTGTTTTGCGGGACTTTTAGTGTCCAGCTATTGTGAAGGAATTTCAAGGACCCCCCGCCATTCCCCATGTAGTCCACCTCGTCCACTCGCGTAAAACAAATTAAGTTCACTGGTGTAGCCAGGAATTTTGAACGGGGGGGGGGGGGGGTGGGCAAGGCGACGGAGCGAAGCGACCTAGCGGGGGAACTAGGTGTGGGCCTGCCAGGGCAGGGAGATTTTTGAAAAATCGTGCATGAAAATGTTATTTCTGTACACTAAAATGCAGTATGAGGGGTAACTTATATGAGCAGTGGCATAATTATGCTAATCCTTTATACCTCCGGAACCCCCCCCCCCCCCCCCTTCCTTCGCTCTTTATTTTTTCCACTCCGATCCGATCAATGTGGGACGATGAGCCCCTGGCTGTGACGCCGGAAGAAGTCCCCCCCCCCCTCCCCCGTCAACAGGGGGCATGGCATGGAATGACCCCCTTGTACCCCCTCCCCTTAGCTACGCCAATGAAAAAGTTCCTCGTACCAAAATCTTGGCTAATACTAATGTTGCATGATGCCAGCGGTAAGGACAGTCCCCTACTCGAAGTTTGTTCATTCCAGGAGGACACGCCCCCTTTGTTGGCTGTGCATGTGAGGAGCGAATCAGAGGCAGGCAGAGAGTGGTAGAGCGGGATAAAAAATCGCGAGCGGTATCGATGATGGTGCAATGTATCAGGAGTGCAGTGTGCTGCATGCAGTGAAGTATAATTGCACGCGTAGAGTAGCTAGAGTTAGATGATTGTGAGTTTGCATCGCCTGCGCCGCTTACACGAATTTTTGACTGAAATTTGATGCCATAAATTGTTATTGCCTGATCTTTGAAGGAAGGTGCCTGTAAATGACAACGACCGCACAAGTTTCAATTCAGTTTGTTGAAGGTAAGGCATTAATTGGTGCAGTACTGTTTAAAATTCCTGTGCATCTCAAAGTTGCATTTCCACTCAATGTTAGTGTATACGTGGTATGGTTTAAACCTTACGAGGCTAGATCACAGTCGTGGTATGGTGATGTTGAAGTTTTTCCGTCGGTGAACAGTGGCAGCAGTGTCTAGAAACATGAGAAATGGGTGTTGTGTTTGACCAATTAGCATATAAAGACAAGATGGCATTATCGTGAAATAGGAAACCAGTTTCCTATTTCCACCGGACACTTTTTCAAGCCATGACATGTCCTACTTTAGCTTTACGGTTGTCGCGTGCGGCACCGTAGATGGCCTTCTACAGTAGTTAACCGCACGTACTGGGCATGCACGACGCTTCGTCACATTTCGCGTCGTGCAACAGGGTTGGAGACTATGTTGCTTTGTGATTTCCATTGCAATTTAATATAGAATAGGAATAATATTAGGGTCTGTACGATCAAATCTGCCTATATACTGAAATGAAATGAATAGCTATTTGTTGGAAACAAACCTGCCAGTTGATAATCCTTGGTTTATTTCGTCTTAATAATTGTACTGATCCCAGACAGTCGACTTCGAGTCGTCGTCACAGCGCTCTCTGCGCGCGCGCGTGCGTAAATTAAATCGCTATAATATACTCGTGAAATAGGAAACCAGCATGTACAAGTCTATGGAGACTTCTCCATTTGTTTCTACACGCTGGTTTCCTATTTCACGAGTATATTAAAGCTTCTTAACTAGTGATTCATCATAATGATCATAGCGCTCTCTGAAATCGCTATAGTTAACAAACATTAATATACTCGTGAAATAGGAAACCAGCATGTACAAGTCAATGGAGACTTCTCCATATGTTTCTACACGCTGGTTTCCTATTTCACGAGTATATTAAAGCTTCTTAACTAGTGATTTCATCATAATGATCATAGCGCTCTGGAATCGCTATTGTTAACAAACATTAATATACTCGTGAAATAGGAAACCAGCATGTACAAGTCTATGGAGACTTCTCCATATGTTTCTACACGCTGGTTTCCTATTTCACGAGTATATATAAGCTTGTTATAAGCTTGTTAACTAGTGATTTCATCACAATGATCATAGCACTCTCTGAAATCGTTATTGTTAACAAACATTAATATACTCGTGAAATAGGAAACCAACATGTACAAGTCTATGGAGATTTCTCCATATGTTTCTACACGCTGGTTTCCTATTTCACGAGTATATTATAGCTTGTTAACTAGTGATTTTTAGCTAGTATTTTTCATTTGGCAATATAGGATTAACTGTCTGAAAGTGGCTGAGTGGTCTTGAAGAGGAGGGAAATGAGGGGTTGATGGAATATACAGTACAGGTTAATTACAGGCCCTTTTTCTTGATTTCTGGTTTCCTTTTTCACGACTAGTATATAGAGATTGAGATATCTAATTTCTTTGTTTTATCATCGTCTTATTCTTTAATTTGAACTGTATGAAAGTGGCAGAGTGGCCTTGAAGAGGAGGGAAATGAGGGGTAGATGGAATATACAGGTTAATTACAGGCATCAATTACTTGATCTTCTGGTTTCCTTTTTCACGACTATTTAAGAAGCGCAGAATTGTAAAAACGAAATAAAGCTAATTATCAGAGGGGAAGATTTACCTTGTACGTACATCATTTTATTCTACAATACATAAGAACTTAATTGACAGGAAAAAAAAACAGTGGTAGAAGGAAAATAATCGGGATGGGGATTATCGTAAATATGACTTATTCAGTCGGGGTTAAAGAAAAGGAAGTGAGAGAAAAAGCAGTGAAAGATGATGAAATACAGCTAATTATCAGGGAGGGATCGATAGCATAATATTATATGATTTATTTAGTCAGGATAACTAGGAATTGAAGTGAACTAAAAGCGCAGAATTAGACAATACAATAATGACAAAATAAACATTGTCAAGGCGGGAGAGTTGAACATGTGCTTTATTCAGTCAGGATGAAATGTAATTGAAGTAAATTATGAAAGTACATCAGTGGAAAAGAGTAATGAACCTGACGAAATAAAGCTAATTTAGGGAGGGGGTTATCATATGTGATTTATGTAGTCGGATAAACTGGAAGAAAACTTGAGCAATTAACCTTACGAAATAAAGCTAATTTTCAGCGAGTAAGATGAGGATGTGCTTTATTTAGTCAGGATAATGTTGGATATTAAAGTAAATGAAAACCTGACAAAATAAAGGCAATTATCCGAGAGGCGACATGCTATAGCTTTATTTAGTCAGAAAGAACACAGAAACTGAAGTATGGCAGAGTGACCTAACTTCGCGCAGGTCCAAACTTCGCACACAGGGCCATATCTCAAAAACTAGAAAAGATTGTGAAAAACTGGTAGCACCAACGGAAAGAGCACCCTAAAGTTACCCTGTTAGTTATTTTCCTTTTGAAATTAGAGAAGGAATTTTGAAATTATGAACGAAAAATCGGCAAATTTGGCTGCCTTTTGCGTTCGTTCTGACAAAAACTGGACTTGTCGACAAGGGTCTAGAATTCCTCTTTTCGAGAGACGATCTCATCAAAATTGTAAGTAAAATGTGGTATCAAATTATTCAGAGGCATTTTGTCTTCCCAGTAATGCAATTATCTTACCTTTTATGGATCTCTATTTTGTATTAATCACTTGAAAATTGGCGTGCGCGAAGTTAGGTCTCGTTATTTTTGTAACACTTTTCCAGGTCCAGAGCGGTGCGATACGACATCGAATTTTGCGATCGCGATATCTCGGGAATTCGTCGTAAATAACATGTTCTTCTTGCGCCCATTTGAAATCTAAAACTTTGCTTTGCCTTTGGTGTCATTTAAAACAGAATAATTTTTGGTAAAAAATGAGAAATTATGGATCAAAAATTGCCTTCATTAAAAAATTAAAATGTGCGCGAACTATGGTCACCCCATCATACAAGAAATAAGCTATCGGCTTCAAATCAATCAGTGTTTGGAGAAGAGTCAAGAGGTGCTCTATAGTAATGCTTTATTCTTTCAAATGTTTCCTTTAGAGCAAAATCGTGGAGTGAATTTTCGCCTAAATAAGAAGGTTTTGCTTATTTAGTTACTGATCAGCTCACGCTAGGCCTATGCGAGCGAAGTCAGCTGCGGTATCCCATGCATGCCAGAAATTTGGAGATTTGCCCAGTGCACTATCTTGCGAGTGCTAATTCTTGATGAAATCCAAGGAAATAAAGCGATGCCTTTCCCCAGTTGATTAATTGGGAGGTCATGGGTTAAGGAGAAGTCAGACTAGACGTCATCTCAAAAACTGTCCCCCTCAGTAAATCTTGTATCAATGTAATTTTGTGTGAGGAAAGAAGGAACCCAAGTCGAATCTTCTGTGTGGAGAGTTTCGCATCGAGAAAAAAAGGTTTCGCATCGAATCTTTAGAAAATCGTTGAAGCGAGGAGTTCTTTAAAAATTGAGGCTAAGGAGGTCCGAGTTCAAAAAAGTGTCCAGTTTCCTAAAGCACGGAATAGCCGACAAGATTGTTAACACGAGTAAGATAGTACTGAATCACTGGATAGTAAAGTAAATTTGACAAAATATGATCTGTGTTTAACAAGCTGTGCTTTTATACAGACCACCTCTAGATCTTTTCTTTCCCAAATTTTCAGTGCTTTGTTCATGACTTTTATTCTTGTTGTTGATAAATCTATTCATATTGTTCATGAATGTATTGTTTTTAATCTTGTGGAGAGAAAATAAATGAACCTAAAGTTGTTTTAAAATATATCAAATTGAGTTGAATTTAAATTAGATTAAAACTAAAGATAACAAAGGTCATACCAGTCATCCAGCTCATCTCAGACTGGAAAATGTAAGAATTACAAACGTTCACCCATTTCCTGGCAGAATCGATATGAAGTCATGCATTTGCATGTAGTTAATGAGTGTGTTTAGACCTTTGGCTGTTAACCTTATTGATAACAGAAAAACTGACCTTCTTTTCCAGCCACCCAAAGTTTCTTAATGTACTGAAACTCTACTTCATCATTTTAAGAGCGCGGAAGAGGGGGCAACATTTTTGATGGGGGTTGAGTAAAAAAATGGGGCCTCTTTCATCTATTGAACTTTAGATTCCTGTTAACTGTGTTCAAGATTCATATTTATTTACTAACCTTATTTTTCTTGTCCACCATGGGAATTTAACTCAGTACCTCACAATCTGCAATCCAGTGTCTTATCAATCGCGCCACAAAAGGCGTGTTGGAAGCTGAACATATTTCTGGTCTCAAATATGTTAAGCCATAACCCTAACCCTCAGGATTCACCTAAAATATTTAAGTTTTTACATTTTACACCCCTATGTCATTTGTTCGGGGCCATAAGGGCACTAACTGATATCATTGTACACAGATTTTATACCTTTCTGGCTATGAGATATATTTTATTTCATTTTTTTGTGGCTGTTGCAAAAAGAAGTTTTGCTGGTCTCATTACAAAGAGAAAAAAAAGAGGATAAAGGAACGAAAGGACAGGAAGGTTTGAATCATTTTCCTATCTACAATTGTAGTGGAAATACTATGGTTATTTGAAAGGGTATATGAAGCAATAATGGCTTCAGAGTTGTACTTAGATATAGGCCCATTTCTTTAGGACATTACAAGCAGATACTCCAACCCCAAGCACCTCTTTAGCTGGAGATTCTCTCGCCAAGACCTCTAGCAAACAGGAGACTTTGACTCAATGTGCGCGGGCGTAGCCCACATCAACAGCGCAAAGCACGAAATTCCTTGCAGCCGGGGCAGCCGGGGTGGCCGGATCGAGGCCACTTTTCCAGGCTTTCACGTTCAGACTTTGGTGGAGCTCCATAAATCACACTCCTTATTTTTATCAAGGTCAAGGAGCTCAATCTAGCTCCTTAAAATCACTCTCTTGTTATTTATGAGGAGCTCAATTTAAGTCAGTTTTTCATAAAATTGTAATGCAATACTGTACCTATTGATTATTCTGCAAAACACAAAATAATTGACCAGCATAGACAATTGAAAAATGTTTTTCGACCTCCTATTTGTTTTATTTCAGTGTGATTTTGTCTTTTTAGATATGGTGGGGTCAGTATCTTTATACTCAAATTCTGGCAACCACCCCCCACCCCAGTGGTTGAGAAAAAGAAGAAAAGAAAAAAACTCCAGTCCAAACCAACTCCTTAAACCCAATGTGATAATTTTTTTATTTTTGTTAATACTGAAAAGTATTTTCATGCAACTCAATCAGTAACAAACTCCTCAAATACATGTTAACTGTTTTTCCATGACAGAAGTTCACAAGACTTCCTTACCAGCATCCAGCACATTTCATAATTTTTTTTGTTATGTGTAGTCAACCACAGCTAAATTTAACACCCCAAGATAAAGTTTCAGAGTAGAAATTACCACAAATGCCTGGTCATGAAGACCGATTCATCATGTGCATGCAGTGTACCTATCACACTGCCAAGTTATCTAGGCCGCTGGTGCAGGGGAAGAACGCCTTCCATTCCTGTTCAGCGCTGGAAAGTGAAGTGCATCAAAGATTCTTCAAGATTTTTTTCAATTGATACATCAAAGAACAATCATGAAGAATAGCAATAATATTCCATTTAGACTCGTTTCTGAAATTCAAAATCAGTTTTCAGAGGACTAGTGCCGGGTTATTTGGGCCTGAGATTTCTCGGTTTCGTGATCATACACTGCCATATGCACATCATGCTATGGTGTACAGTACTTTGTCTTGTCAATCTACACTGTATGTGCTTACACATATTCTTCGTATGCAGTGGACACAGAAATAGAAGACGTCTTCTATTTCTGTGGCAGTGTACATGTTAGCACAAACAGTCGTATAGACAAGATAAGATAGTTGTAAGGTTTCTAAGTAGTTAACAGTAGGCATCTCTGACACATTGAATGAAGCGTGCTAGGGATCCTCGCGATCGTAGGCAAACTGTCCAATGTCAAAACACATGGTCTGTGTCGTATCATAGCGCGCTCGCCGTGGCTTGTTGCGCTTGTATAGTTTGTTCACGACGTACGTACAATGAAACAGATCTCTGAGAGAGAAAGACGGAAATGTAATGTGCGTGATTTTCCACAGAAAAATCTAAATCTTGTGAAATTGAGGAAAAAGGAGTTCTTCGTTTTTTGGCTGATATAAAATCTTAAAAACAGAGAAACTCCGGAAAACCTGGAGAAGTGATATGGCTTGTAGGAGCGCCAGCGCGATCGTGCTCCTCAAAAATGAAGGCCTGTTTTTCGGGTTATAGAAGCTCTCTGATGCTATCTTAGGCTTATTTATTAACATTATGACAACACTAAATGAGGTAAAATCCAACGATTCAGATTCCTTTTTTTTTCAAAAAGGTGGTTGACCGGCAGAAAAAGGGAGAATCACAGCTAGGGTGGGAGGAATTCAAACTCAAGCAGGAGAGCGGGAGGTTTTGTGAAAATGGACTCAAAGCGGGAGATCTCCCGCCGAAAACGGGAGAGTTGGAGTTTTTGTACAAGTGGCCCAAGAACGCCCCATTATCTGTAGGACTGTGAATTCGTTCATATTGAATGAGGGAAAATTCTAGTAAAGTACTTAATAAAAGAACATTTTTTCTTAACTCAGTGACTACTGTATCCCGGGGGGAGGGGGGGGGCACTCAGTAGGCCTATATAATGTGTGGTGGGTATGTGCCGCGGAGAAGACCCCCATTTTTACACTCAAATTTCCGTTCCAAAGCATAGCATTTTTATCTTATTGAGAAAAAGAACAAAGAAAGCCGTTCCAAAGCATAGCATTTTGTTTTTATCGAGAAAAAAAGAAGAAAGAAATCCGTTCCAAAGCTTCGCATGTTTTTCGTTACGCCGTTCCGGCCGCATTGATCTGCTACAATGAGATGCATTTTTGGTGAAAAGCGGCCCACAGATCGCTGTCCGACCATCTCCTCTGCGTTAGGCTAGCTGCATGCATGTATACC
This sequence comes from Echinometra lucunter, assembly GCA_029962745.1. Lineage (NCBI taxonomy): Eukaryota > Metazoa > Echinodermata > Echinoidea > Camarodonta > Echinometridae > Echinometra > Echinometra lucunter. The sequence goes on from CM057162.1 coordinate 14,329,093, forward strand.
CGTTCCATAGGGGTACATATGCACTCACAAGCAGGCGAACCGTTCCAAAGACCCCCGTTTTCACAAACATTTGTAGTTCTGAAGCCCGCTCTGAAGACCCTCTTTTTCACAATAAGCTTGTTCCAAAGCCCCCGTTTTTTGTCTCGCCCGTGGCACATACCTACCACTTTTGGGGTCGAGTACCCCCACCCCCAGGTACTGTATTCTCTTACTCTCATGTTTGCCCATGTACAAAAAAAAAATGATATGACCCTGTTTTGCTCAAACTTCTGGCTCCTTCTGAGAAACATATTCTTTTTCTTCAAGTTGGCAAATATATCATTATTCATGAAATCCTGAAAATTACAATATTTTTAATGCACAATTGATAAAAAAAAATCAAAACTTAACACATAAAAATGTATACCACTGGGATACAAACAACTATTCAACTTGATTTCTGAACTTTAAAAAAAAAGTCACAGTGATCACCGACTTGGACCGTCCTCTAATTAATTTGTTCGTGTACATTGCTATTTTGCTGTAATTTAAATATCAAACTGTTGTGTCCCTGTTCTTCGGTAGGTTTCTCTTTTGCTGTAGTGTTTGAGATTACAGTTGAATTAACTTCAAATGAGAAACATAACACCCTAGAAAAATACTCTCCATTAGGTAGATATTCTATACATCACTCTTTATTTGAAAGAAAACAAAAATCC
>CM057162.1:14330290-14360237 GCA_029962745.1 Echinometra lucunter
GCTTTCTTTGTTCTTTTCTCAATAAGATAAAAATGCTATGCTGTTGGAACGGAAATTTGAGTGTAAAAATGGGGTCTTCTCCGCGGCAACATACACCACCACACATTATAGGCCTACTGAGTGCCCCCCCTTCCCCACTCCCCCCCCCGGGATACAGTACAGTAGTCACCGAGTTAAGAAAAAAATGTACTTTTATTAGTACTTTACTAGAATTTTCCCTCATTCAACATGAACGAATTCAAACAGTCCTACAGATCTGGGAATGGGGCGTTCCTGGCCACTTGTACAAAAACTCCAACTCCTCCCGTTTTCGGCGGGAGATCTCCCGCTTTGAGTCCATTTTCACAAAACCTCCCGCTCTCCTGCTTGAGTTTGAATTTCCTCCTTCACCACCCTAGCTGTGATTCTCCCTTTTTCTGCCGGGTCAATCACCTTTTTGAAAAAAAAAAAGGAATCCGAATCGTGTGGATTTACCTCATTTAGTGTTGTCATAATGATTAATAAATAAGCCTAAGAATAGCATCAGAGAGCTGCTATAAAAGCTTAACCGAAAAAAGGCCTTGCATTTTTGAGAAAGCGCGATCGCGCTGGCGCTCCTACAGCTCTCCTCAAGCCATATCACTTCTCCAGGTTTTCCGGAGTTTTTCTCTGTTTTTAAGATTTTATATCAGCCAAAAAACGAAGAACTCCGTTTTCCCTAATTTCACAAGATTTTAGATTTCTCTGTGGAAAATCAAGCACATTACATTTCCCGTCATTTCTCTCTCAGAGATCTGTTTCATTGTACGTACGTCGGGAACGAACTATACAAGCGCAACAGCCACGCGAGCGCGCTATGATACGACACAGACCATGTGTTTTGACATTGGACAGTTTGCACTGCGATCGTGAGGATCCCTAGCAGACACGCTCAATCATTCAATGTGTCCAGAGATGCCAACTGTTTAGACTACTACTTTAAACCTTACAACTATCTTATCTTATCTATATGACTGTTTGTGCTAACATGTAACCTGCATACGAAGAATATGTGTAGCACATACAGTGTAGATTGACAAGACAAGGTACTGTACACCATAACATGATGTGGCATAGATGGCAGTGTATGATCGCGAAACCGAGAAATCTCAGGCCCAATAACCCGGCACTAGTCCTCTGAAAACTGAGTTTGGAATTTCAGAAACGAAACTAATGGAATATTATTGCTATACTTCATGATTCGGATGAGGGAAAATGGTGTTCTTTGATGATTTATTCATTGAAAATACTTGAAGAATCTTTGCTGCACTTCACTTTCCAGCACTGAACAGGAATGGAAGGCGTTCTTTCCCCTGCACCAGCGGCCTAATAACTTGGTAGTGTGGTAGGTACACTGGGTGATTTCAAGTTCGGTGTGCGGTGTTGGTGTTGGTGTTGAGAGCGTTGAACAGTGCTCCTGAACCGAGCTCCAACACCGACGGTCAGTTTAGAGGGACGATATACCGAGCACTTTATCGATATAGCTTCAACACCGAGTGACGGATCATACGCTATAGTGAAAGATCTCGACGATGAAATCATTTTACCTCAGAATTTCTAATAAATCTACAACTTAATGATTCGAATTGCATGATCATTTGAAGAATCCAAGGGAAAAATATTACTATTCCATGGAAAATATATAGTTTTGATTATACCAAGTTGTTTTGACTGCAAATGGGTTTAACCACCAACATGTGACGAGTGGCTCGTAGCAATGAGTGCCGCTGCTGCGCGAGGGACAAGCAGCAATACATTTATATTACAACACCAACACCAACACCGTACTTGAAATCATGAATTTCCCCGATCCCCAGGGGCTGGTGTTGGTGAATGGGAAAATTGCATGTAAATCGTCAACACGAACCGTGATACTCGGTTCAGCAGACGACATTCAACACAGCGGAACAACACAGACTACCGGAAATACATCAAATTGTGCGAGGTCAACCCCAACACCAGCCTGATTCAAGTTCGGTGTTGAGGCTGGTGTTGGTGTTCTCACAACACCAACACCGGCCTCCAACACTAAACTTGAAATCACCCACTGCATGCACATGATGAATCGGTCTTCATGACCAGGCATTTGTGGTAATTTCTACTCTGAAACTCTATCTTGGGGTGTTACAATTTAGCTGTGGTTGACTACACATAATAAAAAATTTATGAAATGTGCTGGATGCTGGTAAGGAAGTCTTGTGAACTTCTGTCATGGAAAAAACAGTTACATGTATTTGAGGAGTTTGTTACTGATTTAGTTGCATGAAAATACTTTTCAGTATTAACAAAAATAAAAAAATTATCACATTAGGTTTAAGGAGTTGGTTTGGACTGGAGTTTTTTTCTTTCTTCTTTTTCTCAACCACTGGGGGGGGGGGGGGTGGTTGCCAGAATTTGAGTTAAAGATACTGAACCCCACCATATCTAAAAAGACAAAATCACACTGAAATAAAACAAATAGGAGGTCGAAAAACATTTTTCAATTGTCTATGCTGGTCAATTATTTTGTGTTTTGCAGAATAAATCGATAGGTACAGTATTGCATTACAATTTTATGAAAAAACTGACTTAAATTGAGCTCCTCATAAATAACAAGAGAGTGATTTTAAGGAGCTAGATTGAGCTCCTTGACCTTGAAAAAAATAAGGAGTGTGATTTATGGAGCTCCACCAAATTCTGAACGTGAAAGCCTGGAAAAGTGGCCTCGATCCGGCCGCCCCGGCTGCCCCGGCTGCAAGGAATTTCGTGCTTTGCGCTGTTGATGTGGGCTACGCCCGCGCACATCGAGTCAAAGTCTCCTGTTTGCTAGAGGTCTTGGCGAGAGAATCTCTAGCTAAAGAGGTGCTTGGGGTTGGAGTATCTGCTTGTAATGTCCTAAAGAAATGGGCCTATATCTAAGTACAACTCTGAAGCCATTATTGCTTCATATACCCTTTCAAATAGCCATAGTATTTCCACTACAATTGTAGATAGGAAATGATTCAAACCTTCCTGTCCTTTCGTTCCTTTCTTCTCTTTTTCTTTCTTTGTAATGAGACCGGCAAAACTTCTTTTTGCAACAGCCACAAAAAATGAAATAAAATATCCATCATAGCCAGAAAGGGTGTTAAATCTGTGTACAATGATATGAGTTAGTGCCCTTATGGCTCCAAACAGATGACATAGCGGTGTAAAATGTAAAAACTTAAAAAAATTTTAGGTGAATCCTGAGGGTTAGGGTTATGGCTTAACATATTTGAGACCAGAAATATGTTCAGCTACCAACTCGCCTTTTGTGGTGCAATTGATTAGACACTGGACTGCAGATTTTGAGGTACTGAGTTCAATTCCCATTGTGGACAAGAAAAATAACGTTAGTAAATAAATATAAATCTTGAACACAGTTAACATGAACCTAAAGTTCAATAGATGAAAGAGGCCCCATTTTTTACTCACCCCCATCAAAAATGTTGCCCCCTCTACCGTGCTCTTAAAATGATGAAGTAGAGTTTCAGTACATTAAGAAACTTTGGGTGCCTGGAAAAAAGGTAGTTTTTCTGTTATCAATAAGGTTAACAGCCAAAGGTCTCAACACACTCATTAACTACATGCAAATGCATGACTTCATATAGATTCTGCCAGGAAATGGGTGAACGTTTGTAATTCTTATATTCTCCAGTCTGAAATGAGCTGGATGACTGGTATGACCTTTGTTATCTTTAGTTTTAATCTAATTTAAATTCAACTCAATTTGATATATTTCAATACAACTTTAGGTTCATTTATTTTCTCTCCACAAGATTAAAAACAATACATTCATGAACAATATGAATAGATTTATCAACAACAAGAATAAAAGTCATGAACAAAGCACTGAAAATGTGGGAAAGAAAAAGATCTAGAGGTGGTCTGTATAAAAGCACAGCTTGTTAAACACAGACCATATTTTGTCAAATTTACTTTACTATCCAGTGATTCAGTACTATCTTACTCGTGTTAACAATCTTGTCTTTATATGCTGATTGGTCAAACACAACACCTATTTCTCATGTTTCTAGACACTGCTGCCACTGTTCATCGACTGAAAAACTTCAACATTACCATACCACGACTGTGATCTAGCCCCGTAAGGTTTAAACCATACCACGTATACACTGACTTTGTGTGGAAATGCAACTTTGAGATCCCGGGGGGGTCACTTCCATTGAAGAGTGGACAGCATCCGCAAGAATCGTCCTTCAAAAAGCACCCTAAACGAGGATTCAAGGGCAGGCCGCTAGGACACCCTAACCACGGATTTTGTGCAGATGTCCAAGATTTGCACACCCTATACCCTAAACGAGGATATTCCTATTTTCATACCTTGAGAGTGATAGTGGGGTCCATCGAAAGTTTGGAGCCGTTTTTATCTCGAGATAATTCACTGTCCCATTATGTTTTACACAGGCGAGTCTTGTTACAGTCGGTCCCGCAGTCGGTGCAAATTACAAACCCTTTTTGCATTTTAGATTATCGTGATTTAGGGGGCTTTTTTTCAATTTTTGGCGTTTTTGACACTCTATTCGCGTTCCGCGCGTTCCGCGCCTACCACTGAAAAAATACCCTTTGTACGCGTTTTTTTTTCTCGCGGATGCTGTCCACTCTTTAATGGAAGTGACCCCCCCGGGTTTGAGATACACAGGAATTATAAACAGTACTGCACCAATCAATGCCTTATTCCCTTATTACCTTTAACAAACTGAATTCCACATCATGTTGCTCTTGAAACTTGTGCGGTCGTTGTCATTTACAGGCACCATCCTTCAAAGATCAGGCAATAACAATTTCTGGCATCAAATTTCAGTCAAAAATTCGTGTAAGTGGCGCAGGCGATGCAAACTCACAGTCGTCTAACTGTACTCTAGCTATACGCGTGCAATACTTCACTGCATGCATGCATCACACTGCACTCCTGACACATTGCACCATCATGATACCGCTCGCGATTTTTTATCCCGCTCTACCACTCTCTGCCTGCCTCTGATTCGCTCCTCACATGCACAGCCAGCAAAGGGGGCGTGTCCTCCTGGAATGAACAAACTTCGAGTAGGGGATTTCCCGTCCTTAAGCTTACCGCTGGCATCATGCATCATTATTAGCCAAGATTTTGGTACGAGGAACTTATTCACTGGCGTAGCTAAGGGGAGGGGGGGGGGGGGGGTTACAAGGGGACCATGCCATGCCGTTGACGGGCGGGAAAAAAACTTCTTCCGGCGCCACAGCCAGGGGCTCATCGTCCCACATTGATCGGATCGGAGTGGAAAAAATAAAGAGCGAAGGAAGGGGGGGGGGGTTCCGGGGGTATAAGGGGTTAGCATAATTATGCCACTTCTCATATAAGTTACCCCTCATACTGCATTTTAGTGTACAGAAATAACATTTTCATGCACGATTTTTCAAAAATCTCCCTACCCTGGCAGGCCCACACCTAGTTCCCCCGCTAGGTCGCTTCGCTCCGTCGCCTTGCCCCCCCCCCTTCAAACTTCCTGGCTACACCAGTGAACTTATTTGTTTAACGCGAGTGAACGAAGTGGACTACATGGGGAATGGGGGGGGGGGTCCTTAAAATTCCTTCACAATAGCTGGACACTAGAAGTCCCGCAAAACAACCGATAACAATAAGGAGGAGAAGAAAATTATTGATATGTATACCGGTATATTAGTGTGTTGTGGTCACAGGGCTAGACCTGGCATGTCTTACAGTTAGGCACATTCCACAAACTGACCACGCTGAAATAGATAGGGTCTCTATTTCCACTGACCAGCGAAAATGACCCTATTCATGAACTGTTGGGAGAAAGATAGACACAAAGATAGGTTAACACATTAAATGGTCAGTCTCTTTAACCCACTGCCTGAATGTCATGATGTATGATGAAAAGCAGGTTTCAAAGCTATAGGTAGAGTTTGGACTATCAGACCGTATTAATTGGTTGCATCTATTTTTAAGCGGGCAGTTATATGTTGGACAGGGGATTCAGTATCTCGACTTGATGAGTTCAATCTGAGAGGGAAAATTAAAGAATGAAGCCAACACTTATAACATTACGTCTCTGAAGTCTACGTTTGTCCCCCAACCGCAGCAAGGGCGAAAGATCTCGTGTGAAAGAGAGCAAAGCAGGCGTATATATTTTAAATTACTCACAAAAATAAAGAATAGATCAATTGCCAGACTGTGACGCAATTGGAGATAGGTTGGTGATGGGAAGTCTTACCTCCAAGCAGTAATTTATCAAATTTATTTGTTTATTCATTTTTGGTCAGATGATTGGCTGACATCATATTTAGTATCATTTAAGACAAAATCTTCGTCAGTTAGCGCTTTCATCCGAAAATAGACTTTCCCAGTTATATCAGTTCCTCCTGTAGTCTGTTATACTTGCCCCTCCCTTAAAATAAATAAAAAATTGATTTGTGATGTATACAATCTATATGTAACACAATCAATTTTCGAACATTCAATCAATTTCGTAAAGCAGTTACTACAGCAAAATTAAGCAAAATACAAATCATATACAAAAATAATACTGTGTGAAAAACGTCAAAAATTGACAGATATGAACTAATCAAAATGCAACTTCAAAGGAAAGACGATTTCGCTTTGGGATATCTTGTTTTCTTGGTCTCTATACGGATTCTCTTCCGGTATTTCGGTCTTTTTGAAATGATGCAGAGCAATTTTGTGTGATAATGTTTGAACGGATCATCACCACACAGTTATCAAAAATTCAAAAAGTGGCTACATGAGAGGGTTTATCCCATACTACAGATGTTAAAAGCGGGAGGGGACTCATTGAAGTCCCCATGAATTTCTGATTTGGTCAGAATGGATTTTTTCCCACCTTCATGGGCTCCATGAAAAACAACAACAAAAACATACAAACAACGGTTTGTGATTCTTCTCTTTTTTCCTAGATTTATTCATATTCTCTAGAAAATAAGCAATTATTAATTTTGATGGATCCACATTCTTTAAGCCTAGCTTTTTAGTGAATCCCTTCATTTCCACACGCTATCTTTAAAAATAAACCAAACACACCAGTTGTATTGTATATTGTTGCTTCTTCTTTGTTTTGTAACTCAGATAATGTAACGTTTTTGTTGGAAATGGAAATAAATTCGATTTAACTGAATTTTATTTGATTAGCTTTCTACATGTTCTAATGCTTTAATAAGCAAAGTTTCAGCACATCCAAATTAATGTTTTTATTCTTTATTTCTACCTTTCATGATATGGATGCATATCAACTAAGCCGTAATTAGTGGAACATCTTTGAAATCTTTTCAGACAAAATGAGTCTTGCTTTCCTCGCTTATAAATACTTAACAGTTGATTTAGTGGAACAATTAAGAGACGCCACCCGCGGGCAACATTTTATCTCTACACTTACACAGGAATAACGTCTTATGGTATGATAACAATAATATGAACACCATAAATCATGATGAATGGGAAAATTATAGTATGCACAGTTTGAGAGGATCGATCACATATAAATTCCTCGACCGAATTTCAGACCCAGTTGCCCTATGAGTGAACAAGGCCTAGGTAATTGCTACTGCTTCAGGGAGGATTCAATAATGATGTTTTTTTTGCCTTCTTTATTCAGTTTCATATAATATGTGCAGACTTAAAAACAGGACGAGGAAAAGCAAGGGCACCTATGAGTGGTTCATCGTAATGTTGTAAAGAAGAGGAAGGGTATTAAAAACAAAATTCTACTTCCTTGACTGAAATTGGTCACAAAAATTGCCAATATAAATTCTTTCTTTCCCCTTTTCATCCCCCTCTCTCTCTCTCTCTGTTATTTTTTCTGAATACATCTTTAAAGCTTAATAATCATGGCAGAATTACAATATACTAAACAGAATGAAGTTTGATACTAAAACCATTCGCTTTATTCCACCATTTTAACTCGTTGACTACTGAATTCTTCTATTCCCATATGATAGATTTAAAGGAAACTGAACACCTCAAGTTGTTTGTAAATCAAAGATAAGAGTGAATAAGAACAGATAAGCGAAATTTGAACAAAATCGGACACCGAATAAAAAGTTATGGCCATTTGAAATTTTCTGTACGACATTGTTTTTACACTACTATAGTTATTGATATATGATGACATCATTTTGTGGACACTCTCAATATGTTTTGTACACACATTTTCATTTTGCTTAAGATTTTCAAATTTTCTTTAGCCAAAAAATGTTATAGGAGTGCTTTCTCCACAACATATTTCGGATAAGGACAATAAAAACATTGTGTTCTTCAACGTAATAAATATGTTTATTATATACTGAGAGTTATATCCAGACGTTAAAAGCTATGGTAGTGTCATAACAGAAAAAAAGGCATAACTTTCTTATCCGTGTCTAATTTTTGTTCAAATTGTCTTTGATTTGTATTATTCTGTTTTAGCTTTAACTAAAAAAAAAAAAAAAATCTTGAGGATGTTGGTTTCCTTTAATACATGCAAAGCGGTCCAATCAGCCACTGGCTTAACCTAGTTTTGATTGGCTTACTTCGAACCATCGGGTCTTCGCGTCGGGCCGTGTAATCGCGTAATGCGACCTTTCGTGAAAAAAAACCCTTTTATTTACGAAAGGTCGGGTTCACCGTTTGAGAAATATAACATTTAAATCTACGAAAAGTCGGGTCCATTAACCCGACACTTCGTAGAAATTAGCTAACAAATATACGAAGGGTCGCGTCCTTAACGCACATTTCTACAACAAATAATTTGACGAAAAACGGCTTGAATAAAAGCTAGTATTTGATTCGCACAAAGTCAGCCTTTGCCACGGAAAGTCCAGAGGTGAGTACAGTTTAAATTTCGCTAATTTGTAAAACAAGGCGTTTGCGATGTTGTGTCTCGCCCACTTGTGAAAATAACTAGAAATATCGCGATCTGTGATGGCACACAACAGAACTGTATCGAAAGCTCATTGACCAACAAATAAGCACTCTAAACAAACAGCATCAAAATCAGCTGCAAAATAGAGAAGTAGTATTTACTAGCAGAAATCTGCATGAGTAATTTTTACATAATTCTACATTACGAATGTTTACACAATATCTGTGTACAAGTTCAGAAGCGTTACCTACGATTATCAGTTAAGCAATCAGATTCAACACTGGACAAGAAATGACAGAGGAAAAGCAAATTCAAGAATTTGAAAACATCTGTAACATATGACCTCCAATGACCTTTCACCTTATCATGTGAAGTCCAACAGAATGATAACATGCACTTCCCCTTAGTGATCTGCAACCCAAGTTTGACTGAAAAGTGTGACACGGTTGCAAAGTTTTGTGTCATAAGAGAGTCTTGCACGTAAACTTTAACCGTTCAACGTTTGACCTGTAATGACCTTTGACCTGACCATGTGACCTCTGACTGGACCATAACATGCAGGTCCCCTTAGTGCATCTACAATCCAAGTTTGATAGATAAGTGTCACATGGTTGCAGAGTTTTGTGTCATAAGAGAGTCTTGCACGTAAACTTTAATGTTTGACCTGAAATGACCTTTGACCTTACCATGTGACCTATGACTGGACCATAACATGCAGGTCCTCTTAGTGCATCGACAACCCAAGTTTGATAGATAAGTGTCACACGGTTGCAGAGTTTTGAGTCATAAGAGAATCTTGCACGTAAACTTCAACGTTTGACCTGAAATGACCTTTGACCTTACCATGTGACCTCTGACTGGACCATAACATGCAGGTCCCCTCAGTGCATCTACAACCCAAGTTTGGTTGAAAAGCGAGTCACGGTTGCAAAGTTATGTGTGATAAGAGAGTCTTGCACGTCAACTTTAACATTTGACCTGAAATGACCTTTGACCTTACCATGTGACCTCTGACTGGACAATAAGATGCAGGTCCCCTTAGTGCATCTACAACCCAAGTTTGAACAGTGTCACACAGTTGCAGAGTTTTGTGTCATAAGAGAGTCTTGCACGTAAATTTTAACGTTTGACCTAAAATGACCTTTGACCTTACCATGTGACCTCTGACTAGAGCATAACATGCAGGTCCGCTTAGGGCATCTACAACCCAAGTTTGGTTGAAAAGTGAGTCACGGTTGCAGAGTTTTGTGTCATAAGAGAGTCTTGCACGTAAACTTTAACGTTTGACCTGAAATGACCTTTGACCTTACCATGTGACCTCTGACTGGACCATAACATGCAGGTCCCCTTAGTGCATCTACAACCCAAGTTTGGTTGAAAAGTGAGTCACGGTTGCCAAGTTATCTTTCATAACGTTTGTGACGGACGGACGGACGGACGACGGACGGACGACGGACGGACGACATTTGGATCCCTTAGTCTCGCCTTCACCTCCGGTGGGCGAGACAAAAATGGAATCTATCCCTAATGAGTTCTACATTGTGCCAGATCTGCGTTAATTTCTTTATATTTTCAAAGAACTGTCCTGAGCTGTATGTCATGAAATTATGTACTGTTTACTGGCTATAAACTCACTAACTTTGTAAACTCTTTTCATCGTCGGCAGCTCATTGTTACCGCTGCACCCTGTCACGACGCAACATCTTGCCCAGACTTTCGGGCGGATTGCCTATGATTGTAAATGCAATGCAAAAACGGTTGACAGCGAGATTCAACGTTTATTTTATCCCACCTACATGCATAGTGCGTTGGCGAGTTGACGAATCAGTTATCCTAAATTGTTGCATGATGTAACTGTGTAAAGCAAGGGGGAGGGCGAGGCGGGGTCTATGACTGTGTGTACAGTAAGCATGGTAAGCTCAGATTTCAAAGACAGCATAATGAAGCATAATGAGACTAGGTATGATTTAATCCAGCAGTGTAACAGGGCTGCATTTCACGAAACCGTCGTAAGTCTAAGTTCATGGAAATCCCATAGAAATGCGCGTTAATTCTACAACACGCGTTTTAATGGATGTCCAAGAAGTTAGACTTACGACGGTTTCGTGAAACGCAGCCCTGGTTCCTGTTATCGGGGGGGGGGGGGGGGGAGCCCAAAATTTCTAGTAACTCGGTCAAGAATCAGTGGCATAGCTATGATTTCATTTGACTTTGAGGGGAGCGGTAGTGAGTACACAAAGCATTCAAAACACTGAGCACGCGAAGCGCACTCCATAGGGGGGAGGGTGCAGGGAGGGAGAGACTACCGCCCCATTAAGTGAAATCCTAGCTATGCCACTGATTCTAAATTTACTTACCAGGAAATTTTTGGCTCTGTCCCCCCCCCCCCCTTCCTCTTTTTTTTTTCCATATCTCTTTTTCTTTCTCCCATTTCTTTTTTATTTCCTTTCTCCCTTCCTTTTTCTTCCTTTCCCTTTCTTTCATTTTTTTCGTTGTGGTTTGGTGGATTTTCCCACTGAAATCCTTCAGGGGGAACTCTGTCCCTCCCTCCCCTGCCCCTGGTTGTTACACCACTGATTTAATCTTTTATTTGTTTTGACTTTGTTCATCAGATTGAACATGCCTAGGTTGAAACTTAATGCTGCATTTATGTCTGCATCCACATCATGTTGGAGATGTAGGTGATGATTGCTTGTTGACTGAGACTGAAGAAAGTTTCTGCAAGATATGAGTTAGTCTACCACTCCAGTTATGGAAGGTAAGTGAATTCTGCATGAATTTAATAAGGTTGCTACATGTACAGGTATGTCAATATTCAGCCAGAGTTTAGCATCATTTACAAGGCCATTGGCCTTGGTTGCAAATACACCCATTCTTGAATTTATTTGTAAACCCTGGATGAATATTTTTTTATTATTATTATTGTCTCCTTTGAAAATTTCATCAGTCTGGCATGATGAATATTTTTCTTCCTTGAGTTTCATTTTCACCAGGATCAAAATATCTCACCAACATTTCTTGCTTACACTTCATTAAGAAATGTATTGCTTAGCTAAAGCTAAATAATTGTTCAGCTTTACTTGTTCATTTTTGCTATACAAGCAGAAACTAAATTTCAATTGTATTTTGAGTTCTGTGAAATAAACTAAAATGATTTATAAACCTTGGTCTGCAAAGGTAAATATTGAGTGCTCCTACTGTCCATAATTTGTACATGTACTTTGCATTTATCCTAATTCAAATCAACTTTCAATCTCATTTTTTTTCTTTAACAGAAAGAATTCAGCTTCTACTCTTCATTGCATTGGACCCCTGCTTTGGAGATCTGTCTCTCAATGAGTGAGGAGTCATGGCCCTGTATGCAGCGGGGGGGGGGGGGGGGAGGGGACGGGAGCAGTAGCCAAACCCACAATTCAATTCAAATTTATTGATATGCAATCAACAATTTTGGATTATTATCGACATACAAAATGTTGTGCAATGTCATTAAACAAAGTTACAAACAAATAATTGCATTATTTTTTTAAACTATACCCCTCCCCATAGGTGTGTGCGAATTATTAGAAACTCTTAGAGCAGATTATTGTTTCATTTGAGGATTTGAAAATTCATAAATTCAGTACAGTGTACTAGTAATTTGAATTGAATGATGAGTATGTAAGTTTCAAAATTACTGTTTTCAGTTGCGTTTTAATTGATTTTATTAATTTCTTCTAAAGGGATGTGGAATAGCTCATTCTTCCTGAGTTGTGCACAACATCTGACTATGAGCTCTGTTAATGATTTATTTACAAGTATTATTTAAAGTAGAGAAGGATTCTATTGGGCCTTGATACATGTTGGCAATTTGAATTACTAACATTTGAATGGTAGTGATGTAAAACTCTATAGTCTGTTCTTTATTTTGTTGTAAGTTGTGAACAGAGTATATGATTTAAAAAAAATTGTTATTAGTAATATGAAATATATTTTACTTTTAATTGATGAATGAAGACTGATGTAGTTTCCTTTTTATTGGAATGAACCTATTTTAACATGTACATGACTGTAATCACCATGCAGAAAAATAATCATTACATAGCAAATTCATTTTTTTTCACTACAAGTGTACTTTGATATTGATTGTGTAATCCCCAGCAATTTTTAAAAGAATGTGATAATTGTAATACATGTATCCGGGACATGTATACATGCATATCTAAGAAAATACTGAAGCCCCCTCTTATGAAATGAATATGGGGGCAGGTGAAAAATGAAGCAACCAAGAGGGTGTGTTCAAGAGAGATGGAAAGGGTTGGAAAGAGAGACAGAGATTGATACAGGAAGAAAGAGATGAAAAATCAATTCAGGCGAGATTATTTGATGAAAATTTGAGGGTGTCCAAGAGAGAGAGAGAGAGTGGGGGGGGGGGGGGGGGTAGAGAATGGGAAAGGATGGAGTAGTGGAGAGTTTGTGAAGGAGATAATTGCAATGTATATGTGTTTTGTGTTGATTAAATTTATCAGATTTTCAAAGTGCATTATCTTTTGAAGATCAAGGTCGTACATCTACAAGCCATATACCTTTATGGATATTGATTAACAATTCTTTGGTATAGGTCTTCTCACGCATTCACCAAAATTTTATCATCACACGTGATTAGGCACCCCCCATGATCAGTGATAGTAAAGAAAAGATATATATTTGGCATTTCCATGGAAGTCTGTTAATACGTTGAGATTCAACAGTTTGGAACCTAATTATAATGAAACTGAACAGGGCGTAACAGGTACCTGTTATCGGGGGGGGGGGGGGGCAGACCCCAAAATTTCCCGGTAACTAGTCTATGTCTAGAATCTGTGGCGTAGCTACGACTGCATTTTAGGAGGACGGTAGTGCTCCACCGGCGTAAATCCAATTTGAGGAGTGGGGGATGAAAAACTTTTCAAACAATTTTTTCCCTCTCACACACATTTTGATATCTATTCAGATATCAGAAATAACCACTTTTCTGGTTTTGAATCGCATTTTTGAATAAGAATTCTAAAATATGACGAAAGAGCGAAGTGAGCGAGCCAAAAATAACCACTTTTCTCGATTTTAATCGCATTTTCGGATGGAAATCCTAAGATTTTGACAAGCGAGCGAAGCGAGCGAGCCAAAAATAACCACTTTTTTGTTTTCAGTAGCATTTTCAAATAGAAATTCTAAAATATGATGGTTGTTTATGATAGATATTCAGAATTTTTACTAACTGATTAATCAAAATATATTTTCTTCCTTAAAAAGTGTGTCTGCCTGGGGGGAAATTTGTACACACCATCCCCCCTCTCCCCGTAGTGGGGGTGATAGATCCCCCATCCCCTGGAATTTACGCCAATGTAGTGTTCCCTAGAGGGGAGGGGGAATTTTCCCCCTCCCGCGCGAAGCGCGGAAGCTCCGACGTTTCTTTGAATTGTTAGTTGTCGGTAATTAAGTCTATCTTCTGTGGCGTAACTAGGATTTCATTTTTAGGGAGATGGTAGTGCTCCGTAGGGGGTGCAGGAAGCTCCGACGTTTTTTCTTTTTGCTGTCAGTTCCCGCTCTTCTTACGCTTTCTGCTTGTTATCGGGGGGGGGGGGAGCGGGCATACACATAGCCAAAAATTTCCCGGTAATTTAGTCTAGAATCAGTGATTTCATTTTAGGAGGACGATAGTGCAAAGCGCACTCCCTAGGCATGCTAGGGGTAGGGTGCAGGGATGGTGATTTTTCCCCTCCCGCGCAAAGCGCGGAAGCTCTGACGTTTCTTTGAATAAATTGTTCGTTGACTTTTCCCGGCCTCTTACATTCTCTGCCTGTTATCGGGGGGGGGGGGGGGGGGCAGAGCCGAAAATTACCCGGTATCTAAGTCTTGAAATAGAATATGCGGAGGTGAGCCCGCACCGCGATTTGCTTGTTGCGAAGCCCTTAGCGGGTGGGGCCCAGGGTTCTGGCTTAGGGCCCTTGTTGGGGTCTACAGGGAAAGCCACTGCGGGGGTCCAGGGAATGGAGCCCCCAGAAACTCCGGGGTTTGGGTACTAAATTTTCCCTCATTTCTTTTGTTTCCCTTTGCCTTTTTTCTTTTTCCCCCTTTCCCTCTTTTCCCCCTCTCTCTTCTTCTCTATCCCCTTTTCCTTTTTTCTTTCCCGTTCTCCTTCCTCCTTTCCCTTTCTCCTTCTTTCTCTCCCTTACTCCTTCTTTCTTTTCCTTTCTTCTTCTTTCTTTTCTTTTCTTCTTCTTCCTTTCCCTTTCTCCCTTCCTTTTTCTTCTTTTCCCTCCCTTTCATTTTTACCCGGTGGTTTGGTGGATTTTCCCGCTGAAATCCTTCGGGGGGGGGGGGGGCACTCTGCCCCCCCCCTGCCCCCCCGGCTGTTACGCCATGCACTGAAACTGAACTTAGTACTTGCATATCATAAATAGATTAATATCAAAATTTATTTTTTTTTACCCGATACTTCGTCATTTGAAGGTAGTTTTCTCACGAATATTCGCGTAAAAGATTAGTCTTATGTCAATGACCACAATTGCTAAAAATCACATTTTTACCACACGATTTACCCGACCTTTCGTAAATACAGGGGGCTGTTTTCACGAAAAGTCGGGTTACACGATTACACGGCCCGACGCGATCACCCGATGGTTCGAAGTAAGCCGTTTTGATTTATACAGATGAAGACATTTTAAAAAAAAGAACAATCCTGAAACAGTTTAGAAAGAAATCATACCCCTTTGTAATTATGTTCAGGCTTGGAAAATTGTACGGAAAATTCAGGAATATCTCTAATGAAGATGGGGATACATTTTATTATGACCGGACAAAAGGATATCCTTTCACTGAATGGACACAGGAGAGGGGAGAACATATTTTTAAACGTGCATAAAGAAAGAAAGAAAGTAGGCGTCTGTTTGGAGCCAGAAGGGCGTTAAGTTTGTATAAAATGATATGAATCAACGCCCTTCTGGCTAGGAACAGACGAAAGAAAGAAAAGGTAATTCTTCATAGCATCTCTCCCACAGAATTTCTGTGCTCTCTCCATATAACTCACCGCAAGAGGTGGCGCTGTTCATAATTATTATACTCATCTTTCAGAGCACATTTCCTCAATCCCTTCCATTCATCCATTTTCACCTTGATGTCTTAAAGTAGGGCCCCAAAGATGTTCTTCTTCAGTCCCCCTCTCTCTCTCCCTCTTTCTCTCATTCTCCCTCTTTCTACGTGCTCCAATATTTTTTCTTTCCCTCTCGTCATTTATATTCCTTCTCATTTTTTCTTTATATCCAACCCCTTTCTCTATATCAAGTAGGCCTATCATTATGTCTATTCATATTTTTTTCCTCTTGTTTTGTCTTCATCGTTAAAGCTGTTTCTCTTCCCCTATCTCTCCCACTCTTTCTCCTTGTAACATTCTTGCATCTCTCTGTCTCCTCTCTCATCTTTTTTTACATTCCTTCTCATTCTATCTCCATCTTTTAAATCACCCCTGTCTTTAGTATTATCATGTCAACCTATGTTTATCTTCATTTTTGGGGCTGCCATATTTTCAAGCACATTGCTTATAATGGCAGTCCTTCTTCTGCAAATAATCTTATTTTTGATCAAATATTATGTTTAACTGAATTACAAAAAAAAAATGACAATTTATCATTTGTTTCGTAAATGATTATTACAAATACTGTGTTTTATGATTCATTGTAAAAATTCTTTTGTATTTTATTTTATGTATGTTATCTGAAAAAATTGTGCATAAATCAAAGCAGAAGAAAATAAATAAATCAAATCAAATCAAATCAAAATCAAAATTTTCTTTGTTCTGCATTCAGTGGACCCATTTCCCCTTCCTCCCACTCTCTAAATGTTTTTTTCTTTCTTTACTAGTATACTTCATCTTTACATCTATTCCTTCCTTCAGCATTATTTACATTCCTACCCATTCGATCTCCATCTTCTGTCCCCTTCCCCTTTCTTCTTTTTTCTTCATATTTAAATCTCTTTCCCTTATTACACCCCCCCCCCCCGTATTCATATTTTATATCCCTTCTCTCATGATTCCCCTGTCTCGCTATCTATGTTATCTCTCTTTCTCTTCCCCTTTCCTATATAAGATTAATTTCCTTTTCTCCTCTCATCAATTTTCTGTTTGTTTACCTCTTTTTCTACTCAGGCCCTGTATGTAAATACACATACTTTTTCAATGTCTTATTTAATCTCTCTTTCAGCTCCTATTCCTTTCTTGCTGCCCCTCTCTCTCCCTCTTTCTCTTTATTCATCTCTCTCTGTACATTGTCTACCTAGGCCTATATACATGGATACATCTTCTAAATATCTCTGCTTTATATCTTCCTTTCTCTTCCCATAGGTTTCTGTTGCTGTCTCTCCCTCACTCTTTTTATTTATCTTTCTCTCTGTATGTGTCTGCCTATCTCTCTTCCATCATCCTTCCATGTCTCTCTCCCTAGACTACATATTACGAGAGATCACCAATTCAAAGAAGGTTATAAAGTTTTTATTTTGTATCAAATAATTCTGGTTACTATCAACAGACACACATGTAATTTCAAATTATAAAACTGAGGGATCAGTGCAGTATAGTTACACTGTGGTAACCAATTTTATGAAAAATAAATCACAAGCATTAGAAGTACTATCAACCATTTTGACACTGTTGTACATGCAGCATGTACATGTAAAAATGTTCTTGAAATTTATACACAAACGAGACCAAATTTATTGAGAAATTAATGATGTTTAGTTTTGTTAACAATACACAAACGAGACCAATTTTTGTTGGTGATGTGCTAAGAACAGCCTTATATTCTTATGATCACATTATGAAAACTAATTCCAGAGCTAATTCCATGCCAAAGTTTCCATTATATCTTCTAGCTTTCTTCTGATCCTCATTAAAAGTGACTTTCACCAAGCATCTTTCAAATGTCAAATACAAATGAAACTCATTCTTACAAGCTCCTTGTTAACATGGCAATCATGTTATATTCAATCCTTGTTATATCAGAACTGCAAAAATAACAGAATACACAGAAGTAAAACCAACAAAATTACCTTCTTATACAACACAAGTATTATTAGAGCATTATTGAAGTCTGACTGTACATATATAAATGACATACCTGTAACATATACCCATGACACTTCTATCTCTACAAAATTCAAAACAATACTGTTATAATAATATTCAATTAAATTTTCAAATTAAAATAAGTCTGTGAAATAGCAACTTACAATCCTCCACTGCCTTTGTTATAATAACATTCAAATACATTTTCTCTCATAATGACACACTTGTATGTTAACATGTACACTGATCCTTCTTATCCTTGTCAGAGTTGTAGAAGGGTTAAAATGTTAGATTTTGATATTGTATCTAATATGTCGAGACTATGAAAAGCTTATCCTTAGTCTTGAAATGATTTTTGAAATTCAATTATCACAGAATAATGTTTGTATTAAACTCACAAAATTGTATTTGTGAGTTTTGTATGTAAACACGGAGGCACTGAAAGGGTTGATTATCAAGACAGTGGTAATGATTCATTCTAATAAAAATACACAGGGATACAAAGCATATCAGACATTATATGTATACATATCAAACATTTGTTTTAAATATACATGTAAAGTTGAGCCCAAAGGTTTACATGTATGTACACCTAGCAGAAAAAACCCCCAAAATTGTCCTGATATTTTGAAAGTTTCACTTATTGCTGCCAACTTTTCTCCTCCTGACTACAGACAAGATGTGAGAGCTGAAAATATCGAAAATATGGAAAAGAGGTGGTCTGTATTGAAGCAAGGCTTATTAAGCACAGATCACCTTTGTAACAACAACACAATATGTATGATATAATATAATTAAACATCTGCATTAAAAAAAAACCAAGCAAATGCAGATTAAAAAAGCAAGAAAAAAATATATAAATATATATATATACAGTAATGACATAAGAAAAACCCAACTAATTTGAGTAAGACAGAGGAAGGGAAGTATACATGACAATACAAGGGGGTACTAATCCAGTTGTCTGCAGTGAGTATGAATAAATAACAGATCTATCATTAATACTAAAATATCGCTAAGAGGATTTTTAAGCAGTTAGACACTCAGAATCAAGAGTTGAGGAGGTGTTTAGGCCTACAGAAGTTATGTATGTATATAAGATTTATAAAAGACTAAAATAATACATTATGTGCATTACATGTATGAATCCAAGAAAACCAGTCTAGAAATAATCCACATACATGTAGTAGGATATAGAAACAAAATGATGATTCCTAACAGATTGTGGAAGGCTATTCCATAACTTTATTCCAAAGAAGTAGAAGGCTCTATCTCCCCAGGCCATGTGACCAAGCTAGGGTTTCTGTCAATAGAGCTTGGTCAACTAATGTGCATTAATTATTGCATTGATTCATCCAATATGCATACCATTATCGAAAAACACAAATCTCAGCAAATTGGATAGAGTAACACAACAATCAGTGTAGATATTACATCACATCATTATAATCAGAACACAATAAAAGGCAAGGTATAATGGAATGTAACAGAACTTTGTACATTTGCATGCTATCATCTCATAAGGAATGCAAAGGCAAGTATGGCAATCATATACAAGTTAAACATATACAGTATACATGCATCTGCAAAATGTATTATCAAAATCATTTGAAATATAGTACTGAATACACTAATAATATATACATGCAAAGACAAGTATGGCAATCATATACATGGTACAAGTTAGAAATATACAGTGTACATGCATCTGCAAAATGTACATGTATTATATAAAACATTTGAAAATACAGTACTGAATTCACTACAAAAATATATACATGGCACTTTCTTACCACAGTAGAGAAATAATGAAATAAGGCTATGAAAAGCTTGGAATATGTTTCATGGAAAATCTAGTACTGATACAATTAACAAACACATGTATCTTAACTTGTTGGCTACTTTCATTCCCACAGAGTTAATACATGGACCATCCAGTTTCAGTAGCTAATAGGTTAAATACATTTGTTGTGTTTACATGAAATGAAACCATGTAAAGAAAATCCTGTAAATTATTTCCTCCTCAGGATATTAAATCTAGGAATCTTCTTCCTGTGTTTTTTCCCTTACTTCGATTTTGACTTTTTGTTCAGTTAGGTGATATACATGCACTCTGATGAGAAAATGTTGAAAAGCTTGAGTATTTTCTGATATTGAAATCTAGTAAAAATGTAATACCAAAAATGTACAAATTACAATCTGTGTCAAAGAAAATGCTACACTGAAATCAATGGCCTCTGTATTCATATACCAGACATACAGATAGCAGAACCAGTATAGGAACAATGTTTAAAGTAGAATGCAACCCAGGCATCAGTGTGCTTTTAGTGAATAGAGATGAACGAGAAAGATAAACAGTGAAAGTTTGAGCAAATCGGACAATCTGTTGAAGAGTTATGAATTTTGAAAGTTTAAGTAAATCCATATCATAGGGATCCTTAAGTTGGCAACTTTGCCAGCATCTGCGATGTCATCGTGGACAACTCTCCATTCATTTTGTGTATGATTTTTTTTTTTTAAATTGATTTATATGAATTTTTTTGAGTCAGGAATCACCGTAATTCTTCCCTAAATGCTTGCAGAATTGATGTAGCCATGTCATACAATAAATCAAACAGTAAATCAAAAGAATTTTGAAAATGAAGAAAATGTTAAATCATGTGCACAAAATGAATGGAGAGTTGTCCACAATGACATCACAGATGCCAGTTAAGTTGCCAACTCAAGGATCCCTATAATAGGGATTTACTGAAACTTTCAAAATTTATAACTCTTGAACAGATTATCCGATTTTGCTCAAACTTTCACTGTTTATCTTTCTTGTTCATCACTAAGCCCTCCATGCTCAAATGAATGTATTTCTTGTTGCACAATAATATTTTGATTCAGCATGTGAGATTCCACGGTGAGATCGATGGGAGTGGTGACAGTGCAGACATGCAGCTATTCTTAATTCAATACAGGGGGAGCGCCACAGTATTTTGATAGGGGGTAAGATGACCCACAGGTGAGTTTATTTACACTCGAAAGTGAACCTATAGGGCTATTATATACTGTACTTGTATGACCCTGCCCTCTCTTTCCCCTTCCTCTTCCTTTTTTTCCCTTCTATTTTAATACTTGAAAACTCATAGGTGGCAGCTGCACCACCCCCTTCCTGCTCTCTTCCCCCAAGTGCCACCCCTGGTCCCACACAAGCTATAGGTCAAGAACATTGTACCAAGGACATGGTTCAACTGTGTTCTTGCTAGAACATTTTGTGTTCACACAAATCTTTTAGCACACATTCAGATGACCAAAATCAGCTTGTGCACCACACATGTCAAGCACATCATCTTAAGGCCGGGACGGTAGTGGTCATGTAAGTGGGACAGACAGAGAAATTGAAAATAAATGCTTCTGGTATGATGGTCACGAACACAGAAGCACAACTGAGATTAACTGCACTATGGATGGCTGCAAATTAGTGGCACTATGGATGGCGTTGGACCAGCGTTGCTAAACATAGTTGAAACAGCGTGGTATCCATGTGCACCTCTATCAGTGCTATTAGTCAATTTTGGCTAGTACCAACTTCCAAATCATAGCCATCAACAAGACCATAAATGCTGCTACAATATACATTTGGTAAGAAGGGTGTACATCACCCTTTGGTTGCTGTTGAGGGTGATCTGATTGCTGTAATCTCCTTGGAGGATGCATCTGGTCAGATGAGTCTACATCAACCATGGGTTGCTGTTGAGGGTGATCTGATGGCTGCACTGTCCTTGGAGGATGCATCTGGTCAGATGAGTCTACATCAACCATGGGTTGCTGTTGAGGGTGATCTGATGGCTCTAATGTCCTTGGAGGATGCATCTGGTCAGATGAGTCTACATCATCCATGGGTTGCTGTTGAGGGTGATCTGATGGCTCTAATGTCCTTGGAGGATGAGTCTGGTCAGATGAGTCTACATCAACCATGGGTTGCTGTTGAGGGTGGTCTGATGGCTGCAATGTCACAGTTACAGGGCAAGGGCACCTAAAAACTAGAAACAGATTTGTTTACAATTCGGGAATGCAAATATGAAGAAAAAGAAGATATTAATATCTAAACTCTGACACAAAATACAAATCATTTGTAATCAATTCATATGGCTACTGTATTAATTTTTGAATGAATTAATCACTACTCTCATTATCAAGCATACCATTCTGACATTTGCTCCTCACCTGATGTTTTTCTTTTAAAAAATCATACAAGTAAGATATTTTTTATTTGCAAGCTGGCCAATTGAGGGACCAAAATTATTCAATCATGATGTGTAATGGATCCACTTATGGGAATAAAGCGGTTATAAATATATCGTAAATCAATATATCTTTTACAGTCTGTATCTAATTGTTTCGTAGGCTGCAAATTAAGAACAGGATGTAGAGAATGAAAATAAAAACAGAATGATACCAATCAGACCACTGTCCAGAAAGGAAACAAAGTACTAATGAAATTATAGAAATATGTGAATACAGCTACCTTTTGGTAATATTTACATTTTCATTAGACAGAATAAAGAAAATCTACTAATCTATTCTGCATTCAGTGAGATGTTGATCACATGCTACCTGCTGCAGTAACAGTATTGTAACTTGCTAAATATTTCTTCACTAGGCTCTAAAACTTGATTCTATATTCACTACAAGGATCATGCAAATTCTATGTGCTAATGTCTGTAGATTTCTTTAAAGGGAAAGTCCACCCTAGAAGTTTCACTATTTCAATAAAAGGAGATAAATTTGAACAGCATTTAAAAAAAGAAATGAGCAAAATCGGTCAAAGAATAAGAAAATTACACTCATGTACATTTTCTAGTAAATTACTCTCGGCTCTGCAAATTGGCAACACTAATGACATCATATGCGAGTAGCTCTCCATTCACTTTGTACATGAAATTTCACATTTTCTCAATTTTATTGGAAGTTACACATTTTCTTACCCTATAGTCAAAGTATGTTATGTAAAAAGCAATTCTTCTGAACATACATTGACTATGGGGGTTACATGTACACCCTTACTGGACATAACAACATGATATAAATAGTTAAAAAATACCGGTATGAATTTATTTGTGAAGTAACCAAAGCATCACTGGCAGCATTTTATCTTGATAGCTATCATTTTTAGTAACAAATGAAATAAATCAATTCAGATTCTACATGATTATTTATAAAACAAGCAACTACTCAGAATTAAAAGAAGTGAGATAACATGATGTAACGAGAATGCTTCTCATTCAGCTGTGAGTGATCAATTAGGATCATAAAAAGAAAAAGTCCATTTGAAATACATTGTATAGGATTATATTGCAGAAGATTCTTGATTGCATCAAGTCATTTCCCATATGCGAGCTAGAAAAAAATCTTTCTTAAAGGTAGCCTGTCCCTTTTGCAGACCTAATTTGAAAGTTCCCTGACTCTGTCATTTGAGAGAAAAAGGCTCTATCACATACACTGTAACCTATCCGGTTTTAAGGAAATAATCTTCAATGAATTATCAGAGCTTATTTTTTTCATACCATGAAAAAAGATTTGAAGATACGAGAAAGCCCACAATATATGTGCAAAACGAAAGATTTCACATTACAGCGCTGTTATATGTATGGTATGTGTGGTGACCGCGAGCTGCGCGCGGCTGAGCTAGCCTAGCAAGCTGGCTGCGCTACTGCTGGTGAGCTGATCTGACTGGCTTATTCAAGGTTGTAGCCAGATTTTCATTTTATATTAATAACTTAAATGTATGACCGTAAGATTGAATAAACAATATCAGAAGGGCATGTCCTAAACTCATGCCAAATTGTATGGATTTTCTTAGATTTTGCAAAAGGGACGGGCTACCTTTAACTTGGCATTTTAGGAAAATACAGTGGTGCAAAAAGACACGTCCGGAACATAAAATGGAAAATTGTTAAAAATCATATATTTCAAACAGACTGATAATTACATGGATAGCATGTATACCTTGTAAATTAATATAAGATCTTCCTGTGGCATGATCTTGGCCGAAATTTCATTCCAATGTGTCACGACAGACATTTCAATTTTTGCATAATATTTGTGCATTTTTGCATTCCGGATGCATCTTTTTGCACCACTGTATTATTTTCTAAAATGCCTAAGGTGGGTTCATCTTCGAACAAATCTCCATATTAAAGTGTAACAATCACCACAGGACATTTAGCTGAGTATGTCAGGGATTCCATGTCACTATACAATATCAAATACAAGTATGAGCTTCAAATATTACATCTATTAAAATATATTACCAGTTCAAATATACTTTCAATAAACATAACAACTGTGGAAAGACCAGTCAATGTATGCCTGCGTAATTAAGGCATTCAGAATAGAACTGCCGATTGACTCCTCCCTTTTGGTCTTGTTATCTTTAATTTTCTTGAAACTCTTTTGTTAAGCTGTAGATTACCAAGTAAGCTCACTTGGGGGGGGGGGGGGGGGATTATGTACATGAACTGTACTTGCTGGAAACCCATATTTTCAGGTAATAAGTACACTTTCACAGATGCACATATGGTAATGAAGCATGTACATGTAACCATGTTATGAATTGTATCAAATTATTTAACATTATGTATGGAACAATTTGTTCTTAAACTGGGGTAATCTCTGAAATAAATTCATTTACAACCTACATCACTGTATTGTCATGCAAGAACCACATACACTCCATTGTGTATGTATGGTTGGCATGATAGCTAGAACAAAAGTTCTTTGCCTGAGGTCAATGCTAGTAATAAACAAAACTATTAAATTGCACTTACATGATTTATCATCATGCATATGATTATGAATTAACTTTATTACAAATTACATAAAATTATTTAACATTATAGCTAGAAAAAAAAATTGTTATTATGGTAGGGTCATTTTGGAAATAAATGCAACAAATCTGTTCCTATTTGCATTTGGTTTAATATGAAGTAACTAAATGTACCCCCTTCATTGTATTCTAACATTTACCATAACATGCGAAACAAAAAAATCTCGGCCCTGATGCATAAAACTTACTATTAAAGGGGGTACCCAATGCTGAAACAATGTTAGTTCATTTAAAAGAGCATGATTTTATTAGCAGAAAATCATCTGCCTAAATTTTTTTTAAAAGCCGTGTTGCCAAGGAAATCCCCCAAATGTGGTAAGATTTCTGGATATTTTTGACCCCTCAGCTGTGACCTAGTTTCAACTGGGTACCATGTCGCGCAATTCTAGCAAAATGCACGCAAGGTATAATACATATTGTACAGTCTAGTGCGCAGCACAACTGCAATGCGCGAAGCTGGGTATCCACTTTTACATCATACCTCGTACTCACATTTTTTTGGTCAACTCTTCACTTTTTATGAGAAAATTAGCCAAAATGCATGATTTCGATTGAAAAATAATCAAATTTGTAATGTTATTCTTCTTAGAATTCTATTCTTGATCTTTTACAAATTTTTTTTTATCATTGAGTAATAACCTTAATGGTAACTTCCATGGACACCTTGAATTTGGTTGGCTGTTGAGCAATTTTACAATCATGGTAGTTACCACTGATGGTACATGTACGTTTTAAGCAACAGGGCCCTGGAGGTATTGCAAGTGATTAATTAATCAGAGAGTGGACTTTATTCAGAAAGATGAGATGAAAAATACATCATCCTTTTGTTAAACTCACTAACATTTAAATGTCTCACTCTGCAATGTCATAACAACTAGAATCCATACTTTGGTTGCTTCTCTGGAATTTCAGGATGCTCCTGTGGAACTCTTGACTGAGTAAAAGGAGCTTGTCTCATGTGTAACCTGTTCCAACTGCTGCTACCTTCACCATATGCTTGAGTGAAGTGACTTACAGTTTCTGATGAACTGCCATAATGAAAGACTTGACCTCCAGCAGTCCTGCATGTACAAGAGGATGGTGACAAGGTACTTGAATGTGAGGGCTGTCGAGGGTAGTCGATGGCCGTGATCTCCTTCATGGAGGATGCGTCTGGTATGAAGACTGTGCATCACCCACTGATTGCTGTCGAGGGTAGTCTGATGGCCGTGATCTCCTTCTTTGAGGATGCGTCTGGTATGAAGAGTGTGCATCACCCACTGATTGCTGTCGAGGGTAGTCTGATGGCCGTGATCTCTTTCTTTGAGGATGCGTCTGGTATGAAGAGTGTGCATCACCCACTGATTGCTGTCGAGGGTAGTCTGATGGCCGTGATCTCCTTCTTTGAGGATGCGTCTGGTATGAAGACTGTGCATCACCCATTGATTGCTGTCGAGGGTAGTCTGATGGCTGTGATCTCCTTCTTTGAGGATGCGTCTGGTATGAAGAGTGTGCATTAACCACTGATTGCTGTCGAGGGTAGTCTGATGGCCGTGATCTCCTTCTTGGAGGATGCGTCTGGTATGAAGAGTGTGCATCACCCATTGATTGCTGTCGATGGTTGTCTGATGGCCGTGATCTCCTTCTTGGAGGATGCGTCTGGTATGAAGAGTGTGCATCACCCACTGATTGCTGTCGAGGGTAGTCTGATGGCCGTGATCTCCTTCTTGGAGGATGCGTCTGGTATGAAGAGTGTGCATCATCCATTGATTGCTGTCGATGGTTGTCTGATGGCCGTGATCTCCTTCTTGGAGGATGCGTCTGGTATAAAGAGGGTGCATCATCCACTAGTTGCTGTTGAGGGTGATCTGATGGCTGTGATCTCCTTCTTGGAGGATGCGTCTGGTATGAAGAGTGTGCATCACCCACTGATTGCTGTCGAGGGTAGTCTGATGGCCGTGATCTCCTTCTTGGAGGATGCGTCTGGTATAAAGAGGGTGCATCATCCACTGGTTGCTGTTGAGGGTGATCTGATGGCTGTGATCTCCTTCTTGGAGGATGCGTCTGGTATGAAGAGTGTGCATCACCCACTGATTGCTGTCGAGGGTAGTCTGATGGCCGTGATCTCCTTCTTGGAGGATGCGTCTGGTATAAAGAGGGTGCATCATCCACTGGTTGCTGTTGAGGGTGATCTGATGGCTGTGATCTCCTTCTTTGAGGATGTGTCTGGTATGAAGAGTGTGCATCACCCACTGATTGCTGTCGAGGGTAGTCTGATGGCCGTGATCTCCTTCTTGGAGGATGCGTCTGGTATAAAGAGGGTGCATCATCCACTGGTTGCTGTTGAGGGTGATCTGATGGCTGTGATCTCCTTCTTTGAGGATGTGTCTGGTATGAAGAGTGTGCATCACCCACTGATTGCTGTCGAGGGTAGTCTGATGGCCGTGATCTCCTTCTTGGAGGATGTGTCTGGTATGAAGAGTGTGCATCATCCACTGGTGGCTGTCGAGGGTAGTCTGATGGCCGTGATCTCCTTCTTGGACGAGGTGATCTAGATATGAAAAAGATTTGTTTACTATTGGAAATGCAAATGCGCATAAAGAGGATATTCATATCTATCTTTGCCATACAGTACAAATCATTCAAAATCAATTCATATGGTTATAACATTAATATTTTAATAACCTAATATTCTCATTAATCATCCAAAATATTTGATCAGTAGGTAAAGAACCTAGGTTCTTACTCATGTTGAGAGACACACTCCAAATTAAAATGAAATTAAAATTTACAAATATTATATTGCAGACCACAGAGTATAACATGCATTTAATACAAAGGTGTATGGGGCTGACAATTTCATCATTAATATATTTACTATGTAAGATATACAACTGCAAAGTGACCACCTTACCTACCTCCCATTTAAGATTATTTCAAATTATATTCCATATACTAAAGATGTTGCCGTAGGATTGGTCAAAAGTGAATCATGTGATAAAGTGTAGTTTTGCCATCAATCACCACCTGATAAGAAAAGTTTGTTGGCAGTTTTTGTGTTTCGCTGGTGATCACTTCAGCCCATACATTCACAACGCGTTATCAATATTTTTGGGTACGCGTGAAATAAAAGTTCGTGACCCGTAAGTGTTGGCAGTTTTTGTGTTTTGCTGATCACTTTAGCCCATACATTCACAACGCGTTATCAATACTTTGGGGTACGCGCGAAATAAAAGTGCGTGACCCCTGTGATGAATGTGCCAACAAATTTTGCCAACATAATTCTCTGCTTGCGCAAACCAAACCGTACACGCTTACACAGGCCATCGCATACACGCAGCAGGGCGGTTGGCAATTACAAGTTTTCTTCCTTTGTGACGTCACAATTCCTAGCTAGAGGCAAAGCAAGCTTAGTCGCACATGCATATTACATGGTCACAAGATATGCGCTAGAGCTAAGAAGGCTATACGCTAGGCAGTTTTCGAAACTTCTTAACTCTGTTTTTAAATTAAACTTTGATTTTTAAACCTTTCTTTATATTGTAAGGAAATAAAATGTTATTTCCTTTTTATGTAGTGGAATGGTTTTAGATGTGAAATATAAATCAAATAATCACCTTTTGGTTTCAGGTGAAGAGGCAAACTATCACTTCCTCGGCGATCTGGCTGTACACGCTATCTTTCCTCAGCTTCGCTTTGGAAAGATATAGCTCCATCCAGATCACCTCATAAGTGATAGTTTACCCATCACCTTCACCAACGGTGACAATTTGCTTAATACCCTTTTACTATAAGCCAACATTCTGAAATGAGCCATCTTGTGGAGGTGAATTAATTTCAAAATATCCCTTCTCAGTTTCTGTAGGCTTCGATAGGTTTTCTTAGACTTTTTGTTCCTCACATGATATGTGTGTGTGTGTGTTTTTTTTTTAATCATATAAAAGAAGATATATTTTATTTGCAAGCTGGCAAAGTGAGCATGCAAAATTTGTCTTGACTATTATTCAGTCATGGCATATAATGTATCCACTTATAGGAATAAAGTGGTTGTAAACATATCGTAAAGTAATATCACATCTTTTACAGTCTGTATCTAATTGTCTTGCAGGCTGCAATTTAATAACAGGATGTAGAGAATGAAAATAATAATAGGATGAGACCAATCAGATCACTGTCAAGAAAGACAAAGTAAAAATGAAATTATGAAAATATCTGAATAGAGCTACTCTTTGGGAGTAATACTTAGATTTTTATCACATCTGATACAAATTTTCTAATAATCTATTGTGCAAACAGTGAGATGGTAGTCATAATTATGCTTCCTGCTTGAGTATTAGCATTGTATTTTATTCTTCCTTTCTAGGCTCTAAACCTTGATTCTACATTACACAGATCAAACAAATTCAACATGCTGATGTGTTCAGATTTCATGTTCCTTAACTTACCTGCTAAAGGGTGCGAGTGAACGAAGGAATGAGTTTAAGTCTTCTTGAAGACGTCCTTTGAACTTGAAATTTCCATTCCTGATTTGAGGAAAACAACCCTGTAAAATGTAAAAGCAAAACTGATTGTATTATTTAAAAAAAAGTACGATCTATTTCAGTCTAGAATACAATCTTTTTTCTGGTATACATTCAAGCAGTGCTTGATTGATAAAAGATAAATCAAAGTATAAAATTAAATCATTACACTTCCAAAAAGAAGAAGAAGAAAAAAAAAGAGGAATCATAATCATCATCTGTGGTTCTTTTTTCTCAAAATTTTTTCTCAGAAAGAGTAGAAACAGTAATAGTAATACCAGATGTTTAAGCAACAGCATATGCCATGGAATAAGTGGCAAATTTCTCAATTCTTGAGTTTTAGTTAAGACCATTTTTTCAAGTCTATATTTGATTACCTATCAATTCTTAAAAGAGATTAGATAAGACAAGCCAACCCCTTGATGATGTCACAATGACATCACCAAAGTGACACTTCTAGTGCATCACAGCGTTTCTGGTGTTGCAAACCAACATACATGTACATGTACATGTACTTGAATCTCATGTGCACACAATGGCTTGTACACAAAACTTCTGTGATTACATAAGGGAGCTAAACGTATCTATCTTTCTTTGTGATCTCATG
>CM057162.1:14360737-14380396 GCA_029962745.1 Echinometra lucunter
ATTTCCCTATGGCTCATTCTCCTTTAAGGAATGAATCGGTAGTCACAGCTTGTGACGAAAGATCCTTACATGCAGTTTAAGCCCTCCTTTGCCCCCTTTCTTATCAAATATTTTTCAAACTTGTCTCCTTCCCATCCGGCAACGTACAAACATGACTAAAGATAAAAGTCTTCCTTACAGGTTGAAATATAAGAGTATGCCATGTACTCACATTACCATGTCGAGTAGGATCTATAGTGCGCTCCTTCCAGAGTCCATAGATAGAAATATCCTCTGTTCTGCTGTGGATGCTGGGTAGGTGTGCTCCAAGCATTGTGCAATGACTATGTGCATCGTGCCATCTCTTTCGGCCGCCGAAGAAACGGTAGCAGTATTCTCCCACTTGCGTCCAGTACTGGGGGCATCGCCTGCATGACTGCCCTTCAGAAAGCTGAGTGATGCAGGTTAGGAGGAGAATCAGACAAGATATCTTCAACACCAGGGACGCCATTCTGCAAACGCTTCTCTGAGAGGATTGCCTGTTTTTATCAAACAAAGATGCTACATTGGAACTGTCGGATGACTGAAAGATTTTTCTGTACTGAGAGGTGATGTGTAACACGAACGGGGATAGAGGGCTGTATTTTCTTTTTAAATGTGGATGTTAATATTTTTCTAACAAAGTAGATGCAGTATTCGGATGTTTGGAAAACGAAGACTGAAGACCGCGGGGACCCATGAATGATCGGCTTGCCTGCTAGTCTATACATGCGCCCGGGAGACAATACCCAGATACCCGGTTCTCGGACTTCGTTTAAAACAAAGAAAAGAAAAGAAAAGAAAATAAAATAAAAGAAAAAGAAAAAAAAAGAGAGAAAGAAAAAGAAAAAGGTGTTTTGGAAAACAAAGACCGAACACCGGGGACCCATGTAATATATGATCGGCGTTTACATTAGTGACAACACTGAAATTCTGTCCTAATAATAACAATAGTAGGCCCTAACATTAACAATAATGATTACTGTACTCGATGACGACGACGACGACGACGACGATGATGATGATGATAATATAGGATTTCCCGGCTTAATTTGCAAGTTTGTCATTCAAATTAATTTATTTTTTATTCAAATTCGACGATTTTAGTGCTGTCCGGTATATCTCGGGTTCATATCTATACTTCTAGTTTTCTTTCCTATATGCCCTACATGGTATTTTTCAATTCAATTCACACATTTATTAGGCAAAAGATTAAGGTAATCTATATAATAATTTCTCATTCAAATTCATGAAAAATGTGCTTCTTTCACTATCTAGACATTCAATTTAGCGCAACCCGATGATTGTGCTGACTTCACGACGTTGCAATTCCAGCATTCATCCAAGTACTAAAGGGATTTTTTTTATAAGAACTTACCCTTCGAACACTTTCAAACTGCAAACATTCGCACTGAATTCCGTCGGCTGGCGCTAGTTGGTCTAGCTACACAATATGAAAAGTCTAGCTTTTCTTCAGGGGAGCGTTTCGTGAAGTGTCTTGTCAGTGATTTTTACTGACAAATGTATCAAGCTACTGAAATTCCCTGCATCTGATTGGCTGAGAGCAAATTTGCCAGTATAAATCACTGACAAAACATTTCATGAAATGCTTCTCTGGAAAAACCCACTTCGGGTAGCCAACGATGAGCTAAACTAGCGGTCGATGGGCACCATGATGGGCGTGGTTTAAAAGTTCGCGCAATATCATCATCATCCAGGGCAGGGGCGTAGACAGCGGGGGGATGAGGGGTATGCATCCCCCCCCCCCCACCTCACAAGGTGGGGGGGGGGGGATGACATGTACAATCATCCCCCAGGTTTTAGGGAAGGATGTTTGCTTACAATTAAAATGGATTAACATGTTTAGAAATGATAGGAACAGCAATAATGATAATGATAATTATTATCATTATAACAACAACAATAACAACAATAATGATAATAATAACAACAATTAGTAATGTATTATTATTATTATTATGCCTATGATAATGATAATAATGATCATCATCATCGTTAATGTGACTGAAATGACGATTACTATCATAACTATATCGATCATTATTCTGATTTATGTAGTTATTTATATTACTTTTGGGTAATTTCGGCGCTGTCACAGTTTTTCTGAAGTGGTGTAACAACAAAATTTTTTAAAAAGATAAATAGCGTGATGCAAATATCCAATAATGTGTGTCAGTCCATATTCTATATTCGTTTGTCACGATGCGTTTATCTTCTATTTATGTCTGTGCACCATTGACGTAAATCCCGGGGGGATGGGGGGATGTATCCCCAACTTTTTTTGAGAGGGGGGATGGTGTGTACAAATATCCCCCACTTTTTAAGGAAGAAATGATATTTGAATTAATTGTTAATAAAATTTTGAATAATCTGTCATAAACAACCATCATATGTTAGAATTTCTATTTGAAAATGCGATTTAAAACCAGAAAAGCGCATATTTTTGGCTCGCTCGCTTCGTTCGCTCATCATTTTTTAGAATTTTTGTTTGAAAATGCGATCGAAACCAGAAGAGTGGTGATTTTTGGCTCGCTCGCTCGCAAGATAAAATTAAAATGTGTGTAAGGGGGTCTGTGCAGGTGGGTGAGGGCGTGTGTTTATACTTAAGTGTGATCTCGACAGATAAAAAATTCAGCAAAAAAGTCGATCATTCCCCCCCCCCCCAACTCCTCAAAGTGGATTTACGCCGGTGCTGTGCATTCGGGTGTATGTGTGTGGGTGTGTGTTTGTGTGCGTGCGTGAGGGTGTGCATCATTCCTAATATACAGGCGGTATGTGGGCTATTATGTTGTGGTTAAATGGAGTTAGGAATCATGAACTGACTGCATGTATTTTAGTTTCGTACAATTACAGTCAAGAGTGAGAATAGTTTTTTTTTTTGGTTTTTTTTTATTTTGGATCAGGTGTCATCTAGGTTAATTGTTCAATGTATGGTCTGGAATCCTTTTTATCGTTTTATAAACTGAACAAGAGGTGTTGTATCAATAGGGAGTTGCTGATTTGTTTAAGTGGTTCGCTGAACGAATTTTGACATTACTCCTGGTATTAAGGCAGTGTATGGGGCTATTCTGTTATAATTTAAACTGAGTTAACAGGTTAAGAGTCATGAATTAACTGCGTGAAGTGACACATATGGTCCTTGCATTTCGTTTCTTATACAGCCAAGGGGAAAATAGCATTGTGTTATTCTATCATCATGGGTGCTTGACTAGATAATACAGAATTTATATGCATGAGTAGCTTATGATCAGTGAAGGTTGAGATTTCACAATTTCTTCCATTATGGGTTTTTTTTTTTTTTTAAATTCTTATTACTATTATTCGTCATTCGTCATGACTTAAATAGGATAAGGACTTTTTGCTATGCAGAAAGAAATATGAATGCTTATATGACATTAGTTATATCGTACTGGTTCGGTGCGCTATATTCAAACTCTTGAAGTTGCACAGTTTTTCGTGTAGGTAGTACGAGACTGACTCGGCTTGGCGAATCTGTTTATATCGGTCTGTTATCTAACTGAAAATGTTTATATAGGTTATACAAACGTCAACCTTTTTACCTTGACACATCTATAAATCCTTTTTCTTTCCTCTTTAAAAAAAAAAAAAGGAAGAAAAGGAAAAAAGTGTTTTTTGAAAAAGATCGAAAACAATTCTGTTACTTTTTAAAAATATTAATTGGTTACGGGAGGGCCTTTCATGTATGGTCCTGTTGTACATAAAGATGGTTTATGGTACTTGTGTGTGCGATTGTATCCCTCACACACATTTTCTTTTATTTGAAAAGGGGTATACAATGTTATTTGGATGTAGTGTGGGGTGTTTTGGGTTTGGGGTCTGCTCGCAGTCTGGAAGAGGTATTTATTTCAGTTCGTCTTATCTTTGTTTGGTGATAAAATGGATATATGGTATACGAGCTCACGGGAGACACGAATGTATTACTTGGTTTCATTTGTTTAGTACAATAAGACGTTTAGTTACTTACAGGGGTTTATAATGCCAAATTCTTCCTGGATCACTTTAAATGTTAGAGGGTTAAGGGATAAGGTTAAAAGAACACGCATTTGGGAGTGGTGTAAAAGAAAAGGGAGTGATGTGACGTTTTTACAGGAAACATATAGTACTATAGAAGTAGAAGAACAGTGGAAAAAAGAATGGGGTGGGCCAATGTTCTTTTGTCATGGGTCAAACCATAGTAGGGGTGTTCTTATATTGCTCTCCCCTAACTTAAATTTTAAAAGGGATGTTGTTGTTACAGGTAAAGAAGGAAGATACATTATACTTAAAGCAGAAATCCAAGGGGTTAAATTTTGTTGGGAAATGTGTATTTTCCTACAAGAGATAAAGTAGCACTGCAAGGTGATCTTTTCAATGAGCTAGATAAAAGTATTCATAAAGTTTTGATTCGGATTATTCGATAATATTAGGAGGAGATTTTAACACTGTAATGGACGGGAGTATGGATTATGAAGGGTCAAACATATCAAACTCTAGGTTTAGTGCAGTTTTGAAAGAATTTTTGAATAAGTATGATTTAGAAGATATATGGAGAAAAAGGAATCCTAATGCTCGACAATTTACTTTTAGACAAAGGTCGCCTTTAGTCCAAAGTCGTTTAGATTATTGGTTTATATCATGCAGTTTAGAAAAATTAGTGAATAAGTGTGAAATCTTAGTATCAGTAACACCGGATCATTCGGGCATTATTCTACAATTTCAGAATTTGAAAGAAAATTATGTTTATGGAAATTCGTACTGGAAATTTAATAATAGTCTTTGTATGGATAAAGATTTTATTAAAGAGATGTATGATATTATATCTGAATTGAAAAATGAATGGGCACCTAGGTTTTCAAATAAATTAGTCTTTTGGGATTTCTTAAAAATGAAAATGAGGGAATTTGCTATGAAATACTCTCGGGAAAAAGCAAAATTACGAAACGCGAAATAGAAACAGTAGAGGCTGAAATCAAGACTTTAGAAAAGCAGATACTCGAAGGTTCATCGAGATCTGTGATTGATAGAATTAAATTGAAAAAAGATAAGTTAAATGAATTATATAATTTTTCTCGGCAAGGAATTAAAGTTCGCTCTAGAGCAGATTGGTTTGAGGAGGGGGAAAATAATATGAAGTACTTCGAACAACTGTTAAAAATAAATAAGAGGAAAAGTGTTATTAAAGAATTAGTCATTGAAAATGGAGAAATTATTAGGGACAAAAATAATATTTTAAAAGAAATAAAGATTTTCTATGAAAAATTATATTCTTTGAAAAATGAAAGTTGTTATAATAACAGTTTATTTTTTAACGAAGTCTTAAAGTTAAGTGAACAGAACAGAGAATTATGTGAAGGTAAAATAACAAAAGAAGAATGTTTTAAGGTGTTAAAAGAAATGAAATGGAATAAGTCACCTGGAAATGACGGTTTTACCGTAGAATTTTATGATACATTTTGGCCAGTGTTAGGGGATTTGTTGGTAGAAGTATTAAACGAAACATATATAAGAGGGGAATTAACAATTTCTCAAAAACAAGGGACTATCACATTGATAGAGAAGGAAGGAAAAGATACTTTATATATTAAAAATTACAGACCCATTACGTTATTAAATGTAGATTACAAAATATTATCTAAGGTTTTGGCAGCAAGGATCAAACAGGTTTTAAACGAAATAATTCATTATGATCAGGTGGGATACATAAAAGATAGAAATATTGGGGAAACAGTTCGACTAATAGAAGATATATTATTTTACTCTAGACATTACTTGGAGCAAGGACAAGGATTTTTGATTGCGGTAGATTTTGAAAAAGCGTTTGACTCTGTTTCTCATCAATACTTATTGAAAGCACTCAATTTTTTTGGTTTTGGGGAGTCATTCTGTTCTTGGGTGAAAATACTACATAAGGATATAAGTAGTTGTGTTATGAATGGTGGGTATTCCACCGGTTACTTTAATGTAGAAAGGGGGGTCAGACAAGGTGACCCACTCTCGCCCTATTTGTTTTTGATTGCAATAGAATTACTGGCACATGAAATAAGAAGAGACAAAATTATTAAAGGGATAATTTTGGGGGAGCATGAAATAAGGCAGGTCTTGTATGCCGATGATATGACAATTTTTATGAAATACATGAATTCAATAAAAAGGTTGCATTATATTTTTGAAGAATTTGAAAAAGTCAGTGGCTTAAGGGTAAATATGGACAAGACACATGTTATGTACATGGGTAAGGAAAATGGAAAAACAAATGACCCTATATATGTATTTGGCAAATATGTTAGGGAAGTTAAAATTTTAGGAGTAATATTTTCAGTTGACTTTAGATTAAAAGATGATCTGAACTATAAAGAAATATTAAGTAAAATAAAAAAGCTTTTAGGTTGGTGGAAACAACGAGACTTGACTATTATGGGAAAAATACATTTATTGAAAACATATGCATTGACAAAGTTAAATTATGTTTCATCCATCCTTGTTGTCCCCTCATGGGTGTATATAGAAATCGAGAAATTATCATTTGATTTTATATGGGGAGGGAAAGATCGCATTAAAAGAAAAATTATGTATCAGAATTATAATTGTGGTGGGGTTAAAATGATAAATTTTGAAATATTTGTTAGAGCGCAGCGTATAATGTGGGTAAAAAGACTTTTGTATGGAGAAAGAAATATGGGGTGGAAGTTATTTTTTGATTATTCCCTAAGTTCAGTCGGAGGAAGGTTAATTTTTATATGTGATTATGAAATGAAAAAGATAAAAAGTAAGTTGAATATTCCATCTTATTATTTGGAAATGCTAGATGCTTGGCAAGAGATTGATAATTTAAGACATTTCAATGGTTCTAAAAATCCAATCATTTTCAATAATAAGAATATTTGTATAAAAAATAAGATGATATTTGATAAAGATTTATTAGAACGAGGGTTAATTAAGGTTGAACATATCATTGACAATGAACATGATAAACCAGTCGCATACTTTTTGAACCTTGGTATGGGAAGTGATCTTTTGTTTACAATAGGTGAAATATATCATGCAATTCCAAGTGATTGGAGAAATGATTTAGGTTCGATACAATTTTGTGAGATAGACTTAATTAACTATAATATAAACTTGCTTCTGTTGGGGAGGGAAATTAGCTTTAAGGAGGTACCATCAAGAAAAATATATGAATATTTTATTAAAGAATTGCAAAAGTCATATGATTTACAGATAAGAGATGGACAAAATAATTATAATTATACAGAGAAAGAAATTGGTGAATGTTTTTTTAGACCAAGAATAACATTATTAATTGGAAGACAGAGGGAATTTCAATTTAAGCTTCTACATGGGGCAATTTACACTAAAGTTAATTTGTTTAGATTTGGATTTGTTGAAGATAATCTCTGTTCGTACTGTAAACGGGAAACGGAAACATATTCACATATATTTTTGTCTTGCTTAAAGGTCAAACTGATATGGGAAACTTTGATACAGCGATTTGAATTAGATGAAATAAAGGACTTGAATTGGCGGGATATATTTGTTGGTTTGTCAGGCAATACAAATAGAACAAAAAGTTGTAATACTATTATCTTTATGGTAAAATATATATTATTTATATTTAGAAAGGAGGGGGTTTTACCAACCATTGACGATATACATAAACTTATTTTAGAATATAAGGATCAAGAAAAGAAAATAGCTATTAAAATGGGGAAATTAGGGCGGCACTTGCAAAAATGGGAAACAGTAAAATTGTGACAAGGTTAAGTTGTAAGTCTTTATTTACTTTCAATATTTATGTAATGCTTCTCCCGTGAGCTTGTTATATTCAAAATTGTTCATCGAATTGTTTTGTACTTTTAAACATGATTTATTTATGATGAGTGTGAGCAGATCTTCTGGACAGTGGTGTGTTGTGTGTGTGTATATGTGTGTGTTTGTGTGTGTGTTGGGACGGGGGGAGGGACGGGGAGGGGGAAGTTTTGGTCTTAAAGCATTTTTATAATAATTGATTTCATTGTTTTTTTAAAATATATATATATGACTCATGATTTTATTAAGTTAGTGAAAAAAGTGAAAATATGAAGTGTAAAGTATTATATATAATTTGAAATGTTAAATTGAAATATTATGTAACTTTTTGTTCATGAAATCAGAATAAAAACATTCCCCCCCCAAAAAAGTGTGCGTTTGTGTGTGTTTAACTGTATACGAAATTCATCCTCGATTTCTCGTGAACGGCAAATCATCCC
Source organism: Echinometra lucunter (assembly GCA_029962745.1). Classification (NCBI taxonomy): domain Eukaryota; kingdom Metazoa; phylum Echinodermata; class Echinoidea; order Camarodonta; family Echinometridae; genus Echinometra; species Echinometra lucunter. The sequence goes on from CM057162.1 coordinate 14,369,023, forward strand.
CCAGGTGTAAGAACCTGTCTACGCCACTGATCCAGGGGTTCTAGTGAATTCAGGCACCGGGGCTCTCCCCGAGAATATCCTCCAAACGAATGTAAACTTGTTCCCCCGAACTAGATGTTTGTTCACTGCATCTTTCGCTATAACGAGCTTAGGAGGGCGAAAGCGTAATACATACTGATAAAAAGAGCGGAACTAGGTGATGGAGTAGCTGAACTACAGGTCAAAAGTGCATATACGGTGAAAAAAGCCAAACTAGAGGTTCGAGGAATTAAACTAGAGGGCGAAAGTGTAGTATCAAATATACATTGATAAAAAGAGCCAAACTAGAGGTTCGAGGAGCTAAACTAGAGGGCAAAAGTGTAATATCAAATATCAGCTGATCTATACCTCTAGTGTCGTTAAATTCAATATTACACTTTTACACTCTATTTCAGCTCATCCTCTACTTCAGCTTTGTTATCACTATGTATACGATATTACACTTTCTCCCTCTAGTTCAGCTCCTCCAATCTTTAGTTTAGCTCTTTTTATCACTCTCCATCAATATCATCTGCAGTGAAGTAAGGTTCAGTAGGTTCAACTTTGATAGTGTAGCCTGAAGACGTTTCTTTACCTGATTGGTAGAGAAATAGTTACACTTATCATATTGTGAAATGATTTCTTTCACAATCGATACCCAAAGGCCGGTTGTAATTTTTAGGGGCATACTGTAGAGAAAACTTGTGGACTTTCTGGCATGTTCAGCGTAACGAACCGGATTGCGAAGCAGGAGGGTGTGGAAGCTGGAAAATACTCTTCAAAAAACCATTACTAGCCTATAAAGGTTCTCTAAAGGCTTCTAAATGGGTTTTTAGAATCATTATTGGTTGTACAACAAACCTTTTGGGGTTCTTGAAAATATGAAGGACCCTTCATAGAACCACTTTTTCTGGAGGTTCGAAAGACGGGAACAAAAAAGGTTCTCACTGGTACATTCTAAGAGTATAGTTTTTCTTTTTTTATATGTTAAAAGGATACTTGCTATTGTTGTTCGGATAGTGGATAATGGAGGGGGAGGGGGGGGGGGGCTTGATGGATTTTATTTATTTCCTATGCTCTATGACTGAGTAGGCCAAGATTTTTTTGTTTTGTTTTTGCTAGTAGCTGGAGGGGGGGGGGGGGGGGGGGGGTTATAGGGAAGGAGTATTTGTCAGGTTATGAAAGGGATGAACTCAACAAATACATAGAGAGCAACTTAAATTTCTTTGATTAAAGTGTTATGGTAGGTTTACACGATCTCACCGGTTCAAAGAAGTGTGGAGCTCCAGGATTTATTTTGCAGGGGGGAAGGCACCAAGTATGCTAAATATAGTTAAAATATTCCCGCTTTTAGTTTAGGGACGGCAATGCACTTGTACGATTACACAAGACATTGAATCATCTTTTGTTATGTACTTGGATGGTCCACGATCTGCACTATTTGAAGAATATCGTGATGAACTTGGGGGTCATAGGGTCGAATCATGATGATCTTGAGGGAACTTGCTGAAATCGTGATGAACGTGACAAAATTTTGACGGTTAAAAACTTTGCCACGATTATTCCGATTACGCCAAATTTTGAGAGAGCGTTATGGAATGTGGGAGCGTAGAACATGAAAATGAATGACCAAAGACGAAACTGACCATGAGATGTGCCAGATCATAAACTTTCCGGACGAAATTCAATGAAACAGTATGAAGTTGAATGTAAAAGAAATACTAAAGTTGACGGGAAAACATATTATGATTTTTTTTTAAAATCTTTTTTTTGAGGATGTGTGTGTTGAGCTTGTGTGTATGTACATGAAACTACGAATTGAATGAAACTCTTTTGAAGTTGATTGCACAAAGACGAAACTAATTCATCACATTGTGAACCGGATCGTCAAGAGTGACGAATGAAATGAATGAATGTAACGTGACAAAAATGTATATGGACCACTATTGCCATTGTTTGAACATTGAGTGAACTTGAATGGGAAAAGAGTAAACCGACTTTGGCATTTGCACATTCCTGTTTCCTTGAGGTGTACTTTCAGTTGATTAAATTGAAAAAAAAAAAAGGTTAAAAAGGACAGGAAATTTCATACGTCCATCAACAGATCAAACGAGGTTATATTATGTCCTATATCAAATAAGGCTGGTTTAACATTAACATGGACGGGAAGTCCTATACATCCTATTAAAGAAGGTGGTTTAACCAGGGAATTTCCCTGGTTTAACATTAAAGTGGACGGACAGTTCCCATTAAACAAGGTTTAACAATTTCATTTTCATCTCCAGCTCTTTCCACTTTACAATAATCCTTTCAGGACTTACCACATGGTGAACCGTAAACCCTTCTACGATTATCCGTACCATGATGCAAACCTTCAAACATCATCTAAACAAGGTTGGTTGAACATTACCTAAGCTCTATATTTTCACAGACACACATAACAGAGATTTAATATCTAATTAAAAGGAAACATGTACTTTGTGGGTAAAGTCCTATACCCGATATTGAGAAAATCTTACCTTGTATTTGATACAATTTACCCTATATTGAATACATTCCACACAGTATTAGGCCTACATAGCATTTAACCGATATGTGGAAAAAATTGACCCAACTGCTTTTACAGTGTATAAACAATTATTTCCCCCTCCCACCATGTCCACGGGTCTAATGGATCGGTCTTCATGACCATGATGACCAGGCGCAAGAATCGAGGTGGACGTGGACGGACGGGACGGATTACGACTATGACCTCTGGCAGTCTGACATCAAGTGCGAGGACACCTTCCCCTAGTTATTCTGCCGCATATTTCTCAGTTAAATCATTGTCCTTTCTAATGGAAGGATGACAAGATAACAATTGAAAATGGACTTACGAAAAAGGCATAAAGGACTAATTCATTTCAATTATTTTATTGAAACAAAATTTATGGAACTCCACCCTTTGCAAAAGTTACAACAGAATAATCACCTCATATCTATTTGACATTTTATAAACCTACTAAAGACCTTTCCATTATTATTATGTTTTTGTTTATTCGTGATCGTAAATGGTCAAAGATCAAATTCAGCTTTGTTGCCCAAAGGGGTACCTTGAGCAATTTGCAAAAATATAACAGAGACTGATAGTATACACATTATAGGGCCAAAAATACAGCTTACGCAAATAAGCGGAACTACTTACCATGTAGACGATGTATGTTATAATTTAGCTTTATTACCCATAGTTATCAACTTTGACCTGACTTTCGATTTGTGACCATGGTGACTTCAAAATGAAAATAAAACAGTATAAGCACCACAAACCCGTCATGAACAATTATGAAGTATATGTTGAAAGTACATTTTAGTACAAAGTAAGTTTACAATGAACTACATTAAACACTCTTGTGACACTGACAGGCAATTTAAATAAAAAATGGTAAATACTTCAAAACCACTAGATTCAAGGTAGGTAATTCCCCACACTTAGGCCAATCAAAATTCATTACAGCTCACCATCCGCTAAAAGTGAACATAATCATGATAATAACTATTCCAATCACGTATTTTGTTAAATCATTGTAAACTATAGGTCCATACATGCTGTATGTCGTGAGTAAGAAATCTATGTGTGAGCTGTGCAGTAATGTCCACAATGTTGAAGCATCAGACCCTATAATCAGATGACCAGTTTATATAAAACACTTTCAAAACATGTTCAAACATAGACTTTTCTTGTCTTCCCAAAAGTGTCATAAAGATTATCGGCTTCTACAATGCGTTAGTGAATTAATGAATAGCCGTTTTGTGATTTGTTTTCATGGATATCTTTTTTATCAGACATTTCTCTGATGATCAAATGCAGTACTTCGGCGACAGAGATACTAACTGATTATACTAGCTGAAATCTTGACATCAACTCTGGAGCTAAATCTATACTGAAGCTAAAACTTACACTTTTAATATCATGCTAAATGATTTAAGCAAAGTCCAAAAATACTTCTGGAGTAAATATGTCTTTATATGCTATCTTATCATTTTTTAAATATAAAACCATGTAAACAACAAAAACTGTGTTTTATTTGATATATACTATGCATGATAATCTGTTATTGTTAAATTCCGAAGAAGAATAAAATGATTTTGGGGTTCTATGTACAAAATTAACATTGTCACTGGGAGACAAATTATCTGAGTAATGGTTCATGTCAAAAAGTTCTGAACTATGAAAAATTACAAAATAAATACACAAAGATAAAACTATAAAGTAACAAAATGACAATTATTGGATCTGTTCTCCGCTAAGATTTAGCATAGGAATTCACACTTAAATTGAAAAGCCCCACAATGACAACTAAGCAAAAGCAGCAGCGGTCTATTGTCCAAGACATTCTTTCACGAGTCCTATCAAATTCATTAAATATCATCGGAGAGATATTCTTGATGTTCTTAGTATTTCGTTTGCAGAACTTGAATGGGTATGTTGATATAAATTGATTGGATTTTCGACAAGTAGACAGGATTACACAGAAAATGAAAAGAATTTGTTCCCTAAAATAACTGTTCCTAGTCATAATACAAACCCTAATCCTTATCCTATACCGGTATAATTCAAAGGCAAATAAATTGGACCGGATTTCAGATTACAGAAGTTTGCGACAGAAGTAGGAACGAGTTTGCTCGCATCCAATGTCATTCCAATGCATTCTATCGTTTACGCCATTGTTCAGGACCTCGACACAATCTTCTCCATGGTAGTCATTGGGCTCTCCAGGTTGCCAGTTAGTGTAAGCGGTGCTTGTACCATCAGTCCACCTAAATCGACCTTCCGAATAAGTGTCACGCAGACCAATCCAGTATGCCTGTTGGTGCAAATGATGGCGGACTCAATGTGAAATCTATGAAAAAAAAAAAAACTCAGAAGGTTTCGTGTGATTATGGTTCACCTATAGGCCACAGAACGAGGTTAAATGAATTTATGTTGGTCTCCTGTTTGTTCTACTTAATTTGTTTAAGGAAAGCATCGGCAGTCAGAGCTTCTGACAAAAGACCCTTTACATGCAGTTTAAGCTCTCCTTTTCCGTTTCTTATCAAATATTTTTCAAACTTGTCTCCTTCCCGTCCAGCAACGTACAAGCATGAATTGATATAAAAGTCTGCCTTTCAGGTTAAAATACAATAGTATGTCATGTACTCACAGCATGAGGTCGAGAAGGATCTGCAGTGCGTTCCTTCCAGAGTCGGTAGAGAATAGCTTCCTCTGTGCTACTGCGGATGCTGGGTAGGTGTGCACCAAGCATTGAGCAAAAGGTATGTGCATCGTGCCATCTCTTTAGGGCGCCGAAGTAACGGTAGCAGTGTCCTCCCACTTGCGTCCAGTACTGAGGGCATCGCCTGCACGACTGCCCTTCAGAAAGCCGAGTGACGCAGGTTAGGAGGAGAATCAGACAAGACATCTTCAACACCAACGCCATAATGGAAATGCTTCTCTGAGAGGATTGCCTGTTTTAAGTGGTTATTAAATAAAGATGCATCATTGAAACTGTCGGATGACTGAAAGATCTTTCTGTACAGAGAGGTGACTGAACATCAATTACCCTTATCATAAAATCATAAAATCATAAAATGCGTTTATAAACATGTATATATATATATATGTATATATACATATATTGATAGAAATTTGACAAATGCAAACAACTTTGGCAACTCCCTTGTAAATAATAAACACTGAAAGAAATGAAAATGAGAGAATAATAATTGCGTAGCTCCCTCAATGTGCCCAGAGCTGTCATCCATTTTGAATCAAGGTCAATTGGATTCGGTCACGCCTAACTGCTGGCCCGCCTCTGTGGTCTAGTGGTAAGGCATTGGCGTTCTAAGCCAGTGACCCGGGTTCGATTCCCGGCGGAGGCATTTTTTCAACCCTTCATTCAAAATGGGTGACAGATCTGGGGAATATTGAGGGAGCTACGCAATTATTATTCTCCATTTTCATATCTTTTATATATATATATATATATATATATATATATATATATGTTTATGCCTTTAAGTTATAGACAATAAAACGCCATTATATCAATTTTGTATGCTTTTACACTTTTGTTTGATTTTTGTTCGATTTATTCAATGATTTTGTCCAATTGGTATACTTTTGCCTCTTTAATGTTGATGTATATGTTTATCCTGTGTTTTGTTTTGTGTTGTTCATTTTGATGACAATCCAAAATTATGGATTTCATAATTTTCAATAAATTTGAATTTGATTTAAATTTGAGATTTAAAATCTTTACAGTGATGATTACCGGGGGGGGGGGGGAGGAACACAATATACAATGTTCGGTGGGTATGTGCCGCGGAGAAAACCCTCATTTTTTACACTGGAACTTCCGTTCCAGTGTATGCAAGAATAGAGAAATACCGTTCCAAGGCACCGCATTTTTCATTTCGTCGTTCCGGCCCATCCGAAGAATATAATTTTTTGGTGAAAAGTTCAAAACGAGATTCATTCCAGAGTGCCGTTGCATAAAAACTTGCTATTATAGTAACTTTGCCATCAATGGTAACTACCGTGGTAACGTTGCTCAACAGCCACTCAGAATCCAGTATTCCATGAAAATTACCACTGATGGCAAAGTTACGATAATAGCAAGTTTTATGCAACGGCACCAAGGTGTGCTATCCAGGCTCGCGAGTACGAACGCCGGGTAGGGGTACGCTTGCATATGCTATGGATGAGGCGTAATTTTTTTTTTTTTAGTAATTTACAGTTCCGTGGCATTACGATTGTATTCAGTTCCAGTGACTTCCTTTTTCAAAATCATTAGTACATGTAGTTCCAAGGACCATCCTTTCCGTGCATGATAAGCTCGTTGGAAGCCCCCTTTTTTGGTCTTGCCAGCAGCGGCACATACCTACCACTTGTAGGGTCGAGTGCCTCCCCCCACCATGTCCTATTATTGACAATGAATAGTTAAAAACAAAACCACAAAAACCAAAAACAAATAATCCAACAACAACAAACCCTACGAGACAATAAGCTTTCCCATCTTCCCCTTATATTCTTTCTTGCACTAATATCAATTATCTCTTTTTGCAGCCCAAGACATATAAACTTCCCTGGGCCAGGTCTAGAATGCTTGAAAAATAAACTAGAAAAAAAAGTTACTTCAGCGTAAATTTCAACTGAACAAGAAGAACCTGCTTATCTTCTTCTTCTTCGTCTATTACACCCCAACACAATTACTTCTTTTCATCTCCCGTTTATTTTCCGCTATCCTACTTCTTTTCATTTTTTTTTCTATTTCGACACCACCTATCAGTTTCATTTGATTTTAACACATTTCCTTTCCTTTTTCAAAAAAATCCCGATTCGCCTGGCACCTACCTAAAATGCCCTCTTGTGAACTGTCACAAAGTATGGTTTAGCATAGGTACATAAGGCCTGCAACTGGTCAGGATTTGTAAACAGTCGATAGTAATAATGATGATGTTTGGTCGGTTGGTTTTATTTTCCGTATTGTTAAAAAGACATATAATACAGGCATATAAAACAAACAAATGAATATAAGCAAACTTGTAAATCAAAGTAAATCACAGTTCAACATAAAATAATGATATAGTATTTCCTGGCCAAATTCACAAGTTTTTCATTCAAATTAATTCATTTTTAGTTCAAATTCGACGAATATATATGCCTGTCCAGAATTATCACCGTTTCATACTGTTACGACAATGAAACTGATTAAAGAATCACCATGAACAAAATAATGATTAAGAATCAAAACTAATTTATTTCATTAAGATATCTTATGTAACAATAAAAGAAATCAAGCAGAAATGGGAGGATCGGAGGGGAAAAGACGCTGAGCGGGAAAGACGCTAAAGGCTGCGTTCAAAATTTGCTCTGACTTTGGATAAGGTGCCTAAACAAGATACCTTTGCTATCGTTCCTATCCTGTCTGGTAGAGTGCCATGCGTCTAGGCCATTGTCTAATGAGTTCACCATAAGGTCACTGGTAACCCACAAGATTCCAGAAATATCACAAATGTTCTTCTAGTTAGCTTATTAAAGATACAACCCAAAACACTGAAATACTGTTACAATTCACATATAAGACTTAGGGAATAATATAGAAACTTCCGTACATGGTATAATAATTGCTACAGTGGTTGTAACAGCAAACAAGAAATAATGTTTTCTCTTCTGAAAATTTCTGTAGTTATAATCAAACAAAGAAAACTGCGAAGAAACTTCTCATGAAATCCTTCATTCATATAACAATATCTATATTTCTAGTTTTTAAAATCTATAAACTTTTCTCTCGCATCTATGCAATTTCTCAATCAAATTCATGCAAAATGTGCTTCTTTCATTATCTAGATATACAATTTTAATAGCACAACACGATTTACTGACTTCGCGACGTTGCAATCCCACGCTTCTAATTCATTTTTAGTTTTCAATTTAGCATTTTGAGCAGTAAAATTCATGGGTCATTTGCCCGCCCCCTGCGTGCACTTTCGCACAGTGATTACGTCACGGCCCAAAATAAACACAACAAAAAAGTACTCCCCCCCCCCATTCAAAATAGCATAACTTTTTAACGAAGAAGTTTTGAGCAAAATATTTTGGCAAGAGTGTTCCTACAATAATGATTAACTTCTGTGTGAAAATGAGATTGATCCGACAAGTCATGCTTGAGTGAGCAGACACAGAAGGTAGAGTAGGCCCTAACATTAACAGTAATGAGTACTGTACTGGATGATGATGATGATGATGATGATGATGATAATGATAATAATGATAATACAGGATTCCCGGCTTAATTCGCAAGTTTGTCATTCAAATTAATTTATTTTGCATTCAAATTCGACGATTTTAGTGCTGTCCGGGATATCTCGGGTTCATATCCATACTTCTAGTTTTCAAATCTATAATTTTTTCTTTCGTAAAGGCCCGGCCCTACATGGTAATTTTTCAATTCAATTCACACATTTATTAGGCAAAAGATAAAGATATAATTTACGTAATTATTTCTCATTCAAATGCATGAAAAAATGTGCTTCTTTCACTATCTAGACATTCAATTTAGCGCAACCCGATGTGCTGACTTCACGACCTTGCAATTCCAGCATTCATCCAAGTACTAAAAAGATTTTTATAAGAACTTACCCTTCGAACACTTTCAAACTGCCTACTTTTCGCACTGAATTCACGTCGGCTAGCACTAGCTGGTCTAGCTACACAATATGAAAAGTTTAGCTATATACATGTACACTCGGACCAGATCAGGGGATGCGATTCATGAAGTGTCTTGTCAGTGATTTTTACAGACAAATGTATTAAGCTACTGAAATTCCTTGCATCTGATTGGCTGAGAGCAAATTTTCCAGTATTAATCACTGACAAAACACTTCATGAAACGCTTCCCTGGAAAAACTCACTTCGGGTAGCCAACGATGAGCTAAACTAGCTGTCGATGGGCGTGGTTTAAAAGTTCGGGCGACATCATCATCCAGGGGTTCTATTGCATTGAGGCACCGGGGCTGCAAACGAATGTCAACTTATTCCCGCGAACTAGATGTTTGTTCACTGCATCTTTCTCTATAACATGTATAAGGAGCTCAGGAGGGCGAAAGCGTAACACATACTGATAAAAAGAGCTGAACTAGGTGATGGAGTAGCTGAACTAGAGGTCGAAAGTACATACACGGTGAAAAGAGCCGAACTAGAGGTTTGAGGAATTAAACTAGAGGGCGAAAGTGTAATATCAAATATACAGTGATAAAAAGAGTCGAACTAGAGGTTCGAAGAGCTAAACTAGAGGGCAAAAGTGTAATATCAAATACCTAGTGATAAAGAGAGCTGCACTCTGAACTAGAGGTTGGATGAGCAGAACTATAGAGGGCGAAAGTGCAATAAAAAGAGCTGAACTAGAGGTTCGAGGAGCTAAACCATATAGGACAGCACGCCTGTAAATAGATCCGGTCATTTTCAGAGATTCCTCCAACCTGTACCTAAGATGACATCATAGTTGAAAAAATATTCATATAAAATCAGAGATACATAGCTGAACACTGTGTTTCTTATGTGCATAGAGAGGGATAATTACCGGTTTAGATCAGTCCCATGAGAGAGCAGCAGTTGGTACCAGGTGGATTTTAAGGGGACTTTATTAGTGTGGTAAAAAGCATTACAACTACTGGAGCTTTGACCAAGTTTTTGTTAGTCTGAGATTCAGCCCCTCTACCGAGAAAAATGCTGAAAAACACCCCATTATATTTTCAGCAATTGAAGAATAGTGTATGAACTATTTTAGACAAAAGTTTCAATGGTGTCATTATAAACAGCCTTTTTCATAAATTTATCAAATTCCATTTTTAACACAGGAGCCTATGGGGAAATATCTACAGGCGTGCGACCATAGAGGCGTACAGTGGTGAGCTGAACTATAGAGGGCGAAAGTGTGATAAAAAGAGCTGCATTAGAGGTTCGAGGAGCTAATCTAGAAGGCGACAGATTCAAAGTGTAATATCAAATATCAGCTGATCTACCTCTAGTGCAGTTAAATTCAATATTACACTTTTACACTCTTGTTCAGCTTTGTTATCACTATGTATAAGATATTACACTTTCGCCCTCTAGTTCAGCTCCTCCAATCTTTAGTTAAGCTCTTTTTATCACTCTCCATCAATATCATCTGTAGTAAAGTAAGGTAGGTTCACCTTTGATAAGGTAGAGTGAATACGTTTCTTTACCTGATTGGTAGAGAAATAGTTACACTTATCATACTGTGAAATGATTTCTTTCACAATCGATACCCAAAGGCCGGTTGTAATTTTTAGGGACATACTGTAGAGAACACTTGTGGACTTTCTGGCATGTTCAGCGTAACGAACCGAATTGCGAAGCAGGGGGATGTGGCAGCTGGAAAATACTCTTCAAAAAAACCATTGGTGGCCTATAAAGGTTCTCTAAAGGGTTCTAAATGGGTCTTTAGAATCATTATTGGTTGTACAAGGAAGCTTTTGGGGTTCTTGAAAATATGAAGAACCCTTCATAGAACTCTTTTTTTTTTCTGGAGGTTCGAAATACATGAAATACGGGACCAGAACCGGTTCTCACCGGCACATTTTTCTAAGAGTGTTTATTATTTTTTTTTTTAAATATATGTTAAAAGGATACTTGCTATTGTTGTTCGGGTAGTGGATAAGGGGGGGGGGGGGACTTGATAGATTTTATTTGTCTACTATGCTCTATGATTGGGTAGGTCTGGAAATTTTTTTGGCAGGTAGCTGGGGAGGGGGGTTATAGGGAGTATTTGTCAGAATATTTTAGGGATGAACTCAACAAATACAAAGATAGTAA
>CM057162.1:14380896-14425531 GCA_029962745.1 Echinometra lucunter
TGAAATAGGACAAGATACTGCTGATATGTTTGGATTCAACATTGCATGCAGAGCATGTGATTTTCAGCACAATGCATTCAAATTCCTTGCCTTTTGAAGATTCTAAAACCTCACATTTACATGAAAAAAAAAACATATTGCATAACCTTTCCTGAATTGCTATGAAAGTTTCTTTTCACAAAATAAAATTCAATTCAATTCAATCATAAACCCATAGTGAACTTCATATTTAACATGTAAATATACTCAGTAGGCTATATGGGCAAAATGGGTCTAGATATAGCTAGCAATGGATTCACTTACTAAGGCTTGATGTAGAACAATGGGAATCCTTGCTTCACATGCTCCCTTGACAGCCCCAGTGGAATGTGGTAACGCCCTGCCTAGCAATCCAGCTGCTCTCTGGAAATAAACCAATATAATAAACCAATACTTGGTCCAGTTTGAAAAAATAGCTATCAGTTGACAAGGACAATCCAAATCCATGAATGGAGAATAAATCTATCAAATCAAATCAAATTCTGATTTCACTAGTTACATTACTGTAAGCATGCAACTTAACACATTATGCCTGTTATTCCCACAGATGTAGAACGATGGGAATCCATGCTTCACAAACTCCCTTGACTGCCACTGTGGAATGTGGTAATGTCCTGCCTAGCAATCCAGCTGCTCTCTGGAAATCAACCAAAACACTTGTTTGTACAAATCGAATTGTTTATCCTCTGTATACAGACCAATCTGGGAAGGGATTTCTGGGCAGCGCCATTACTGCAGTTTCCCCAAGTTAATGCGTACCCGGGGGGGTCACTCTCCACATGGCCTGCTACGCACCCGCGTCCAGAAAAAGCGTCGAAAAGGGTCCCGTTTCAGGCACTCAGGCGTCGTCGACGTCTTTGGCAAAAAGGGTTGCTTTTCAGCACCATTCGCTGGTAAATCGCCTTTTAGGGTAGCCTTTTCTCACTCTTTCACGCCATTTAGGGTTGCTAATTTGGTTATGCAGATTACGCCATTTAGGGGTGCAATTTCAATCTACGCCATTTAGGGTTGCAAATTTAGGCAAATTTGAACATACCTACGCCATTAACACCATAGGGATACAAAATAATCCTCGCACACGCCGGCGCGGCCAGCAGCACTTATGAGAGTACAGTCCCCAAAGCTAGTCTCTTACACCCGGCTCTATACTAGGCAGCACGCGTTACCATACACACGCCCATAGGTCGCAGAGGATGCTATGCTATGGCTATGCTAATCATCGATTCTAATGCAACAATTCCGTGCCTGTTTGAAGCGACTATGCTCGGCTGCACGGCATGCATTTGCAGCATCGATATTTTAAAAAATGGATAAAGCAACAGTGCCCTCGTTGAAAGCCGACCACAGAGACCGGAAACACTTAAAAGTACTCTCAAGTGCCACAATTTCTTTTTTATATCTAGCATTTTCCAAACGTCTCAAAACACATTATTATGGCATCTTGAGTTTCATTTGACGGAAATTTTATTACCATAGAAGAGCTGTTTATTGGTGAGTAAATATATCAAGTCTGAGAAAAAGTTTTACTCGTGTGTACTTTAACTGGTTTTCTTTCGTGTTGTTATTCCTAGAGGCTAGCCCCATATACTGTTAATTGTGTTGTGCTTTTGAATTCAAGTCAGTAGTGGCCTAGCATTACTTACATGTAGATCTATCCTGTCCTTGATTGACCCACTCACGGGAGTGATAGCTTGACTTTTCTTTGTGTACAGTTCAATGCAAAAACAAAATTGCATTTCTGAATGAATAGACTAGTAATATATTTCAGCTTAATTAATTATTTAACCACAAATGATAGGTGCAAAAATCACACGAGTAAAATTATTTTTCTCAGACTTAAAAAGGGTAAGTCCACCCGAGAAATTTTACTGTTTCAATAAAAGGAGATAAATTTGAACAGCATTTTAAAACAGAAATGAGCAAAATATGGAGTCTCTGAGGCGTCGCAAGAAATTCGAAGATGCTTGATTTTTTTTTTTGTTTTTTTGTTTTTGTTTTTGTTTTTTTTTTTTTTGGGGGGGGGGACTTTTTACAGTCTCTGCAAAGTCTCCGCGACATCTTCGAGATATATCCATTAGTTGCGGAGACTAATTATATCCGCGACTGCTGAGACGTCTCTGCAATATCTCCGAGACGTCTCTGAGCCATCTCAGAGACGTCGTGGAGATCAGGAGGACACCAGAAAGACTGATGAGACGTTGCAGAATGCGGAGACGTCTCCGCGACTCTACCTGATGATGTTTGACCCACTTTAGAAACCGCGTGACTGAATGCATGCTGACATTCCTCCTGGTCCAAGTGAGGTGCATGATCCTGCAAATGCTCCATTATAATTATTTTGAAACTTGTCTCAGAGACGTTTCTGTTGGTGAGATAGGGCCTTATATAGGTATCAAATTAATTGATTTCAATGTTTACGCCACTTAGGGTATCAAATTAGGGGAATTCCCTGTTCACGCCACTTAGGGTGGCTTTTTTTCATGGGTTACGCCATTTAGGGTTGCAAATATGGTTAACAGGTTACGCCATTTAGGGTGCATTTCTGAGGTTGTCGGACACGGGTGGGTAGCAGGCCATGTGGAGAGTGACCCCCCCGGGAATGCGTATCATAATGCGTATGTAACTCTATGGTTAGGAACAGATTTCTTTCCTTCGTGTGATACCAAAGATCATAAGGCGTACGCTTTATAATATTTGAGTGCTGCATACAGCTGTGGGACACTGTAGAAATGCTCTGCACTAACTCTAGGTAAGCACTAAATAGGTACCAATCCTGCAGACCCAAGCTCATAAATATTCTTAAATATTCAGAGGATTAGGATTAGAGTTAGGATTAGGGTTAGGGGTAGGGTTAGGGTTAGGGTTAGGGTTAGGGTTAGGGTTAGGGTTAGCATTAGGGTTAGGATTAGGATTAGGGTTTCAGCTTGCATCTGCAGGCTTGGTACCTATATAGTGCTTACCCTAACTCTATTGGGACACCACAGTTTTGACTGATCGTCTGCTGTCCTCAACGACAAGCTGAATCGGTCTATAATTGGACCCGTTTGAAAAATAGCCATTAGCTGACATGGGCAATCCAACCCGTGTGTGGAGAATAAATAAATCAAAACAAATCAAATCATTTGATTTCACTAGTTGCATTAACCTATTAGCATGCAACCTAACACATAGACTGCCTATCACTGTAATTGGCTTTCGTACTACTAGTATTCATATCAGATTAGAATTTTGTAACAGTGATAAGCACACGAAGACTATTTGTAGGAAGTGTGTAATTCACTTTGCCTCAGTGTTCATTTCTATTCTAATTTTGAGGAAATTCATCCCAAAATTTCGCGCAAGTGTTGTGCCACGTGAAATTCGGGAAAAATTTCCACACCGTGAAATATTCCACGTTTCATCTTACTCTATCACTGAAAATATACCATACCTCTTTCACTTGCATGTGCGAGCTCTTTACTAGTGGAATCAGCTGATTACTTAGGATCTCTGATTGGTCCTTGAAAGCTTGACTGGTTTCCATGGTAATATTCATGAGGAGGCCAAGAATGGTGTAAACCATTTCTCTACTGCTGGACTTGGTTAGATGCTTGCTGTGGAATTCCTGATAAACAGAGCACATGAAACATGAAACAAATATATTCTGTATTATTATCTATAAAAGACATCAGGGGGTGCTTCATAAAGCTGTTCTGAAGTTACGCACGACTGGAACATGTTCTTGGGTGCTAATCAGATTCTCAATCATTTACATGTAGCAAAATAACATATCACCAGTCGTGCGTAAAGTCATGCGTAACTTATGAACAGCTTTATGAAACACTCTCCTTAGCAGGTAATTTTCAAAAAAAAATTCTACTTAATTCAGAGAAAAGTCCATATCAATAAGAAAGGCAGGTCCACATTTCCCATATCACATTTTTTCGCGTACAAGAAATTTTGAGCATGCGCAAACAATCAAACTTGGTTTAAACGCGCGATGTATTTCAGTGGAACCTGGAGTGCATGGACTATGCCATGGAAAATTAATTTTGGAAATCACTGGAAATGAAGTCAAGACAAAAACAGAAGGCTCAGTAAGTAAATGTATAATCAACTTTCATTATTGTCATGAATCTGCTCAAGACGTCTTGTAGATAATAATAATATAATAATATGGGCATCATAAAAAGAAGGTTTCTCTTTCTCCCTTCCTCTCACTTTCTCTCTCTCTCTCTATCACCCTGTCAAGGTCCTTCTCCGGCAGGGGGATTACGCTGCTCAGCACTTTTGTTCATTTAGGCTTACTGCAATCTCAGGTGTCTAGAAGTTGCGAAAACCAAATCGGGGTTTCAATTTTAAACGATGAGTTTTCGTCATGTAATTTGGGTAATATATCTCTATCAAGGCCAGTCCACATCATTAAATGTTACTGCAAAGAGTAGGGTGAGCCAAAACATGGACAGATGATAACCAAAGGGAGCATGTTACAAATAAATAACTGCAGAATATGAAAGGAATTCACAACATGATAAATTTTTCTAAACAGCATTCATTCTATTAAGTATATTTGTGACAATCAGAAAAAAAAAAAAAAATACCCAGACATCTTCCCAAAACTGTATTTCATCCAAAATATTGGGTTATGGCCATAGTAGTCATTCAATGTTGATGTTGCAGTATATGAAGGCTTTTGCTATGTATAGAACTGAAAATGAATACTGACTAAGTATAAAAATTTTCTAAGAGCAGGGCCTGTCATAGGACAAGTGTCTTAGAAACATGACAACACTCACTAGAACTCTGACAGAGGCTTCCCAGAATTCCTTCCTGCTAGCGATTTGCTTCCTGATGACGGAGTCGTGTGCCATGTTCCCCATGAAAGAGATGCATGATGGGAAGACATCGTTCTTCTTGGATGAGATACTATACATCTGGAAGAATGTAACAATGGATGACAAAGCAACTAAAATATTTTACCATCAGAGGGCACGGTAACAATCAAAATGAAAAGGAAGTAAAAGCAGAAAGCATTCTGACATAGTCCTAGAACTATGATGCTACTACTAAAACAATCACAAATATATTTTACATATTGGCAGTCATCTAAATGTATGTTCTTTCTTATGTGTGACCCGTCGGCTCGAAACCACCAATAACTCGCATGCACCGCAACTGAGAAAACAGCCCAAAATGTCATTTTGGTCGGATTGGTCAACTTTTGTTTTTGATAGAAATGGGTAGTTTCATTATCATTATATCATGTCTCAAAGTTTGGGATCGTAATTCGCCCCAGCAATTTTAAAACGCCTCCTCATTTTCACTTGATACAAGTTGACCGATTTATGGAGTGTTAGAGCGCTTTTGTTATGCCTTCATTCATTGCCGTCTAAGTCAAAACATCATCATCAAAGTGCTGAACTGATTTTTGGGGAAAATAAAGAATAGGTCCTAATTCTATGGTGTGCCAAATTTTAGCCTAATCTGGTAATCCCTTCATACCGTTTGCTATAGAATATTGAATACCCAGCTGCGATTTGGTCACACAAAAAGAGCTCAGGCTGACCGCTCTTTTGTTCTTAACTTCAAAGGCTCTTTTCTCTGAATAGAGGTTATTGATTCCTAATGAATGTGTTTTTGAGGGGGTTATTGTAGACCAATTTGGATGAGTATATACCACTGGAAAGCTGAGAATCTCTACTTTCAGATGAGCCATAAAACAGAAAAATTGAATTCTAGCGACTTATTGGTGGTTTTGAGGTGGCAGGTCACACATATATTATGTTTTAAAGCTCACAATTTCAAATGATATTCCTCCTTCCTAGCAGGGCCAAAAAATCTGAAGTGAATCACATCAGTTGTACGTATAAAGAGATCAAACAAAGAATTGTCCAATGCTATCACTTTTCAAAAAATATGATATGTAAAGTCAATTCTTCAAAAATAAATCAATGAGAGCAGAAGGGGGGGGGGGGGGGGGCCATACGCTGCAAGGGCAAGCATTTTGATATAGGGGGGGGGGGGAACCAGGGGAACACAAGATCCTGCACCTATATAGCTCTGCATCATTCTGCTATGCTTTTACAGTATGCTTACCTGATTCATATACTCAACCCTCAACCCAACACTGCATAACCCTTACCCTAACCATGCAACTAAACAAAACACCCAACTAATATATCTTCCAAAATGTTAGCAAAAACTATACTTCCCACTGAAAATAATTTGTTACTAATAATAAAGTTAATCTATATACATGTAGATATTTCAACTTTAGCTCATGCAATTAAACACAAATCAGAATCCCATTTCGCTTTCTATATTCGAGTCATTCATTCCTAAAATCATGCGGAACTTTACACGCAGCTTTGAGAAACATTCCCCCAAAGCCTAGATGCCGCAGCACCAATTTACATGCAGAAATAAGAACTTACCAAAAAATTTTCAAATGCTGGAAGCACCTGATCGGTTACTTTATTCCTGAATTGAGAACTGAATCTGAACAAGAAAAAGAGAAAAAGAGATTATAGGAAAATAAAAGGTGAAAGATAAAATATAGAAGAGAGCAAGAGAGAGAGAGAGAGAGAGAGAGAGAAAGAGAAAATATATAGGAGTGAGCCAGGCAGAAAGAGAGAAGGAGAGAATGGAGGGGAAGTGAAAAAATGAGTAGAAAAGGCAAAGAAAGGAAATGGAAGAGAGAGAGACATAGACAGAAAGCAAACTGTAAACATTTCTTCCCTTTTTATCTGCTCAAAATCAAACAGATTCTATTGTTTTCTTCGTTATCTGTAAACACTTCGATAAGAGGAGCAAAATTATGGGAAGAATACCCTCTCCAGGGATAGTGCAGTGAGTAACAATGATAAACCATAATGCTATTATTCAGGCTGCACACAAATCAACATCATTTTCATATAATCAAAGATAAAATAAAGAGTATTAAAATTCATATCACTTAACCTGTTGACTACTGAATTCTCCAATTCCCAAAGGCGTAGTACAGGGACCACCTGGTTCTAGTTACCATAATTCTACCGTTTCACAATGCATGCGCCACCAACATTTGTACTGTGAGAGGCCCATTTTCTCACTCATGGGGTGACAACCATTTCCAAGATAGCACACGCCATGAGTTAGAGTTGACCAAATGAAGTAATATTTAACTCACTGAGGGATCCCAAAGCCCATGGAAAAACAAGAATGAGTTAGGGCAGTGAGTGCCCAGGGAAAATATGAAGTGTTAGAAGTCTGTGATCACTTAGAATAGGAACTGAACAGGCAACTAGTACAAGGTATTCATGGTACTGTTTGTCAACCCATCTCCTAGAAATATCGCGCTTGAGCGACTGTCGCAACTGAAATAAATGAGGGCGCAAAGATTTTGAAGGATTTTGAGAATTCCATATTGTTTGATGCAGTTCAATTATACATACCTGTACATGTATATATACTGATAAAGCTCTTAACAAATTTGCATCATTTTCATGAAAACAAAAGTAAATGAAGGTATTTATGTCTAATTCATTAACCAATTCAATGCAGCAAGATTCAATTCAATTCAAAGAGAAGGGCTACAGATATCTTACTTGTTCTCCAGTGCAAGGTTATTCAAGACCTTCGCAGCTTCCACTGATCCAGTCTGGGATGTCTGCACATAGGCTAGCAGGCCTATTAGCAGGCTATTGGAAAAATGATATGTGAGAGTTTGTTTGGTTTTATTTTCCATACAAAATAAAGCCATGGAAAACAAACAAACATATAATTATAAACAAATATAGAAATATAAATGAATTATTAAATCAAAAGTTTTTTTAAAAATGGCTGGAATGCTCTATTCAGATGAATTATTACCCGTTTTTCCGAAAGTCCAGATATATACAAAAAGAACATTAAACATCATAATTTTAACTAAAGCCTTGAATTTCATTCTAGTGATGCGTTCATTTACAATTTATTATTTATTTGGCATTTCAAAATACAAGAATAATACAGAATAACATGAAAATTACAGCATTTACATGAATCAGAGTTGATGGGCTGCCTGGTAAACTAAATCACCATGACCCACAGGTCTTCCATCCCAAAAAGAATGGTATACTGTGAGAAATTTTACAACTGACTGTAAAAAGGGATAATATGTTTTTTTCAAGCATAATTTTTCCAAGCTATATTTCAATGAATTCATAACAGATTCATGACCAAATGATTGCCAAATGTGGCTTATAAGAACGAGTGATTGCAATGATGTATTTTCTTTAGCCTTTGCCTTATCAATGCACTGAAACCCACTATGTAATATCTTAGAATCAACTAAATTTGCATCATCAGAGGAAGCATCCTAGCTAACCATCCTACTCATCTATTTGGTAAGCATAGCAGTAGACATACTACAGCATGGTCCTGGTAGCAATGATGCATTGCTTGCATTGAGGTTTTACCCACCTTGCATTATCAAATGCAGTGATGATGCGCTGCCTTGATACAGAACTCTCCGTGAGCCTCAGAAGAAGAGCCACACATAGCCGTGATATATCAGGGTTACCTGAGCCAAGCAGACCCAGGAAAGTTGTAGCAAAGTCTTCAGATTCTACCACAGCTCGACTGTTCTCATCTTGGGGAAAGAGCGGAAAGGAATTATTGTTTATGGAAATGAGTAATTATTTTTGTACCTATTGCAAAGTAATAAGCACCATCAAATTGTCCAATATTATGCTTTTCATGGAAATGAGTGATTATTTTTGTACCTATTGTAAAGTAATATACACCATCAAATTGTCAATATTATGCTTGAAAGTTTTCATTCATGGTTGTAAAACACATTCTCCAGCAACAGTTCGCCAGGCATCAAGTTTTACACACAGAGCAAATAGTGAACACATTGCATGTTGAGCCAGGGATTGCATTTTCAATTCTTATTTGCATTTCTCAGGACGAGGAAAAAATGATAGCAGGGTCAGCCATTTAGAATTGTTACAAGTCAAGTTATTCATCCTCTATGAAGAAATTTGATGACATGTACTTTGTGGCTTAACAGCATTATGGATGGCTTGAAACCCATCAAGTAACTTTTAAAAATCTCTATAAAAAAACAACTAAATATGAAGCCCTAAAAAATGGACTTCGAAGCATCATCATGTGTTTTACAAAGAGTGAAAAGATACAAGTCACTGGAAATGTCCGACCATTTTTACTCACCAGAAATAAGTGATATTCGAAAGCATACCCAGGACCATTTTTAAAGGGCTGTATTCAGTGATAGATGTCTTCAGAATAACATCTTACATTTCAAAATCTTTACATCCCTGGCTGTTTATATATCCTTCTGAATATCTTTATATAACACAGACATCAAATTTCAACCATTTTTTTTTAAAAATAAAATCAAGCCTCCACAAAGTTATAGGATCCATTTGATTAAATTAAATCCTAAACAATGTATGACAGTCCGTCGGGGGTGTTTAATAAAGCTGTGCTTAAAGGGAAAATCCACCCTAGAAGTTTCACTGTTTCAATAAAAGGAGATGAATTTGAACAGCATTTTTAAAAAGAAATGAGCAAAATCAGTCAAAGAATAAGACTAGATGAATCTTCGAACTTTATGCCTCCGCCATTACCAAATCAGAAATAAATGGCACTTCATGTTGATTTATTTTTATTCATACAATGACATCATTGACCTTGACCTTTGACCTTGTGACCTTGTGACCACCAAATCTAATGTGAGCATTGCCCTTTCCATATGCATACATGAGCCAAGTTTGAGATTGATCGGTCAAATGGTTGTTGAGTTATGGTGAAAACGAACCATTTCTATGTACATAATGACCTCTATGACCTTTGACCTTTGACCTTGTAACCCCAAAATCTAATCAGATCATTGTCCCTTCCATGTGCATACATGAGCAAAGTTTGAAGTCAATCTGTCAAATGGTTCTTAAGTTATCGCGAGAACGAGCCATTTTTATGTGTATTATTACCTTTATGACCTTGACCTTGGACCTTGAGACTCCAAAATCTAATCAGATCATTGTCCCTCCCATATGCATACATGAGCCAAGTTTGAAGCTGATCTGTCAAACGGTTCTTAAGTTATCGCAAGAAAGAAAACGGGACGGACGGACGGACGGACGGACGACCCGAAAACATAATGCCTCCGGCAACCACCTACGGTGGGCGGAGGCATAAAAATTACACTCATTTATATTTTCTAGTAAATTACTCTCGGCTCTGAAAAATTGGCAACACTGATGACATCATATGCGAGCAGGTCTCCATTCATTTTGTACATGAAATTTCACATTTTCTCAATTTTCTTGGAAGTTGCACATTTTCTTACCCCATAGTCAAAGTATGTGTAAAAAGCAATTCTTCTGAACATACATGTACATTGATGATGTCATCAGTGCTGCCAATTTGCAGAGCCAAGAGTAGTTAACTTAGAGACTCTCTTGGAGATGTATTAGGCGCTATATAAATCCAGAATATTATTATTATTATAACTAGAAAATGTAAATGAGTGTAATTTTCTTATTCTTTGACCGATTTTGCTCATTGCTTTTTTTAAATGCTGTTCAAATTTATCTCCTTTTATTGAAATAGTGAAACTTCTGGAGTAGACTTACCCTTTAAAGTTATGAATTTACGAACGACTTGCATATGGCAAGCTCAATGGAATTCTCAATCATAAATTGCATCAGCTGCTAAAGGTCAAATATGCGGACGGAGATCAACATTACTATTTACACTCATTTTTATTGTGCCCTATTTTTTTTGCCACAATTTAATTGAGATTATATGAAATGCAGTCACACTTTGAAATCATCAAGAAAAACTTTTGCCATCCCATTTGGCAATTCATATTCAAGTCATTTGTTAAGTCATTCGTAACTTTACGAACAGCTTTATGAAACACCCCTCAGGATTTTGGTCTACTGCAAATATCATTATATAGTGGAAACTCTAATGAGGAACTTGGGTCCTTGAAAATTACCTTGTTATATCAGGAACTCTTTAATGCTTTACTCACTATGGAGCAAATGTTTGGAATATATAGATGAATCTGGTTTCAAAACACTGTAACTCTTGCCGGCCATAACTGGGGGGCTTCCAAAATAGAACAAAAACTGATTCAATTGGTTGTGCAATGAGCCAGGGCGGTTGCTATGTCAGTGCATAAATTATCTTTTGTTAAGGGCGCCGCATCACGACACACATTTCTTGCGCTGCGTTCAGCTTACGCTTGAAAATGACATCATCAACCTAGAAATTCAAGAGCAAGCTAGTCTGAAGCCAGTCAACTCATCATCAAGCAAGAGACGCATCGCAAGAAAAGCGTGCCGTGTGCGGCGGCCTTTAGACATTCTTGAAGCCCCCCTGTTAGAAATTACCATAAAAAACAGTACCCAAACCGAATTGGTCTATACATGGACATGTAGTACACATACACTGACAAGTGCCCTGTTTGTTTCGCAAGTCAACCTAAGCCAGTGAAGTGTGAAAGTTGATAAAAACTTGGCTTACCATTTTGGATGACGACTTGAATAAGTAAATCCAACAGAGAATGGGTGACTTCAACTGCCTCTGGTTTCTTCTTTCCTTCAATGACCTTTGACATGCACCTAAAACCAAATCATTTGGGACAAATATCACTGCTAGGGCAACAAAAACCTCATAGCTCAAAAAATTTTAAATGTTCAGGAGAGCGAAAAACATGGTTGCCAAAGCACTATAATGGGATCACCTTTCCTTTGACATGCTGTGATGGCTTTTTTGTTGTTGTTAGGAGAGCTGGGATTTGGACATAACATCACTTGACTGATTTTCTGGAGATTAAAACAAAAAGTGATTTCCACCAAAATTTGAGCAACAAGGTTTTGTCACCCTACTGTACAAGACAGTTTGTTCAAATCAATACAACTTCATTTTCATTGATTTTAACTCTTTGTTTTAACATAACCTAACAATGTCTACAGGTATGTGTGGAACTTTCAGTTGCTCCTTTATCAAATAATACATGTATCTTACCTGCTACATTTCATCACAATAATATGGCATATAATATGGCAAGATGGCATTTAAAGACACTCAGTCGTGGGCTTTCACGAGGAATGGATCATAATTTGCTGACACCAGACTTTGTGAAAAGCACTGGAAATACCTGTAATAGAGCTACATCTCTGGAGCACAGCAAAAAAGCTGTCCCACCATATATTCTTTAGGCCTGCTTCGGGCATTGTCGGGTCAAGGAAAGTGAGATAATGACTTTACCATACAGAGCAATGGGTGGAATGTACAGAGCATTACATAAGGTATATTGGTCATAAAACTCAATTCTACTCTGGGTGATGGACAACACTTGTTACTGGGTAAGCACCTGAGTGGTGTCAAAGTCCCATGAAAGCGCACGACTGTGTGTGTCTTTAAAAAAAAAAAAAAAAAAAAATCGCCAGATATTTTCCTAACAATCAAAACCCAGTAGAAATTACATGATGGCCAAAGGGCTTCATAGTAGGAGAGGGTGTGTTCTGGACCCTCCATATACTTTTGGCATGAAAACATAAAAAAATGAGGATTTTCATACTGGCAATTAAAGACTCACCTCCTAATATGGGCCTGAGTCAACAAATCAAACCCGTTGCCTGTCCTGAATAGTGTCCTTGTTGTGTCTGTTTGAACATAGAGAAAGAGGTTAGGCATCTCAGGCATCTTATTTTGATGTCGAGGTGCGAAAGCACACTCCGGAACGCAAAATACAAAAATGCAAAAATCGAAATGTCTAATCTGACATATTGGAACAAAATTCTAGCAAAGATCATGCCACAGGGAAATCATATATCAATTTACAAGATCTACATGTTACCAATGTAATTCTCAATCATTGTTTGAAAAAAATGATTGTCTTTTTTTCACTTTGCGTTCTGGATGCATTCTTTCGCACCACACCATTAATATAAGAGGCCTTAGGAAAATGATGCTGAGGTGCGAAAAGACGCGCCCAGAACGCAAAATAGAAAATCGTTGAAAATTATATTTTTCAAACATAGATTAATGATGGCATATGTAGCATGTAGATCTTCCTGCAGCATGATCTTGCCTAAGTTTCATTCCAATATGTCACAATGGACATATTCATTTTTGCAGTTTTGCATTTTGCATTTCAGATGCATCTTTTCACACCATGTCATTTAGGACGCCTTACATTAATTAGCACATCACTACTGGAGAACCCCATTTAAATGAAACACCTATTCATCTCCTCCCAAAATCAGATTTTCAAATAATTATCCTATTCATAGTAACTGTTTGAAATACAAAGGTGTGATTCCTAGGCCACTCTACCTAACATCATAAGGGCAATTCCACATGGGAAGCCTAATCAGCTAACTTCAGATTATAGTAAAAACAATCACCCTGATAGTCCTGAATAGCCAAAGATTGAATTAAAAAGCTGACATAAACAGGAATTCTACCATCTTAGTCAGTATTGGTATAATGCATGTTTGATTTCACAAGATATTTTTGTCATTTGAAAGTAGCACCAATTTCTGGTAATTCTTTTACCGAGGTACATATACCACAACATCATGAACGTATAAGTAGAAAATTGTTGGAATGAAACAGTTCAGGTGAAAGAATGGGCATATTTTCAGATTATCAAATGGTTAGAAGAAAGTCAAGGTACAAAATAGGCACACAACCTCTAAATATGTGATTAAAAGAATTCTGTCACTGTGGAATTGTCCCTAATAAAATGGGGCGCGGGTAGAAACGTTTTTATATAATTTCACATCATTTTCTCGTGGAATATACATGTAGGTAATAATAATAATAATGACTGCACTGAATGAGAAAAAACCTTTACTGACCTCTCTGAATCCAATATTGTCCGCACGTTCAGCGTGGGCAACGTTGGATTCAGATCGTGCAGAACAGGTTGGTCAATGCCATTGAATAAAGGTGTATTATACAATTATCACATACCATCCTGAATCATTTCAGTAAGTACCCTCATTCCTCCTGCATAGTACATCAAGTTTTGGTTAGGTCTCCAGAGTTTTGATAAGACGTCTGTCATGGTCTTAGAATGCATGTCACCTCCTTCTAGTGTTCTGCTTGCTGCCTCCTCTGCTTCGGCTGCTGCCCTCGCTTGTTTGGCTTCAAGGACGTACTCTGAAAATGGTGGATAATCCGATACTATAATTACAAGTATTTGGTTTCTCATGTCAACTCAACACAAAGCAGATTCAAGAGCAAATTACTGGAAGACACATTACACCTATCGCTCTTCGCAGTCAATAAGCTATTCATGTTCTCTGACTTGTAGCCCTACAACTACATGTAAACTCTCCCCCATATCTTTTCAATTTGTTGCGTTCTCTACAGACATCAAACAATCTTCAACCATTTTCTGTTCACTACAGTCATATTGCACAACACATCTATCTTTTTATCATTCTTTCCTTATTATTCTTTCTTTCTCTCTTACCGTTTCTGTCTTTCTCATACTTAAACTGAAACTCAAGCTCCATTTACCTCCTATAACTTATATCGTATGTTCAGAGCCAGAAGGGAGTGAAGTCTGTAAAAGATAATAAAAGTTGGGGCCCTTCTGGTGCTACACAGATGATATCTTCTCTATTTAATTATCCTCATCACTGACATGATTGCTTACTATCACTAATTACTCTTTTCCCCCTCTTAGTTTAATCTCTCTCTCTCTCTTTCTCTCTCTCTTCCTCTCTCCCTCCCTTCCTCTTCCACATCCACACCTCTTCTTTCCACCCCTCTCCTACTGAACCCACTGACTATTGAATTCTACCATTCCCATTTCACCTCTGCACAATGGCAAAGCCATAGACATATATGAAATTTACTAGACGAAAAGCAGCACGCGCAGATATCATTACGCGAATGGCATTAGGCTCTGCCTCTTTCGGATCATTTGAAGGCCGACCTCAGCACCCGTTATCGCCATGATCGGCCAAGATATCGATTACATTGCTGCATTACTTCATATCTAAGACGCGTTTTATTTTATTGTAACACTCTGATTTAATGCGCATTTGTTGCGCATTATTGTAAGCTGATGCGTGTAATGTTTCATGACGCATACAAACAAATGCTATTAGTTGGAAGCATCTTACAAGTTGAATTATTCATTTTGCTTAGGTCTGCCTTCTAATGGATCTGGACAAAATGGCGGAGCTTTAGGGGCCTGGGCAAAGCATACTCTAAATGGTATCAGCAGGATCATCATACTACCAAAATATACCCTAAGTGGGATAAATATTGTCATGGTACCAAGTAGAGTCCTGCACTTCCTTTATAATGGCGTTTAAAATGAATAACACCTATTAAGCAGGAAAACAACAAAATAATGATTTTCAAGTACAAACAGAAAAATGACAGGAATGAAAATGGGAATCACCATGGAAACAGGCTAAAAGTAGAATTTAAGGATTACCTGCAATTTTACAACCCCAAATTTTGAAGATCAAATTTACTATTTAGTACATGTACCTTAAATGGCGGTTGAAACTGAAAAGCACCCCTTTTTAAGGAAAATGTCAACAACTCCATATGGCATATTGTGGACTCAGTTGCGTAATACGTACTAGGGCTTAACCGATATTCGCATCGGAGATCGGTGACTGCTGATTCTTGGCCGCTTCGGCTAAACATCGGAATCGGTAAATATTTTGATGGTAAGCCGATGCGGAACCGATGCAAGCAACAGATGGTTGGCGGTAACAATCACACTTAGACCATATGTTGTTTTGCATTGCGGGCGTAGCAGACGGGATTAAATTTTTGTTATTGTATTACTCATCTCTGCTTTAGCCGCGCTCTGTGCTGCATCGGTATCGGAATCGGAATTGGGCCGATGCGGATGTAAAAACATCGGGGATCGGATTGGCAGCAAAATTCCATATCGGTTAAGCCCTAATACGTACAATGTAATGTTGCCATTGACCCCCCTGGGTTCTCATCATTATATTATTACTTACTATCCACAATTTTCTGTTGTTTCTGGTCATACTTGAGTATCTCTCTATAGCTCTCTTCGGCCTCATCATACTTCAGCTGTCCAAGTAACGCCTTTCCTCTGTGTATGTGTGCCTTAGAATTCTGTGGTTCAAGCCTCAAGATCAGATCACAGTCAGCGAGAGCCTCGTCAAATCGACCAACCTTGTTGTAAGCCTAGTGGATCACAGCATCATCAAAACATAAATAATTTTTTTTTTTCAATTTACCATGTGTAAATAAGAAAAACAAAATAGAATAAAATATAAGCTTTCATTTATTGGTAGACCCTTCAAAAAAGACATGATCATGGATCAACACAAGCCATCAAGGCTAAAATACACCCTTTTTTCAAAGATCCATTGGACCAAATAAATCCTGTGTAATTACACATGACAAAGTAAAAGCTTAATTGTCAAGAGTACTTTATCTAAATTTCCAACCAAAACTGTCATAAGCTCATAAAGTAGGTTTAACTGGTCAGTCAACCATTTCCATTCATTGGATATTTCTTCTAATTACAATAATTTTAGTAAACAATAATAATTGTGGAATTTTGAACTGATCGTATGGTTGCTGGTGACAAGTAAACATTTCATGGAAATAAAAAGCCTTGATGGCTTTTCACAGGTTATGTAAATAAACCATAATCATTTTTTTGTGTGTGATAGTGCCTCTTCATTTTTCATACCTGAGCTCTGTTGGTATATAGCACACCAAAATCTTTGAGATGTGTAAGACCCTCTGTATAGTGGTCTATGGCTTTCTCATAGTTGCCCTCCTTGAATTCCACGTTCCCTTTCTCCTTCCATTCCGTTGCCCTCATCTTTGCTTCTTTCCTTCTCTGTGCTCTCTCTGCTGCGTCCTTCTCTACAGCCTTCATGAAACCCTCTGTGGAGAGGGGAAATCAGGGAGAGTGTTTTAAGTCCCCAGTTCTCTGTTTTCTAAAATGCACATTCTGTGTTCTTCGATGCTCTAAACTTCAAATTCTGTGTTCTTCGGTGATAGTGTAAAAACATATGACAAAGTAATTGTAAAAAGTAAAAAATCTAAAAGGAAACTTATCTTATTAGGCAATCCCCTACTTAGTTTATGTATTTCATATATTTGTTCTTCCACTTTTCTCTGCTTTATTCTCTTTTTGTTAAATTCTCATGCACTTGAAAACACTGTATTAAGTGCAATAAAACTGTTACATATCATTATCATTATTATTCATACAAACAAACGTATTAAAGTTACCCTAATATAGGTACTGTAGTATACATGCAGACCCAACCGAGCTTCACAAACACATACTAAACACTGCAAACAGGTTTGATTAGATCTTCCTCTGATGCACAGTTCGGTGTTATTGGATTTTGCTTTTGTTTCTTCGTTTTTCACAGTATTTTTCGTAATTCAAATTTTTGTGCAAAAAAAGTTATGTTTTCCGTGCAATTCCCTGAATTCTGTGTTCTTCCAGAATTCTGTGATATTTTTCCGTTTTCCGTATCATGGAAAAGTGGGGACTTTATGTTTAGTACACGTTGTGTTGATTGCAAATAAATGAAGGAATCACATCCAATGACATGAGAAGGGAAGAAAGAGATGTGGTGGGAGGAGAAGAGTGTGGGGAAGAGAGAAGGGGGGAAAGAGAGGGCACGGAGAGACACTAGGGAGCTTTCGCAAACACGACGGGACCGTTAATTTTACGTATCGTGCAAAATTTTGTATTGTGCATGCTCATATCCCCCAAACTCTCCATCCTGCTAAAATCTCAGCCAAAATAACGTCCGTTCTTGGTGGGAAAAGGAGCTGATTATCTAGCATTAGAGCGTATACGCACAGCGTCCCCGTATCACCGAACAGAGAGCGAAAGCTCCAAAACATTGTATGACGGGGCCGCATCTCTTATTGCTGCTGCGTCCTAGAGGGTCGTTCCTGTCGTGTTTGCGAAACCTCCCTATTAAGAAAGGAATACAGAGAGAGAGAGAGAGAGGGTGGATGATGTATGGAAAGACAAGGATAGAGCAAGGGGTTTTGGAGAAAGGAGACTCAAGACTGAACCAGACATTCATCAAAACTTCAGTGGTAACAGAGACGCCCCCCCCCCCATCCATCTCTTTCCTTTTGATCATCTAAATCCATCATTTTTATCAGTGATCACTTACCTTGTGACATATCCATGGGTGTTGGTCCAGGTGGTCCCTACAAGGTAATAATAAAGCAAAAGAAAATCAACCAGGATTTTCAGAAATACGAAAAACACTGCAACATTTTAATTTAGGGCTCTTGGCCTGTTTGGGCATCTACAAGTGCCAAGAAAAAATAGAGAAGACTTGTAACTGTACAGATACAGAATAGCATAATCTATAGATACATGTATTAGATGGCATGGATAATTGATTGATTTGATTGAAGGATTTTATTGAAAAACATGCATTCTCGCAGTCCAAAGACTGGTTACATTAAAAAGTAATACAATACTCGATTTCGAACACATAAAGGAATTTCAATGTAAAAATTGTAATGACAATGAAATAGCAAATAATATAAAAATCATACTGAGATATGTATATACAAAACAATGCGACAGTATGTATTGCAAAACTTCATCATGAAGGTTTTATATCTGAAAGTTATCAATGACATACCAACAATATTTTTACTTCATTATGAAGTGAAAATATTCTTTGCATTAAGTGAAATTGAGAGTTAAAACCATCGTGGTGAAGCTTTGGAACATGTACCGTCCCATGAAATGCACATCGCTTGTTCTATGCGGCACAAGCGACACTTGCCATGACACAAAATATAACTATAAAGTGCCGTAGTATATTAAAATTTAGACCGTGTGGCTGTATCCTCAGTGGATACTGTCGATACAGCGAACGCGTGTATCTGTGAGGTAACGACACACGTGTGTGGCTGTATACACTACCCTTTTTTTTTTAAATAAAACTAATCATGAATTACCTGAAGCATAGGTGGAGCTGGAGTAGGGTTAGGATCATCCTTGAAAGCCTCTTTATTGATGACTGTTCTGTTGACCGGCTTCTCATTCTCGTGTCTTACTCTTTGACCTTGTGATACATCTTCGGTTACTTTGAGGTCACCCTTTACTATGGACTCTGCAAAGAACACATGTCCAGTGATGCATTAACCCATTCGTGACAGGAATTATTTAAAGCCTAATTTGATCAGCTTTTATTCTTCAAATTGGCAACACTACAATTTTTCTTTTATTGCTACATTTTTAAAATAAAAAGTCATGTATCTGAAATACATATAAATTGGCAAAAAAGTATGAAGAGAATTCAAAAAGTTGCCAATTTACAGGGCAAATTGGTGATTTTAAAATTTCCATTGCATTGCTAATTTAAGGATTTATGCTTATTTTCATTAAAAAACTTTTCAATATCAAACGGAAAATATTGACACAACTAAAATGGGCACAGTTTGTGTAGAAATTTTTGCTCTTTCTACTTGTGTATTTGGAATGATTTCTAGGGCTCTGCATCAAAGGTTATAAGGCCAAACCACATAATGTGGACCTTCAGTCACGAATGGGTTAATATGATATCACTTTAGGTCTAAGGCACAAAGTACGATCAACCGTTCTAACTTTACATCTTTCCCAAACCTCAAGCATATTTCATTTACTTATGTTTGACGATGTACGTGTAAAAAAGTAGACTACAAATAATTTATGATGACCCATGCTATTAATGGGCGTGGTTTAGGAAACCACTCATTCATTTGTATGAGGAAACCATTTGGCAAATGGCAATGAGTGTCTTGGGTGTGACTGAATGAAGTGTTACTGCAGCAGGTGCACTTTGTCGTAGGAAAGGTTAGGTGCCCAACTGTTCCAAGCTCTCCAGTTCTCCATAGTGAATTGTTATCTTATTAAATCGGTATGAAGGAATTTCAGATTACTTACAGCGGCATCTGGATGACTTTTGTTACAATTTTTGAAGAGGACGACACAAAAATGAGGCTATATTTTCCAAGATCTTTGATGAGTTCTTTTCCAAAGGCCGTTGTTAGTTTGCAAATTTGCATAAGCAAGTTATGTTTTTGTTTCTGCTATGCGAAACAGCAAGTGCCGGAAAGGCTTCAAATTTGCGTGCAAAAAGGGAAATTTGACGGATTCTACATTTCACATGAATATGATTTCCGACATGCATAATTGAGATAGTACTTTAACAGTTGCCATGTTACTAGCAATGTATACACATATTTTATCAAAATCTTATTTAACAATAACAGTTAGGTAATTTTTAGCGCTTTTTCTGCAACCCTGTTTCTTAACAGCGGATTTAAGCCTAAGCGTGCTTTGGAAATATGGCGCCGATTTTGCATTTTTGACGCCGGAATTTGACTTTTTAGATGGATTTTTGGAGGTGACCAAGGGAGTTTCTTGTGGTGAGTGACAATGTCTCTGTGCGTAATGAAGTGATTAGTGTGTGTTGTGACAATAATATGTGCTGGCTTGTGATAGGTCGAATGACGGGCGCTGTATATTAGAGCACCCGTCATTCGACCTGTGCCATCATTCAACCCATTTTCACTATATCACAAATCAGCACATTATATTCCCACAACACACAAAAATTACTTAATTACACACACAGACATTGTCACTCACCACAAGTAAGTCCCTTGGTCACCTCCAAAAATCCATCTAAAAAGTCATATTCCGGCGTCAAAAGTGCAAAATCGGCACCATATTTCCAAAGCACGCGAAGGCTTAGGTCCACTGCTAAGAAACATAGTCGCAGAAAAAGCGCTAAAAATAAAGAAATTGGCGGTTTTGTGGCAAGATTTATCGTTTATCGCAAGCTCCGAGTGTGATGGTATTGGCAAAAAAAAAATGAAAAACCAAACCCCCGTATCTGCCGATGCAGTGACTTCATGTACAAAGTTGAATGCAAGTCCCCGTTGGCCTTCATTCGACACCGACGGGCACCGGAACTTCCGCGATGGACAACCGTGTATGGTGCGACGCATTTCAGTGGCCCTCATACGCGTTGACAATGTACACACGTGCACCATGCACCCGGTCTAATGATTGCCGGGGGATATCGAATTCAGCTCAGGGCATGAAACATAGCGATACATTTTCACATTTTCTAAAATACTTGAAAAAAATAACATTGTGTTAAAAATAGTTTGATATATGAATTTATGTAGAGATCTAGATCTAGATCTAGATCTAGTCTAGATATGATTTTAAGAAAAGTAAGTTTAGCAGCATAAATATTGCAGAAAAGCTTAAGCAGTTAAGGGGTCGAATTTCGGGCACCTTACTCTACTCTAGGTCTAGTTTTTAAAAAGTTAGATTAGAGCCTAAGCATGCTAACTGTTAAGTAACACTAACAGTTAACTGTTAATGTTAGACTCTTAAGACTAAGTTCTAACGTTAGATCTCCATGAGCTCATGAACAGACATGACCATCTTGTTCACATGGTTCAGTCCAGCAGAGCCCGACATGCCAGAGGCAAAGGTGGCTGCACACAAGACACCCCCCCCCCCCCCCCACACCACTTATACTGAGAATTTTACGTCTAAAAAGTTACAGCCCACATTCATGTACGAATGCGAATGCGTGGCCAGAGCATAGGCAGGCCACATGAGCCACTTCGTGGCACCGGTCCCACCCAGGCCATGGCCCAGCCGGCGTCGGCTAGGCTAAAGGCGGCACAGATCAAGCCTCAACCTCACCCTCCCGACGAAGAATAGCTCATTTTTATCTGAGAAAATTAATTGAATTCCTTTCAAACAGATCTTTTTTATCAAAAAAAATCCTTACCAAGTTCATTCACCTTTCGTAGAAATTCGTGAAGATCGTCATCTTCAGAAGATTTCTGCATTTTTTAATTTGTTGAGAGTTAGCGGCCCGAAGCAGTACACGAACACGATGTTTACATCGATACGATCACGTATCAATATTGCTATTGTTGATACCAGCCAGCGCAGCCAGAGATTTATGATATTGATAACTGAAATTCGCCAATTAATATTATTTTTAAAAATTCTACTAAAAAAATATTTTAAAATCTTTCTTTAAAAATTTTTCTTCTTGTTAAAAATTGCAACTGTAATTAAAGATGACAATTTACATGAAACGTAAGCTAGCGACTGGATAAATAGGCTGTCAAGCTAGAAGCGATACTGTACTCGCAATCGATATGCGGCAAAATTTGAAAGATATACCCATAACAATTTAAAAACAAAGCTTGTTTTGGCAATGAATTCCAGGCACAAAAACAGCAAATTTCATCGTCAGACTCAACGGATTCTTGACAAACGGCCAAGTGAAATTGTTCCAGTTGGTGCATGGGTAGAACTTTGCCCACAGAATGATAATGACGCATACGCAGCAGTGGTAAGTTGACTGGCATGGACATGATGGACATGGACATGGTTGAGCCTGACATGCCTGAGGGGCGGGGCCCACTCACACTAGATGCTTCGGTTAGGTTAGGTTTCGGGGAGGGCACTCTTGGTGGGTATATGCTACGGAGAAGAGCCCCATTTTTACACTCAATTTGACTCAAATTGGCATAATCGTGAAATAGGTCCCCGGTGACTTATTTCCGTGGATACTTTTTCACGCTGAAATTGAAAAAGGCAGTGTATACAGCCACACGCGTGTGTCTTTACCTTACGGCCACACGCGTGTGGTTGTATCCACAGCATCGACATGAGGATACAGCCACACTCAACTGAATTCCCACTTATACATGCGCCGCTGCAGCTATCGCTAGTGTGCACTGCACTGCACAAGCAATGTGTATTCATGCGATGGTATGTGCTGCGACTTGGGTCGTCACGAAGGTTTTATCTCTCGATTTCACTTATTATACAAACAATATTTTCACTTCATTCTCACCTTGTCAGCAAGCAGGTGACAATTTAGTACAATATTGTTTGTATTTCAGTGAATTTCAAGAGATAAAACCTTCGTGACGATCCAAGTTTTGGGGTTTGGCAACACAGACACATGGCTTGTGCGTGCATACATACACACTAGCGATAGCTGTAGCGGCGCATAAAGTGGGAATTCAGTTGAGTGTGGCTGTATCCTCATGTCGATGCTGTGGATACAACCACACGCGTGTGGCCGTAAGGTAAAGACACACGCGTGTGGCTGTATACACTGCCATTGAAAAAACATGCCCCTCCTCTCGATCTCGCCAATTAACTTAAGTTAGAGTTAGATCTAGTTGGGTGTCCGGACAGGTAACAAAAATGAAGCCTTCTTTTTTGTCTTTGCATTAAACATAAACTATGTATTGATTTGTGCTAATCGTCATCAATATTTGTTCTCTATAATATTCACGATATTGTCTAACATTTTGTGCTAAAACGTTTGAGAGATTTGCTTGTGACCTTTTTCAATTGGCTGTTTAAAATCGACTGTCCAGATACACAACCTGTCCGGACACCCAACAACTGGGTATAGACCTAGACTAAATGAGCATGATGAGTCGACGTGTGTTATGTGCGAATTAATTCTGTGGACGTTAATGTCTTTAAAATCTAACAGTTAACAGTTAACGTTAGTAATAGTGCGATCGATCGACGAGCAATGCAATTCACATTAAATACAAACAACACAAAAGAAGAATACTCGATGGATTGATATGGATCTTGGCACCTGGCCCTGGCACAATGTATGTGGTCTGATGCCTCTTGTCTGCGCAGTGCCCAAGTCTGCGCATACGTGTAACTGCGCGATTCTAACATCACAAATGACGCACCAAACAAAATCATCTTTAAATCAATTTTAACGTTTAACTGTTACTTAGAGATATGTATCACTGAAAAAATGACGAAAAACATGCGAGAGGCGTTTATTTTATGTATTTCTTACTCACATGATTCACATGCCTTAAAAATGCCACTCTCATGCAAACAATCCCGAACTGCCTGTAAAGTGAATAAGTGTGCAGACAAAGGCACCTTCCTCTTTTTACTTCGCATCAAATTTCCACCATCGCCTTCTCTTGTAAAAATCGCATTGCTCTTGTTTGGATTTTGATGAGGATTAAACTGAGATCAGCCATTAGAGGAATACAAAAAGGAAAGTTTGTCAATTTTAAGTGAAATATTAGGTGCGCCGACAAGGGTCCTCCCATCATACTACTTACTAGTCGCTATCGAAGTCCCCTTCTATGGGGAAATTCAACTGTTTATAACACGGGCAGGGGACTTATATAGCAAGTAAATAAAAGAGAGATTTCTTACAGTTAACTGTTAAGTGTTTTTAGCTTATTTACTTTTTTAGTTGATGTTTGAGATTTGATATGACAAAATAAATTGAATATTCATCACGAGGTAACTCTCTGAAAGTGGCAGAGTGGTCTTGAAGAGAAGGGAAATGAGGGGTAGATGGATATCAACAGGTTAATTTCCGCCGTGTATGATTTCGAGAGAGGGGACTTAATTGGCGACTAGTAGATAGACGTGATCGAAGTCCCCTTCTATGTGGAAATTCAACTGTTTAACACGGACGAGGGGACTTATTTAGCAAGTAATAAAAGGGGCAATTCCATAATTAGTAACATTACATTTAAGCAAATATCCATACCTTTTGATAGAGCAAAATAAAAATCCATTTCATTTCAAGTCCTAATCTTGAAACAACATATTCTCCCACCCAAGGTCTGCAATCCTTTAAAAAATATAAAACAACTGGACAATGCCTGAGCTGTAATGAGAACTTTTGACCATGTTTGTTACGTTACAAAAAAAGGACACAAAAAAATAAGCAATGCTTTTGAAACAAAATCTTTGCTTACTGTATTGTACTTCAAACTTAGAGCCATATCAACTTTACTTCTGATATGATGACAAATGTTAATCCACAAAAACTTTAAATTGGTCTTCTCTGTTTTTTTAAGTAGACTCCAAAATTTTGGTTAGTGACGTTACAGTTAGTCATGTTACAATTTGTCCAGCACTATACATGTCTTAGATTTTTGTACATTTTCAGCAACTTATTTTGGAATATTTTCTTTTAATTTGGTGTGACACAATGTCCTTCAGATTATCCATCTGAAAAATTTGCAAAAGAACCGATAGTTTTTTGTCCAAGTCTAAGAAACTGTGTGTAGTCCCATGTATCTAATTTTTTGTATGATTCGGATTCTGCTATATGGAGACATTTGGAACAATTTTTTTGTTGTTGAGTATGAAACCCCTTTGCATTTACAATTTCTGTATGAATTTTAAAACCTAAAATTGACCTGAATTTGAGAAAGCAAAAATAAAGTTTAGGAACTTTAGGGTGATGTCCACTTAATCGTGGAATTGCCCAAAGAGAGATTTCTAAGTGTTTTTAGCTTATTTAGTTGATGTTTGAGATTTTGATATGATGAAATAAATTCAATATTCATCACTAGGTAACCATCTGAAAGTGGCAGAGTGGTCTTGAAGAGAAGGGAAATGAAGGGTAGATGGAATATTGAATTTATTTCATCATTGAATTCTCCAAAATGTAAACTAAATAAACTAAACAAACTTAGAAATCTCTCTTTTATATTTCCCTAAATAAGTTCCCTCCCTGTGTCAAACTGTTAAATTTCCCCATTGAAGGGGACTTCGATCACGTCTATCCACTATAGTCGCCAATTAAGTCCCCTCTATCGAAATCATACAAGGCAGCAATTAACCTGTTGATATTCATCTGCCCCTCATGAAGGTGGTTGCATGAAACCAACTTCAAAGCAGTGCCAGGCAGTCATATTTCTTGTCAATAATCTATTGAGATGTCGTGAAGGTGACAAAGTATTTCACAAAAGGCATTGTATTATTAGTCCAGGGACGTCTGGAGAGAAAAAAAAAAAACGCTAACGCTATTACTCTACATTACGTCCAGTGTTTTTACCCCCTATTTGTACATAGCAAGCATCTTGGCACTTCAAAATAACCCCTGGAAAATCACTTTCCCATGGGCCAATGACACCACCAGCCTTGTAACTATCGGTTGTGGTCATCACGAACCCGACCGACACTTTGGACTAAAAATCGGACGTACGAAAACCAAAATTTAGATATGAGTCTATGGTAGGGTAGCTGGAAAAACTCACCTCTTGTTTACGTTTTCCCGGCGTCCATTAAAATGCAGATAGAAAATGGCAACTAACTTGCGCATCGATGCGCGACTAGATGCGAGCCATCTTGCAGATGTTTTAAAAAAATTTACAGACTATTAGATTTATTGTCAATTATCCAAACATAATTATAAACTCAACACTGCTCAATTTTGTCCTAACTGATACATGTATGATCCAAAGTATATTAGAAAACGTGAGTGCAGTTGGTATTAATGAAAATGATATAAAGATTGCATTCATCATACGAAAAAAAAATAATGTTAACATGCAGGAATTACTAAAATGGAAAAGCTTATCGTTAAACCTTAAAGTTGATGTTGCGATTTGCCAATCTAACAGATTTATTTGAAGGATACCATAATTGACAGATTATTGAATTCTGTTTTCCTTTTTGAACAAATTTGAATTTGGATGTTTCCTGACCTAAATTTTGACATAAATTTATTTGAAAATATGTCCTATATGATTGTATTAATTATGAAATGATAAATATAAATTTATGCAGGAATGAATTTCATTTTTTTACCAACCCAATAAACGCAAACCTGTTTCAGCATACTCGTGATATAGTCCCAACCATACCCTAATCCTAACCCTAATCCTAAACCCTACCCTAACCCTAATCCTAAACTCTAATCCTAATCCTAAAACCTAACCCTAACCCTAAAACCCTTACCCTAACGCTAATCCTTAAAAGAAAATAGAAAATTTTTGGAGCGGGGCCTATTTCACGATATTGCCCCTGTTTCAGAATACGATTAATTCCTGTACGTTCTATCTTTCTCCAGGTGGCAGCCCGATTTGAGGAGGAACGCCTTCGAATGTTACAAGCTGAGAAGGAAGCAAAGCTCTCCAGATTCAAACAGGAAGTGAGGTCAAGGGTCAGAGAACTGCAACAGATCAAGAAACAGAAACAGCTGCAGGAGTCTTTCCAAGCTGTGAGTATTAGAGAACCATTTCAAATACATGCATTTAGTCTGATGATGTTTGAAGGTTTGCATGGTGGTACGGGTATTCGTAGAAGGGATTTACGGTTCACCATGTGGTAAGTCCTAGGAGACAGTCAAGCTGCCCGAAACGTCGATTCTTCCCTCCTTCTCCACCCGCCTCAAGTCTTCTTACCTCTCGCCGACTCCAGCCTCCTCATCTCTTCACCAACTCAATCCTCTCACCTCTTCTGGTTTACAGTCCTTTTTAGGACTTCACCCAATTTTCGAAAGATACTCTGCCCTCCAACTTTCCTACTTTCTCGCCTCTATTTCACCTCCATCTCTATCCACTTTATCTATAGTCTCTTCAGACTTACCACGTGGGGAACAGTAAAGTCCTTGTACGAATGCATTTAGTCTTTTAAAGTATTTTTTCAAATAGCACCACTTTAAGTTTATGTACAGTGCAAGCAGAGATGGAAAGCAAGTCAAATACCTGCATGTAACTTAATCTTCCAAGATTGCTATGAAAACTTTGTTTTGTAATATCAAGAAGTAACCATTCCTGTCAGATCATTTAATTTTTCCACAAGTTGACTAAAAATTTTCTGTGGTGATTTAAAATAATATCAGAGACAAGGTTAGAATTTGTAACATTCATAACAGGATTGGTATTAGATGCATATATATGTTATAACTTTTAAGTGGCAAATTTGTTTTTCTGTGGAGATTTACAGTGATATCAAAAACAAAGTTTTTTATGACTGATTCATAACATTCATAACAGGATTAGTACTACATGCGTATATTTTAACTTTTAGGTGGCAAATTGAATAAAACACAGGTGACCTACAAGTGGTAAGTAAACATGTGCTTAAAAAACACTCAATTAAATGAGGGGGGAGGTGAAAAATAACAAACTTAATGTACATGATCGACTACCAGATTTTTACAATTACAATAGTATCTAATTTTTTCTTGATGTTTCATTCTTCAAATTTTTGTAGGTTAATCTGCAAGGAAGGGTTGTCCACCGCACCACACCCTCGGCTAACATCCTCTCCCATCGGAAAGACACATGTATCTACCAGAGCAGCGATCCCCATGCCATAGGTCGCACTGCTTCCCAACCCACCCCAGAAGCCTGGGGGAGAAAGGGTCAGGGAGATGGTGGAGGATTGGTCATTGGGCAGCGGGTCAGAGAACAGGCTGGAATGACAAGGAGGCTGGTGCAGAAGGCTAAACGGGATCTGGCGGCCAAGCAACTGGCAGCCAAACCCAAGGTAAAGAAAGAGATATCAATTGTGAATTTTGGTGCATATTTTGAACACATTCCTGGCAAAATTTATGTTTTTATTACTGCCTTTGATTTGAAAGCTCTGATTATTGAAAGAAAAAATATATTCAATTATTCAAATGAAAAAATGACTGTGGCAAATGATCATTTCTGAATAGTTGAAAAGTAAATCCAGACAGCAATTACATGCAACTCATACTTTGCCGTGTATATTGCAAGAAGGTTTGGAGTTAAATGTAAACTCCAAATTTCAAACAGAAAAGCAGAAAAGGTGGTTTGCATAGAATTTAAATAGAATTCGGAAGTTGGATTTTTATTCAGGTACTCTCAAATTACTGTACATATTTTTTAAAGGAGAATGCAACCCCGGTATCAGTGTGATCTTAGTGAATGGAGATGACCAAGAAGAGTAAACAGTGAAAGTTTGAGCAAAATCGGACAATCGGTTCAAGAGTTATGAATTTTGAAAGTTTAAATAAATC
The DNA here is from genome assembly GCA_029962745.1 of Echinometra lucunter. Taxonomy (NCBI): domain Eukaryota; kingdom Metazoa; phylum Echinodermata; class Echinoidea; order Camarodonta; family Echinometridae; genus Echinometra; species Echinometra lucunter. The sequence goes on from CM057162.1 coordinate 14,409,756, forward strand.
CTTATTATGGGGATCCTTGAGTTGGCAACTCCACTAGCATCTGTGATGTCATCATGGACAACTCTCCATTCATTTCGTACACAGAATTTCACATTTTCTTCATTTTCAAGAAAAATAGAAATTTTTTTAATTTAATGTATGACAGGGCTACATTAATTCTGCAAGCATTTTGGGAAGAATTATGTTGATTCCTGACTTGAAACTTTGAAATCAATTTTTTTGAAGATTTATGGACAAAATGAATGGAGAGTTGTCCACGATGACATCACAGATGCTGACAAAGTTGCCAACTCAAGGATCCCTGTAGTAGGGACTTACTGAAACTTTCAAAATTCATAACCTTTGAACAGATTGTCCAATTTTGCGCAAACTTTCACTGTTTACTCTTCTTGGTCATCTCCATTCACTAAGAGCACACTGATACCTGGGTTGCATTTTCCTTTAACCCATTCATGACAGGAATTATTTAAAGCCTAATTTGATCAGCTTTTATTCTTCAAATTGGCAACACCAACATTTTTATTTTATTGCTACATTTTATTTATAAAACGTCATGTATCAGACATGAATATAAATTGACAGAAATTATGATGAGAAGTCAAAAAGTTGCCAATTTGCAGGGGAAAACAGTGATTTTAAACTTTCTATCACATTGCCAATTTAAGGATTTTAATGCTTATTTTCCTTCAAAAGATTTTCAGCATCAAACAACGAATATTGACGCAACCACAATGGGCACAGTTTGTGTAGAATTTTTTGCTCTTTCTGCTCATGTATTTGGTATGGTTTTTTGGGCTTTGCATTAAAAGATATTAGGCCAAACCATAAAATGTGGACCTATGTCACGAATGGGTTAAAGAAGAAGGAGGAGGAGGAGAAAGAGAAGGAGAAGGAGAAAAGAAAGGAAAGTAAAAAACTGTTCAAATGCTGTAAAAATCTGTTTGTTGTATACTGCCAGGTCTTGTTTGCAGTCTCTTCATTAGTCATTTGATCATCAATCTCATTTTCAGAGTGATAAACAGAGTGTTCCTGGAGGCACATGGGGGACCACATACTCCAGAGATAAACCAATTGCAGTAAGTAGAAGGCTGAATGGAGATAATAGGCACATTCACACACAAGGGAATTGAAATTTAAATCGCAATTCAAATCCTGATCCATATTTAAATTTTTGTCTACCTTTCGCACACAGGGATAGACTGAATTTTATCGCGATTTGAATCATGATTCGAATTTTGATTTTATTTGCGACCGTTCATTTGCAAAAGCGCACAGCAAGCGAGGAAGTGATGACTGTGCTTACAGATGAATATCCATTGAAAAGGAAAAAAAAAGCAGTTCTTACCACTTGTGAAGAGAGAGGAGGAAGACACATTTATTTATTATGAAAGATCTACAGCGTCATGCTTACACAGTGAACAAGACAAGAAAGAATGTCGCAGCAAACAAACCAGATGTTCAGTGCTCATGCCCTAAGAATGATGGGATTAGAAAAAGAAAACACTTTTTAAATCTCGAGTCTGTTCACACATAGCATGCATGGCAAATAATTGTAATTATTATGAAAAATCGCTTTACTGCAAGCTGGATCGCGATTAGAAAATTGATTTTTGTACGGCACTTTTTCCCTTATGTGTGACTTGCCCGAACTTCATATAAATAATGAAGGAGAAGAGAGACTGTGATGGACATTGTGTTGTTGTAATAAATCTCATCCTCTCTCCTTCTCTCTTTCAACCACTCTGTTATTAACCCATTCATGACAGGAATTATTTAAAGCCTAATTTGATCAGCTTTTATTCTTCAAATTGGCAACATCAACATTTTGTTTTATTGCTACATTTTATTTATAAAATGTCATGTATCAGAAATGAATATAAATTGACAGAAATTATGATGATAAGTCAGAAAGTTGCAAATTTGCAGGGGAAAATGATGATTTTAAACTTTCTGTCACATTGCCAGTTTAAGGATTTTAATGCTTATTTTCCTTTAAAAAATTTTCAGCATCAAACAATGAATATTGATGCAACCAAAATGGGCAAAGTTTGTGTAGAATTTTTTTGCTCTTTCTGCTCATGTATTTGGTATGATTTTTAGGGCTTTGCATTAAAAGATATTAGGCCAAACCACAAAATGTGGACCTCTGTCACGAATGGGTTAAATGTACAACATTTACAACGAAAGGTAGAATTTTCCTACAACAGAAAGAAACAAATAAATTTCCCCAATGTACTAGCAGGGACAGGGGCATAAATTTGGGTGGGGGATGGACAGGCCATTTCATTCCTTTATTCTTCATGATTAAAATGTGAAAGTGATCTACATCACATTTTTAGAGAGAAAAAAAAATAGTGAGCTTAAAGTGATTACACAATGGTATAAAAAATTTCGATATATGATCGAGAATTGAATTATAAGAAGAATAACATTAAAATATGATGATTTTCAATCTGAATCAATGCATTATGGCTTATTTTCTCATAAAAAGTCAAGAGTTGACCAAAGAATTGGAGTATGAGGTATGACGTCAAAGTGGGTACCCAGCTTCGCGCATTGCAGTTGTGGTGCGCGCTGGACTGTACAATATGTATTATATCTTGCGCGCATTTTGCTAGAATTGCGCGACAAGGTACCCACTTTGACGTCATTTTGACGTCAAAGTGGGTACTCAGTTGAAACTGGGTCACAGCTGAGGGGTCAAAAATATCCTGAAATCTTACCACATTTGGGGGTTTCCTTGGCAACACGACGTTTTAAAAAACTTTAGGCAGATGATTTTTTGCTAATAAAATCATGCTCTTTTAAATGAACTAACTTTGTTTCAGCATTGGGTACCCCCTTTAAAAACACAAGGCTTAACATGAAACAGGCAAACCTCATTATAACAAACTCCTCCGGACCAAGGAAATTGCTTCTTTATATCAAAACCTTGTTATATCAGGGTTAAAAAACAATAAAATATGAAGATGTGGGACTGGCAAAATTACCTTGTTATAACAAGAGTTTGTTATAACAGTGTCCTTTTCATGAGGTTTCACTGTAGTAGTAGAAATTTTTGTTGTTAGTATTAATCCCTCTCTGTATCAAAAGGTGATTGATGAAATCTCCGCTAATCCTGCACTTGATGTTATTGACTTTGAGACAACCTCCGACACCCATAGTGATGAGAGAATCCCTCAGGGTGCCATAGAAGGAGCACTCTATGACGAGAGCGGCGACTATTACCCAAACCGCCAGAATGGAGAGCTACCACACACTGGTGTTCTAAGCTCAAAGCATGTCAGCTTTGCCCCCGGATTTCAAAGGTCGCCTCAACCATCCGTGAGGGTCAAAGGTCATCTCCATGGTCATGGCGATCACGTTGAGCCGAGCGTCTTTCTCCATGAACCTCCCCTTGAATCTGACCCTGAGAGGTGTTTCACAGACCAACAGCAAGAAGAGATGCCTTTCAGCCAAGGCGGAGTTGGAACAGACGTTGAAGGTCGTGATGTCGTGTGCAGCAGGTTCAAACGTCATGTAGTGCCAGAGGTCAACCCTGGTGTGGTGGCTGAAGAGCAAAGGAGACAGGTGAGGATCAGCAGCAGGGTATTTCTCCAGGGCTCCATTTCATAAAACTTGTTGAATTACAACTAACACATTTCTATGACAAATTTGCTCTCAGCTAATCAGATGTAAGGGTTTCAGTAGCTTATAAGTTATTGCTACATGTTGTTGATAACAGGTTTTATGAAACGGAGCCCAGATAAGCTTTTACAAAATCTGGCAAGTCTATGGGAGCTGAACGCGCGATATTCGTACCATTGCACTCATACCATCCAAAATGTACCATTGCACGGTTAGCGTGACGTCACAGTAGATTCCCACAAATTACTTCTTTTATTTCTTTTGTGATGTCACAAGTAGCTTGCGTTGTAGACCCTATACGTGTATTGATTTTTTCATGCTCAGCTCAGGCTATGCCAGCAAGTCACTTTCACGCACTGCTATAGATACGCGAACATGCACAGACATGCTGGCATCAGCTGCATTTAGCAGTCGGAACTTCTTTCCCTGCTTTACAAATCTTGATTTCTTAACCAAAATGTGACTGTTTTTTGTTGATTTTCATCAATTTATCAGACTTCTGCGGCATTGTACAATACAAATAGTGAATATTCTAATTCGTGCAATTGTACGAGATTTCGCATTTGGTGAAAGATCGCGACGGCTTCTCCTCGTTGAATAGAAGGTCGCTCTTTCACCTCATGCGAAATCTCGTAGCATCGCACTCATGTCTATTCGCTATTTGTATACTGTCACTCTAAAGCAGTGGATGTACTGTATGGGTCCTGGCAAAATTAGTGAAAAATGTGCAACAGCAGCAATTGCTGTTGATTTAGGAAATCTCTATTTGTATGTATTCAGATGTTTGAATATCGGCTGTCCGATTATCTTTAATAGAATGTGGTTCTCCTATAAAACTGGTTATTCATCTGAAATTAAATTTGATTTCAAGAAAAGGGATTGATAGGTATGAACGGTATAATTTTTCTTAATTCACAGGAGAAAGTACAATTTGGCCCCACAAATTCAAACGTTTCTCTCTCTCTCTCTCTTTCTCTCTCCTTGCAGCATGGCATGCAGTTCTCTATGTATAGAAGACTTTACATGGATATTGAAAGGGAACAAGTCAGAGAGAACATGAGAAAGAAGATGCATCACAAGAAAATACAAGAGTAAGTATGCAGCACATCTCTTCGTCATAGATGACTCTAGAACTTCAGCAGTAGTTATATGGGTCGTTTAAAGGATTATTCAGGGCTCAGCACTAACAGGCGCGTAGGACGCATGGGGCCCTAAAATTTAGGTCTTGGCCAAGTTTCATAAAACTTGCTATCAGTAACAAGTTGCATTAACTGTTGTAAGCTACTGAAATCCTTGCATCTGATTGGCTGAGAGCAAATTTGTCATAGAAATGCTGCAGTTGTTACTGATAACAAGTTTTATGAAACGGGGGCCCTGGACCCCCTAAAGTGAATGATTCCAAGACTGAGCTCAGTACATACATACGGAGCCTGGAATTTCACCCTGGACCGTTCACCCCAAAAAAAGTTAGTGCGGAGTCCTGGTTTATTTTGAATATCCTGGTTACACAACATTTGCTCCAGCGACAATTGCTCCTTCTTAATTTCTCCAAAAACATAGGGTTAGGGTTAGGATTGCAATAGGGGTTTTGGTTCAGAATAATGTGAGGATGAGGATTAAATTTCAAAGTCTTTTTCGCACTGTCATTTTCTTATTTATTTATTTATTTCATCGATGCACCGGAGTTCGACCGATGCAAAGCTGTCGAGCCCCGGTTTCCAAAAAAAAAAAAAAGCGAAATGACTCAGGCCTATTCATTATTTCTTCTGTTCAGTGCCAGAAGGGCATTAACTCATATCATTTTATACAGAATTAATGCCCTTCTGGTTCCAAAACCGACAATATGTTGTTGTTATTTTCTTTACCAGGTTGAAAAGGGCGAAGGAACAAGAGAGACTTGAAGTAGAGCACCAATCTCATCTCCTGACCCAACCGGCTGATATACTCAGAGAGTCTGACAAAGAGATGAAGCAAAGAGAACTGGAGGAAGCTGAAGAAATTCATAGGATACAGACCAGACTGAGACAGAAAAACAAAGAAACAAGGAGGTCAATAAATCTCAAGGCTTGTTAACCCATAGCAGTAGCTTTTTTGAGCTCTAAACTAATCATCTTCAATCCTCAAATTGGCAATACAAATTATTTTCTTCCACATTGACATAGATTGGAAAAAATAAATATGGATATAACATAAACCAAAATGAAATATAATTGTAAAATTAACTTCAACTGCTCTAATTTGAGAACGCCACACCATACAGCGATGGGAATGGGCTCAAATTTTTCAGTGCATTTTTCTCTTTCTGCTCATGTATGATATGTACTGCCCAACATTCTGGACCAACAGATACTGCAAAAGTGTCTCCTAAAGGTGACACTGTACCTCTATGGGTTAACATATGCAGCAGCTAAGGGCTTCATAAAAAAAGGCTGGGGTTGTTAAGCATACTAATGAAAATGATGGAGTCTAAAGGTGGATCGGGGTGGATGGGGGGGGGGGGGAGAGATTGGGTGGGTCTGTGAGTCAAGGGGATTTTGGAGGGGGTCCCTAATCGATTATTGATGGCACTGCCATCCTGCAAATTAGATGATCATATTGTTGTAAGCTCTGTTGTTAGGATGTTTAATACATTATACATGCATGAATTGCATGCTCATGGTAAATAATTATCTTTGCCTGTTCTTTTTATGCCTCCGCCCACCTTAGGTGGTTGCCGGAGGCATTATGTTTTCGGGTCGTCCGTCCGTCCCGTTTTCGTTCTCGCGATAACTTAAGAACCGTTTGACGGATCAACTTCAAACTCGGCTCATGTATGCATATGGGAGGGACGATGATCTGATTAGATTTTGGGGTCACAAGGTCAAAGGTCATAGAGGTCATTATGTACATAGAAATGGTTCGTTCTTGTGATAACTCAGTAACCATTTGACGGTTCAACAAACTTGGCTCATGTATGCATATGGAAAGGGCAATGCCCTCATTAGATTTGGGGGTCACAAGGTCAAAGGTCAAGGTCAAAGATGTCATTGTATAAATGAAAATAAAGCAACATGAAATGCCATCTATCTCTGATCTGGTAATGGCGGAGGCATAAAGTTCGACCACGCATGGTCGAAGATTCATCTAGCCATTATTTTATTTTTCTGTATTTTATGAACTGTAGTGTACCAGCAAAATTTCTCTGCTGTTTTTGGTGCCCAATAAAGAATCTTGAATCTTAATCTTCATATTTTTGTGCCTAATAATGCGCACAGGTTAAGAATTTAGGTCTTTGTTGTATCACTCGTCCCCATTTGCTACAATTCATTAGTCACTCAAGAAACTGCCCCAATTTTGCAAAAGCAATTTACCTCACAATTCTGAACGAGCCTTTAGACATTAAATGCCAAGTCCTGTCCAAGAATTACTAGGTTACAATAGAATCAGGGAGATCTGACAAATGGGTTTAAAAAGGCTTGAGGCAAATCAATACAGTGGAGACTCAGTGAAAGAGATTCAATGTAATTGCTGGTCAGTCCCAGGCCTTTATTTTCTTTTGTTTTTGTACCCAGATTCCTGTTTAAGCAAGGTAACTTTCATGGTCCTGAGGTCCTTATTACAGTGAGTGTCCACTGTATCAATATAACTGAACTCACTTGGTTCAATTTATAATGAAATCCTGCTCTTACCTTCTGATATCTAAATGAGATTTTGTGTTGTTTGTATTTCAGGTTTATCCAGGCATTGCGAGCCATGATGAAAGAACGTATCCAGCTGCTAGGTATCACTCCTCCACCTCTTTGTGCCTGTGGTCCATCTGTATGGGATGCTAACCCAGACACCTGTGCTAATAACTGCATCTTCTACAAAAACCCAAAGGGTAGGTCAGTCCTAATGTAGCCAGATGTCAATACAGTAGAAACTCAGTATAACGAGGTCCTTAGGACCAACAAAACTACCTTGTTATAGCAGGAATCTCGTGATATCAGTAAAAAAAAAAAACCAATAGAATATAAAGAGCCGAGATCAGAATATTATGTTGTTATATCAGATCTCTTTGTACCGAGTTTCCACTGTATGACATATCCATAAGACCAAGATTACATTGTAGAATTTGAATACATGTATGTAGTTTCATTTCAAAGTCATTCTTTACGTAAGACTATAGTTCGAGATTTAATCATTCTAATTTTCAATTTTAACAGTTTACACTGAAAATTAGCAGTGCTATTACGAGATTTACTTCCGACTCACACACACAGAAAAATCCCTGCAAGACTAAGCACAATCTACGCTTCTACAATTGGGAGATTAGTACATAATGGAAAAAAAAGTCCCCTCTCTATGGACCATGGGTGTCAGTCCATTTTATAGTTGGGGGATGCTGCCCAAAAATTTTGTTAGGAAAATATGGGGATGGGCATACACCAAAACTTAGCTGAAAAGTAAACAAGAAAAGGTCCTCAGCTTGAATGTTTTTTTGGAGGGACATACCCAAAATATTCAGACAAAGTTTTCCCAGGTTTCTCTTTTTATAAAATTGTTTGAGGGAATATCCTTTGGGTTTTTCAGGTGTCTGTTTTTTTTTCCTTCATTTTTTTTTTTTTTTTTTTTTGGGGGGGGGGGGGGGGGGGGGACATAAACCCCCCCCCCCCCCCCCCCGATACCTATGCAATGGACAATTTCGAAATTCTGTTATGATATTTTGCTATTTAGGAGATTCACTTTGGGAAACTCTGAACCACTGCTTTATATCAAAACTTTATCATACTGGTTGTCCCAGAAAAAGCAGAAAGGAAGATTTTCAGTACTTTACCTTCACAAAGTATGTAACTTTTTTACATCATTGGATAAAGCATCTTCTACAGAAGGGAATGATACCAAGATCATTTAACTTAGCGAGGTAATTTTGATTCTATACCCATTTCTTAAAATACATATACATTCATATTTTGACGACTGATGAGCGTGGAATTGTGTCAGGATGGCCTTTAATACAAGATGTTTGAAGGCATTGGCCAACTTTGTGAGCAGCCGATTAAAAAAATTCTCAAACTAAGATAAAACGTGTATAAATACTTTTATAAATACTTGTATTTGTACTCAAAAACCCTGAAGCCAACCAGAATATGGAATGAAAAACTGTTCGTAAGATGCCAACCGTGATTTTATTATTTTTGGTCTCAGAGACAATAAATAAGAGGACCATTTTGCTCAAGTTTAAAAAAAAACGTTATCTGCCTTCCTCAGCGTGATACACCAATACACACAGTACGGTCCGGTGAGCCATGCGCACATGCGCACTCCTTAAATCTAGTCTGTGCAATGGACCGTTATATATTTTTCAAAAATTGATTCACATTTCTATTTAAAAAGACTTCCTGTGGATATTATACTTTGAAACTTTCAGACTAGTATTTTTATACTATTACCCTTATGCTTATCCCATTTTCAAGTAGCAAAATGAGGTGTTTTTTTTTTTAATTATTACAATGTTAACCAGTGCCTTAAAGGGAAGCCCATTGAAGCATTTCAATAACAAAACATGCCATATGAAAGGCCTTTCCCGACACAATTCTGCTCTCATCTGTCTCAAAAAGCATTCGAAATTTGAAAATGTCTGTATTTTAAGAAAAGGCCATAAAATCAAAATTTCTTCACCAAATTCAATGATCTTGGTATCATTCTCTAGGATAGAAGAAGCTTTACCCACTGATGAAAGAGAATTATCTACTTTTTTGGAGGCAAATTACTGAAAATCAGTTGTTCCGCTTTTTGGGACACCCGTTATAAAGGCTTTTAAAGATATAACATTACAGAGAAGGGAAACTGGCAAAGTCACCTTTTTATGTCATGAAAGTCAACCATGTTTTTCATCGAGGGCTGTACTCAGTATGTTTTTGGAATTCTGAAGTATAATGAGATTCTGAAGTATAATGACAGATTTCATCCAATGTAAATTTGTCCAGACAAAATACTGTGAACCTTTTCTAAACAAGAGTGTGCCATAATTGTTTCAAATAAGGTCCCATCTTATTCCCATACAGTGGAACCTTGTTACATGTATAAAGAAAAATGTTATAACAAACTTGTTATAAGAAGGTAATTTTGCCGGATCAATTTCATTGTATTTTGTTGTTTATTAGCCCTGATATAACAAGGTTTCAGTATTAAGAGGTAATTTCCTTGGTCCGTAGCAGTTTGTTATTACGAGGTTTGCATGTATTGGGCTCTATGAAGAATATTCTAGCTGTATGTCTTTCACTGACAGATATGAGTAACTGTTTGATGGTTTCCATTTTTTTTTTTTTTTTTTTTCATCCCCTAACTTTTCCCGTTAGTAAAAATGTTTTCTCTTATCTTTCCGTTTTCTATTTTAGCATACGCCAAGGCCCTTGCTTCTGTCCTTACTCTCAACGATACAGGATAAAGATCACATCAACAAATCCAGAGTCCAAAGACGTTATCCTATACAGTGTGTCCCTATCTGCCTTCAAGGTTCTGACACATTCCACCTATAGTTGCTGCATTCATTTTCCTGCAGTGAACATAATCTTCTCTGTAAAATCTGAATTTAATTTGTACGCCTTGTCTTTAACACCAATTTCCCGATGAATTCTGATGCATGTATGTTTTGTTTGTTGGTGTTACCGTATGTACATTGCTTTAATTTTGTGAGGAGACTCTAAATTTGTACATACCTCAACATGTTTGTTTCTTGTTTTGTGTTGTGTGTCCTTGCTTGTCAGTACAGAATAAATGCGGCATCATTAAATAATGGTAATTTTGTGTTTGATATATTATCCTTGTTCAGTCCTGTCATAATTGCAGTAAAAACGGAGAATAAAAAAAAGAAATGTACCGTAAAAATTGAAATTTTCGCGCAGTTTGGTTTTTAACGCCAAGGCGAATGAAACACAATCATGTATTTTTAATTTTCACCGACAATTAAGATTTGTACTGCATTCACTTGTAATATAAACAAATATTTCGCGCTTTCTTTTCGTGCATCATGCCGCATGAAAATTTGCACTACACAAGCTATTCCAGGTTTACAGTTCTCTTTTCAAGCAAGACTACCAATCAGTATTTTATTGAGTTTTTTAAGATATTGGCATCACTCCTGTAAAATTTCTTTTTTCTGTCTCTTTTCTTGCAATTTTTAATCTCGCTTTCATCTTTCTCTGTCCTTGTACTCCCCTCTCACCTCATCTTCTTCCCTTTCTCCAACTTTCTCTTTCTCTTCCTTTCAGTATGGCCCCTTGTCTGGACCCCCATCCTGCTCATTCTCTCCCCCACCCCACCCCCCCCCCCAACATTTACTCTATCTTCTTATCTCAGTGTTCTTTTCTTCTGTTGCTTCAGTAACCCCCAAGGGTTCTTTTTCGTGATATTTTTACTGCACATACAGTCAACTCTGTATAAGTCAAAGTCGCATAAGTCGAAGTCGCATAAGTCGAATAATAGCCTAAGTCGAAGGTCTGTACTGGTCCCATTCCTTTATTTGATATTGTTTTTAACCCCTCATAAGTCAAGTTTTCTTGAGTCCCAAGAAATTCGACTTAGGCAGAGTTGACTGTAGTTCTGATGCAAGTCAAATTCAAAGCTTCTCACATGTAAAATTTTTAAAAGAAGTTCAGTAGAGAGATAAGAGTGATATAAAAAAAGTCAGAAAGAAAATAGAGATTTGATTATTAAAGAGACCAGGCAAAACGAGAGAGAGAGAGGCGAGTGATGAAAGGATAGATAATTAAAGTGAGATATTATTGAGGTGAAAACAGTAAGGCATTGAGAAAGTGGAAGGCAGATGCAAAGACAATGGGTGATTTCAAGTTTGGTGTGCAGTGTTGGTGTTGGTGTTGAGAGCGTGGAAAGGCTCCTGAACCGAGCTCCAACACCGACGGTCAGTTTAGAGGGACGATACCGATCACCTTATCGATAGCTCAACACCGGGTGACGTCATACGCTATAGCGAAAGATCTCGACGATGAAATCATTTTCCCTCAGAATTTCTAATAAATCTACATCTTATTGGATTCGAATTGCATAATCATTTGAAGAATCCAAGGGGAAAAATATTACTCTTCCATGGGAAATATATGGTTTTTGATTATACCAAGTTGTTTTGACTGCAAAATGGGTTTAACCACCAACATGTGACGAGTGGCCGTAGCAAAGAGTGCCGCTGCTGCGTGAGGGACAAGCAGCAATAACATGTATTATTACAACACCAACACCAACACCGTACTTGAAATCATGAATTTCCCGATCCCTAGGGGCTGGTGTTGGTGAATGGGGAAATTGCATGTAAATCGTCAACACGAACCGTGATTATCGGTTCAGCAGACGACATTCAACACCAGCGGACAACACAGACTACCGGAAATACGTCAAATTTTGCGAGGTCAACCCCAACACCAGCCTGATTTCAAGTTTGGTGTTGAGGCTGGTGTTGGTGTTCTCACAACACCAACACCAAACTTGAAATCACCCACTGACTTTATAGTGAACCAACTAATCTAGGCAAAAAGATCAAAGCAAGAAGGAGAGTGGGAGAAAAGGGCTACATCTTCAATATTCATAATACAATTTGGTATATCACATGGAAAGCAATATCATCCGCAGCGATTCCTAAACTTGCTTCAAGCTGAACAACACATGAGTCTCCAAATGGCTGATCCTCACGTTGATTTCACTCCATTTTTTTTTCCTGACGTAAACAATTCTTTCTATTTTTTTCTTCCTAAATATATTTTGAACTGAATTGTTTGGGCTAACTTGTCTGAAAGTTGGCTCTTTTAATCTTTACACCTCCCTCCGCCCCACCTCTTCCCCACCCTTTCACCCCAACCAATTTTAAATGGTCTAGCACCATGCCTGAAATTTCCTTGGTATGTGATGTAGAAGATTAATAAAAACTTTATTCGCCTAGATTCCTTTCACCATAAAGGGAAGTCCTAAAACTTGACACTGCATACTTCATACATGGTACATGATGACTATGATAACACATCAATAAAACTATACAAGTACATCTATTTTGAGAATTTGGTCTTTATTACTAAAAATCTTGTTTAAAAAATACATTTTTCAACACGAGAGGCTACCTATGGCAATTCAAATGAGGTTTAAGCTGATCTGTCCTCTTAAAAGATTTCCCACAGTGCTCACAAATATTCACACTCCCAACCTTGTGGGATTTCATATGTCTGCTGTAATTGCTCCGGTAAGTGAACGTTGCATGGCACTCCTTACACTGAATAGGTTTGTCTCTACGATGGGATTCTAAATGTCGTGACAAGCTACTAGGATAGGCAAAGGCCCTTTCACAATGCATGCATGTAAAGCATTTCTCCTTAACATGACTCAACATATGGATGTCTAACTGGCTTCTTTTAGGAAATGTCTTTGAGCAAGATAGACATTCAAAAGGCTTGTTGGCACTGTGCATTCTTGCCTGGTGATCATCACGGTACTTCTTCAGTGGGAAACCTTTGGGGCAGAACTCACACAGGAAAACCTGGACTCTGTCTGTCTCCAGCTTCAAGTGATTTGGATCAGCATGTGTGGCTATGTGTCTGTCATACACTTCCTTGCTCATAAAGGCCCTCTGACAGTACGGACATCCTTCCTGCGTAGCTCGGGTGTGAGTGCGCAAGTGTGCTGTTAGCTTCCCTCTCCTGGCAAAAGTCTTACTGCAATAATCACAGACAAAAGGCTTCTCCCCTTCATGCAACCTGCAATGGGTAAGCAGATGGTCTCGACGAGTGAACGCTTCCCCACACTTTTCACATCGATGCTCTCTTGCACCGGTGTGAATGGTCTGATGCCTCTGAAGGTGTTCCCTGCGGATGAAACTCTTACTGCAGGTGGGGCACACATGGGGCCTGTTTCCACTGTGTGTCTTTCTATGCCGTGTTAGGCTGCTTCTATCCAGGCAAGATTTGGAGCATATATCGCATGTGAATGATGGAGTTTGGTTCCCATTCTCACAGTAAAGGTGCTCCGGATGCACTGGTTCCCTTAGGTCATCAGGGTTGATACCAGGTGATGGAGTTCCAACCTCTGGACTAACGTTCCCTTTACAGGATCCAAAATGACAAGTAAAAGAAAATACAAATGTTTTATTAACACCTTTATTATGTGCCCTCACGTGAAATTCCGGACCCTGTCCTACACGATGCTTTCAAGGGAATAACCCATTGCTTATTAGATCCAGGCTTTCCCTGCATTAAACCTATGGGAATTAGACAATTCAGTAGCTAACGGGTCAATTAAAAACTAGGTAATACAGAGGAAACTTTATACTGAGGGCCTTGGGACCATGAAACTTATCTTGTTATCAGGGATGGAGTCGAGGCCACATTTTGCCAGCCTTGGCCTTTGCCTCGGTCCTAGTCACGTGTACAAAGTCTATGGGAGAAATTTTTATCCAGCGGCCTCGTGACTCGGAACTGTCGGCCTCGACTCCATCACTGCTTGTTATATCAGGAACTTATCACATCAGAATGAGAGAACAAAAAGAATATAAAGACCTAGAAAGTCTAGCAAAATTACCTTCTCGTACATATCAGGAATCTCGTTGGATTGGAGCTCTTTATAACAAGTAAATATTGTATCTGCTAGTTTACTTTAGTATACTTCACAAGAAATAGGGGGTAAAGAAGTGCAATAGTATGCAAAGCCTTTTTATGCACGGCACAGATACTCAAGATTATTAATTAGTTCCTACATTTTAACCCATGGCACTACAGAGCTTTCTTGAGGTGTAAATTAATCATCTTCAATCCTCAAATTGGCAATATAAAGTTTTTTTTCCACGTTTACATAGCTTGAAAAAAATAAATATGGATATAACATAAACTAAAATGAAATATAATTGTAAAATTGAATAAGAAATTGCCAATTTGAACACAGAAATAGTGATTATATATTAATCAATGCATTGCCAATTTGAAGAGTTTAATGATTAGTTACACTTAAACTGCTCTAATTCGAGAATGCCACACCATACAGCAATGGGAATGGGCTCAAATTTGTCAGTGCATTTTTCCCTTTCTGCTCATGTATGATATGTACTGCCCAACATTCTGGACCAACAGATACTGCAAAAGCGTCTCCTAAAGGTGAAACTGTACCTCTATGGGTTAACTTGAGGCATGCTAAATCTGAATGGTGGTCAATGAAAAGGTTAAAAGGTACACAAATCTTTCATCTTAACAAATGCTTTTGTTAACTGATATTCCAAGACTGCATAAAATTTAACCCTACGCAAACAGGGGGGGCGTCAAATTGACCTTCCCTTCGACGATCATTCTGCCACGCAAAATTTTTCTGACCACACCGCTCACTGACTTTTTACTTTCAAGTCTTGCGCATCTTTCGAGTCCATTTTCGCGAAAATAGGACATACCGTTACGACACTGCAGGACTTTTTATACATGCGTGTCAACCCCAAAATTGCTCAAAAAACGTGATTTTGTGTACAAGATCAATGCAAATTGTGTTTTCAACCAAAATTTAAAAATGTATGATTATTTTCAGTCTTATACTGTTTATGGTCACAAAAGTGTCCCCGACAAATTTCTTCGAAAAAACAATAAAAAAATAAAAGGTAAAAAAAACAAAGAAATACATAAGAAATGAATTCCGATAAGGCAAATATTTTTTGCGGATAATTGTTAGAAATGTCATAAAGAATATCTTCACCTAAAATTGGCATTTTACTACATACTTTTAGTGAGTTATAATCGAAAACATTATTTTTTCCCACTTATTTGCATAATTACTTAAAAATGGAAGAAATATAATTTTTGATAATTTAACTATACAGTCTTGCAGTTTACATCCGCATGCGCATGCAAATTTTCTCCGTGATCGCGCGTTCTGGGGCTGAAATCTGAAGGGGGGGGGTCAAATTGACCACCCCCCCCCCCTCAGTAAAAACCTGGTCTGAAATAGCCCAGTTAAAATAGGGTAAACTTTTTCAGCTTAAGTTATTCTCTAGTCAATTTCCAACACAAGAGAATTTCATGATAAAGTGTACAACATATCTCTTCCAGGCTAAGAAACTAAGAAAGAAATCTTCTCAGCTTTATCTAGAGTAAACCTACCATCTGATTTTAGTGAAAGTTCACTGTCCAGATAATGTAGATCGAATACCTCGCACC
>CM057162.1:14426031-14474031 GCA_029962745.1 Echinometra lucunter
GTGATTGGTCAGGATCACCAGTAGTAGATAGGCCTGGTCTCTGCTGCGGGTCAGACTGGTTTGACCATGATGGTTGGTCAAATTCGCCTTCCCCTCGATGTAAAATGGATTGGTCTGGCTGCTGATGAAGGTCAGACTGGTTTGACCCTGAAGGTTGGTCAAAGTCGTCTTCCCCTCGATGTGGTATGGATTGGTCTGGCTGTTGATGAGGGTTGTCATGGTCTGGTCTCTGCTGGTGGCTCGGCTCGTTTGACCTTGATGGTAGGTCAAATTCACCTTGCCTCTGATGTAGGACGGTTTCACCAGGACAGGGATGAAGAGAAGATTGGCCTGGTCTCGGCTGTTGGTGTAGATTTTCAGGTATCCGACGTGAGGATTGGTCAGGCACAAGATGTGGTGTAGTTGCTTCTTCCTCCGGGAGTGACCATTCTATATTGAATGATTCTTGGGGTTTTTCCACTTGTGATGGAGAAGATGGCGTCTCATTTGATATCGGTTGGGTAGAAGACTGTCTTTGTTGAAGTGAACTTCTCGATCGAAACAATTTCAGTCGGTTGTGGTGCACAACTTTCGTTGTCTTCTCGTCGTGAATATCAGATATCTTGTAGTTGAGTCCACCATGTGAGGAAGATATTACTTCAAAAGGACCTCTCCAGTTTGGTTCAAGCTTATTTCTGGAATTAACAGGATCATGGAGCCATACTAGATCTCCAATATTGTACTTGGTGAGTCGCAATTTCCGGTCATAGTCATCTTTCTGTATTTGCTGAGCTTGCATTGCTTGTTGTTGGGCATGTGTGAATGCCTTCTTCAAGCGACTCTGAAGATCGATGACATACTCTTGTGGTGATGAGTATGATGGAGGAGGAACGGGACAGGTTACATTCAGTGGTACTCTGGCTTCTCTACCATGTAGGATGTAATATGGCGTCAGTCCAGTACTCGAATGTATGCTACTGTTGTATGCAAGTTGAACTTGGGATATATGGGAATCCCATTCTCCGCCTTTGTCAGCAAGATATTTGGCTAGCTGATCCTTGATTACTCTGTTGGCTCTTTCGACTAGACCGGCACCTTGGGGGTGATAAGGAGATGATCTTGTCTTCCTAATGCCAAGTTTTCTGCATAAGTCTTGGACTAGTCTGGACTCGAATTGTCTTCCCTGATCCGTATGGAGAGTTTCGGGTACTCCGTGTTCTTTGATGTAGTCCTCGAAGAGGTGTTTGGCTATGGTTTGCGCCGTCTGATCTTTCATTGGGTAGATGTTCGTGTACTTGCTGAAATGATCAACAACTACTAGCATATAGCGAAAGCCTTTTCTAGAAGTAGGAAGCTCTGCAATATCTGCGAACACCTTTTGAAGAGGACGGTCTGTGGTGATATTGTGCAGTGGTGCTTGGTACTTGGGGTTTGGCAATCGCATCGACTCACACGCTGCACATGTCTGGCAATAGTTCACGATGTCTCTGTGCATAAATGGCCAATAACAAGTAGATTTGGCTCTCTGAAGTGTTCTCCGGGTGCCAAAGTGTCCTGAAGCTGGATCTCCATGTAGTTGGTTCAGAACTGTCGGGACCATGGATTGTGGTATTACAGCTTGTAGCGTGATCTCGCCAAGGTTATTCTGTATTCGGCGATAGAGGATGTCATTGGAGATGGTCAGACGATGGTAGTCCCATAAGTATCGTCTCATGTTGGGAGGTTCTTTGCGGATTTCTCTTACTGTCGGTCGATACCCATCAGTCAAGTATCTAACCACTGTCTGTATATCTTCATCTTGTTGTTGATGTCTGCGTAAATCATCATCTTGTCCAGAAAGACTAAAGTTCTTGGGTGTGTCTGGAACTTCAGGTTTTGGTGGTTTGGGCTTAGACTTGTCGATGGTTTGGCTTTCTTCTCTCATGGCTTGACTGGATGCAGAACGAGTTTGCACCATGTTGCACTCTCCTGGCGTAGCTTTGGTGGTTGCCGGGCTGTTTCCTTGTACATCTACCAGGTTAACGGTCTGTTGATCTGGCGTTGGAGGTAGACGGGACAAAGCATCTGCATGGCTATTTTGACGGCCTTTCCGATGTCTGATGTTGAATGTGTGGGCATTGAGTTCAATGATCCATCTGGCTCGTCGTCCTGAAACATCGTCCTGAATTGATACTTTGTTGTAGCCAAGGATTGGTTGGTGGTCAGTGAAGATGGTGAACTCTTGACCTCTTAGGTAGTGTCTAAAGTGACGAACAGATGCGACAATAGCCCATAACTCTCTGTCGTATGTTGACCATTTCTGTTGGGTTGTGCTGAGCATTTGACTGAAGTAAGTCACTACTCTCTCTTTCCCTTTTTGTACTTGGGAGAGGACGGCACCTATGGCAGTAAGAGAGGCGTCTGTTGATAGGATGAAATCGGCTGAGAAATCTGGGTATGCCAGTAAGGGAGGATTGGTGAGAGCCCTTTTTAGTGTGTTGAAGGAGTCTTCACACTCTTCTGTCCAGTTGAACTTCGTTCCCTTGTGAGTGAGATTGGTCAATGGCGATGCAATCTTTGAGAAGTCTTTGATGAACCGACGATAGAAGGATGCAAGTCCCAAGAAGGATCTGATATTGGTTGGGTTCTGTGGTCTCGGCCAAGATGCTACTTTGTTGATGTTGTTGGGATCAGGAAGTACGCCATTTGCATTGATGACATAGCCCAGGTAGGTAACTTCCTTCTGAAAGAACTGGCATTTGGATGGCTTCAATTTGAGACCAGCTTCTCTGAAGCGTTGAAGGACATCATTTAGGTTGTGTAGATGGTCATCAAAGTTCTTTCCTAGCACAATACAGTCGTCTAAGTAGATTAAGCAAGTGGACCAATGGAGACCATGTAGTACTGCTTCCATAAGGCGTTGGAATGTCATCGGCGCATTTACTAGGCCAAAGGGCATGACATTGAAGTGATATAGCCCTGTTCCGGTGGTAAATGCCGTCTTTTCCTTATCCTCCGGATTGAGTGGGATCTGCCAGTAACCGCTCGATAAGTCCATAACAGAGAAGTAGGTGGAAGACGATAGTGCATCAATGGAATCATCTTGCCTCGGAATTGGGTGTGAGTCTCTGACAGTCACAGCATTTAATGCACGGTAATCTACGCAGAATCGAAACGTCTGGTCTTTCTTCTTAACCATTACGATTGGGCTCGCCCAGGGGCTATGGCTTTCTTCAATAATTCCCCTACGTAGTAGATCATCGACTTGTGACTGGATTTCCAATCGCATAGCTGGCGAGGTACGATATGCTCGTTTACGGATAGGAACATCAGTCGTTGTGTTGATGTGATGATAGGCTGAGTCTGTCTGGCCAATGTCGTCAGATGACGAACTGAAAACATCGTCATAGATTGAGAGTAGTTGCTCTGCTTTCTCTCGTTGACTTGGAGTCATATCTGAAGTAGGAAGCATAGATGCTACTTTGAGTGATGATTTGGGTTTCTGCGTGCTTGCAACAAGACTCTCTACTATCTCATACTCTTCGTGTGTATCACCCGTCATAGAGTAAAACTGGCCAAGATTGGTGTTAGCTGGTATCTCAACCGCATCTTGTGAAGGGTTGATGAGTCGAATGAGGATGAGACCATCCTGAGGTCTTGAGAGACATCTAGCACTGGCAACATGAAGGTGCTGCTGAAGTTCAGGTTCAAAGATACCATCATAATTGGTGGGGATGACATCAGCTTGTGTAGACATCAATCTGCCATGTACATGTGTCTCGCACGAAGGAGGGATCACTGCTCTTCCCACTAGACACACGTTGCACTTCAAGGGAGTTTGGTATTGATGCTTGCTCACAAGAGGTATATTCACTCCTGGCATGCTAAAGGTCGTCGTGGAGACTGAGGCATCATTCTTCCAAAAGAAGTCCCATCCGATTATGGTCTGGTGCGTAATATTTCTGGCAACCACAAATGTGTGCTGTCTTGTGGTGTTCCCCAGATGTAAGGTTGCATCAACCGTACCAAGAATGTCTATAGAGTCTCTTGTAACTGACGTTGCTGTTATGGCTGACTTGATGAGAGGACTTCTCTGTGCTTTTGGGATGGATTCCCAAAAGTCACTGCTAATGAGCGATGTGTACGATCCTGAGTCTACGTAGGCCAATACATACGTATTTTCAAAGATGACAGGGATGTAGGGTGGTCTTTGCTCACTGGTTGGATCGTGCTGTCTGTTGATTTGGGCCGCTGTAGTGGCAGCTGATGACTGGCCCGCGTCACCAACTAGTGGAAGTTTTCCGGCCTGTTGTCAGTAAAGTGGACATGACGGCTAGGGAGCGTATACTCTTGAGGCTGCCTGTCGCTTCTCCTTGAGGAATATGGCTGGTTGTCATATCTGTCGCTTGCATCTCCATACCCATGTGAATATCGGTACTGAAAATGTTCATTGGGTTGGCGTTGATGTTGGTAGCGACGAGTATGCTGTGGACTCGGAGATCTGCGACGATATTCCGGTCGTGGACTAGGAGATCGAGATCGTTCACCTTGTCTGTCATAACGTGAGTATCTAGCTTGGGGACTAGATGAAGGATGGTAATGGCTCTGCCTGTAGTCATCCTTTGAGGTATATCTTGGAAGAGGACTCGGTGATCTATACCTGCTCGATTTCAGTCTATCAGATTGCTGGTGTTCATAGTGTTGGGAATATCTTGCACGGGGGCTGGGTGAACGAGGGCGATTGTCTCTCTTTGGGTGTCTCGACTGCTCGTCCCCTGCCTTGCTCTGATCTTGTATAAAGTTCAGTTTGTCAAATTTACTTTCAAGTTCATCCAATCGTTTGAGAAGTTGGAGGTAAACCACATCCTGCTTAGTTTCTGTTGACGCTATGGTGGCACTTGTTGGAGAAAGTTGATCACTTGCTCTTTCCACTCGAAGGGCAATGTTCAGTGCTTCAGACAATGTGGTTCCACCCATCTCATGTATCTTTACTTGTAATTTCTGGTCGACTCCGGCGAGAAATCTCCTGAATGCTTCACCATCTTTCGCTTCTGCGTCATATTTGGGGAAAGCCTCTCCCACCATAGTAATGATGGCTGATGCATAAACCTCCAGTGGCTCGTCTGGTAGCCGCTTTCGTGCTGTAATGCAGGATCTGAAGGTCTGCAAATACTGAGTTCTACCAAAGACTTGGGAAAGTTTGTCTTTGATTTTAGCAAAGTCTTTCTTGTCTGCCTCGGGGAGACCTTCCCAAATGATAAAAGCTGGTCCAGATAGTCGTGCTGGCAACAATATGTGTCTTTGTTCAGAAGCATTGGGAATAAATTCTGTAGCAAGTTCAAAACGCTTTATCCACTGGTGAAAGTCTTTACCCTCTTCCCCAGAGAAAATCTCGGGTAAATCCATTCTAAAAGTACTCATTGCTAATGGGCAAAATGTTCTTGACTGCTACTAATTGATTGCAGAAATCACATTAAAGGTAGATTGATGCAGTAGTGAATAACTCAAGATGTAGGGAGAAATACAGCAACCATCTTGAAAAATATGAGGTTGTCACTAAGCTTTAAGATGGCTGATTATAGTAAATAACTGGAAAACGAAGTAGGGAGTACATGCAGCTAACTTCTAACATGAAGCAATGTAGTACAAACTACAATGAAGAAGGATGCATCAACTCTGAAGACAAGCAGTACTTAAATATCAAAAAATTGCTGTATCGATGAGCATATACAAGACAAAGTAAATCAGCTAATATCAACATACCAAAATTGAAGAAGGGTGTTGATTGAAGATACAGGATACTGGAATGGTGCTTGCAGGTTAGAGTAATTGCTCACAAACTCGATGGAGGGAGAAATTCTAACTCATGCTTACCAAGCTGGTCAAGAAGAAGGGAGATTCACAAGAAGAAGGAAGATTCCGATTTCTGCCTGAAGAGCAATCCTGTCTGCAAAACTTGTCTGTAGAGTTGGAGCACCGCAGCCACCAGTTGTAGGAGCTAAAGTTTAGCTTAAGTGTAGGTTCTTTTCCCCAACACAGGACAAGAGCAGTCTTTAGTAGAGGTGTTTCTTGATCGAAGTCTTGGGCTCATCTGCCTAGGGCTTGGCAGGGCCTGATTTATTATTCATGATATTTTCTGGCTTCTTTGCACATGTCACTCAAGTTCAATTCATACAACATAAATATTCAAAGAAAATCAAGTATAACAATACCTAAGCAATACATATTCATTAAAGGAAAATCCAATCACATTTGAGTGTTGTACAACATAAATATTCATGACTAAAACAACCAATGAGGAAGAAGGAGGGTAGTTGAAATAGCTGAAGGGTGGAGCATGGTGACCAAGAATTCTGTAACAAAGGAAATGATCAAGTGGGGAATGTGAAGCATGAAGGAGAGATGAAGGAGACAAAAGCAAGAAGGCTGAAGAAGGATGATGACAAAAGCAAGAAGGAGGAATGTTAAAGAGGGCAATCCTGAGAGGGCTAAAGCACAAATGGGAAATAAGGTTACAAGAGGTGAACCCTGGCTTAAAGAAAAATAAACAAAGTAAAGATCATTAACCTTGATCACTGGATATACATGTACAGGTACAGTCTATACACAACCTAATTACAAAATAGCTCCCCACAATAGGGTAGCTGGAAAAATTCACTGCTTGTTTACATTTCCCCGGCATCCATTCAAATGCAGACCGAAAATGGCGACTAACTTACACATGCGCATCGATGCGCAACTACATGTAGATGCGTGCGATCTTGCAGACGCTTTCAAAAAATTGACGGCAATTCTCGCCGTAATTTTTTTGAAAACGTCTGCAAGATCGCTCGCATCTAGTTGCACATCGATGCGCATGCGCAAGTTAGTCGCCATTTTCTATCTGCATTTCAATGGACGCCGGGAAAATGTAAACAAGCAGGGAGTTTTTCCAGCTACCCTAGATCTACAATAAATTTATATCTAAATTTCGGTTTTCGTACGTCCGATTTTTAGTCCCAAGTGTCAGTCTGGTTCGTGATGACCAAAGCCGATAGCAACAAGGCCGGTGGTGTCATTGGCCCATGGGAAAGTGATTTTCCAGGGGTTGTTTTGAAGTGCCAAGATGCTTGCTATGTACTAATGGGGAGTAAAAGCACTGGACGTCAATGGGGAGTATAGCGTTAGCTTTTTTTTTTTTTTTTTCAACTCCCCTGACGTCCCTGGACTAGTTGCGATCAGGAACCACTGCTTTAGCCCCGGGACGCTGTTGCTGCCGCAGCATCCATCCCGGGTGTAATCAGTGAAGTGCTACTGTGATTTCCTATTTATTTCTATTTTCTTTTTTTCACGATAATATTAAAGTTTTTAATTTAAGAAGTCAGATCTCATGAACAGACATGACAGATGAATAGACTAGCTTTTGTTCACATGGTTCAGTCCAGCAGAGGCAAAGGTGGTCGCACACAAGACACCCCCCCACCCCCACTTATACTGAGAATTTTATGTCTAAAAAGTTACAGCCCACATTCATGTGCGAATGAGAATGCGTGGCTAGAGCAGCCATAGTACAGGCTAGCTATAGGATAGCTATCGTAATTTTATTCTGATATTACACGATAGCTATAGATTGCTGCCATAGGCCCCTGTGTAGACCGATGTCAACTTGAAAATATTATGCCTCCAAATCACACTTTCTCATGTCAGGTTAACCCTGCAAACTACCTTCCAAGTTCGCCAGTGGACCAGTCGATCAAACTGTGATATCAGAACCTGAAATTTATTTTTCAAAAATATCGACTTTTGATTGATACGGGATCCTACCTTCTTGTTGATTTCGCCGCTTGATTAATTTCCATTTCAATAGCGCGACCTCCGACATCTACACCCGCTGGTCTCGGACACAGGCGCTAGGCGAAGCAGCGGTGCACTCTCACACGCACTCTGCGTTTGCCGACACATGCGAGAGTGCAACGCTGCTTCGCCTAGCGCCTGTGTCCGAGACCACCGGGTGTAACGTTAGATGTCGGAGGTCATGGAGGTCGCGCTATACGTGCTATTGAAATGGAAATTAATAAAGCGGCGAAATCAACAAGAAGGTAGGATCCCGTATCAATCAAAAGTCGATATTTTGAGTTTGAAAAATAGATTTCAGGTTCTGATATCACAGTTTGATCGACTGGTCCACTGCCACTGGCGAACTTGGAAGGTCATGAAGGTAGTTTGCAGGGTTAACCGGGCATGAGAAACTCAGAAAGTGTGATATGGACATGTTGGAGGCATAATATTTTCAAGTTGACATCGGTCTACACAGGGGCCTATGGCAGCAATCTATAGCTATCGTGTAATATCAGAATAAAACCACGATAGCTATCCTATAGCTATTACAGGCCACATGAGCCACTCCGTCATGTTCGTGGCAGCGGCCCCAAGCAATGGCCCAGCCGGCGTCGGCTAGCGCTAGGCTAAAGGCGGCACAGCTCAAACCTCAACCTCACCATGCTCACCCATGGCCATGCCTCCCGACGAAGAATAGCTCATTTTTATCTGAGCAAATGAAATGAATTCCTTACAAACAGATCTTTTTTTTCAAAAACATCCTTACCAAGTTCATTCACCTTTCGTAGAAATTCGTGGAGATCTTCATCTTCAGAAGATTTCTGCATTTTTTAATTTGTTGACAGTTAGCGGCCCGAAGCAGTACACGAACCCACGAACACGATGTTTACATATCGATACGATCACGTACCAATATTGCTATTGTTGATACCAGCCTGCGCAGCCAGAGATTTATGATATTGATAACTAAATTTGGCCAATTAATAC
Source organism: Echinometra lucunter (assembly GCA_029962745.1). Taxonomy (NCBI): domain Eukaryota; kingdom Metazoa; phylum Echinodermata; class Echinoidea; order Camarodonta; family Echinometridae; genus Echinometra; species Echinometra lucunter. Next base: position 14,434,795 of record CM057162.1, read on the forward strand.
CATTTAAAAAAATTTCTACTCAAAAAAATATTTTAAAATGTTTCTTTAAAAATTAGTCTTCTCGTTAAAAATTGGAACTGTAATTCAAGATAACAATTTACATGATATGTAAGCTAGCGACTGGATAAATAGGCTGTCAAGAAGCGATACTATACTCGCAATCGATATGCGGCAAAATTTGAAAGACATACCACATACCCCATACCAATTTGAAAACAAAGCTTGTTTTGGCAATGAATTCCAGGCACAAAAACAGCAAATTTCATCGTCAGACTCAACGGATCCTTGACAAACGGCCAAGTGAAATTGTTCCAGTTGGTGCATGGGTAGAACTTTGCCCACAGAATGATAATGACGCATACGCAGCAGTGGTAAGTTGACTGACATGGTTGAGCCTAACATGCCGGAGGGGCCGGGCCCACTCACACTTGATCAACCTTCTGTGTCCCACGCATGCTATATGGCTGCTCTTGTGTGTCGTTCTCCAAGGCCATGTTGAATCGTCTTGACAAAGCTCAGGTCCATCTTTTCAAACGCATACTAGGGCTTCCAGTATCTGCAGCAGATGAATCTGTATACCTCCTGACAGACTTACTGCCCATAAGCCTTCTGGTTATGAAAGAGAAGCTTTTGCTTTTAGGACAGATCCTGAACATTCCCCCTGATAGAACGGAGCGCAGGCTATTTCTTCATAGCATCTGTGCTAACACCACTTCTGTTCAACAATGGCGCTCTGTTCTCAGGATGCTAAATCTCCCTTCGCTGAACGAGCTGTTGGTTAGACCTCCTACCTATAGCCTTTGGAAACGCATGGTGGTGTTAGCAGTGACTAGAGCATCAGAGACCAGGCAAAGCGAGGCTCTCTCGAAGAAAAGTTCACTCTCGATGTGGACCAGATGTCCAAAACCCAAGGCTACTGACTTGTATCCGGGACATATAGCTAATTCAACCCTGAGACCAGCTATCACCATCAGAGCCCAGATCTCATGCAGAGTTTACTTGACTCAGGCCAGACTTGTCAGAATTGGAAAGGCCTCTGACGACATCTGCCGGCTGTGTTCCGCTATTCGAGAAGATGTAGAGCACTTTGTTTCTTCTTGCCCAGTCACTGCATCTGTGCGTCAAGACCTCATCAATCGCATAAAGGAGAACAACAATACCAGACAATTTGCAGGTTTCTTTGAGTCAGACCCCCAGACATTTCTAGAGTGCATTCTGTTCCTACCCCCTGTGCACCTCAACAGTACCAGTAAAACCCAGCTCCACACACTTATTTTATACTTCATTCGCAATCTTCACACAACCCGTCAAAACCTCCTTAGCAACTTGTCTAGTTCCACCAACCCATAGGAAGTGTCTGCAATCATTTCAACTGATACCAGCGATCTCCGACCTTAACGGAGGAAGGATACAAGAGAGATGCTTCGGTTAGGTTAGGTTTCGGGGAGGGCACTCTGCGTGGTGGGTATGTGCTACGGAGAAGACCCCCATTTTTACACTCAATTTGACTCAAATTGGCATAATAGTGAAATAGGTAACCAGTTAATTATTTCCATTGAAACTTTTCACACTGAAAGAACATGCCCCTCCTCTCGATCTCGCCAATTAACTAGGGTCTAGATCCCGGTATAGACATGATAGATCTTGTACTTGTAGTATTATTAGTAGGATGGGGGGGGGGGGGGGGGGGGGGGGTGTCCGGACAGGTAACTTCAATGAAGCCTTCTTTTTTGTCTTTGCATTAAACATAAACTATGTATTGATTTGTGCTAATCGTCATCAATATTTGTTCTCTATAATATTGTCTAACATTTTGTGCTAAAACATTTGAGAGATTTGCTTGTGAACTTTTTCAATTGGCTGTTTAAAATCGACTGTCCAGATACACAACCTGTCCGGACACCCAACAACTGGGTATAGACTAAATGAGCATGATGAGTCGACGTCTGTTATGTGCGAATTAATTCTGTGGGCGTTAATGTCTTTAAAATCTAACAGTTAACAGTTAACGTTAGTAATAGTGCGATCGATCGACGACAAGGGTCCTCCCATCATACTAGTCGCTATCGAAGTTCCATTCTATGGGGAAATTCAACTGTTTAACACTGGGAGGGGACTTATTTAGCAAGTAATAAAAGGGGTAATTCCATAATTAGTAACATTACATTTAAGCAAATGCCCATACCTTTTGATAGAGCAAAATAGAAATCCATTTCATTTCAAGTCCTAATCTTGAAACAACATATTCTCCCCCCCCCCCCAAGGTCTACAATCCTTGAAAAAATACAAAACAACTGGACAATGCCTGAGCTGTAATGAGAACTTTTGACCATGTTTGTTACGTTACAAAAAAAGGACACAAAAAATAAGCAAACAAAATTGAAACATTGATACAAAATCCTTGCTTACTGTATTGTACTTCAAACTTAGAGCCATATCAGCTTTACTTCTGATATGATGACAAATGTTAATCCACAAAAATTTTAAAGTTTTCCTCTCTGTTTTTTTAAGTAGACTCCAAAATTTTGGTTAGTGACGTTACTGTTAGTCATGTTACAATTTGTCCAGCACTATACATGTCTTAGATTTGTGTACATTTTCAGCAACTTATTTTGGAATATTTTCTTTTAATTTGGTGTGACACAATGTCCTTCAGATTATCCAACTGAAAAGTTTGCAAAAGAACTGATAGTTTTTTGTCCAAGTCTAATAAACTGTGTGTAGTCCCATGTATCTAATTTTTTGTATGATTCGGATGCTGCTATATGGAGACATTTGGAACAATTTTTTTGTTGTTGAGTATGAAACCCCTTTGCATTTACAATTTCTGTATGAATTTTAAAACCTAAAATTGACCTGAATTTGAGAAAGCAAAAATAAAATTTAGGAACTTTAGGGTGATGTCCACTTAATCGTGGAATTGCCCAAAGAGAGATTTCCAAGTGTTTTTAGCTTATTTAGTTGATGTTTGAGATTTTGATATGACGAAATGAATTCAATATTCATCACTAGGTAACCGTCTGAAAGTGGCAGAGTGGTCTTGAAGAGAAGGGAAATGAAGGGTAGATGGAATATTGAGTTTATTTCATCATTGAATTCTCCAAAATGTAAACTAAATAAACTAAACGAACTTAGAAATTTCTCTTTTATATTTCCCTAAATGAGTCCCCTCCCTGTGTCAAACTGTTCAATTTCCCCATTGAAGGGGACTTCGATCACGTCTATCCCCTGTAGTCGCCAATTAATTAAGTCCCCTCTATCGAAATCATACAAGGCAGCAATTAACCTGTTGATATTCATCTGCCCCTCATGAAGGTGGTTTCATGAAACCAACTTCATGGCAGTCATATTTCCTGTCAATAATCTATTGAGATGTCGTGAAGGTGACAAAGTATTTCACAAAAGGCAGTGTATACTTAGTCCAGGGACGTCAGGAGAGAAAAAAAGAAAAAAAGAAAAACGCTAACGCTATTACTCTACATTACGTCCAGTGTTTTTACCCCCTATTTGTACATAGCAAGCATCTTGGCACTTCGAAATAACCCCTGGAAAATCACTTTCCCATGGGCCAATGACACCACCAGCCTTGTAACTATCGGCTGTGGTCATCACGAACCTGACCGACACTTTGGACTAAAAATTGGACGTACGAAAACCAAAATTTAGATATGAATCACCTCTTGTTTACGTTTTCCCGGCGTCCATTGAAATGCAGATAGAAAATGGCGACTAACTTGCGCATCGATGCGCGACTAGATGCGAGCCATCTTGCAGATGTTTTAAAAAAATTTACAGACTATTAGATTTATTGTCAATTATCCAAACATAATTATAAACTCAACACTGCTCAATTTTGTCCTAACTGATATGATCCAAAGTATATTAGAAAACATGAGTGCAGTTGGTATTAATGAAAATGATATAAAGATTGTATTCATCATACAAAAAAAAAATAATGTTAACATGCAGGAATTACTAAAATTGAAAAACTTGTCGTTAAACCTTAAAGTTGATGTTGCAATTTGCCAATCTAACAGATTTATTTGAAGGATACCATAATTGACAGATTATTGAATTCTGTTTTCCTTTTTGAACAAATTTGAATTTGGATGTTTCCTGACCTAAATTTTGACATAAATTTATTTGAAAATATGTCCTATATGATTGTATTAATTATGAAATGATAAATATAAATTTATGCAGGAATGAATTTCATTTTTTTACCAACCCAATAAACGCAAACCTGTTTCGGCATACTCGTGATATAGTCCCAACCATACCCTAATCCTAACCCTAATCCTAAACCCTACCCTAACCCTAATCCTAAACTCTAATCCTAATCCTAAAACCTAACCCTAACCCTAAACCCTAACCCTAACCCTATTCCTTAAAAAAAAAATAGAAAATTTTTGGAGCGGGGCCTATTTCACGATATTGCCCCTGTTTCAGAATACGATTAATTCCTGTACATTGTATCTTTCTCCAGGTGGCAGCCCAATTTGAGGAGGAACGCCTTCGAATGTTGCAAGCTGAGAAGGAAGCAAAGCTCTCCAGATTCAAACAGGAAGTAAGGTCAAGGGTCAGAGAACTGCAACAGATCAAGAAACAGAAACAGCTGCAGGAGTCTTTCCAAGCTGTGAGTATGAGAGAACCATTTCAAATACATGCACTTAGTCTTTTAAAGTATTTTTTTGAATAGCACCGCTTTAAGTTTATGTACAGTGCAAGCAGAGATGGAAAGCAAGTCAAATACCTGCATGTAACTTAATCTTCCAAGATTGCTATGAAAACTTTGTTTTGTAATATCAAAAGTAACCATTCCTGTCAGATCATTTAATTTTTCCACTTGTTGACTAAAAAATTTCTGTGGTGATTTAAAATAATATTAGAGACAAGGTTAGAATTTGTAACATTCATAACAGGATTGGTATTAGATGCATATGTTATAACTTTTAAGTGGCAAATTTGTTTTTCTCTGGAGATTTACAGTGATATCAAAAACAAAGTTTTTTATTACTGATTCATAACATTCATAACAGGATTAGTACTAGATGCGTATGTTTTAACTTTTAGGTGGCAAATTGAATAAAACACAGGTGACCTACAAGTGGTAAGTAAACATGTGCTTAAAGAACACTCAATTAAATGAGGGGGGAGGTGAAAAATAACAAACTTAATGTACATGATCGACTGCCAGATTTTTACAATTACAATAGTATATAATTTTTTTCTTGATGTTTCATTCTTCAAATTTTTGTAGGTTAATCTGCAAGGTAGGGTTGTCCACCGCACCGCACCCTCGGCTAACATCCTCTCCCATCGGAAAGACACATGTATCTACCAGAGCAGCGATCCCCATGCCATAGGTCGCACTGCTTCACAACCCACCCCAGAAGCCTGGGGGAGAAAGGGTCAGGGAGATGGTGGAGGATTGGTCATTGGGCAGCGGGTCAGAGAACAGGCTGGAATGACAAGGAGGCTGGTGCAGAAGGCTAAACGGGATCTGGCGGCCAAGCAACTGGCAGTCAAGCCCAAGGTAAAGAAAGAGATATCAGTTGTGAATTTTGGTGCATGTTTTGAACATATTCCTGGCAAAATTTGTGTTTTTATTACTTTTTTTTTTATCTTTCATTTATTTTTTGTTTCCATCAGTTCACAAAGAAACAAATAGAAATTGTACATAATTATGAAAATGAACAAAGAAATCGGATAAAATAAGAAAAATATAAAAAAAAAATTAAAAATAAATAAATAAATAAATAAATAAACAGTAGCATGTTTTTATTACTGCCTTTGAATTGAAAGCTCTGATTATTGAAAGAAAAGATATATTCAATTATTCAAATAAAAAATGATTATGGCAAAATGATCATTTCTGAATAGTTGAAAAGTAAATCCAGACAGCAATTACATGCAACTCATACTTTGCAGTGTGTATATTGCAAGAAGATTTGAAGTTAAATATAAACTCCAAATTTCAAACGGAAATGCAGAAAAGGTGGTTTGTATAGAATTTAAATAGAATTCGGAATTTGGATTTTTATTCAGGTACTCTCAAATTACTGTACATATTTTTAAAGGAGAATGCAACCCCGGTATCAGTGTGCTCTTAGTGAATGGGGATGACCAAGAAGAGTAAACAGTGAAAGTTTGAGCAAAATCGGACAATCGGTTCAAGAGTTATGAACTTTGAAAGTTTAAATAAATCCTTATTATGAGGATCCTTGAGTTGGCAACTCCACTAGCATCTGTGATGTCATCGTGGACAACTCTCCATTCATTTTGTACGCAGAATTTCACATTTTCTTCATTTTCAAGAAAAATAGAAATTTTTTTGATTTAATGTTTGAGTATGACAGGGTTACATTAATTCTGCAAGCATTTCGGGAAGAATTATGTTGATTCCTGACTTGAAGCTTCATAAAAATCCATTTTTTGGAAGATTTATGGACAAAATGAATGGAGAGTTGTCCACGATGACATCACAGATGCTGACACAAAGTTGCCAACTCAAGGATCCCTGTAGTAGGGACTTACTGAAACTTTCAAAATTCATAACTTTTGAACAGATTGTCCAATTTTGCGCAAACCTTCACTGTTTACTCTTCTTGGTCATCTCCATTCACTAAGAGCACACTGATACCTGGGTTGCATTCTCCTTTAAAAAGAAGAAGGAGGAGGAGAAGGAGAAGGAGAAGAGAAAGGAAAGTAAAAAACTGTTCAAACATCTGTTTGTTTTATACTGCCAGGTCTTGTTTGCAGTCTCTTGATTAGTCATTTGATCTTCAATCTCATTTTCAGAGTGATAAACAGAGTGTTCCTGGAGGTACATGGGGGACCACAAACTTCAGAGATAAACCAATTGCAGTAAGTAGAAGGCTGAATGGAGATAATAGGCACATTCACACACAAGGGAATTGAAATTTAAATCGCAATTAAAATCCTGATCCATATTTAAATTTTTGTCTACCTTTCACACACAGGGATAGACTGATTTTTATCGCGATTTGAACCATGATTCAAATTTTGATTTTATTTGCGACCGTTCATTTGCAAAATCGCACAGCAAGCGAGGAAGTGACAACTGTACTTACAGATGAATATCTAATGAAAAGAAAAAAAAAGAAGTTCTTACCACTTGTGAAGAAGAAGAGAGAGGAGGAAGACACATTTATTTACTATGAAAGATCTACAGTGTCATGCTTACACAGTGAACAAGACAAGAAAGAATGTCGCAGCAAACAAACCAGATGTTCAATGCTCATGCGCTAAGAATGATGGGATTAGAAAAAGAAAACGCTTTTTAAATCTCGAGTCTGTTCACACATAGCATGCATGGCAGATAATTGTAATTATTCTGAAAAATCGCTTTACTGCAAGCTGGATTGCGATTGGAAAATTGATTTTTGAATGGCACTTTTTCCCTTATGTAAATGATGAAGGAGAAGAGAGACTGTGATGGACATTGTGTTGTTGTAATAAATCTCATCCTCTCTCCTTCTCTCTTTCAACCACTCTGTTATTAACCCATTCGTGACAGGAATTATTTAAAGCCTAATTTGATCAGCTTTTATTCTTCAAATTGGCAACACCAACATTTTGTTTTATTACTACATTTTATTCATAAAATGTCATGTATCAGAAATGAATATAAATGGACAGAAATTATGATGATAAGTCAGAAAGTTGCAAATTTGCAGGGGAAAATGATGATTTTAAACTTTCTATCACATTGCCAGTTTAAGGATTTTAATGCTCATTTTCCTTTAAAAAATTTTCAGCATCAGACAATGAATATTGATGCAGTCAAAATGGGCACAGTTTGTGTAGAATTTTTTGCTCTTTCTGCTCATGTATTTGGTATGATTTTTAGGGCTTTGCATTAAAAGATATTAGGCCAAACCACAAAATGTGGACCTCTGTCACGAATGGGTTAAATGTACAACATTTACAACAAAAGGTCGAATTTTCCTGCAACAGAAAGAAACAAATAAATTTCCCCAATGTACTAGTAGGGACAGGGGCATAAATTTGGGTGGGGGATGGACAGGCCATTTCATTCCTTTATTCCTCATGATTAAGAAGTGAAAGTGATCTACATCACATTTTTAGAGAGAGAAAAAAGATGGTGAGCTTAAAAACACAAGGCTTAACATGATACAGGCGAACCTCGTTATAACAAACTCCTCCGGACCAAGGAAATTACTTCTTTATATCAAAACCTTGTTATATCAGGGTTAAGAAACAATAAAATACGAGGGTGTAGGACTGGCAAAATTACCTTGTTATAACAAGAGTTTGTTATAACAGTGTTCTTTTCATGAGGTTTCACTGTAGTAGTATAAATTTTTGTTGTTAGTATTAATCCCTCTCTGTATCAAAAGGTGATTGATGAAATTTCCGCTAATCCTGCACTTGATGTCATTGACTTTGAGACAACCTCCGACACCCATAGTGATGAGAGAATCCCTGAGGGTGCCATAGAAGGGGCACTCTATGACGAGAGCGGTGACCATTACCCAAACCGCCAGAGTGGAGAGCTACCACACACTGGTGTTCCAAGCTCAAAGCATGTCAGCTTTGCCCCCGGACTTCAAAGGTCGCCTCAACCATCCGCGAGAGTCAAAGGTCATCTCCATGGTCATGGCGATCACGTTGAGCCGAGCGTCTTTCTCCATAAACCTCCCCTTGAATCTGACCCTGAGAGGTGTTTCACAGACCAACAGCAGGAAGAGATGCCTTTCAGCCAAGGTGGAGTTGGAACAGATGTTGAAGGTCGTGATGTAGTGTGCAGCAGGTTCAAACGTCATGTAGTGCCAGAGGTCAACCCTGGTGTGGTGGCTGAAGAGCAAAGGAGACAGGTGAGGATCAGCAGGAGGGTATTTCTCCAGGGCTCCATTTCATAAAACTTGTTATATTACAACTAACACATTTCTAGGACAAATTTCTCTCAGCTAATCAGATGCAAGGATTTCAGTAGCTTATAAGTTATTGCTACATGTTGTTGATAACAGGTTTTATGAAACGGAGCCCAGATAACCTTTTACAAAATCTGGTTACTTTGGTAATCTTTCTGCAGGAATTGACACCACACCACCTCCCCCCTCAGATTGCCCAGTCAACAGATCGTCCACACCACCTGCTCCCTCGTCCCTTATCAGGCTTACCAGTTGCCTAGTTGTTTCGATTTGTTTTCCGTAGCCTCCAGTCCAAGCCCTGTAATACAGGGTGAATGCCTAACGTTGCATATCCCCCATTACTTATCCACTGCTGGTTCAAACCATCTTTTACTGTCACGCTAAAGCAGGGGATGTATGGGGCCTGGCAAAATTAGTGAAAAATGTGCGACAGCAGCAATTGCTGTTGATTTTGGAAATCTCTATTTGTATGTATTCAGATGTTTGAATATCGGCAGTCAGATTATCTTTAATAGAATGTGGTTCTCCTATAAAACTGGTTATTCATCTGAAATTAAATTTGATTTCAAGAAAAGGGATTGATGGGTATGAATAGGTAGAATTGTTCTTAATTCACAGAAGAAAGTACAATTGTGCTCCACAAATTCAAAGGTTTCTCTCTCTTTCTCTCTCTCTGCAGCATGGCATGCAGTTCTCTATGTATCGAAGACTTTACATGGATATTGAAAGGGAACAAGTCAGAGAGAACATGAGAAAGAAGATGCATCACAAGAAAATACAAGAGTAAGTATGCAGCACAGCTCTTCGTAATAGATGACTCTAAAACTTCAGCAGTAGGTATATGGGTCGTTTAAAGGATTATTCAGGGCTCAGCACTAACAGGCACGTAGGACGCATGGGGCCCCAAAATTTAGGTCTTGGCCAAGTTTCATAAAACTTGCTATCAGTAACAAGCTGCATTAACTGTTATAAGCTACTGAAATCCTTGCATCTGATTAGCTGAGAGCAAATTTGTCATAGAAATGCTGCAGTTGTTACTGATAACAAGTTTTATGAAACGGGGACCCTGGACCCCCAAAAGTGAATGATTCCAAGACTGGGCTCAGTGCATACATACAGAGTCTGGAATTTCACCCTGGACCATTCACCCCCCAAAAAGTTAGTGCTGAGTCCTGGGCCGGTATTCAATTGAAATCTTGGCGCCCGACTGGACCCAAAGAAAAAAATTTAGTGTGGAGTCCTGCTATTCTTAAGAAATACAGGTCTTAAACCGATTAAATTTCAAAGTCTTTTTCGCACTGTCATTTTCTTATTTATTTCTTTATTTCATCGATGCACCGGAGTTCGACCGATGCAAAGCTGTCGAGCCCGGGTTTCCAAAAAAAAACAACGAAAGGACTCGGGCCTAATCATTATTTCGTCTATCCAGAGCCAGAAGGGCATTTAACTCATATCATTTTATACAGAATTAATGCCCTTTTGGTTCCAAAACCGACAATATGTTGTTATTTTCTTTACCAGGTTGAAAAGGGTGAAGGAACAAGAGAGACTTGAAGTGGAGCACCAATCTCATCTCCTGACCCAACCGGCTGATATACTCAGAGAGTCTGACAAAGAGATGAAGCAAAGAGAACTGGAGGAAGCTGAAGAAATTCATAGGATACAGACCAGACTGAGACAGAAAAACAAAGAAACAAGGAGGTCAATAAATCTAAAGGCTTGTTAATATATGCAGCAGCTAAGGGCTTCATAAAACAAGGCTGGGATTTTTAAGCATACTAATGAAAATGATGGAGTCTAATGGGGTGTTGCAAGAAAGTTGCAATCGATTGCAAATAATTGCTAATTTTGACACTACTATTCTGATTGGCTCAGGGTCTGCCCTTTTAAGAAGACATGCATGCAACAGTGATTTTGATTGGCCAGTGACAATCAGTTGCAACTTGCAATCGATTGCAACTTTCTTGCAACACCCCATAAGGGTGGATCGGGGTGGATGAGGGGGGGGGGGGTTGAGTGATTGGGTGGGTCTTTGAGTTGAGGGGATTTTGGAGGGGGTCCCTAATCGATTGTTGATGTCACTGCCATCCTGCAAATTAGATGATCATATTGTTGTAAGCTATGTTGTTAGGATGTTTAATACATTATACATCTGTAAATTGCATGCTCATGGTAAATAATTATCTTTGCATGTTCTTTTCATTATTTTATTTCCTGTATTTTTATTAACTGTAGTGTACCAGTATATTCTTGTGAAAAGCCCCTGAAAGCAAAATTTCTCTGCTGTTTTTGTTGCCCAATAAAGAATCTTGAATCTTAATCTTCATATTTTTGTGTCTGATAATGCACACAGGTTAAGAATTTAGGTCTTTGTTGTATCACTCGTCCCCATTTGCTACAATTCATTCGTCACTCAAGAAACTGCCCCAATTTTGCAAAAGCAATTTACCTCACAGTTCTGAACGAGCATTTAGACATTAAATGCCCAGTCCTGTCCAAGAATTACATGGTTACAATATAAGCAGGGAAATCTGACAAATGGGTTTAGAAAGGCTTGAGGCAAATCAATACAGTGGAGACTCTGTGAAAGAGACTTTCAATGTAATTGCTGGTCAGTCCCAGGCCTTTGTGTTCTTTTGTTTTTGTACCCAGATTCCTGTTTAAGCAAAGTACCTTTCATGGTCCTGAGGTCCTTATTACAGTGAGTGTCCACAGTATCAATATAACTTCAATCACTTGGTTCAAGTTATAACGAAATCCTGCTCTTACCTTATGATATCTAAATGCGATTTTGTGTTGTTTGTATTTCAGGTTTATCCAAGCATTGCGAGCCATGATGAAAGAACGTATCCAGCTGCTAGGTATCACTCCTCCACCTCTGTGTGCCTGTGGTCCATCTGTATGGGATGCTAACCCAGAAACCTGTGCTAATAACTGCATCTTCTACAAGAACCCAAAGGGTAGGTCAGTCCTAATGTAGCCAGATCTCATTACAGTAGAAACTCAGTATAACGAGGTCCTTAGGACCAACAAAACTAGCTTGTTATAGCAGGAATCTAGTAATATCAGTAAAAAAAGACCAATAGAATATAAAGAGCCGAGACCAGAATATTGCCTTGACCACCACAACTACCTTGTTATAGCAGGAATCTCGTAATATCAGTAAAAAAAAAACAATGGAATATAAAGAGCCGAGACCAGAATGTTACATTGTTAAATCATGAATGTTGTTATATCAGATCTCTTTATACCGAGTTTCCATTGTATAACATATCTATAAGACCAAGATTACATTGTAGAATTTGAATACATGTATGTAGTTTCATTTCAAAGTCATTCTTTATGTAAGACTATTGTTTGAGATTTAATCATTTCTAATTTTCAATTTTAACAGTTTACACTGAAAATTAGCAGTGATTTTACTTCTGACTCACACACAGAAAAATCCCTGCAAGACCAAGCACAATCTACGCTTCTACAATAGGGAGATTAGTGCATAATGGGAAGGAAAAAAAATCCACTCTCTATGGACCATGGGTGTCGGTCCATTTTATAGTTGGGGGATGCTGCCCCAAAATTTTTGCTAGGAAAATATGGGGATGGGCATACACCAAAACTTTGCTGAAAAGTAAACAAGAAAATGTCCTCAGCTTGAATTTTTTTTTGGAGGGACATACCCAAAATATGCAGACAAAGTTTTCCCAGGTTTCTCTTTTTCTAAAATTGTTTGAGGGCATATCCTTTGGGTTTTTCAGTTGTCTGTTTTTTTTCCTTCATTTTTCTTTTTTTTTTTTTGGGGGGGGGGGGGGGGGGACATAAACCCCCCCCCCCCCCCCGATGCCTATGCAATGGATAATTTCGAAATTCTGTTATAATATTTTGCTATTTAGGAGATTCACTTTAGGAAACTCTGAACCACTGCTTTATATCAAAACTTTATCATATTGGTTGTCCCAGAAAAAGCAGAAAGGAAGATTTTCAGTACTTTACCTTCACAAAGTATGTAACTTTTTGACATCAATGGATAAAGCATCTTCTACAGAAGGGAATGATACCAAGATCATTGAACTTAGCGAGGTAATTTTGATTCTATACCCGTTTCTTAAAATGCATACACATTCATATTTTGACAACCGATGAGCGTAGAACTGTGTCATGATGGCCTTTAATGCAAGATTGTTTGAAGGCATTAGCCAACTTTGTGAGCAGCCGATTTAAAAAATTCTTAAACTAAGATAAAATGTGTATAAATACTTTTATAAATACTTGTATTTGTACTCAAAAACCCTGAAGCCAACTAGAATTTGGAATGAAAAACTGTTCGTAAGATACAAACCGTGATTTTATTATTTTTGGTCTCAGAGACAATAAATAGGACCATTTTGCTCAAGTTATAAGAAAACGTTATCTGCCTTCCTCCGCATGATACACCGATACACACAGTACGGTCCCGTGAGCCATGCGCACATGTGCACTCCTTAAATCTAGTCTGTGCAACGGACCGTTATATATTTTTCAAACATTGATTCACATTAAGACTTCCTGTGGATATTATACTTTGAAACTTTCAGACTACCGGCAGTATTTTTACGCTATTACCCTTATGCTTATCCCATTTTCAAGTAGCAAAATGAGGTGGTTTTTTTTTTTAAATTATTACAATGTTAACCATTGCCTTAAAGGGAAGCTCACTGAAGAATTTTGATAACAAAACATGCCATATGAAAGGCCTTACCGGACACAATTTTGCTCTCATCTGTCTCAAAACACACGCGAAATTGGAAAATGTCTGTATTTTAAGAAAAGGCCATAAAATCAAAATTTCTTCACCAAATTCAATGATCTTGGTATCATTCTCTATGGTAGAAGAAACTTTACCCACTGATCAAAGAAAATTATCTACTTTTTTTCAGGCAAATTACTGAAAATCAGTTATTACATTTTTTTGGGACACTCGGTATAAAGGCTAAAAGGCTTTTAAAGATAAAAATTACAGAGAAGTGAAACTGACAAAGTCACCTTTTTATGTAATAAAAGTCAACTATTTCATTGAGGGCTGTACTCCGCATATTTTTGGAATTCTGAAGTATAATGAGATTGACAGATTTCAACCAATGTAAATTTTGTTGTTTTTCAGCCCTGATATAACAAAGTTTCTGTATTAAGAGGTAATTTCCTTGGTCCGGAGGAGTTTGTTATTACAATGTTTGCTTGTGTTAGGCTGTATGAAAAATATTCTACCTCTAAGCAATATGTCTTTCACTAGCAGACATGAGTAGATGTTTGATGGTTTCCATTTGTTTTTTTGTATCACCTATTATCAAAAATGTTTTCTCTTATTTTTCTGTTTTCTATTTTAGCATACGCCAAGGCCCTTGCTTCTGTCCTTACTCTCAACGATACAGGATAAAGATCACATCAACACATCCAAAGACTCCAAAGACATTATCCTATACAGTGTGTCCCTATCTGCCTTCAAGGTTCTATTACGAATTTCACCAGTAGTTTCTGCATTCATTTTCCTGCAGTGAACATAATCCTCTCTGTAAAATCTGAATTTAATTTGTACGCCTTGTCTTTAACACCAATTTCCCGATGAATTCTGATGCATGTATGTTTTGTTTGTTGGTGTTACCGTATGTACATTGCTTTAATTTTGTGAGACTCTAAATTTGTACATACCTCAACATGCTTGTTTCTTGTTTTGTGTTGTGTGTCCTTGCTTGTCAGTACAGAATAAATGCGGCATCATTAAATAATGGTAATTTTGTGTTTGATATATTATTGTTAGTACATGTATCCTTGTTCAGTCCTATCATAATTGTAGTAAAAATGGGGAATAAGGAAAAGAAATGAACTGTAAAAATAGAAATTTTCGCGCCATTTGATTTTTCACACTAAGGCGAATTAAACACAATCGTGCATTTTGAATTTTCACTGACAGTTAGGATTTGTACGATAATCACTTGTAATATAAACAAATTGAGAAAGTGGAAGGCAGAGAAGTGGAAGGCATTGAGAAAGTGGAAGGCAGATGCAAAGACACATGCTTTATTTTTGTGCATCATGCCGCATGAAAATTTGCACTACACAAGCTATTCCAGGTTTACAGTTCTCTTTTCATGCAGGACTACCGGTCAATATTTTATTGAGTTTGTGAAGATATTGGCATCACTCCTGTAAAATATCCTTTTTTCCGTCTCCTTTCTTGCAATTTTCTATCTCACTTTCATCTTTCTCTGTCCTTGTACTCCTCTCTCCCCTCATCTTCTTCCCTTTCTCCCACTTTCTCTTTCTCTTCCTTTCAGTATGGCCCCTTGTCTGGACCCCCATCCCGCTCATTCTCTCCCCCACCCCAACATTTACTCTATCTTCTTATCTCAGTGTTCTTGTCTTCTGTTGCTTCAGTAGCCCCCCGAGGGTTCTTTTTCGTGATATTTTTACTGCACATACATGTAGTTCTGATGCAAGTCAAATTCAAAGCTTCTCACATGTAAAATTTTTTAAAGAAGTTCAGTAGAGAGATAAGAGTGATATCAAAAAAGTCAGAAAGAAAGAAAGAAAATAGAGATTTGATCATTAAAGAGACCAGGCAAAGAGAGAGAGAGAGGGGGAGAGAGAGAGGGGTGAGTGATGAAAGGATAGATAATTAAGATGAGATATTACCGGTATTGAGGTGAAAACGGTTCCATGACATTTGCTCCGGTGACATTTGCTCCGCCGACAACTGCTCCGAAAATGACGACAAGTGCTCCGCGACAAGTGCTCCGCGACATATGCTCCGCCGACATTTGCTCCGCCGACAATTGCTCCGCCTACAATTGCTCCGCCGACATTTGCTCCGCCGACATTTGCTCCGCCGACATTTGCTCCGAAACGACGACATTTGCTCCGCCGACATAATGTCGACCTTGCGCGGTCGAAGATTCATATAGTTCTTTGTTTGTTTGTTTGTTTGTTTTCAGCTTTTAGTGCATCTTTTCGGTGATGCTCCCCAACTTCGAAAGGCTCTCCAACAGCTTCCCCAGCTTCGTCGCTTCGCCTCCCCCTCCCCTTGTTGAAAATTTTATGGCGTCGATGGAGCAATTGTCACCAATTCAAGTGTAGTGTCTACGGAATTAATTCGGCAGAAATATGTCGGCGGGGCAGTTGTTGCATTATTGTCGAAATAATTCGACGGAGCATATGTCGACGGAGCATGTGTCGGCGGAGCACATGTCGTCGTTTTGGAGCATATGTCGGCGGAGCAATTGTCGGCGGAGCAAATGTCGCGGAGCACTTGTCGCGGAGCACTTGTCGTTATTTTCGGAGCAGTTGTCGGCGGAGCAAATGTCGTGTCACCCCTTAAAACACAACAAGTAGGGCATTGAGAAAGTGGAAGGCAGATGCAGAGACACTGATTTTATAGTGAACCAACTAATCTAGGCAAATAGATCAAAGCAAGAAGGAGAGTGGGAGAACAGGGCGACATCTTCAATATTCATAATACGATTTTGGTATGTCACATGGAAAGGAATATCATCCGCAGCGATTCCTAAACTTGCTTCAAGCTGAACAACACATGAGTCTCCAAATGGCTGATCTTAACGTTGATTTCACTCCATTTTTTTTTCCTGAAGTAAACAATTCTTTCTATTTTTTTCTTCCTAAATATATTTTGAACTGAATTGTATGGGCTAACTTGTCTGAAAGTTTGGCTCTTTCAATCTTTACACCTCCCTCCGCCCCACCTCTCCCCATCCTCCCACCCCAACCAATTTTAAATGGTCTAGCACCATCCCTGAAATTTCCTTGGTATGTGATGTAGAAGATCAATAAAAACTTTATTCACCTAGATTCCTATCACCATAAAGGGAAGTCCTAAAACTTGACACTGCATACTTTATACATGGTACATGATGACTGTCATAACACATCAATAAAACTATAAAAATACATCTATTTTGAGAATTTGGTCTTTATTACGAAAATCCTGTTCAAAGAAATACATTTTTCAACACGTGAGGCTACCTATGGCAATTCAAATGGCGTTGAAGCTGATCTGTCCTCTTAAAAGATTTCCCACAGTGCTCACAAAGATTCACACGCCCAACCTTGTGGGATTTCATATGTCTGCTGTAATTGCTCCGGCAAGTAAACGTTGCATGGCACTCCTTACACTGAATAGGTTTGTCTCTACGATGGGATTCTAAATGTCGTGACAAGCTACTAGGATAGGCAAAGGCCCTTTCACAATGCATGCATGTAAAGGATTTCTCCTTAACATGACTCAACATATGGATGTCTAACTGGCTTCTTTTAGGAAATGTCTTTGAGCAAGATAGACATTCAAAAGGCTTGTTGGCACTGTGCATTCTTGCCTGGTGATCATCACGGTACTTCTTCAGTGGGAAACCTTTGGGGCAGAACTCACACAGGAAAACCTGGACTCTGTCTGTCTCCAGCTTCAAATGATTTGGATCAGCATGTGTGGCTATGTGTCTGTCAAACACTTCCTTGCTCACAAAGGCCCTCTGACAGTACGGACATTCTTCCTGTGTAGCTCGGGTATGAGTGCGTAAGTGTGCTGTTAGCGTCCCTCTCCTGGCAAATGTCTTACTGCAATAATCACAGACAAAAGGCTTCTCCCCTTCATGCAACCTGCAATGGGAAAGCAGGTGGTCTCGACGAGTGAACGCTTCCCTACACTTTTCACATCGATGCTCTCTTGCACCAGTGTGAATGGTCTGATGTCTCTGAAGGTGTTCCCTGCGGATGAAACTCTTATTGCAGGTGGGGCACACATGGGGCCTGTTTCCACTGTGTGTCTTTCTATGCCGTGTTAGGCTGCTTCTATCCAGGCAAGATTTGGAGCATATATCGCATGTGAATGATGGAGTTTGGTTCCCATTCTTACAGTCAAGGTGCTCCGGATGCACTGGTTCTCTTAAGTCATCAGGGTTGATACCAGGTGATGGAGTTCCAACCTCTGGACTAACATTCCCTTTACAGGATCCAAAATGACAAGTAAAAGAAAATACAAATAATATTTTATTAACACCTTTATTGTGTGCCCTCACATGACATTCCGGACCCTGTCCTACACGATGCTTTCAAGGGGAATAACCTATTGCCTATTGGATCCAGGCTTTCCCTGCATTAAACCTATGGAAATTAGACAATTCAGTAGCTAATGGGTTAATTAATAACTAGGTAATACAGAGGGGGGGGGGGGGGGGGTCAAATTGACCCTCCCTTCGACAATTTCGTGATCATTCCGCTACGCAAATTTTTTTGACCGCACCACTCACTGACTTTTTCTTTCAAGTCTTGCACATCTTTTGAGACCATTTTCATGAAAATAGGAGATACCATTACCAGACTGCACGACATTTTGTACATGCATGTCAACCCAAAAATTGCTCAAAAACGTGATTTTGTGTACATAATCAATGCAAATTGTGTTTTCAGCCAAAATTCAAAAATGTATGATTATTTTTAATTAATTAGTTTTATGCCATTTATGATCGCAAAAGCGTCCCCGACAAATTTCTTCAAAAAACAATAAAAAAAAGAAAAGGTAAAATAAAACAAAGAAATACATAAGAAATTCACAACATAATGAAATACATAAGAAATGAATTCCGATGTGCCAAACATTTTTGCGGATAATCGTTAGAAATGTCAGAAAGAATATTTTCACCTAAAATTAGCATTTTACTATATTCTTTTAGTGAGTTATAATCGAAAACATAATTTTAAGCACTTATTTGCATAATTAATTAAAAATGGAAGAAATATAATTTTTGAAAATTTAACTATACAGTCTTGCAGTTTACATCCAACTCTATGCGCATGCAAATTTTCTCCACGATCGCGCGTTCTGGGGCTGAGATCTGAAGGGGGGGTCAATTTGACCACCCCCCCCCCCCCCCCCAGTAAAAACCTGGTCTGAAATAGCCCAGTTAAAATAGGGTTAACTTTCAGCTAAAGTTATTCTCTAATCAATTTCCAACACAAGAGAATTTCATGATAATTCACTCTATACTGAATAAAGTGTACAACATACCTCTTCCAAGATAAGAAATTAAGAAAGAAATTTCTTAGCTTTATCAAGAGTAAACCTACTATCTGATTTGAGTGAAAGTTCACTGTCCAGATTATGTAGATCGAATACCTCGCACCAGCCGTCCTCTTGTGCTATCACGTTGCTGGTAGGAGATCCCTGGGGCATCATCAGGCATGGTGTCATTGAAACCATTGTTAGCTGCACTCATCATCCCCACTCACGATCAACCCATGCCTGCGAGTGACCATGTCAAACATTCCATGCTACAATGGGTATTAAGGGAACACATAAAATAGGCTTTAGAGCATATAGTTGAAAAAGCTAATTCAGGGACTCTTCAATTAGAATTGGGAAATTAAAAAAGAAGATCTACAATAAAAGCTAAATATGTTACCCTCCACCACTCATGTACATGTATGAGTGATTTTCTACTAACTTACTAAGCCTGTAAAGTTTAAACGCCTGGTACAGTGGTAGGTCTGATTAATACCCACAAAAGCTATAGTGACATGAGTGAAGCTTCACCGGCGCAGTGACTACTAAGTACTATGGAGTGTAAGCTTATCTCAGATATTAAGCTTGTACATCATGACACGTACATTAAGTGAGTCTCACTTGAATCATTGTTGGCCTGGCTGTGGTTGTATCGTGAGTTACTTCTTATGTTAGTATTAATACTAACATTAAACTGCACACGTGGGACTTCAATGATTCATCCTCCTATGAATTTGCACTCATCACCACTTAGTATACAAATATTATGATTCGATTTAAGGTTTCCGATCACAGGATGCAATATCTGAATATTTACCTGGCCTATACTAGTATGTCATTAAGATTAGGATGTGTCGAACGTGCACTCAAGCTAGCTACCTTAACATTCTGAAACCACCGACCTCCACCTGCTGCAAAGTGACCGCCTAGGCGCTTACCAACTGGCTACCGGCTATCCAAACAATGCAGACTTTACATAGTGCAAATAATACTTTTCTGCGCCTCTATATTCTTAGAACTTAATCTCCTGTGTGCCCTCCCCCTCCCCCTTCCCCATATGACTCTTTTACTTTTTCCTCTTCAGTTCATTTCTTTTCTTTTCTTTTCTTTTCTTTTCTTTTCTTTTCTTTTCTTTTGAGAGAGCGGGGGGGGGGGGGGGGGGGGGGGGGGGGGGGGGGAACATATATGGGCGTCCATCAGAGGGGACTACGTACTGGGCCAATACCCCCTCCAATTTTTTAAATGGTGGGGGGGGGGGGGACACAATAGTTTATGTCCCCCCAAAAGAATTAGACTGAGGACCTTTTTGTGTGTGTGTGTAGTATGGCCCCCCTTCCTCAAAAAATAAATAAACAATTTTCAAAAAGAGTGTTACAAATATAAAATGGACGCATGCCCCGGCCCACACTCGATAATTTTTGTTCAGATAATCTGACATGGACTTTCTCGTTACAGTGGAGCATGACACTCGAATGATATTAATGATTACATTTTTTGTAGGTGCCTTTTCTCCGACTCCCTCATAGCCTACTCAGATGAAATCAATAACCTATTTTCAAAAATCAATCATGGGCAGATTAATTTCGCACTCTTTACCCTTTGAGATCGTTTTTATAAAATGAAAAGAAATAATATCAACAAACAAATTATTATTATTATTAGCATATATTTTTTAATACATGTCACTGGACTGTAGAAAACAAAATAACAGCACAATACAGTAACAAAGTGAATAAATAGGCCTAATGAAAACTCAATCCTATCTGAAAAGTGAAAGGAACGTATTGGTATAATTATGATCCACATGAACTTTACTTCTACCTGGGAGCACAAATGCATAATAAATAGGTACCTCACAAAGCAGGAAAGAAACAGAGTAATTTTGATCACTGCAATGATATTGACAATGATGATGATAACAAATAACATATTACAAATAAATGCACCAAAGAAAACTTGAATTCACACAAATAAATTTGTATAAATTATGAATGGACACAAATGAAAAACATATTTTTCTAGTAAGTAAAGTATGCAAGAAAATGGCCTTATTTATATCATCGTAATATTTTGAACTATGTACAGCTGGAAATTTGGTAAAAATTATAGTAATAATAGGCATTCACTGTAACCCAATTCGAACATCTTGCAAAGTAATACAAAAAAAATCCCCCCCCCCCCTCACAAAACATGTTACATTGTAAAATCTGTAAAGACTTGTTTACAAGGGTCTTTTTAACCTGTTGATTTCCAAATTCTCAAATTCCTATAGACTTCAAACAGGGACTATTTGATTCCAGTAGGCAACAGGTTAATCATACCAAGCTTTACATTTATGTTTCAGATACCACATTGGTTGGATCAGCTCCTTTGTTTCATCCCTATTCTTTATTCATTTAGTACATATACTACACAAAAAGCATCCGCTGCTATTAACATCAGCAGTTTACGTGTTACCTGTGACAAGTGTGAATGAGCCTCAACCAACTAGATATGGTGGCTACAGTATAACCTACATTTCCCATAGACTTTACTTAATGGGTTAAGACAGCATTTGCATTCAAAACAGAGCAGTGACGCAGCAAACTGTCAGGTATAATAAATCCAGTTTCCAAATTCTCTCTTGAATTCAAATAATCCCAGTTTTTTCATGGGGAATTTGGCACCATAATGAATCAAAGGACAGATTATTCCATTTGTGACTGAAGGCCCACATTGTGTGGTTTGGCCTGATAACTTTTTATGCAGAGCCCTGTAAAAGCAAACCAAGTACAGGTTTAGGAAAAAAAAAAAAGCACATTGTAACCATGTTCCTCTTGGTTATATCAATATTTTCACTCTGATGCCAACTTTTTTGAAGGGAAACAAGCACTAAATTTCTTTTTTGGTAATTCCATAGAAATCAAAAATGTTCGAAATCACTGATTTTCCATGCAAAGTGGCAATTTTTCAACTTCTTAACATACTTTCTGTCAATTTATGTCTACTGTAGTTACATGACATATTAACCCATAGAGGTAGAGTGTCACCTTTAGGAGACGCTTTTGCAGTATTGGTCCAGAATATTGGGCAGTACATATCGTACATGGGCAGAAAGAGAAATATGCACTGACAAATTTGAGCCCATTCCCATCACTGTATGGTGTGGCCTTCTCGAATTAGAGCAGTGTAACTAATCATTAAACTCTTTAAATTGGCAATTCAGTGAATAATATATAATCACTATTTCTGTGTTCAAATTGGCAACTTCTGATTCAATTTTACAATTATATTTCATTTTGGTTTATGTAATATCCATATTTATTTTTTCAAGCTATGTAAACATTGAAAAATATGATTTGTATTGCCAATTTGAGGATTGAAGATGATTAATTTAGACCTCAAGAAAGCTCTGTACTGCTATGGGTTGAAGCAAAATGCAGCAATGGAAGAAAAATACTGGTACTAATTTGAAACAGAAAAGCTGATCAAATAAATGTGCTTTCACACATGATGCGACAGTGTGGTACCACACTGTGGCGCCACACTGTTTTGTCTGCACACATGATGGGACCACATATGCTAATGAACGCGCATTAACGCGTCAACTCTCAATAAGAGAGCAAATTGTCAAAACTTACGCAAGCAATCTCATGGCAACAATTTTTGCGCTAACTTTTTAGAAATTTGATTGGTGCACATTTTTTTTTAATCTAGGCAGCAAACAAAAGTGTGTCCTGCCTCGGCAACATTTTTTTGTCGCTCATACCCCATAGGCTTGTACACAAAAAAGTGTGGTGACACAGCGTGTTACCATACTGTCGCATCATGTGTGAAAGCAACTCAAGGTTTCAAATAACTTCTGTCATGAATGGATTATACATGTATATCACAAGCAGACATCACTTTTATCGACATTACCATAAGATGCGTATTCCATTCATTATCTTCAGAGAAACAACCATCCCTTGCATGGGAAATTTTTCATCGATACTGGTACATTTTTCACCTGAAACCAAACTTAATGCTATACAATGACATGTAGCCCATGCCCATGCCATTACATACAATAGGAGCTTTCCTCCAAAAAACACTGAATCTAAACTTCAGAAAAAAAAGACATT
This sequence comes from Echinometra lucunter, assembly GCA_029962745.1. NCBI lineage: Eukaryota > Metazoa > Echinodermata > Echinoidea > Camarodonta > Echinometridae > Echinometra > Echinometra lucunter. The sequence goes on from CM057162.1 coordinate 14,457,858, forward strand.
TTTTCCAAATTTTGTACAGGCATCTATGGAAAAGTGATATGAAAAGGAGCTTTTTTTAATAATTGCTCTCAAAATCTAGGTTGATATTTTTCGTTAAAAGACAGGTACCGACCTAAACAATGGTCTGATATCAATAACTCAATTTTCATCAAAAGTGGATTCAGTGCATTTTTGAAGTGAGCTCTTCTTAACCCATTCATGACAGAGGTCCACATTTTGTGGTTTAGACTAATAAATTTTGAGGCAAAGTCCTAAAAATCATACCAAATACATGAGCAGAAAGAGCAAAAAATTCTACACAAACTGTTCCCATTTTGGCTGAAAAAATTTTAAAGGAAAATAAGCATTAAAATCCTTAAATTGGCAATGTGATAGAGAGTTTAAAATCACTCTTTTCTCCTGCAAATTGGCAATTTTTTGTCCTCATACTTTTTGTCAATTTATTTTTATTTCAGATACATGGTGTTTATAAGAAAAATGTAGCAATAAAATAAAACTGTTGGTATTGCCAATTTGAAGAATGAAAACTGATTAAATTAGGCTTCAAACAATTCCTGTCACGAATGGGTTAAAGGGGATACAAGCTTTGCAAGCAGAGTATATACATTTGCTAAATTTCAGTTCTGCACAATCCTACTCGATACAGAAGTGATTTCCAGCACGCAGAAAGGATCAGCTGTCTGGCATTACTCTTATCTACAATGTACGAAGTAAAACACTTCCACTCAGACTAGCACAAGTCATACTGTAGAGGTGGTGTGGTGTAGTGGATAGGTCTCCAGACTGCAAATCACAAGGTACAGGGTTCAAATCCCAGCCTGGCACTAATGTCCTTAGGCAAGACATTAATCTACATTTGCCACTCTCCACCTCGGTTTAAAAGGGTGCCTGACGCTTATTACTTCGGCAGCACGGTCATGACCAGGATAATAATGTTAAAGTGCCATGAGCATCACAAGATGCAATTATTTTCATATCTTCACAGCTTTGATTATAAGAACACAACGAGGGTTTCATACTGTCAGGTCCATTCTAACCAAATATGTGTAGGCCTACACATGTCAGTCTAACAACATAATGACACCTTTACTGGAGTAATTGCACCCTGGCTGTATACTATCAAGAGCATTTCTTCCTGATATCTTAGTCAGCCCCATCACAGATGTCACATCTTGAAAGTTTCGATGGTATGAACGCAACTAGGCTTGCATACTGTTGAGTACATTCCCACCAGACGGGTGCGTTAGTCGCGTAAGTCGTAGGATCTTCTTACTGAGATATGCCGTATGTAGTTTGAGATAGTGGATCATGTCTGCTTGCCGTTCCAACAAGTTCTCCAAATAACCCATGTCCCTGAAAATGCAAAAGAGAGACAAAGAAACATATTTAGAACAAGCTTTATCCCATTCATGACTGAGGTCCACATTTTGTGGTTTGGCCTAATATCTTTTGATGCAAAGCCCTGAAAATCATACCAAATACATGAGCAGAAAGAGAAAAAAATTCTACACAAACTGTGCCCATTTTGGTGCCGTCAATATTCTTTGTTTGATGCTGAAAATTTTTTAAAAGAAAATAAGCATTAAAATCCTTAAATTGGCAATGTGATAGAAAGTTTAAAATCACTGTTTTCCCCTGCAAATTGGCAACTTTTTGACTTCTCATCAAAATTTCTGTCAATTTATATTCATTTCAGATACATGACGTTTTATAAGAAAAATGTAGCAATAAAGTAAAAATGTTGGTGTTGCCAATTTGAAGAATAAAAGCTGATCACATTAGGCTTTAAATAATTCCTGTCATGAATGGGTTGATAATAAACTAATTAGCTATAGGAACTGGGTATCCCAAGTACTAAGTCTATAGGATTTTGACAATTTAAGTTGCTTTCACATATGATGCGACAGTGTGGCAACATGCTGTACCACCACACTTTTTAGTGTAAAAACCTATGGGGTATAGGGCGACAAAAATATGTCGCCGAGGCAAGACACACTTTTGTTTGCTGCCTAGATACAAAAAAATGCGCACCAGTCAAATTTCTAAAAAGTTAGCGCAAAAATTGTTGCCATGAGATTGCTTGTGCAAGTTTTGACAATATGCTCTCTTACTAAGAGTTGATGCGTTAATGCTCCTTCATTAACATATGTGGAGACACAAAGTCCCATCAAGTGTGAAGATAAAACAGTGTGGCGCCACAGTGTGCTACCACACTGTCACATCATGTGTGAAGCACCTTTAGTAGTCATGGGCATTAAACTACACTTCATTTGGTGCACATACATGTAGATAATTTTGTAATAGTGCTATTTTTTTTGGGGGGGGGGTTGCTGAGGGCTGCTGATCGGACAACAGAATGAATAAAGAGGAAGAGGAAAATGATATTGGGGAGCAGAAAAAGAAACGAAAGAGGGATAGACAGAAAGAGACAGGATGGAGGTTGGGAAGAAACAGGCCCGGATTCTTACCTATAACCAATATCAGGGATTGTTGCAGAGGGCTGTGTAATTGAAGCATTGAACTCTTCCTGTTCAACGTCAGGCAAAGCTCGCCTCTGGTTGAAACGGTACACAAGAACTGATGAAAGCATGAAAGACAAAGAATTGATAAATCAATCAAGCTGGCAATAAATCAATCAATCCATACTAGAAAACATTATGGTCAGCTGATGCACGTGTCTAGAAAAAAATATTTCAGCATTTAGACTTTCCAAAGCACAACTAAAAAATGCATCACTCCATGCATCATCAAAATTGTCAACAGTTTTAGGACATACATGTTAGTGTTCTACAGTATTCTTTAAAATTTTGTATTACTTGTAGGCTCAAAAACGTAAAAATTAAACCGAATCTCGTTCCATAAGACATGCTTTAACATCATTGACATCAAGCACTCCATGATTAACTTCCCTTTCATCCTACTCCCTACAAACTAAGCTCAAACTCTAAATGCAGATATCTAGTCACTCAAATTTTCGTACATCCCCTTATTATCACTGACAGTGTGTAATATATATGAGCATCGAATTGCATAGTTGAGATGTCCTGGCTAGTTAGTTACGTCGACCCGTTCACGATTTGATTTCAGTATAACAAGTACATTCCATATATCCCAGTCTGAATTATCATAGGCTTAGCGTCAATGGGAGTCAATGGGTAAAAAAAGGTGAAGCAACTGTCTCTGAAACTTACTTGTGTATCTAATAAGACCAGCTAGTGCAAGAAAAACCTCGAGTGTTACAATGATCAGGGCAATTATCATCACTGGCCAGTCATATGTTGCTGCAGAGTTGTCCAAGAAAAATCCACTAAGAACCAACATGGCTGCATTTCCTGCATTGATAAGAAGGAGACATTAAAAAAAAAGTAATAAAAACCCTTGAAATCACTATAACAAGGATCTTGGAAGCTTGGGACGATGAAAATTCTTGTTTTATCAAGAATCTCGCTGTATCGGAGTAAAAGAACATATTAAAGAACCGGGACCAGCTAAATTACCTTGTTACATCAGGAACACAAGAATAGTTATGTGTGGATTTTAATAATCTATATTGAGTTTCCAGAGCTACAGTATCAATATTTCTCTTAGGACCCAGAGCAACCAAACAGAATACTTACTTATGTCTGGAATGATCTATATCCATTTTTATTAGAGTCCCTATAGACTACAGAGAGACCTTTAAAGGCATTGGCTAACTTTGTGAGTAGCTCATTTCAAAAAATTCTCAAACTAAGATGAAACACGTATATGAGTACTCATATTTTTATCCCATTTTCAAGTAACAAAACAAGATTTTTTAAAATCATAACAACGTTAACCAATGTCTTTAATCCATTCTTAATTCCATAGCATTTCTCATCAAATCATCTAATAATAATATCAGTGAAATAATCATATTGTATTGGATGGCTCTGAATGGGATACCACAAAATATTCCACAAGTTAGGGTCAATATTGCACGAATCAACCCCACATACTGATAGTTCTGTGATTGAACAATCACTGAAACACTTACCAATAGATACTGAATAGAGAGGAACCCTTTTCAGCATCTGAGTCCTGCGATAGAACTGGAGGTAACCATGGCGCATCGAACGTCGATGGATGAAGTGAAGATAACGCTCAAAGATAAGGAGCAGAAGCCAGATGGATGTCTGGAGAAAGACGACGATGATGAAGCTTTGGACTTGCAGTTCTTGAGGGCTGTTTGGATATTTCTGCTTGAGGATGACGTAGGGCATAAGAACGGCTAGGATTTCAAAGGCTACCTGTGAAATAAAACAAACAATAGAAAAGAATAATGTCCACTTAAAAATCTTACTTCTATTGGTGTACGCTTATGAATAGTGGATTTAGAAAAAGAAAAAATCACAGGAGGTTACAGGACCTTATTTCATAAAACTTGTTATCAGTAACAACTGCCACATTTCTATGACAAATTTGCTCTCAGCCAATCAGATGCAAGGATTTCAGTAGCTTATAACAGTTATTGCAACTTGTTATTGATATTCCAAGTTTTATGAAATTGGGGCCCTGGCCCACACAGTTCAAAATTCATCAATCACCTCACCTGAAACAAAAACAAAAATATCTATGTACAATTAGTATGTACAATGTATAGCCCCCCCCCCCCCTCCCCAACCCCCATGATTTACCCAGCATTCTAGGAGTAATAGCTCAATTAGTTTCAAGTAAAATAAAGGATATAACCATAGACATATAATGAATTTACTAGACGAAAAGCAGCACATGCTTATATCATTACGCGAATGGCATTAGGCCCCGCCTCTTTCGGATCATTTGAAGGTCGACCTAAGCACCCATTTTTGTTGCATCATTCATATCTACTGCATGTATGGCGCGAATCATTATTATCAAGATACTTTGATTTAATGCACATTTGTTGCGCATGTTTTTAGCTGATGGGCGTAATGTTCTAAAACATGCACAAATGCATGCGACTCCTTGGAATCATCTTACAAAACAAAATGAATTATTCATTTTTGCTCATTGATGGTGCTTATATGTAGGTCGTTCTTCTAATGGATCTGGACAAAATGGCGGAGCTTTAGGGGCCTGGATATAACATGCACAAAGAACATGGCTGACAAAGAAAGCGGATAAAATAAGCAACCTCTCATTCTACCCTTCACAATGTTTCTGGTAGTCAAAAGAACATCCCTTCACAGCTATTATGTTTAATCATGTAGTTCCAGGTGAATATGCATGTGACACCTGTTCCACATATTTTAGATAATAGCAGTGAAGGGATGTTCTTTTGACTACCAGAAACCATTGTGAAGGGTAGAATGAGGGGTTGTTTATTTTGTCCGCTTTTTTTGTCGGCCATGTTCATAGTCATACATGTACATGAAAGACAGCAAATAGGGGAATCAAATGGCTGATTTTGATTCCATGCATGCCCCGCCGCATATACGTATCCCCATAAAGATGTCAACTATATGTAGTCTACCAGTTGCCTATATGCATATTGATAGTGCATTTAACATGTAATAAATTTTTGAAAAGTAACATGCAAGCTTAAATTCTGCATATGATTCAAACACGGTAGTCTGGGGTACCTCGGTATGGCATTGTGAAGTGCAATCTCACATCCATCAGAATACAGTTTTATATGCAATGCTGTTATGCAATGCTGTCAGGTAATCTTACTGTCAGGCAAACTTTATTTTTATATAACAATCAGCGATAATGATCCCAAAGCTGATTTTCCTTTTTTTAATGTATGAGGACGTATTATAAAATATTCTTGAATAAAACACTAAAAATATTACTTTCACAAGCTTTTATCCAGGGTACAGTGTGGGAAAAAAATTGAATAATTCAATTTCAGCAAAAAAGGTGAATTTAGCAGGTAGCCCAGGGTACCAAACACCATATCATATAGGGTCTCTGAGCTCATGTAGCCCCATATGCAAAGCTTGAATATCATAGCCAAAATGTCTTTCGATGATGTCCCCAGGGGGGCCACTCTATGTACAACACTGTAACCATGCGCGTGCACAAAAACACGGAATAAGGGGTGTTTTTTCAGGCAGAGCACGGATCCGCGATAAGGGTATCAAATTTTTGAGATTTGAGATTTGAGAGAAAAAGGGGGTCTTTTCAGCGCTAAATCCACGCTAAGGGTCATTTTTTGCATAATCTGAAGTGAAATAAAAATGTACCTAATTCACAGTGATTTTCCCCCTTTCCATCAATTTCCCCCAATTTTCACTGATTTTTCAATTTATTTACAGTCGCATCATTCATATTTTTGTGACATTGTACCCCCGGAGCGAGGTGTAAACAAAATGGGTGTATATAGCTTTGGTATATACGCCAAACGCGTGCGTCATGCATACTGTATCGCATTATGCAATAGGCGCAATCATTAGCAAAACGAGTTAAGGGTATGCGTGGAGAGAAAAATCCTAGTTAAGAGTATTCGTGGAGAGAAAAAAATCCTAGTTAGGGGCTTAGGGGTATGCGTGGAGAGAAATATCCTTGTTAAAGGTATGTGTGGAGAGAAAAATCCTAGTTAAGGGTATCCGTGGAGAGAAAAATCCTAGTTAAGGGTATACGTGGAGAGAAAAATCCTTGTTAAGGGTATGCGTGGAGAGAAAAATCCTAGTTAAGGGTATACGTGGAGAGAAAAATCCTAGTTAAGGGTATGCTGGAGAGAAAAATCCTAGTTAAGGGTATGCTGGAGAGAAAAAAAATCCTAGTTAAGGGTATGCGTGGAGAGAAAAATCCTAGTTAAGGGTATACGTGGAGAGAAAAATCCTAGTTAAGGGTATGCTGGAGAGAAAAATCCTAGTTAAGGGTATGCTGGAGAGAAAAAATCCTAGTTAAGGGTAGCTTTTTTTAGTTCCGCGAATCCTAGTTAAGGGTACTTTTTGAAAGGGTGTGCACGAGCATGGTTACAGTGTTGTACATAGAGTGGCCCCCCCGGGATGATGTCTTTAATACAGATTCACAAAATAAGTCATTAGATGGTGTGGGCTTGAGAATGATGCAAGACTATGGAATCAATAACAACCTCCAAAAGGAATATAGAGAGATGGATGAAGAAATGTACAGTGGAACCCTGATATAAATAGATCTGATATAGCAACATTCCTGATATATTAACCCATTCATGACAGGAATTATTTAAAGCCTAATTTGATCAGCTTTTGTTCTTCAAATTGGCAACACCAACATTTTTATTTTATTGCTACATTTTTCTTATGAAACGTCATGTTTGTATCTGAAATGAATATAAATTGACAGAAATTATGATGAGAAATCAAAAAGTTGCCAATTTGCAGGGGAAAATGGTGATTTTAAACTTTCTATCACATTGCCAATTTAAGGATTTTAATGCTTATTTTCCTTTTAAAAATTTTCAGCATCAAACAACGAATATTGACGCAACCAAAATGGGCACAGTTTGTGTAGAATTTTTTGCTCTTTCTGCTCATGTATACGGTATGATTTTTAAGGCTTTGCATCAAAAGATATTAGGCCAAACCACAAAATGTGGACCTCTGTCATGAATGGGTTAACAAGGTAATGTTCCAGTCCCAGTTCTTTATATTCTATTGTTTTTTAACCCTGATACATGTACTGTACTTGTTTTAGTTCAGTGTAAAAGCAGAATCCTGTGTCGTGAATCACCACTGAATAGCTTCCAATGGTACATACATGTAGCTACAAATACAGACAAACAAATCAACAGGGAATTAGAACTCCTTACATAAATACTAACAGCTTGAAAATTCTAGCCTCATGGGACAATATACAGTTTTTATTTCCACCATAAATATTTGTTCTGCCTTAATGGTATTGCTAGGATTCAGGGTTATTACTTTTTTTTCAAGATATATAATTCTTTCTAGTTTCTTCTTTGATTTTCAAGTGTAGGTGTCTTAAGGCACTTTCAGATATGAGGGGACTTTGTGGCGCCACTTTGTGTGCACACATTTTTTGTGCACAGGTCTACGGGGTATAGGGCAAAAAAAAAAAATGTTGCCAAGGCAGGACACATTTTTGTCTGCTGCCTGGCTACAAAAAAAGATGCACACCAATCAAATTCCTAAAAAGTTAGCGTAGAAATTGTGGCCATGAGATTGTTTGCGCAAGTTTTGACAAAATGCTCTTTCATTTGAGAGTTGACACACGTTAACCTATATCTTTTGATGCAAAGCCCTAAAAAATCATACCAAATACATGAGCAGAAAAGAGCAAAAAATTCTACACATTCTACACATTTTGGTTGTGTTAATATTCGTTGTTTGATGCTGAAAACTTTTTAAAGGAAAAATAAGCATTAAAATCCTTGAATTGGCAATGTGATAGAAAGTTTAAAATCACTGTTTTCCCCTGCAAATTGGCAACTTTTTGACTTTTCATCATAATTTCCGTCAATTTATATTCATTTCAGATACATGTTTTATAAGAAAAATGTAGCAATAAAATGAAAACGTTGATTTGCCAATTTGAAGAATAAAAGCTGATCAAATTAGGCTTTAAATAATTCCTGTCACAAATGGGTTAATGCGTGTTCAGTAGCATAAGTGGCAACACAAAGTTGCCTCATATCTGAACACAACAAATGTGTGCACATAAAGTGGCACCACAAAGCTGCCTAATATCTGAAAGCGCCTTTACAGTGAAAAAAGCTGCTGCATCAAATAAATTACAATGCAAAGGTCACAGGTTTATTCTTCGAAACTGATTTGGAATGCACACAGATACATGTACCGTATACACCATAAATTAAAAAATCTGTTCATTTTTCAGTGAAAACAAACAGAAAAATCATACAGTAGTGTTGACCGGAATCATCCTCTAAATGCGATGAGCTACTTGTACAGGGAAATAATAACTCACCAAAATAATCATCTGAAGAGCAGCCGCCCAAACAGCTCTGATTGGTCGGAACTTGGGGGATTCTTCAGAAGTCAGCCCATTACTTGGGATAAGCTCCTCCTCGTCATTCTGAAACTCTCCTGAAGGGGCACCCCCTTCACCATCAAAGAAATAACCCTGGAATAAAAAAAAAAAGATCAAAAGATCAAAATCATAGCTGTTTGGTCTACTTGCATTATGTTCCACCAATGGAATGGCAGCATATTGCAACTCACTGGCAGAGCTGAGCAAACAAGGTACATCTTCATCAGCTCCAGCTTAAAGGGGGTACCCAATGCTGAAACAATGTTAGTTCATTCCAAAGAACATGATTTCATCAGCAGAAAATCATCTGCCTAGAGTTTTTTAAAAGGTCGTGTTGCCAAGGAAAACCCCAAATGTGGTAAGATTTCAGGATATTTTTGACCCCTCAGCTGTGACCCAGTTTCAAATGGGTACCCACTTTGACGTCAAAGTGACAGCAGATTATGTCGACTATAAGGAAACCATGAAACCATGACGTCAAAGTGGGTACCTTTTCGCTTAATTCTAGCAAAATGCACGCGAGGTATAATGCAAATTGTACCTTGCAATGCGTGAAGCTGGGTACCCACTTTTACGTCATACCTCATACTCAAATTTTTTGGTCAAGGAAAAAAGACTAAGAGTACAGAGCTGGACGAAAAGGAGGTGTGAAGTCGGTCAAGTTCGTATAGAACTGACATTGCAACTCTAACTCCAAAAGGGATGAAAATCAAGTTATGAAGTTACCTGTATGTACATGTAGTTATGTAGAGATGCAAATCAACAAATCAACAAGTGTGGACAGCAAAGTGTAAAAATATCCAATGTGAAAAAATAACAAGCAAAACAAAACATAGACTAGATCTAAGCCTACATGTACGTACATGTATGTAATTCTTCTTCTTCTTTTTCTTATCCTTTCTTCTTCTTCTTCTTCTTCTTCCTCTTCCTCCTCCTTCTCTGAGTCTTCTTCTTCCTGCAGATCTTTGTTAGTAGAAGTTTGATTTCGAGAGAGGGGTCTTATTAACCGGGGGGTGGGGGGGGGGCACTCAGTATATAATGCATGGTGGGTACGTGCCGCGGAGAAGACCCCCATTTTTACACTCAAATTTCCGTTCCAAAGCATAGCATTTTTATCTTATTGAAAAAAAGAACAAAGAAAACCATTCCAAAGCATAGCATTTTCTTCTTATCGAGAAAAAAGAAGAAAAAAATCCGTTCCAAAGCTCCGCATGTTTTTGTTTTCGCCGTTCCAGCCGCATTGATCTGTTACAATGAGCTGCATTTTTGGTGAAAAGCGGCCCGCAGAGCGCTGTCCGACCATCACCTCTGGGAGAGCGCATCCAGAGCCCGTGCCGCCGGGCTAGCTGCATGCACGTATGCCCATTCCATAAGGATACATACACACTCACACGCAGGCGAACCGTTCCAAAGACCCCCATTAGCACAAACATTTGTAGCTCTGAAGCCCGTTCCGAAGACCCTCCTTTTCACAATAAGCCTGTTCCAAAGCCCCCGTTTTTTGTCTTGCCCGCGGCACATACCTACCACTTTTGGGGTCGAGGGCCCCCAGGAAGTTTCTTTCTAAATTTTTCGTTATATTTTGTATTGCAAATATAGATCTATAGATCTAGATTGATTCCAAGAATCGATGGCTTAGGGCCTAATAAGCACAACCACAAGACAGTGATAATAATAGAAATAGAAAATACAAAGACAAATTCAAAGTAACAATCCAGAAGTACCTAAACCAAAATTAATACTAAGCATCGCCTCTCACCTCCGCGTAACGACCATCAGCGCACCCTAACCCTGCCCGTTTGACCCCTTTTAGGGGAGTTGGGCAGTATCCTGGAAGTAAGTAAGTAAGTAAGTAAGACTCATCACCCAAGGAAAAATATTGCATATGTGGGACCGTCTGTCAGTGTCTGTATCTAACTGTTAGATAGTGCAGAGTGTTCTTTCTACTAACTGTTATTTAGAGTCTATGTCATAAATAATAGACCCTCACGTCATGTAATTATTCACGGAAAGGAAACAAATATTCACATACTCACCCCCTGCCTCGTACTGTCATGGTCCAGGCTAACCATTTTAGGACTCCAAATGATTTTCAAAAGCTAGGATTTTTAAAGGTTATTTTAGAGATTTTCCCCAACAGTAGTGTGGATCTAAATGTTACTTAGATCTAGGTCTAGTACTATTACTATTAGTAATATGGGTCGACCGATTCTGTGTGGTAGCACGTCACCTGACCACGCACGGCCACCAGCTGCAAGTTCAGTGCTGTGTGAGTGCACCTGACCAATCCAATGACAATGCAGGCCGGTCACATGATCCCTTTGACAGGTATTTGGGGATCATTGTCGGGATACCAAGCATTAAGAAGGCCAAGGCCAGGAGATACCTGCTTTTAGATTTGAACCTGTAAAGTTAATTAGACCATACACCTCATAGGCGTTAGTCAGGGAGCCCGGACATGGGGGACACGTCCCCCGTATTTTAAGGGGGCACAATATGAATAAATATATTTTCCCCCGCCCCCCCAAAAAAAATGAAAAAATGAATAAATATAATAACATAAGATATTAATAATAATAAATGAGTAAATAAATGAATAAATAAATAAATAAATAAATAAATAAATACATAAATAAATAAATAAATAATAAAAAGATGAGGACCTATAGCTTGGATGTTTGTGCGTGTACCGGGTGTGTTTAGGTGTGCGTTGCATGCCTTCCTCGCAAAATAATAATAATAATAATAATAATAATAATAATAATAATAATAATAATGATGATGATGATAATGAACGAATAAATGAGTGAATAAAAATAGGCCTCTAAAGATCTAAAAAAAAAAAATAGAATAAACTTGAATAATTGATCGCAGATTGATGACCCTGATTGATCCATCCCATATACAAAATGCATGTCAACCTAAAAGTAGGCTAGCCTATAATCTGCTGGAGGTGGCCCGTAGGGTCCCCTAACCGAGCTGTGGGGTTGGGAGGGGGGGCTAGCTCTAGGGGCATGCAAAAAATTAAAAAATAAAATTAAACTGAACACACAAAAACAACCATCTACGGTATGTACATTACTGTTCCGAACCTTTGTGGGAGGGTATAGGCTGATACACGGAAATGAGATTTTCCAGATAATATAAGAAGCTTTAAAAAAAACAACAAACAAAACAAAACAAAAACGGGTGAAGTCGGGGTCTGTTTAAAATTGATCTTTGTTGTTGTTGTTTTGTTTGTTTATTTTGTTTTGTTTTTTTTTGTTTTGTTTATTTTGTTTGTTTTGTTTGTTTTGATTATTTTGTTTGTTTTGTTTGTTTTGTTTGTTTTGTTTGTTTTGTTTGTTTTGTTTGTTTTGTTTGTTTTGTTTGTTTTGTTTGTTTTGTTTTGTTTTGTTTTGTTTGTTTTGTTGTTTTGTTTTGTTTTGGTTTTTTTTTTTGTTCTTAATTGTTTTGCTACCTTCTTCATCATGTTCATGTTCAAGCATGTCAAGTGTCTTCCGTTTTGCCGCAGCTGAATTGGCCAGCCCGACAGCATGGATAGGTTTGAGGCGCCGTTTGCACCAAAAATTCTGAACCCGGGTAATAAGCTTTTAATTCCCCGGCTTCATTATGTTAAGCCTTCCTTAAACTTTCTTCTTTCTTTCTTTCTTTTTATCTATCTTTTTTTTTTTCTTCTTCTTTCTTTCTTTCTCTCTTTCTCAATTTTCCGTTCTTTCTTTCTTTCTTTCTTTCTTTCTTTCTTTGTACTTACCTCAAATCTTTGATATTTTATCTTCTTTATGGGGGTATTGATTTTGGTTCACTAGTATGGTCGTCCTCTGTGGTCTTCTTTTCTTCTAAATCTTGAAACTAAATAAAAGATAAATCATAATAACAATAATTACACCGATGCTAACGAAGCCAGGAATCAAGGTTTGTTATCTGCAACATGTGACTTAGCGTACTACAAGCCAATGAATTGAATGAGATGGATTTCATGTTTAATGTGTTTGAAAAGCTTTTGGGCGACCTCACTAATAGCCAGTGATAAAATCATGATTATTTCTTTATTTTGTTTTTTTTTTCTTTTTTTAAAACTTGTATCATTAGCCCATCCCATGGAGAGAGTGGGTTGGGGAGAGTATCAAGATGCAACCGGGTTCGGGACCGTGTTTCTTGAAGTGATAGGCCAATTACACCAGAAAAGGATTTTGGAAGGTTAAGGTATTAGAGTAAAACTATGTGACTCATTATTAAAAGCATTTTTAAATTTCGGCCCTCTTCATGTTCAACAATAGCATGGAATCGCCCTTTTGTGACCGATTCCTCTGCAATCTTGATATCATAGCTCCATGAGAAAGATATAACTAGCGAGATGGGGTTGGGGAGACGCCGGTGTGATAGTCGATGTGTTCCGGGTTCCGCAGGAACGAAATGGCTAGTCGATTCGTTCCCCGAAACCAAACGACTAGTTGATTCGTTCCAGCGGAACCAGACGTCTGATACTACTTTTGGCTGATAAAAGCCGCCGTTTGGTTCCGACATTAGCCAAGAGTTTCGGGGTACATTTCAGAGGCCACCGAACGTTATAAGAGGGAGAGGGGAGCTGACACCCAAACAGGCGAAATCCAGATCCTGCAGATAGGGCCCCTGCGGGGGTTCAGGGGCGGCACCCCCCCCCCCCCCCCCATCCCCGAACCCTTGGTTTTTTTTTTTTTCGATTTTGAAAGTCTATATCTATATTTACAATTTTTATAATTTTTTAAAACTAATAAAGTTTTATTTGTTCGGGCCGAAAGTGTGGGGGAGCCCCGTCAGCCCTCCCCCCCCCCCTCCGCTTCCGCTGCCCCTGAATTTCGATTATTGATATCATCAAGAGTATTATTACACATTGTCATTGTCAGACGGTCTCTCAAGTCTTTGTAAATGCAGTTTATATTGAATAGGTTTAAATAACAGTCATTATGAGTTCTGATAAATCTACATTTTCCGGAGATTCTGATAGTGTCTGCAAAGGAGTTCACAAAATGTTTATATTTCTACTTTGAGAAGCCTAATTCTCAATAAGTTATCCTAAAGCATATGCACTGTGAAAAAATGGGCAAATGCTTTGCCTAGCGTTGGGCTTATAGTCAACCCAACGAATTGTTAGGCAATGTTTTACCCAAGGTTATGCATTTCCAAACATATTGGCTTTTGCCTTTGAGTAGCTTAAAAGGCTTTCTATATTGCTCGGGTGTTGGTCAAATCTTTTTACCCCAACTTTTTTTTTTTTTTTCTACCAACATCAACTTACTCATTTTTCGGTCACATTGTGGTTGCAAAATAATATCCAGCATCAAAGAAAATACTAGTACCCTCTAATAAAATTCTCCCTGAAAACAGAGGCGTAATTATTCAAAATAATTTGAGGGGGCAGAACATGACATATGAAGCACGTTTCTGAAAAGTTGCCAGCTAGCGAAGAGAGCAATCCAAATATCAACTTGTTTAATTAAAATGTTATTTTGTCATGCAAAGATCAGGACATAATATCCGGGAGTTAATTTTATTTGTTCCCCTTTCCCTTTTTTTCTATTCTTTCCTTTTTTATTTTTGGAGGGGGGGGGGGGCTTTTGCCCCCAAGCCCCATAACAGTATGCCGGTGCTGAAAAAATAATAGCACCTAACATACTTTTTTCTTGTGTATAATAATTAGTGTCTGTGCTATATTAATGTTGAATTCTCGATGAACAGATGTGGTGATTTCTAATGAATTACATGTAACTTTTAAGAGGAGCAAACAATTATATTTGGCAGCACAAAATATCATTTGAAAAAATCTTTGAAAATACAACAACAACCTTAACATAAGGCTCATGCTGTTTGTCATGAACCCCTTCTTATCAGAGCCCAAATGATAATCGTGTGTTCGTTGTTGTTGTTATAGTTTATTGTTCGTTTTGATTTGTTCAGTTTTTAGAAATTGCATTGAAAAGTTTGTGCCTATACTAGCGGAAGGGCGGAAAACACGAGTTCAAATCATTAATACAAACTAGGCAACATTAATCCCGGGCACTAATCTGCAAAATATACTTAGCGTACTCAGATGAACCTCAAAAGAAAATAACGAAATTACCTAAAGGGATTAGTTACATCTTATCAACTTATAGGGAAAAAAGTACGATTGCAGTAAAGTGGAAACTAATTTTCCATTTTATCTTGAAAATGTCACATAATACATGCATCTTTCAACTAGCGAGCAATAAACGGTTGACAAGCATAGATCAGATTCAAATTGTGCAAAACACAGATCTTCAATCTCCCGTAAATAATTTTTGTACAGGTTTTATGCTCCCCTTTATCTACATATCAGTTCCCCCCCCCCTCTTTTTCTCTCTTTCTCTCTCTCTCTCTCTGTACGCCTCTCCAACATTTTTGGATTCCAAGCCTCCTCCGTCCCTTCCTCATCCACCCCCTTTCTCTCTCTCTCTCTTCTTTTCTTTTTTTCTTGTTTCTGTCCTTCTCTAGTCTATTGGAGCGCTTAAGTACTTTCTGAAGTAAATTATAAGAGTCAGCATCCATCACCACGTGGTTCAGTGATGTCCACAGACTGGCACCTAGACCGTTTGACATCATACGCCGATGCCAGCGAAGGAGGAGAACAATTATTGATAGGCAACGTCATATTCTGATAAACCACTTCAATGGAATGGAACCCGTCACCCAGGTGGCAGATTGTTATTCAGTTCAGCTTAAAATGATATTTATTTAACACAAACAAAATAACTGAAAAAATGTCAAGTTTGCATAAAAATATAATGGAAGGCAACAAGCCCAAAAGCATTAGGCTTGTGGCGAGGGAGCCAGATAACATTTGCTCTCACAAAGACTGATACATGTATACGTGAATTATGTAAACAATGTCTTGATAAAAAGGTATATAAACAAACATTATAACAAAAGACAAAGTAACTAATCTTACCAAAATTAACAAAGAAGAGAAAGTAAATTTTAAAAAAACACAAAAAAAGGACAAAAACAGTTACGTATTCTATAAAAGCAAAAACAGAGTAGACAAACAACAGGACGTTACACAAAAAAAAAAAACCAACATCAATAACAAAGACATAACATAGGAACAACATAGGAACACCTGAAATCTGTACAAGATATATATCTATTCATTTGATTTTGTTTTATTTACAAAGAGCAAAAAGGGCACCTATTCCTCTTTCAGAGAATAAATGTTGAGCATATTCTTGTAGGGTCC
>CM057162.1:14483396-14624501 GCA_029962745.1 Echinometra lucunter
GGGGACCGACAGCTTCATGTTCGGTCTGAGGGACTTGCAAATTAAGATTTATGTCTCAGAAACAGGCACCTGCACCTCCACTTGGTTTTAAACCAGGTACTCCCAGTTACGAGACTACTGTCACTGAGCCCATGCACCTCCTCTTTATTTTTGCGTTACTTTCTTTACCAAATACCATAGATCTGGCGTTGGTGCCCCCAAGGTGAGTGAAGTGGATGGCAACTACAAGCACGACTCGAGACACAACCTTTTGGAGTGGACTCTCCCCGTCATCGACGCTAGTAACAAGACGGGTAGCATGGAGTTTGCCATAGCAGGACAGCCTGATGACTTCTTCCCCATAACTGTCAGTTTCATCTCCAGGAAGTCGTACTGTGATATCCAGGTGAGTTCTACCATTAAAAATTTGCTCAATGTAGTGAGCCAGAGGCAGTAAGTATTTGGTAATGGAGTAGGTGGGAGGGGGGGGGGATTTATTAATTTTGTTTTAAAGGTAGTAGCCCACATTTGCACAACATTGTTTCAGAATTTGAAGAGAAATAAGCCAATTTCAATTTTAAATGGCAGATATTTATGTAAAACTATCATGTTATCAAATTTACAACAATATTCCAAAGAATAAGTGAAAAATGAATGGTTTTACTCTTAAAGTGTCAGGATGATGCCTTTACAAAACAAAGAGAATGAAAGAATATTTGTGTTGAATATTTCCTTCTGAATCCTAAACGGGAATGTACTGGGATCTAAAACTTTTACGAGTGTTTTTCTGTGGCTTAAAGCGATCTAAAGTAGACCTTTTGTGCAGATTTGGTGCCACTTGCAAATGTGGGCTACTACCTTTAAAGAAAAAAATCATGAAAAGAAGTCTTAAAAAACTAAAGGCTCTTTTCTTTCTTTTTTTTTCTTTTTTCTTTTTTTTTTTTTTGCTTGTCATAAATTTCAGATATGCCCCCCTCAGATTTCAGTACAGACCTCTGCCCATTGGTGGTAGACTACAGGGTAATTAAAATCTGAAAGAAACTTGTCTGGTTGGCTAGTCAGAAATTGTATGTGTTGTAGGGAATACAGTTGCAGATTATGGAGGAAAGAAAACACCTAGGTGATTCACTTTAAATATCACCTGCTTGAAACAGTTACTGTAATATTTGCACCTGCAGGGGGTTGGCCCAGGGTGGAGTGCTTGGACAGACCACTGTATTTCCCTATGTCAAAAAACTTGTTTTGAATACTCTTTATCTGAGTAAATTGTGCTTAGCTTGAAATGGTTTTATACTCAAATTTCCCCATTTCTCTCTCTCTTTCTCTGTGCCTCTCTGTCTCTCTGTCTCTCTCTCTCTCTGTCTCTCTGTCTGTCTCTCTCTGTCTATCTCTTTCAATCTTTCTTATTACTCTATCTTTCTCCACTCTCACTCTCTTTTTCTCTCCTTTTCTTTTCCCCTTATCTTCTCCTCTTTGTCTTTCTCTCTTTTTCCCTCTTTGTCACTCAGGTCGAGGATGTTTTATCTGTAGAGGGCGATCAGCCAGTCAAGTTTTCATCAGATGTTGCTCTCCTTGTGGACAAGTACGAAGTCGTATAAAACGACACTCCACGCATCAAAATGTTTAATATTGCCCATTATATCGTGTACAGGAGGACCTCTGTTTGTACCATGTAACCCACACAATCATGATAACACAATATTGACAAGTTTTGGACATAATGAAAAAATTATTTCTGCAGTGTGATGCACAGACTTTACTGTTCATTGAGACGTAGTCAAGAAGTATGCTGTGTTCTAGTGGTCATACCAGTATAACATTGGTGTGTTTATTGTAGTAGTTTTTTGTCATGAGGTTTGTCCTAAATCCTTCCTTTCTGTTTGTTTTTGTTGATTATTTTACGAGGTGTCCTCGGAAAGGTAATTTATCTTTTTTTCCTCTTACAACCCAGGGTACATGTACGTGGTTTGAGTGAATTCCTGCCATGTTCTGAGTAATTGCAGCCTTGCTAAAGCTCTGGGCCAGTATTCAATTCAATACTTGGATTAAGTAAAACTTTTACTAAGTATTTTACTTGGCTAAGAAATTTGCTTAAGTCATATTCAATTCAATACTTTGAATTTTACTTTAGTAAGCCAACTTTAAGCCAAAATTCTTGTTGATAAGCATTGTGAGGTCATATTTTCAATGCACAGTTAACATGTCAAGTCAAATACGCTCAAATACGCTATGATATAATTCTGCGCAGCTCATGATTACTGCGTATAAAAACCCATGCCTGTCAATCAAGGCCTCAAAAATAATTGGCTGAAGTCTCCTACTGAATACCAAAATTTGCTAAGTATTTTATCTAAGTAAAAAGCTAAGTAAGATACTCATATTTCTGACTTAAGTATTGAATTGAGTACCGGCCCAGGGCTGTCCCCCACACTCTAGTTCATTCTTCTATTTCCCCAAGTACAAACTTGGGGGTCTAATTGCGACAGTTTTTTTTTTTTTCTTCTTCTTCTTCTTTTCTTTCCCCCCCCCCCCCCCCTGCTTGTGCAGCTTTGTCAGCTTTGCACAAATAAAAGGATTCTTCTTGTAGCTTTATTTATATTGTGGAAAATATGAGCTGTTGGTAGTCACTTTGTACTACTGCATTCCATGGTGAAAAATTTTGACAGATTTGGTAGGGTTTGCATATTAATATAGAACATAAGGTACGTATTTTATTGGGCAAGTACCTTGCCTTAGCCAATTTCCATTTATTGCTTACTAGATTGTGTGCACTCTTGCTCTTGAAAATATGCAAGCGTGGATTGTAGCTAATTGATGGTGCTAGCTCTAGACATTGTGAAACAGCACCCAAGTTTGTATCTAAGTCTAAGATCAATGTATTCAGTATCTAAGAATTACGCTACTTGTTCTGAATCATAACCTTGAGCATTATGATAACCAAGAAGCCCTTAAAAACTCCAAAGTTTCGTATTTATTTTACAAATACCTATCAATTACAAATTTTGTTTTAAAAATGTAGTAGATATGTTTACTAATACTTGTTCTCTTTGACATTTCTGAAAAATATATTTGGATATTTCTTGTTTATTTTTGTTTCGTGAAAACTGAAGTCTCCCTCCCTTGATTGGCTACAAACCAGCTTGTGCAAAATTCTAAAGAAAGCATTTTATTTCAATCTTTTTCATGTCATGTTATTTTTGTTTCAAGGTTGCAAGTGTTAGACTGTCAACTATCAGAGCAGGGTGAAGTATATTGCAACCTGAAAGCCTCAAAATATTATTTTTTGTGAGATTCTTTGGGTTATATGGTACAAATACTTCTGTTATTTTTCTCCATTGTAAATAAGTATTAGAATATTATTATTG
This sequence comes from Echinometra lucunter, assembly GCA_029962745.1. NCBI lineage: Eukaryota > Metazoa > Echinodermata > Echinoidea > Camarodonta > Echinometridae > Echinometra > Echinometra lucunter. The sequence continues at coordinate 14,486,741 of CM057162.1, forward strand.
TAAAGAAAAAACTAAATGTAGTATGTGCTGTACTTCATTCCAAACTTAAGGAAATGTACTTCTGGTGGTGACCTGCAAAAACATTATTCATGAGTTATTTAGTCCAGCCTTGAATGGAGAATAATGATGTTGAATTAGGATGGGTTATGAAACTGTTTTGTTACTAAAAAGCACCTTTTGCCTATTTTATTTTAGTGAATTAAGTTTTCTTCAGACACAGTTACCGGGGAATCTTTTAGTGTACATATAAAGAATGACTGAAAGCTGATGATGGGAACTGATTTTCACATTTTGCTCTCTGTTGATGCTACAGAAACATAAGTCCATGGGTCAAAATTCCTCTCTCAAAAATTGTCGATCTTACTTTATTTTTCCTTATTTTGTATTTCTTACTCAAATTATGCTTTTAATTCCTACCAGTGCATCTATTTCTCTTCCATAAATGATGTGTAGAAGAGATAAAAGTGTGATACTCAATTCATATTCAATTACAAGTGTATGAAATGATGTATTTTGTTGATAGAAAGAGATGTGTCTACTCGCCATATCTTTGTGTCGTAATTTTTGTTTAGATATCCTATTAATGAGAAAATTTGTATTAAAGGTCTACATGTAAAGTAGCGTTATTTGTTTCAACCTGCTTTTACATTGTATGTGTGTGTGTGTCATGTGGGTGTACTTAATGCCTCTGTCATGCAGAAAGGGGGTATATGGGACTACATGCAAGTGTTCATGGGCAAACACTAAAGTTGTTTCTTGTCAATGTTAGAATTACAATGTATGAGGGTATTTGAAGAGAAATGCCTTTTCAATGATTATTTCTGTAATGATATTCCTCCAAACTGTCCTAGCTCTAAACATGACTAGAAAACTCAAAATTTATTTTTCATCTCTCCCAGAGCTCACGCTTCTCTTGAAGCTTTCCTAGATCGGGCAAACACATGGATTGCCCGACCTAACAACACTTAATGATTTATAATCAGGGGCAGCGGCAGCAGGTTATTTTATAGGGGAGGGGCACAGGTGAGTTCATGCTTTAAATGCGCAAATAGGCCTATTACAGTGGAACCTCGTTAATAAAGAACACGTTATAACAAACTCACTCATTGGTTCCATCAAACATAAATCATCAAAAAGTTTAACTCCAACAGTGGACCCAGCAACCAGACTGAACCAACCCCTGAATTACAACAATGTCCAGACGAACAAGGATTGTTATCGACACTCGCTTTACCCAAGAACCATCCCAACCTGGAACTCCCTATCACCAAATATAAAATCCACCCCCTTCATCAAAACCGTAAGTCTAGCTTGTCAGACACCCAATTCTAAATGCAGCTGCATGCATGAGGGACTGCACGTTTCTGGCCCAGTAGCGGCGATTGGTGCAATATGGTCAAGACTCTTTTAAATAACAAGGTAATCTTACCCATCCCGCTTCTTTGTATTTTATTGTTTTTTAGCCTTGATATAACCCATTAATGACAGGAATTATTTAAAGCCTAATTTCATCAGCTTTTATTCTTCAAATTGGCAGCACCAACATTTTTATTTTATTGCTACATTTTTTGTATAAAACGTCATGTATCTGAAATAAATATAGATTGACAGAAATTATGATGAGAAGTCAAAAAGTTGCCAATTTGCAGGGGAAAATGGTGATTTTAAACTTTCTATCACATTGCCAATTTAAGGATTTTAATGCTTATTTTCCTTTAAAAAAATTTCAGCATCAAACAACAAATATTGATGCAACCAAAATGGGCACAGTTTGTGTAGAATTTTTTGCTCTTTCTGCTCATGTATTTGGTATGATTTTTAGGGCTTTGCATCAAAAGATATTAGGCCAAACCACAAAATGTGGACCTTTGTCACGAATGGGTTAACAAGGTTTTGATATAAAGAGGTAATTTCCTTGGTCCGGAGGACTTTGTTATAGCGAGGTTCCACAGTATATAGTTGCATGTCCCTGCCCTCTTTTTCTCAATTATGCCCCTCTTCTTGTTCTTGTCTTTTTCTTTTTGATCACTTAGAAAATCGTAGGGGGCGGCCCTAACTTGCTCCCTCCCCGTAGTGCTGCCCCTGTTTGCAATGTATATTCTCACTATTGAAACAAAATATTGACTTGTAACCGGCCAATGTAATAGTTCACCTGGGATTTGACGAAGAACAATGAATTAAATTTGAATGCAGTACGAAAACGGCCTTTTATACAAGATTTTTTTTTTTAAATAAAAAAAATAAAAAACCGATTCGCTTTCCTCCAATCCTTGAAATGAATTTAGTCCCGTTTAAAAAAAAAAAAAAAAAAACGGAACAAAACCAAGAAAAATCTCTACAAAAATAAAAAACAAAAATTAGCCAAAATCAAAACGAGCAAATAAAAATCCGTCGTTTAAAGTTTGACTGCTTCTTCCACTAGATACCCTTTTAATATTGGGTCACCTTGTTCTGATAAAAAGTTAAATTTTAGAGCGGTACATATTAATACGCCTGCTAAATTACTTTATGCATATTTTGCAAACATAATGCTGTCGGCTGCTCATATTTTATTCTGAGGCTTAAACTAGAATCCATAAAATGACCATCGTGTTACGGATGGAGAAAATGTCACTCTCAACTATGCCAGTGCTGGAAAACAGGCCTCTTGGCGGAGCCTCTTCTAAATTAACTTAACCCGAGACATGCCAACAGTTATCTAAAAAAAGAAATTTCTCAACTGCTTGAAGCAGGTGAACCAGACATGTGGACCCAAATCACAAGCCCCCTAAACTGTTACCCTGGCATCTCAAACAGGTGATTGTAACATTAACACTCTTTTGAAGCATTATCCGACCAAGTAACAAACCCTGATTGCAACAGTGAAGAAATCACCCTGTCTGTTGTTTGAAACAGCTGAAACGAATATTTTGATTGGCCATTTGCCGCGCCGATAATTTTATATGCGAAACGGGGGTCATGTGACCACGACTTATTAACAGGTGATTTATGTGAGAAGACCTGTGTACAGGTGTACCTGGACCTATGATCTGGACCTACTTTGTTTTTGTTGAGGGTTTTGTCCAACTCAAAAGCAACTTTTGCCTCGTGTTGCTATGAGAAAAGCAACTGCTCATCCGAAACACTTGCACATTAAAATGATGAACCTGACAGCTTGTGAATGTGGATTAGTAACTTGATTGATAAGCCATCACTTTGAATGCAGCGCCCGCATGACGAAATCCAGCGTAGCCTATAACTTTCATAGACGAGAGAGTCCCATCTGATATGGTCAGTAAGTATTCTCACCAGTTGTATTACTTTTACCTAGCGGCGGTGCTAGGAGGGCAGGGGCGGTCCCCGTCCGTATCATTTTTTCAAGTGAAGAAGAAGAAGAAGAAGAAAGAAGAGTATGGAGAAGAGAGGGCAGGGTCATACAGCTTTAATTATGACAGCCACCGGCGTAAATCCGTTTGGAGGAGGGGGGGGGGGGGATGATCACCTCAAGTTTTTTGCCGATTTTTTTCCCGTGAACTCTTACTTAAGCATACGCGCACCCACACCCTCATTGACCCGCGCAGACCCACACACACACACACACGTATAATATTATTTTGCTAGCAAGCGAAGCGAGCGAGCGAGCGAAAAATAACCACTTTTATGTTAGAGCAATTCAAATAAAAATTTCACGATATGAATGTCATTTATGACATTTTTATTTAAAAAAAAATCACCAACTGATTAATTACAATATCATTTTTTTCCTGAAAATGAGGGGGATATTTGTACACGCCATCCCCCCTCTCTAAAAAGTGTAGGGGGACACAATGATGACAGCCCTATTTGTTGAGTGAGTTTAGGCCTATCGGTATTTTTTCTAAAAGGCCAGACGCCTAATAGATGGAAGACATAAATTAGACATAAATCAGTGGGAATTAACCAGGGTGACCATACGTCCTCTTTACATGTATATCACCAAATAGATATATATATATATATTTGTGATTAGGTGACATATACAACAGCTTTGGCAACTCACGTGGAAATAAATACATGTGAGATCAATTGAGAGAATAATAGCGTAGCATGAATCAAAGTTCCCCAGAGCTGCCCTACCATTTTGGAAATTTTGCAAAGGTTGAAAAAATGTTCCGCCGGGAATCGAACCCGAGCCTTTGGCTATGAACGCTAATGCCTTAACCACTAGACCACGGAGAGGGGCCAGTGGAATTAATCTGTGAGGGTTGAAGATTTGTCACTCTGTCGGTTAAGCGAATTTGGAATAACCGAAACAACTGGGCCGGGTTCGATTCCCGGCGGAGACATTTTTTTTCAACCTTTGCAAAATTTCAAAATGGTAGGACAGCTCTGGGGAACTTTGATTCATGCTACGCTATTATTCTCTCAATTGATCACACACACACATACACACACACACACACAAACATATATATATATGTTGAAAATGTAATTTTTATCTCACCAAATCCAAGCTCTTTGCATTACTTCGGTAAAAGGAAACAAATGACATCATGCAGGGGCGACGCCAGGATATTTTGATAGGGGGGGGGGGGCGCAAGATGACCCATGAGTTTATGTGGGTTCTAAATGAAAAAAAAAAAAAACCAGGGGTATTATATATTTACATGACCCAGCCCTCTTTTCCCATACTGTTCTTTCTTCTTTTTCCTCTTTCTTTCTTCTTTCTCCTCCTTTTTTCTTCTTTTTCCTTTTTTTTTCTTTTTTTTTTCTCCTCCTTTTTTCTTTTGGTCACTTGAAAAAAATCATGGGGGCGGTCACCCCCTACCCCCCTGGAAATGGACTTTCAAAAAAAAAATGATTTAGCATATTTGAGGCATGCTTCATATAACTGACAAACACAGTATTCACAAATTTGACCCCGTTCTGAAATAATTTGCTGCCAAAGGGAAGCAAGTTCACAAGATGATCGTCTGGAAAACTTTGGCAAAGGAAGAAAATTACAACGAACAATATTATTATTTATGATCACAAATGTCCACATTGCAGGGCCTAGTCAAAAACATAATTTTCTTCATTTCGTGGCATTTGTACTCGTTGTCACTTGCTCCCTTTTGGCAAAGTATAGCTCAGTACTGGTGCAAATTACAAATAACACAAACACACACACACGCATACACAAAGTTCAGCTTTCACTAAGCACTAATCCAGTGTGACTAACATTCGAAAAAATAATGATTTACCTCTAACACCCGGATCAGATTTCAGATTCGTTTTATTAGCGGATTTTTTTTCATACAGATCAGTTACAATCACTATGAACTGAAGGAATCAAGTACATAAAACAGAAGATATTGAAATAAAAATAACTGACAAAATTTTATTTGTATATTGAGAAGTATTTTAATATAAATTATTTCAAAAGTTTGCACTATTAGGCCTACCTCAAATGATTTGAATAAATGCTAGATTTAGAATCAAATCAAGAATCTACTACATAAAAACTGTTGGGTGAGATGAAAAAATAAGAATCAATACAATTACAGGTTACATCATGCGGGGCTTCTCAAGCTGGACATTATACCCTTTCCCACATGAGTATGAGCGGCGAAAAGGGTCAAAATGATTTTGATCCCTTCAGTCGCCCATACATGAGGATGGGATTCCGATTAATGGGGCTAGACTAGACAAGCTATGCTTTTTCTAGCCCCGTCCACATTTTGTTCTATTTTTCCTTTTCTTGTAATGTTTGTATATATCGATACAGATTCTTCTTGTTCTCTTTTGTTTTGTTTTGGTTTTTTTTCACATAATTTGTTTCCCTTTGTTTTAGGTGTCCAAATCTGTGTTTTGTATTACTTTGTATACTTTTCTGATTTTTAATGTGGAGAATCAATAAATGAAATGATTTTGGTAAGTGTCAACTTCTAGAGACGCCAACGAAGCCCATCCTCATAAATTTTGCTCACTTGTTGCGCTTGTTCGTGAATTCAACTATGGTCCCTTGCCTTCTGGCCCACTGAAGTCAAAGCCCAACAAAGTCTCGTATACCAGAATTCCAATAATAATACTAAGCAGTTCTTGTAGGCTATAGCACGTTATATGTACCTTTGGAAAAGCTGTCAACATCATCAATGCGCTCCTACATTTGAGGAAGGTGATAAGAAGAGAACAGAGAAAGATAGCTGTCAGATAAGTTTATGTACTGAGTAAAATGGAGCTTTAAGCTACGGTCACAAGGTTCGTACGAACGATGCGTTCGTACGAATCTCCCTGTTCGTACTAATTCAGGAGTTCATAGAGATTCGTAGATGGGGCCTTATTTTCTTACAGCCTTCTTACGAAGTTCGCACGAAAGCTGTTTAATTCGCAAGAACCACTCAAGACCTTCTTGAGAAACGAAGTGATTTTCGGTTAGACAATGGCCCTATAGTTCGTACGTTTTTCATAAGGATGACTCGAGTTCTTCTTACTTCAGACTTGCGGCCATCTTACGATTTCGGTTTTCGCAAGATGGTCGTAGTGGAACTCACGGCACTCTCAAGTCATTTGTAAGAAGATCGTACGATTTTATAAATATATTTTGCCAGGTTGAAAAAAGGGCGTTGCCGTGTAGGCCTACTGTCGAAAATTATATGACCGTTGATGGTTCCCCCTACCCCTCCTCCTCCTCCTCCTACTCCTCGTCATCTTCCACCAAGAGCGCAAGAAAGTTTTCTTAACTGAAAATTTCAATTCAGTCACAATCGCGAACGGGAATTCCCTAGCGGGAGGGGGGGGGGGGGGGGGAGTGGTGGGGGTAAGACATAGCTGGATCACTATTACTTCAGTGGAATATTTAAGGGCCGCGAAGCGTTTTTTTTATATATATATATAATCTGATATGAAACTACGCTCTATGCTAGATAATGAACCTTGCTGGGGTTTTTTCTTTCTTCTAATTTTGCGAGCGAGCAAATAATAGCCACTTCATTTTTTTTTCGAAAAAAGTGTTATTTTATCATCAAAATATACTATGTAGGCCTATAAGATATCTTATAGGCCCATTCTGTATTATAGGAGCGAGCGAAGTGAGTGACGATACTCTTTTTCATGGCAGGGATAAATCGTCATCAAAATAAACCATGTGCCTACAGGATATCATATTTAGTCACCTCTCTTGCCGAATTGATTGGCTTTCTCAAACCATTCTGTATCTAAATAGCATAAGAGCGAAAAAAATATATACTCTTTTTCGTCGCATAGAATAATGTTATTTCGTCAATATAAGCCGATTAGATCGCTGAATGATACATTTGATCACCTACCAGTATATTTTTTATATCGGTCTATTCCATTTTGGCACCTTGCTTGCCGTCCCAAAGTTTTCAGTTTTTACGAGAGAGCGAAAAAAAAAAATCTTCAGAGCGTAGATTCGTCACTAAAATATACTACATGATTTATATGATACAAATCTTCCTGTAGAATTCGAGGATAGTCGGACACCTTATTGCCCAAATATTATGATACTCGGGCTTCTCGCTGCTGGAGTAAGAGGTGTTTGCTGCCCGAAACCATCTTGTTTTTAGGTTTAATGAGCAAGCAAAGAGAGAGAACGAGGAGAAAAAAGAATTGTGTATAAGGGGAAGAGGTTCTAGTGTATTGTTATTCCATTCTCATAACATGCATAATTTGAGTAATGTACATTTTAGCGGCATCTTCCGTTCTCATAGTGAGGAGAGGCGTTGATCACAGGTCATTATCCCATCACTTTAGGTCAACTTGCCGCTCGATTCCTTGCAACTATATTACTAACATAACATTCTATGAGTAGAAGGATAGTATAACATTAGCTATAGAGACTCAAGATGAAAACCAAATAACTTTCATTAGAATATCAATGATTGATATAAGATACCTAGACATGCGGGAGAGCGAATCGAGCGAGCACTTCCAGGTTTTCCCCTTTTTCTTTCCTTTTTTTTTCTTTTCGTTCCTTTTTTTTTTCTTCTTTCCTTTTCTCTCCTTCCTCTTCCTTTTTATTTATTTATTTTTCGAACCCCCTTTTCAGCCATAAGAACAGGGGGCGGATGGGTATTCCCTCGCCTCTACATTTTTTTTTTACTATTACTCCTATGTCTTCCTCCTCCTCTCGGTCACTTCCAATGTCCATCATTTCTTGATGAAGACGCCATGGCTGTAGCTCTCCCCCTCTCTCCCCTTCCTCCTCATATATATATGCTTCCTTTCTTTTCTTCCCCCTCGCTCTCTTTCCTGTAATGGACAGAAGATGCTTCGTCGTCGAAGTCCATGAACAGAGTAAGGATTTGAAATTCGTGCGTTTGGCTTTATACCCCCTAAACTCAACAATCTTACGCCTTACGAACACCTTACGAACGCCTTGCGAACACTAGGAGTCGTTCGTACGCACGCCGTACGAATATTTTCGTTTGTAAGACGTTTTTACGAACGCCTTAAGAGCCCTTTATGAACAACTTAAGGCGATCTTACGAACATTGTAGGAATTTGAGGCTTCTAAAATTGTAACTTGACCCTACGAAATCTACAAAAATCTTGCGTGGTTCTTACGATGTTCTTACGACGTTGGTACGGCCACCTTAGGAAGAGGGGGGTTTTGTTCGACGTGGAAAAACATCTTGGAAAAGACCATCGACCTTGCTGCAAACTTAAGGTCTGCAAACAGTCTACGAACGCTAGTTTCGTGCGGCCTTCTTAAGAAGATCTTACGAAATTGTCTAAAAATCGTTCTTAGGAGGTTCGTGGCAGTTCGTAAAGGCATTTGTGACCGAGCCTTAATCGAATAGGTATAAGTTCAGAGCAGTTTTGAAGGAGAATGAAATTCTGAGGAAAATTAATCTTAATGAAAAGAGAGGAAAGAGAGAAGCATTTTTTTTTAAGTTCGATAAAAATCGGTTACGAAATGAGAAAGTTATGAAAGTTTTGAAAGTCTTGATTTACTTTCTTTGGCGATCCTCAAACTGGCAATGTTGCTTCAAAATGGCAGGTTTTTGTGGACAACTCTCAATAACTGTGGTTTATACACAAAATTTCATCTTTTCTCTATTATCTCTGTAGATGCTGCTTGTCTCTTTGTGAAATCAACATATGCTGTGTTAAATACTTTTCCCCATGATATATGTGACCCGTCACGTCAAAATCAGACAGAAGTCGCATTTTTTCAAATGTCATATTTTGAATGATTATGATTCCCCATTTCTCAAGCTTCAATTCGATATATAGCTCAAGCTAAGGGGTAGAGTATTTGTTGAGATAATTGCCGTTAAACCCCGAGAAGGCGGAGGCTCAGGAAAAGTATTTCTTCGAGAAAAACGCTTTTAAAGTTTGACTTCCGTTTTGTCTTCACGAGGCATTTTCCAACGGGTAATGTCAAATTCATTCTGGGAAAGTCCTTAGCAACCGTTTATGAAATGGAATAAAAACTGGTTTTCTGATTCTATAGTATTTCTACTCACTAAAAACATAAGTTTTGAATTGTTTCGGTCATGAATTATAATGTTTTTCATGGGAAAAAGACAAGTTATTTTTCGGCTCCGAAAAGCTTCCCGCCGAGACTCGCAGCCGTATTACTCTGCTATTGTGCGTTGCGGGCCTTGCAGGGCAGTCATGGCGTGGGGCCTTCTCTCTTCCAGAATCCGCGCTTTGTTTTCTCAACAAAGAGTGTAATTTGGACAAACCAGGATAAAGCAACCGCGATGCTTTGAAAAGAATCAATACTGAAAGACATGGTAAACATAAAAGTTGTCTCGCGTGATTTATTTTTAGATAAATACCTGTTTCCTCAGTCCTATTTTTTTCTTCTTAATTTGCCGTGATCAGTCATCATGACCTGACAGTTCTTTCTTTTTTTCTCTTTATCTTCACGGTTTGACATCACACATTAATCGATGATTATTATAAGACTCTCGTCATTTTTTTCTTTCCCCATTTTGCACCTTCATGTTCAAGTTGAACTGATAATTCTATACATTTACCCGACTTTTGCAAGAGTATTCCTATAATTTTCCTTCGGTTAAGCTACAATTTTTCTTCATCAAAACACAACGTTCTCAACACAGTATTCTCCATCATTTTTTTTTTTTTTTTTTTTGACAGAGATTTGTCTCTCTCGCCACCGTGATTTCAGTCGACCTGTTATCATTTTGAAAGCGAATTGAAGATAAAAATTGACGGTTCCATTTTTCAACCGCCAGCGTCATTAACAATAACAATTTTACACCACACTTATCAAACGCCCCATACACCCAAACATCTATGTCGCTTCATCTTCTTCTTTTCTTCTTCTGCTTCTTCTTCTCTCCTTTTCTCCTTTTTCGACCTCCTCTCTCTTGCGCGCTCTCTCTCTCTCTTAAACTCTATCGTTCCTTCAAGCCAACAAGTGAAATGACGAGAACGAGTTCGAGTATTATTCGACGGAAATCTTCCTCATGAACGTTTATTTACCCCAGTTTGGTAAGAGTATCCCCTTAATTCAACAAAATTATCGTTACATTTTTTTTCTTCACTTGTAAAAAATGGCTAATAATCATTAAACATTAACAAAGTGACATGTCTATACAAGTTTGTGTTCTCCTTCCTAATCATCTTCTTGTTGTCCCACTTCCTTTTCTTTCTTTCACCTCTCAAAAAAAAGAGGAAAAAAATGCGATGGAACTCGCAGCCGGTTCGTGAACTTACACGCTTTTGTACATGGTTCATTTTATCTTCTTTTTTTGTGTTCTCTACTAAAGAAAATACTCGTGTTCACTGACAACCCATCTTGTGGAGTTTTTAAATCGATCTTTCTTTTGAATGTGCTTTCTGGGTCTTTTTTTTAGGCCACTGATGCGAAGTGAAAAGAGCATGATCATGGACAGAATAATGTTTATCTTCACTATACCCTTCTAACTTTTGATTTCAATAAAAATTAATCCACGGTCCACTACCTTTTGAAAACTAATTTTCTTTACTTTCTTTTAGCGTCATTCTAGATCTATTATTCCTCATCATTCCCGGCCTGGCCCTATCGATCGCCACCCCCGCCCTTGCCATAGAATTCGCTGCCCGTTAAGGGCTTTAATCACAATACTGAAAGCTATACCTTTGTTCTGTCTTTCTAAAACCCGGAAGGGGAGGGGAGGGGTGTAGGTCCTTTTGGTTATCCTTTCTTTGTCCTCTTTTTTAGATTTTAAAAGTCATAAAACACTAAACACTGCTCAAACCTTTTGAAAACTTCTTTCCTTCCTTTCTTATGTCGCAGTCACACCAACGAAACCGACTCCAGACCGATCAAAACTATTACGTTATTTTCAATGACATGCCATTGGTCGGTTTGGAGTCAGTTTCGTTTGTGTGACTGCGCATGCGAAATTAGCGTTTCATCTTCCTCCCTGCCCGGCCCCATCTCGACCCACACTCACACCCTAGCCCTTGGATTGCTTGTTCAATACTGTCATTTATTTTACACTTTCCCCGGGTTTTGCAAATGTTAAAGAGAGATATCCCTTTATTACCAACCATGCCAGACACCGATGTCGTTCCAACAAGCTTCTTCTTTTCTTTGGTATATTCCGTTAACTCGCACTCCATCAAATCACAACCAAGACTTATCATTTTGGCTTTGGTCTAATTAATGATGCACCAATTATCATGAACATGAATTTAAATACATCCCTGTCTCTCTGTTTCTTCTTTCTTTCCTTTTTTTTTCTCCTTTTTCCTCCTTTTTCTCTTTCTCTTTCATTACAATTTGGTATCATGTCAAATTTGCATATTGGATTACATGTCTCAATCAAGGGTCGTCCATTTTCTCTTATTAATTTGAGTCATTAAAGGGGGTACCCAATGCTGAAACAATGTTAGCTCATTTAAAAGAGCATGATTTTATTAGCAGAAATTCATCTGCCTAAAGTTTTTTAAAAAGTCGTGTTGCCAAGGAAACCCCAAAATGTGGTAAGATTTCAGGATATTTTTGACCCCTCACCTGTGACCCAGTTTCAACTGGGTACCCACTTTGACGTCAAAATGACGTCAAAGTGGGTACCTTGTCGCGCACTTCTAGCAAAATGCGCGCAAGGTATAATACATATTGTACAGTCTAGCGCGCAGGACAACTGCAATGCGCGAAGCTTGGTACCCACTTTTACGTCATACCTTATACTCAAATTTTTTGGTCAACTCTTGACTTTTTACAAGAAAATTAGCCAAAACGCATTGATTTCGATGAAAAATCATCAAATTTGTAATGTTATTCTTCTTAGAATTCTATTCCCGATCATATATCCAAAAAAAATTTACCATTGTGTAATCACTTTAACCTCTTTCCAGAAAAATACCTTTCTTTTCAATGACTGTTAAATTTTTTTTTGCTAAAGTTTAAAACCGAAATCGTCATTATTTAACGTACCACCGCCACAATTCTTCTCCACAATAAACGGTTTCACCAAACTTGTGAGACGCCCAATACACCAAAACACATTCTTCTTCTTCTTCTTCTTCTTCTTCTTCCTTTTCTCCTGATCCTTCTTCTTTTTTCTCCCTCTCTATCGTTTCTCCACGCTATCTGTTACGGAAACGAGTTCGAGCATTATTCAAAGGCGACGTATATTCATCATGTTTATCTCCGAGTTTATTTGGCCAATTTTTGCAAAAGTATAGGCCTATAGTTTCCTTTGGTTAAGCTACATTTTTTTCTTCATAAAAACGCAACCAAAGACATTTGTCTTCTCGACACCGTCTTCTCCTTTCTACTTATTCTTCCTCTCCGCTTTTTTATCTCTTGTCCCATTTTCTTCTCTGCCCGATTTAAATAAGCTACACTCAATACACTGAGTATTTGGCAGTTAGGTGTTTTTAAAGGATTAGAAATAACACTAGCAAATCCCTGTAATTCAACATCAACAAAAATCACTTCCTTTCAACTTTGTAGCGTTTTATATCGTTCTTTTTTTTTCTTGAACGTGCTATCTGGTTTTTTAGGGTGCGTTCAAGCGATTTTTGAAGCGAGAATCAACATGAATCACAAATCAAAACGCTGTTGCGACAGAGCGTTCAAGCGATTTTTCATCAACGCCGATTCTTGCTCATTTCAAGCCCATCCACTGCGCATCGTACTGCGCAGTTTGACCCAGGAAGATCAACTTTACTCACATCATTTATTCGTCTCTATATTATGCTATTCTTTGTTTTTCATTCTATCTTCTTCTCTTTCCATCTTTTCTTATGTTATTCTTTGTTTTTTCCTACCTTTTTTCTGTTTCCTTATGTCATTTATTTTAATCTTTTTCCTATCTTTCCTTGTTATTCTTTCTCTTCCCATCTTTTCTTGTTATTCTTTGTTTTCTTCTTCTATCTTCTTCTTTTTGTCTTTTCCTGTTATTCTATGTTATTCCTTCTATCTCCTTATCTTTCAGTCTCTTCTTATGTTATTCGTTGTTTTCTCCTATCTTCTTTTCTAGCTTTCTGTATGTTGTTTGTTTTATCTTTCTTCAAACCTTGGAAAGCAACAGTAGAATCATGATTGAGATCTCCGTTGCATTCAATCGATTTTTAGCGACCGTGGTTCTGCAGAATCATGATTCAAAACGTACCTTTTTCAGCGTTTCATGTTTGCGTTTTGAAAGCCGTTTATTTTTTACGACCTGCGAAAAATCGATTGAACGCAACCTTAGACACTGATGCGAATGAAAAGAGCATGATCATGAACAGAATAATGGCTATTCTCACTATACCCATCTTCATTTCAACTTTCAATAAAATTTAATCCATACTGTCAACCGCCTTTTGAAAACGTTTTTCCTTACTTTCTTTTAGAGGTCACTCTAGATCTATTATCCCCATCCCACCCCACCCTTACTATAGAATTCGCTGCCGTTTGTAGATGTATAAAGGCACGGCTTTGATCAGAATCGCTGAAAGCTATGGCTTTGTTCTGTCTTTCTAAAGCCCGGAAGGGGGAGAGGAGGGGTAGGTCCTTTTGGTTGTCTTTCCGATGTCCTCGCGTTAAAAGCTTTAATAAATCACAAAACACTCAAGGCTTTGGAAAACTTCTTTCCTTCCAAAGTGTTTCACTCTTTTATCCACGCGTTTATTTATCTTCCTCCCGGCCAGGCCCCATCCCAACCCACAAACACCCTTGCCCATGGATTCCTTGTTCAGTACTGTCATCCATTTCATTTTACACTTTCCGGGGAATTTGCAAATGTTCAAGAGAGCCCTTACCAACCATGCCAAAACCTAAATACCGAAGTAAATTTTGACGAGCTTTTTTTCTTTCTTTCTTTTCTTTAGTCTATTCCGTTCACTTCCCAACCTCCAAACCACAACTAAGACTTTGTCTTATTAGTTTGACTTCGGTCTAAAATCACGCAACAATAATCATGGACATTATTTTACAGACCGCCCCCTCCCCTCCTTTGGTAATTTCTCTTTCTTTTCCCCCTCTCTCTATCTCTTTCTATCTCCCCTTTCTCTCTCTCTCTCTTGTTCTTTCATTTCAATCTGGTATCATGTTAAAATTCAAATTTAAATAATCTTAATCAAGGTTTGTCCATTTTCTCAACTCTCATAAACACGAGTTTAGAAGGAGGGCATGCATGCGAGTTGTACTTCTTTCCGTTTAATCATTTACCCCTTTTCAGAAAAAAAAATTACTTTTATTTTTCATCACTGTTCAAATATTCTATAAATATTTCCATTTTTAAAAAGTAACAGCACACGACGGAGACACATCTTTGTTATCTCCGTCAAAATAATAGTAATTCCAACCCGCTCAGGTTTTCCTTTTTTGCTTTCCTAAATCACGTTTTCGCTTCTGAAAAACCACACAGCATTGCGTCATTCTTTGCTGAGATCACGTGACTATGAATGGCCAATTAGCGAAGGCGTGTGTCGCTAGGGGGCGGAGCTTAGCGCGGAGCCAAATTTGATCTTTAGATCTCGCTCGTGTGTCCGAAAAGATCTGACTGACCGAAAAAAACACTCGCAGAAAATGTGCTTTCCCTTTATTGTTTTCGCTAGATTTTTTTACAGAGCACACTTGAAACATGGAAGATCCAGAAAATAAAGAAAACAAAATTTCGAAAAATTTGTAGTTTTTTACTATTTTGCCCATTTTCTCGGCTTCTCTTCGCGCGACTTCTGTCTGATTTTGACGTGACGGGTCACATATCTTGAGCTAAGGAGACAGGGTGCACCTTGAGAGATAATCTGAAATTTCGTGAACAAAGCATATGGAGAGTTGTAAAAACCTTCCACTTTGAAGCATCATTGCCAATTTGAGGATCGCCATAGAAAGTAAAGCGAGACTTTTCAAACTTTCCTTACTTTCTCATTTCGTAACAGTTTTTGATGGAACTTTTTAGAAATTGCTTCTCTCTACCTTCTCTTATCATTACAATTGATTTTTTACCCAGAGATTCATTCTCCTTTAATTTTTACAACAGTATTGCCTTACGTTGTGTGGAACGTTTATATTATAATGTTCTGGGACAGCATGCTTGAAACCCCTTCTACCGTAACACTTTTTTTTTTGACTATGTACAGGTACATTGTCTCGGTCTCTCTATTTTTTGACCTGAAATTTTGTACAGGGATACAAGTAAGTACATAAAGGTCATTTTCATGAAAACACTGGAATGCACACACTAAGAAATAAAGGTGCAATTTTGCACCCTTCAAATGCAACACTGGGAACTCCTTTTTGGGGTGCAACTTTGCACCTTTAAGGGTGCAGTTAGCTACATTGTGCACCCTAAAGGGTGCAGAGTTGTACCCTTTAGGGAAAGGTGTAAATTTGCACCCTTTTGAATGCAAAAAATTCTGCACCCTTAAAGGTGCAAAGTTGCACATTTTAGGTGCTGCCAGTGTTGCATTTAGGGTGCAAACTTAAACCTTTTTTTCTTAGTGTGAAGTAGCAAGATCTTAAACTTATGGGATTTGATTATTGGTGACCAGGGCACTGAACAAAACGATACTGATTCATGTTATTTGTCACAAATCTTGCAGCCGAGTTTTGAATGACCTGAAATTTCTGACAGAGTGATATCTGAAGCTACAGTACTCTGTTGCAGTTTTCTAGGTGACATAAGAACACATGCCCTCTCTCTAAAAAAAAAAAAAAAAAAAAGAAAAAAAAAAGGAGTGAACGCATTCACTCTGTTAGGAGTGAATTTCAGAAAAGAGTGCATTTAGAGTGAATTAAGAGCAAAAATTGTGATATTCACTATTAGAGTGATCACTGAGGTCACCCCAAAAGAGTGAATAAAGAGTGAATATCACAATTTTTACTCTTAATTCACTCTAAATTCACTCTCTTCTGAAATTCACCCCTAACAGAGTGAATGCGTTCACTCTTTTTTAAGAGAGTAATTTTGCAATGGTATACTTCTGTCAATATATCATGGCCGGATTTTGATAATCCTTTGCAATGCACATGATGCACCTGGGGGCTGTTTCATAAAGCTGTTCGTAAAGTTACGCATGACTTTACGAACGAACTTGAGTATGAAGTGCCGAATGGGATGCCAACAATTTTTTCTAACGTTTTACGAAGTGTGATTTCCCATAATCTAAATTCAATTGTGGCCCAAAATATACTTTCGCAATAAAGATGTTTGTGAACAATAGTAATGTTAATCTACATCTGCATATTTCATTTTTAGCTGATGTGATTCATAATGACTGAGAATCTCATTTGGCTTGCCATATTCAAGTCGTTTGTAAAGTCATTTGCAACTTTACGAACAGCTTTATGAAACATCTCCCCCCCCCCCAGGTCACCCTGAATTAAACAAGAGTGTACTATTTTTCTCGCAACTGACTTTCGACTGTCGCCATGCATGATTTCTTCAATCGTAACGTAAACATCCATATAATAATCGTCATTATACTGTACGTATCGGTCGATGCTTTGAAATGTATGACATCACATCTCAAGAAAGGATAGCACGTGATCCTATTTCGATGCAGCTTCAGGAAATGGCGCCATCTTTTCATTGCAGTGTCACGTGACTTGACGTATGAAAGATTGATTGTAGGTAGTCGTATCTATTCCGTTACTTTCATCAAGATTTGTTGCGAATATACCTTTTATTGCCAAATAACTCCTTTTTTCCGTACTCCCATGACTGCATTTCAAATGAAAGCAAAATATCTTTTGTCAAGACACCTTAGTTGGGCCATGGCGGATGGAAAAAAAAAATTACGATACAATAAGAAAATATGAAAAAGCATAGTTAATGTAACCGCAGGAATGTCATGGGTAGAAAAACTTAACTAAATAACTGTGGCTAAAGTCTTCTGTCCCCAATCCAGTGGTTGGTGACATATAGTTGAATGTGTTAACACAGGGAATTTTTTTTTTTCAAAAATTTAGCTAATTTTCAAGGAATATACTGGATGTTTTTGTTGGTTTCAAAAATACCTGACAAAAACATCTGACATGGACAATAAGTAGAGACGCATTTTTCCCTATCGCATATTTCTTTATTCATTTTTGCAAGGAGGGGGGCAGGTCGGTCGAAAAGTTAATTGCCCCACGACGTGACGGTGGATAATTCCTATTATTGTGTTGGCGCACAACCCCCTTCCCTAATTTTGTATAATTTCTGAAGCTTCTCTGTCTCGTAGTACCATGCCCCTTTTCACAGTGTCTAGTTTTTTGTTGTGTTTTTTTTTTTTTTTGCATTCCCGTAATGTATCATTTTTATTGCTTTCGCACACTGTCTGGTA
This sequence comes from Echinometra lucunter, assembly GCA_029962745.1. Classification (NCBI taxonomy): domain Eukaryota; kingdom Metazoa; phylum Echinodermata; class Echinoidea; order Camarodonta; family Echinometridae; genus Echinometra; species Echinometra lucunter. The sequence goes on from CM057162.1 coordinate 14,504,426, forward strand.
GCTTTTTCGAAAAACCACAAAAAATGTATATGCTTCAGGCGTTTGACGAAGAATACCGCAATAACAATGGAGGATGGTACATAGATTATGAATGCAATTAACCTCTCACACCCACAAGAAAAAAATATATATATACTGCACCCAGTCTGACACAGACAATCTGATATATTGGTTTCAAACATCGTTATTTGGGGGATCAAGGAAAATAACCTAGCTGTTCTAGGGACAAATTGGGCTGAAAACAATCTAATCCATGCAGTCCGTTCCATTCAATAATACTTATTGAATGAGCATCGTTTTGTTTATCATAAATAAGCAAGTTAGTGCAAAATTTACAAGAAAAAAAAAATCAAAGAGATATCATATAAAATCTGTTGAGACTAGTAACTGAGCAAACAACAGAAACAAAAAAGACACACCGGTAAAGGAAAAGCTGCTATAATTAGAGCTGAAGAGTACAATAGAACGACATAACACATGATGGAAAAAAGAAAGATAAATTGGTACACGCAATTTTATATTTTCATCGGAATATGATAATTATAATAATATTATCATTGATAATAATTATAAACATAATATATAATAGTAGTAGTAATAATAACTAATAATAATAACAGTAATGATAATGATTGTATTAATGATTTGCTCTCGTCATCATTAAAAAAAATTCTCTGTTATTAGGACACTAGGCTAAAAAAAAAATAATAATAAAAAGTAAACAAGAAGGCACAGCAACTAAAAATATTCCTTCATTATAAACAACACGATAAAAGAGTTTCGGAAAATTAACTTCTGGCAACGTCAATAGCCCTGTCTATCAACTTTAGACATGTGCGAACATTACAAATGCGTGCTACGTAATCCGAACATGATTTCGATGGGTAGTTCAATGGGCTTTTGAAAGAGCCCTTGAGTTGATTTTTAGAAAGCAATTTTTTATCGTGTTAAACACGCATACACAATCCAACTCATCCTTTCAAACACTCTACACCATAGGCGCCGGAAGCGTTGGGGGGGGGGGGGGGGGGCAAAATCAAATTTTTTCCCCTCAAAGGGCTCCCTTCAGAAGAAAAAAAAAAGAATTTCTGGATCATATACATTCGTGTAAAATAAGCATATTGACATGATTAGTGCCCTGAAATGCAAACTTTAAGTATTCAAAGAAATCAAAATTTTCTTACTCGCTACGCTCCCTCGTATAGTAATTAGAAGCAACGTTTCTCAGTATTTAGAAATTCTGTCTATCATCTATTAAAAAGGGGCAGATGCTTGGTTCATTCGGGGGATTATTTTGCCCCCCCCCCCCTCCGCCCTCCCCTTCTCAATATCCTAATATATTAGCATAAGGGCCCCGTATTTTTTTCATATTTGGGCAATGCAATATGAAATTTCTGTACATTTTCACCACCAAAACTGTAAAAAATTTGCGCGCTCGCTTCGCTCTCGTAGACAAAGTTGTAAAACTGAATGGTTGATTTTTGGGCAAAGGGTGTCGGCCCCATCGCCAAAATTATTCAGTATGCCATTCATAACCCTCCCATTGCCATGCCCGGTCTCAAGTCTCTCACGCCATCCTAACATGCTACAAGCGGTGAACAAATAACCATGTTTCAGTACTAATGATGAGAGATGATGGGAAACAATTTTTGATAGCAGTATTTTCTTAATTCAAAAACTTCTTAACTTGTCCTTTTATATATAAAGAAGTATGTTTAAAAAGGGGGAGAAACGTGCCTGTTCGGGGGGAAGTGTAGGGTACGTTATATGCTGGTAGTAAGCATTTGAGGTGGGCCCCATAAAGTTTTGGGGTGGGCCCCCAAGAGTGTTTGCCCCCCCCCCCCCCCCAAGTTGGGACCCTTCCGGCGCGCCTGCTCAACACATCACTGCATTTTAAGAAGTATCAATGTTTACATTTATTTGTTAAAACAGAATACTAATAAGTACATGTACTAATATCATGAATATGAGTGGCAATCAGTGCTTGAAAAAAAGACATGCATGAAGAAGAGATTTGGGTGAACAAAATACCTGCAACAGAAATATTTCCAATCTCCTGAAGACCAAGAATGCAATAATAATAACAAAAATAGCAACAACTACAATAATAATGATAATAATGATAATAATGATGATGATAATAATAATATTAATGATAATGATAATAATGATGATAATAATAATAATAATAATGATAATAATAGGAATGACAATCATAATAATCAAATCAATATTTACGTAGCGCCAGTCGCCGCCAGGTATCGACGCATGAAGCATAAAGAAATCTACAGCATATAGTGAGAAATGTATGATGGCCAGAGAAGTACTACAGTAATACAGTAAGGGGGGGGGGGGGGGCGGAGTTGTAAATTCAGAAAAGTCTGCATGTCTGTTTCTGACCAGACAAAAGGTGAAGGCCTATCGAGGGAACGAAAAGGAAAGTCTGAGCTATATATAGTTGTCAGTAAATTTACGTCACAAGTACAAGTTCATCCCGCAATACAACACGGATCTATAGTGAACGTCATGCGTGTTGTTAAAATGGTGTACAATTATTTCCTGCCAAAGCAGCTGCATTTCGGAAAATTTTAAAGTGAAAGTATAAGTAAAATCAATAAGATCCTGGATAACTCTCCGGTAAGTCATATCATGGCGCATCATATGTATTGATGCCATTTTAACCCTTCGGCTACGGGAACCAGCTGGTCCTTGTATAAATCCTACAAGACTTTGAGAATTCAGTAGTCAACTAGTTAAGTAACTTTACTGCCATTGGATTCATTTAAAGTGGAATTGCTCCTAGGTGGAAAGCAAACATGAACCGGGGAGGGGGTAAGAAAAAAGAAACAAGAAAGGGTCAGTCTTCAGAAATAAAAAATCAAAGATAAAGAAACTTTAAACCTTTAAACTTTGATGTATTGAATCTTATTTTTGCTCTAGCATTGTTTCACGGCAAGGGTATATCTCCCTTTAGATGTACAATTTTTATTCTCTAAAATAATTGAGGCAGTAATGTATATAAACATTTTTCTCTCCCTTATAATAAAAACAATATACCACTTTTTCTAACATATGCCACAGATATCTCTCTAAGCGCTGAAGTGGAAAGAGAGAAGAAAAGGAGAAAACCAACAGGGAGGGCTGATAAGAGTAAGATATATGCTTAGTATATTTTCTGAAGTCGCTAGTTAACACTAGAAATTGTTCCTAACAAGAAATGCCCTGAGATGTGTTTGAAAGATGTCAACAGTTTCACAGTTTTAGGTATTTTCTTTTTCTGGTGATTTATTCCAAAGCTCTACCGAAGCGACCTGAAAAGAGCGTGACTCGCTGTGGTGTTGTAAGGAGAGACTTTTGGGAAGATCTGAGAATTCTGTTTAGCTAAGAAATCCGGTTAAATAGGAAGGAGCCAATCCTTTGAGGCACTTAAAAGTTATACCGCTGTGGGTTTCATCTCAAGAATTAAGGTGCATTTTTCCCAGTAAAAATGGATCTTTTGTGGCATAAAATACGATTGTGACTTTGCTAAGAGGCGATTTCCAATATCATTATTGTTCTCATAATAACCTTGTCATTCCTGCATTTATGAGTAAATAATTTTCTCAAGTCTCCATTTGTGCTGTTGAAAAAAAAAAAATTCTTTTTAAGCCAACCTTGAAGGTAATGCTTTTCATATAAGCATAGTTGCAATTATTTAAATCTTCAAGCGTGTACAGATAGTATGGTTTGTTGAAAATTAAGAAATTGCAATAATATGAAATCAAGCGGTAAATTTCGACAAAATAATATAGGATGTTATTTTCAAAAGCATTAACGGCTGTATTTCGTTTTCTATATTGCACAGTTTTCCGATATGATTATTTCAATAACGTGTCTAGACAATTAACCTGTCCGGACACAATAGCATCTGAATATTAAGATACGCCTGCATGCCATAACCACACTCGGCTGCAAAATTTGACTGGAAGGAAAACGAGGTCAAAGACGAAGAAGGGGTGGAGATAGAGGAGGAGGAGGAAGTGGGGGAGGAGAAGGAGAAAGTGGAGGAGGAGGAGAAGGAGGAGATGAAGAAAAAGAACTTAAAGAAAAATACTATTCCCATTACACATGGAAACAGTTCCTCCCGCTGGCCCCAATAATTTCCCACAATTCAAGGCGTGTCTCCCTGCCGTGTGGGCTAGAAGGAGAAATGTAACCTGGAGACAGGTGTATCACCATGGCAACGAAATGGCCGAAGAACTTGTCTGCGTTGTAGTCGATGAAAGCACCCTTCAAAACGCCGAAAGGCGAAGGACCCCTTCTGACACATGTCTGATGGGCAACGTGCTAGGGAGGCGCCAGTACTTGCGCACCAAAGGAAGACCTGCATACTGCATGATCTGTGCACCTGAAACGTGAGAAGTAAAAATAAGGTATAAGTTAATTATATATTGTAATATTGTAGCAGTGTTAAGAATTACTGAATCAAGAGGGTACTCACAATATCAATAATAACATCAATAACAATGATTATAATAATAACAATATACTATTACTGAAAGGCCTACTTCTATTTCTGTTGCTGCTGCCACTACTACTACTACTACTACTACTACTACTAGTATTACTAATGATAATATCAATGATATTAAAGAATTATAATGATTATTATTATTATCATTAATATAATAATTATAGTGTGTGTAATTTGATTTTACAGACGAGTATCAATCAGATATAACGTCTGGGACCGACCTTTAACGTCACAATCCCAAAGACGTGACTCGGACTCAAACCTGGGTCCGATCAAAATCAGTTTGAAGCTGAAGACAAAGAGCTGACAGCGGACGTTACTGCTAGACCAACTCCTGCTCAGGCTTTAATTGTCATAATGATTAAACGGAAGAATAATAGTTCTCATAAATGCATAAAAATGAAAATAATAATGATACCAATAAGTTTTAACTTCTATACTACTACATAGTAATGATACAAATACTTTTTCCTGGAGGTGCAAAATGCGGAATGCTACTATTAAAAACATAGTCAAGTTTCAGAGGCCGCAGAAGATTGAAAAGTTTAAAACAGTATTTTTTTCTATTTATCCTCTTTCGAGGGACTTCATTATTCGTATAGACAACTATTTACAATAACATAAAAGTCGTAGAATAATAATTCATCTAGTGTGAAAACTGAACTGGTATAGACAAGGAAACTACATAACTGATACTACTTTTTCAACTTCGTTTGGAACTTTTTCTTTTTACATTCATACTAAGGTATAAGCGAATTTCTGCGTTTAAACAGTAATAAAGAAAAGTAAAAGTATAAATTGTAACAATGAAGGAGCCATCAGTTCAACTATCAAATGCATTCAGATAAACATAAAAGGAGTGATTATTTATGCGATTATTAAAGGAATCAGGTAACTTTGTGGAGGCTTGATTTAATAAATAGTTGAATTCTGGTGTCTGCGTTGTATAAAGATGTTCAAAGGGATAGATAAACAGTCAAGAATATAAAGGTTTTGAAAAATAAGATGTTATTATCAAGATATCTATCTCTGAATTCCACCATTTGCAAAACCAACCTGGGTATGCCTTTGTCTAACACTATAGTCTATGGGTTAAAAAGGGATCTGGCATTTCCGGTTACTTGTATATTATCACTATTTGTGAAGCACAAATGATGCATTTGAAGTGCATTTTTCATGTCTTAATATTTACACAATATTATATAAACTGATACTATGTACGGCCATACAGCTCAGATTTTAAAGGTTATCCTCAATGGCTTAAAGATTTTTTCACCTTTTCAATTTTCTCCTTTTCCTGAGAAGTTAATGTTTTTATAATATGGGCAATTCCAGAGAGATCATAAACAAGTTTCAAGTCAGCAGTTTATTTTCTTGAAGATGATCAGTACTAGTTCATATATATTCTTGCCATATCAGTTCTTTTTATCCCGCAAATAGGACAGATTTTCCTCTAGATTTGAAAATTAAGGACCTTTCCATGAAACAGGTTTGTCTGAAAGACTTCCTGTTTTTCCTTCTCGAACGAGATAAACCAACAGCATTGTCAGCAAAACACTTTAATATTATCACTTTAACATTTTCTTTGCCAAATCGTCTGTTATAGTGAAGTGCAAGGGAATGGCACAGAATGGCTTTCAAACGAAGTGATTCCACCCCGCCCCATGTTCTTAATGATACTTTATCATATTACGAGATTAGATGATTCCCCTTCAAAATACGAGGGGTGTAAACACACACACAACAACAACCAAAATAAAAACCAAAAAACCTGGAAACTGACTTGACAAGCCCCACTTTCAGGTTTCCCACATTCTTATGAATGGTATATCTTTAAAAAAGGGAGCTCAACATTCCCCAGCAAGATCTAATGGTATCAGCATTTTGTTTTCTTTTAGTTTTTCTTGATATAAATCAAGACCAATCACAAAAATCACCAATATATACATGATTAGACAAAACAGTAAACATGGTAAAAAAAAAAAGCTACAGTGTATGAAACAATTATTATGCATGTAGTTATCATTATCACCGTTATGGCAATAAACAGCTACAGCCGAAGCATGGCATAAACATAGCTAAGCTAACCACAAAATGATACTTCATCAAAAGGGAAATTATCTTCTTCTTCTTTCATATTGCAATAACGTTGTGACGATCAAGCGATGGACAATGGGAATATAACACGTTTAACCATCAATACTGAAAGTGATTTACGCACGAGAGTACACTCTAAAACTAAAATGTTGAATCACCATCTAAAAGCGTGGAGGAGTGACTACATTTTCAAAATGTTAGATTAACACTTTGAACATGCAGGATGCAACATTATAAAGTTTGAAATTAAGCATGTGCATATGTAGTGTTGAATCCAGCATGTTGAAAGTGTTAATCTAACATTTTGGAAATGTAGTCACTCCTCCACCCTTTTATGATTCAACATTTTAGTTTTTTAGAGTGCAGTGATCGATACAATCTGTACATTCAGTGATCCTCTCTTTGCTATCATTTGAGTGGACAGACAAGGGAGGGGTCATGTGGAAGGACTTTGTGGCTAAATAGAGACCCCAATCTCATTTCGAACTGCAGAAATGCTGACTGATGAATAACAATCCATCCTGAAAGATCAGCTATCTTCGTGGGTTTTTTTTCCTTTCCTTTTCTTTTGTTCGGTGTGTTGTAATTTAATTAAACGTAATTGTAATTATTATTCAAGTTGTCTATGCACAGTACCTCTCATGAGATTACTTGATGGAATTGAATTGATATTTATTTATTTTTATATGTCAGAGATGCTAAATGTTCCCTTTTTGGGCAGTATTTTATACTTTTTATCAAAAATACTGCAGGTTTAATGGAAAATACTTTTTTCCCCAAATTGCATCACTACACACGTCTATTGCAGAAAACGTGAAAATACTGTTTTTTCACCCAGAATACTTTTTTTCATCCCTCAAAATACTGCAACGCTATTTACAAGGTTGACATCCCTGATTTGGTCTTATGAAATTTACTTTACAAACTGAATATAACATGCACTGTCGAAATCAAGTAGTCACATGCATTGAACAGATTATAGGCTACATAAATAAAATCATAGTCGTCTGCTGTTAATACTATTCATATCTATTCATGCGTGATGATATTTGATACCATATGGGAGAAGGTAAATTATCTTTGAATGATGTTTTAAATTCATGAGGACATAAAGATTTCTTCAGTATTTGATGGGAAAATTCTTGTCTTTAAAAAAAGAAAAGGAGAAAGAAGCACACAGTATGCTCTATCCGTACGTCTAATATTACTAGAAATAATGAACATTGAATTGTATTACATGATTTATACCGTGACGTTTTGATTCCTAGAGTTATATTTCGCATCTCATTGTTGGATATAAGGAAATCGTACGTGGAAAAAAAAAAACTTCAAATCAAATCAGTTCTTCTCTTTCTTCCTCTCCTCTTCCTCCTTCATTTTCTTCTTCTTCCTCCTCTTCTTCCTTTTCTTCTTTCTTCCACTCCTTCTCCTCCTTCTTCCGCTTCTTCTTCTCCCTCTTCTGCTTTTCCTTGCTTTGGCTCCCCTTTTCTTGTATCGCTCATTATTTTCATTCTAAACCTTATACATATATCAATGGATTTCTGATGTTATTATAAGATGATTGTAAACGTGTCTAATAATTTTTTTATGTTGGAATTTTAAATGATCTTTATGGCATTTTGGAATTTTGATATGATCTAATGTATTTGACTTATTTTCAATATGCACACCCTTGTATTTTGGTAATAACGTATCAGTGCAATAGTTCATTACCCCAACGAAATTACTCTATTTTTATTCAACTTACAGCTATTTCAATTAAATTCAACTCTAAATTAATTCATTGAAACTTTTCATGAATATTATTGTGATTGATATTGCAATTAATGAATTTACATTTCAATGATTTATGGAACTGCAATTGTCGATAATGATAAGTGCCTTTTATATACTCTACCTCTTTTACTAATATGATGGCTAGTGCAATACACTTTTTACCTCTTAAACAAATTTATTTATAATGAATGGGCAATTATTGATTCTGGTTGCTTTTAGTCCTCATAGCGTTTTTTTCTTTGAATTTGTAGTTATCTGTCAATGGTAAAAAAAATTAATCTTTGATGTATGTATAAATATTTATAAAGTGTGTATTGCTTAATGTTAGTGACGACCATATTGGTGATATTGCTTTTCATTACATATCTTAATATGATTTTTATATTATTTACTATTTCACTGTTACAATTTTTACATTGAAATTCTTTTATCTGTTCGAAATTGAGTATTGTATTACTTTTTAATGCAACCATTGCAATTCAGTCTTCGGACTGCGAGAATGGATGCTTTTCAATAAAATCCTTCAGTCAATCAAAATACTGATGAAATATGTCTTTTCTTTCTCGTATATCTTGCGACGGTATCTCATTGAGGTATTAATTTATTTCCTACACACACTACTGCACACATAAAACAGAATATACGTCTCATAATTACGTATAATTATTGTTATTAGCGATTTTCAAAAAAATCTTTTGTTTACACTTTTGTACAGCTTTGTACGAAATGGTTTCAGAGTCCTGTAGGGGTACAGGCTTTTTAATGCGTGTGAATAGAGGTATAAAAGGTGTTGTCTTGTTGCTAAAATCAGTTGAAATGCTATTGAAGACTATATCTAAATAAATTAATTCTGAAATAAATACTAAAATGTCTTAATTTACAATTTTTGCATTATTTAATCATAATTCTTGTAGCTATTTTTTCCAGATTTCAACCTTGAATGACTTTGAGTCAGTAGCAACCTTAACTGTGCATCGGCATCATAATATAAATGTACTGCTAAACCTACGAATTTCCGCTAAATAATATTCCTTGTTTCCATTTTTATTTCTTTCCTTTTTTACATGATCACATACAAATCATATCATACATTATACAGATAGTATACTTGTGCATACAAATCATATCATACCTTAAACTAAAGTATACATGGACATCATTTAAATGGACTTATACCCAGCCAATTTAGTACTAGCACTCAGTCAAATGAATACTCTTTTTTTTTTTAGTCCTAATAGATACCTGATAATCACGTGAATTTTTTTAAAAATGCAAAAAAGAGTGCACACTAAATTCAAAGATGCAATATTTTTCCCATACTCATATACAAAAAAGATGCTTCATCCAAAGAATGCACCTACTATTTTTTACCCCCCCCCCCACACACACACACACTCTCACTTTTTTTTTCAACATGTTTTTATTAAGGATTTCATTCAAACGAACTCTCACACATCTCACCCACACGTGTAAGCACACTTACATTCAAACCCTTTTGATGTCCATGTTATATTTAGACTGTTCATAGGTTTGTATAAATTACTATGTAATATCAGCAATTTATGCTCATCGCTTATTTTATGGTGGGGTGGGGAATGCCATGAATGAAACAAATCAGATTCTGGAATATATTTCACATAATTGTCAGAAGCCGTGATTTTAAGCAGGAAGAAATATCGATAAAGAGCATTCATTTGGATAATGTTCGAAGCTCTCATAAAGAAATGACACTGTGCAGGCTCATTATGGTCTGGATCCGAGATGGGAAAACTTACCCCCTTTTCACATAGATAAAAACAACTTTGTTTAAAAGGCCAAAAGCAAATGTAAATATTCAATACTCCCAAAGATATGAATTAGCCACAAATCTGTCAAGAACCAAAAAAATATTTAGGGCTTTTGTGGAATTTGTACTCCGCAATATCGCATTCTTTTTTTTTCCCCTTCCCCTTTTTTCTGTGAAATACATGTATTACGCTTTGGGGGCAAATTTAGAAACTATATTTTATCAGATACCTCTCTGTTTGTTTTAGGTGGGGTTTTTTTTTTTTTTTTTTGGGGGGGGGGGGGTACAAGTCTCTTTAATTCGTGGAGTCTTCTTTCTTTCTGCTTATATGAACAATATATCATGCAATTCAAGGTATCATTCAAGGTAATGATGTGACTATTAAGACAGACAGAGTCAATGAATGTCGTAGAAAGTCTCTGACTCGTTTTAAGGGTTTCTTCCCCCCCCCCCAGAATGTGACTTTGACTTTCTAAATTCATAGAGAAATAGAACGATATTCATTTATTTCACTTTTTGCATTACATTTTGCTTGTATACATTTTTATGTCTTAAATGTACTTTTCGATGATTAAGGAATAAAAAAGACTCTTCAAAAATTTACGATCTTCTTTCCTCTTGTGTGGGTGGGTGGGTGGGTGTGTGTGTACAGGTATGCTTCCATGTTTGTGCAATAGGATATAATCATTTGGCATACATGTAGTTGCGCAGGACTATTAAACAAGCCTATGCCATTGGAAATTCGGTCCAAAGTGGTTTTTAAAAAGCTGAAGTAATATCTCAAAAAGTGCATTCATTCAAAAGCAATACCTGTTGTCAGACATTTCCATTCTGATTGTTACTGTGATTGTAATTACTATTTTTAAATGTGGTAAGTAACTGTGTCGAGCCCTGCTTTCTTTTACTCCTTTTTCTGGCAACGGTTAAATCTGTGTTCAGCATTAATTCATTGTGGTCGTCTATAATTTTGATAATGGGTTTATCAGTATCGTTATTGTATGATTACTTCTTTTAGTGGCTACATTGTCTCTATAGCAAGTAAAACTATATCTGGACCATGTATTTATATTTAATGTCTGGTTCGATACTGAGTATTTCTCCTTTATATCGATGAAAGTTCTTCATGTTTTTAGAGCCTGTCAAGTAAATGCACATATGGAAATAAGAACATAATTTTATCGTCAAAGTCCATTTAATCTCTGTGCTTTTAACGTGAGAGAGGACCATACTATTTCTGTTTTGTAGCTTCATTGATTTAAAAAAATTAAAAGATTAAAAAACGAATTGTGTCTTTTTTTCAAGATTAGTTCCTTCAATAAATATTCCTTCATATTATCGCCTTACAGGAATAAGTAAAAGAAAACTTTCATTTTTCATATGATAGGAAGAGTATTACCAGGTCCGATGGTTATGTTAGTTCGTAGGAATCTATAAACCTGAAACCCATGCCATGCAAACAAAGGTACTGTTTGATCACAAAGGTATTATTTAATCACAATTGTAAACCAAACGCAATTCAGCCGCTGGCTGCGATGTTTGATATTTAATAAATCCGTTTCATATTCATTTTGCAAAAATGAATCATTCATCGTATTAGTGAATAACTCTTTTGATTTCACTTCTCTGTGATGCATTCGTTTTCTCATGAAATCTTCAAATTTCTTAATGAATGAATAGGAAAACAATACAAATTTTACGAGCCTTTGTTTAAGACTTTCAATTTTAGGCTTGCATAATGAATCTATGTCCCATATCAAGCTACGAAGAATTGATTGCATGATCTAGAACTCAATCCAAGGACTGTCTGTTCTAAGTTGGGCCTTAGAATAGTCACTAATTTTAGGAATAATGCTCCATTCGTAAATAATTACGCATTAAATTAGGGACAAAATCAGTGTTGGACTAGAAGTCATTTTTCTTCGGAAATATAAATATCATTCCTTTTATGTTCCAGCAAATTGATACTGAGTTTGAAGATTTTTCCACATTCATGACATCTAAACGCGAGGAAACGAAATATTGAGCAAACTTATACCATGTATACATGTAGAATACGTGAGTGTGTGAATGAAAGACATAAACATATAACACAATGATGAAAAAAGAGGAAATAGGGAAATGGGAAGTCAAAAAGCTAAATGAACTAATTATCCTGTAATATAAAGAAATATTTGTAGGCCCTAGGCCCTACATTATTTCCAGCTTTTGTTTAGGTTCATCTTAGTCTGTACTCAAATAATTCACTTTAAAAAAAATTTAAAAAAAAAACAATCGACATGATCTATATTGGATATTAGGGGCAGGAGGAATGAATATTTCCATCTTTAGGACAGCTAGCAAGGTACATAAGTAATAATGTATTCATGCCCTCCTGAAATTTTCTCTACACGAAAATACTAATATAATGTTACATGTATTTCAGTCACATAATCACAATCATGAAACTGATATATTGATGCTTTCATTTTTTATGAGCATATTGATCATTTGTCACTTTTCCTGTGTTTTTATTTGTTCTTCAGTTTGGCAGTAGACATGCTAGTATCCATACAACTGCATGTTGTCTAGCAGGAAGTGTATCGAAATATTGCATCTGGTGACGTACAAGACAAAGTTGCAAAATATTAAATGCATATGCCCACCTCCTACTCTTGTGACATTTCATTTTCTATTTCTATTTTGTTTCAGTATTTGTACATTTACATATTAACAAAAATGTGTTTCAATGTATATATTGAACTTCCACCCACACAAAAAAAACACACACACAAAAACCCTCACAAACGGAATACATGTATTTCAATCAGGCACATTATATTCAAACTTTCCAACCTGTCTACCTATAGATATAGACAGTCTTCAGTATGTGTCTTTGAAAACAACACACGTGGTTGTACCCCAGCACACACAGAAACAAAGCATGCAGACATGCATAAATGAGCCTACATTCCTTTTACAAATGTACTTTAAGCACACCTTTTTCTTTGTGCATGTCTGCATGCCAGCATTGCATTATCAGCATACAACCGACTAAGCACCAGGAGGTATGTAGAGAGAATCCAGGGTTATTTAGTCATACCCGGTACTTTCTAGCAACACGTACCCCCGGTAGTTTTCAACGGAACCCTGAGGCCGGTCCATATTCCTCCGCGTGACACGGCGCTCTCTTAGATGGCGATCGGTGATTGGTCAGCTTGGACTCATCACGAACTAGTAAATAATGACAAGAATTTCAAAAGTTAGCAATAAAGTAGATCCCTCGTTCCAATGAAATTCACAAACCAAAGTAAATAAAACCGAATAGGGCCTACTCGTTATCTTAGTAAATGGTCACTTAAAGACACAAAAGGTTTGAACAATTTCTTAAAGAGGAAATATGAGTCAACTTCTTTTTTATTAAATTTCTTTGTGCTACGGACTTCATGAGTCATCCCACAACGCCCTAGAAACAAACAAAAAGAAAGAATGTGCGTACAAAATCAAAGTTCCTGTGTCGGTTCCTCACAACGCGTAACTCACTGAATTATCTAAAAACGAATTATATATTTATTTATTCATGTTTTACATCAGTGAAGTCCATGTAAAATTTATCTTCAATATTTACCAGCGTTTTCAACATTTAACTGTGTAGATTAAAGATATAGGGATTCATTGAATTTCCTGACTAAGCTAACACCTTTTGCAATCTATGTAGCTATTGATCTAACTGACTAAATAAGAGATGGTATTCAAATTGCGCAAAAATGTGTCCATATACTTACATACATACATATATATTTGTATAAAGACAACAAAACAAAACAAAACAAATTTCGTCATTAAAATTGGACAATCGAAGGAAGTGAAAATATTTTTGTGAATATTATATAATTTTTAACTGATGATTGCTAAGGCAAATTTGAGAATAACGTGAAAACATACACAACCATCGAAAGCATATTTTATAGTATTCACACATTGTTTCATTCACAGAAAAATAACTGCTTGAGTCTGACAGAAGTCAATGAAAATGATTTACAGTTCTTCTAATTTGCATTGGTAATACTATATAACAAAACAGTCTGAGCTCAATTGATTCATGTTCTGGTAAGTTGATTAATACCAATATTAAGGTCATCTTAGTGTTGATTGTAAAACGGATCCTGTATTCGTTTTTCAATGAAATGGAAAGTTTCATCCATTTACATGTGCAGCCAGTAAGAACTTTATCATAGAACCCCATGGAAGAGCAATTAGATTTTGTAAATGCCACTAAAATGGACCATCCTCATCCTCAACATGTATATATTCATTGTTTTCTATGTTGATATGGAAATAAAATAAACAAACGCAGTTTCACAAATTCTAGTCTCTTCTGATATTAGCATGAACAAGGCAAAGCTGTGCATTCATTTGAAATAAAAAGGCTTCCAATTTGTAAACATTTGGTTTCTTCACTCTGTCAGATGTTTATCATAGATCAAGATAAATAAAAGATAACCATGCAGCGAAAAACAACAAGAAAAACAACAACGAACAAAAACAAAGACTCAAATTTAGTTTAAGTTCAAACCATGTTTAAACAGCAGCTAGCAGGATTTATTTTAAAGATGAAGCAAAATGTCGGCTTGCATTTTGAATGCCTTCATCTCTTATTCATTTAAACCATTTGACATTGGTTTTTATATTTTTCTTTCGCTGGATGCTGGATAACTTTCTGATTATATTCCGTAGGAAGAAAATGTAAAGGGATAGTATCTGCCAACCTTTTCCTCAACGGTAAAAAACATAAGGTTTTTTAAAAACTGCGGTGAATTCTCTATGTATGAATGTATGTGATTATAAGGCCCCCCTCAACATTAAAAAAAAGGAATGCTTTAAACCAATACTTCTTTGGGGGCTAAAAATAAATTGAGTGGTACATCAACAAATTCAGTATAATTCATTCAAAGTCACACTATGTTCCTCAATGCTGCCTTGTTCTCAAATGGTTTACATTAATCTAAAATTAATTATATTGAATGACATTGTGTGAAGACCTAATTTTGTGATCTTGTTTATTCTGTTACTCTATCAAAGGTTTTTCTCTCTTTGTTCTTGGGGGGGGGGGGGGGTGTTGTTCGCCAAAAAATATAGTCGTATATTTTCTGACTTAGAGCAGTTGAAATGAAATGTTTTCAGAATTATTTTTTTTTATCTATATTGGTTGCCCCTTGTTAATAACCGAAGCCAAGTAGTTTGATTTTCCTCTAGAGTCTCTGGTGTTCCGGACAGAGAAACTGTGGTAAGAGACAATTTATTCAAAATGTTGCTATGTTATTGAGTCCTGTTTGATTTTCTACTAAACGAAAATAAAGTTTGAAGGCAGAGAGTATGATGGGAACTGATAAAACTCACTTGTATTTAAGTGACATTTCAAGTTTCATTTGTACTCGTTAATGCATATAGGCCTACATTCGCATAGGTTAGATACTGCCGGCTAGGAATTAAGCTAAACCGATTTTGAGAGTATCACGCCGCCGAATCTCCCCGGCAGCGTTCTTTCAGCGCTACGCTCAGTGGGCAAGGCATCACGGAACCTTGCCACTTGCTAGTACAGTTTTTATTCAATGAATATTTCAACCGCGAATACAACAATATTAATATGAAATATGTAAATGTGAAGTTCAATACGGTTAGAAGCAGCAGAACTGTAGAATACGAATAACACATGTAAAATGGCAATTACCGACCTACCCTAGTCACATTCGTTATAATCGTCACGAATACTTACTAAAAATTCACGGGATTTGCTAATCATGTTAACTAGTCCCCAGAGTACATTCTTTCGCAAATGAATTACCATGTGGGGAATGAATGTCATAAGATTTTTACGTCATCTGTTAACATAATGCACTTTGTCCATTCATTTGCGTCATAATTCAGTCCTACAAATATTGCATTTCATGATGCTTCGCTTCGCATGTCATGTCATGCACACCAGGTATATGTTGGAAGACCCACCCCTTGCAAGATTCAGTTTGTTACAAAAAGCACGTGCAGTGTCTCATTTTAAAAACAGAGAAACCTACAGAATTTTTTCTTTGAAAAATTTCTTCGTTATTCACCCCCCCCCCTCCCGTTATTTTTTCCTGTGCAATATGAAACCCATGCATAGTTCTATTTGCTGTCACTTATGTAGCTTCCGCAATGGACATGAAAAATGAATGTCTTTATTCATCATGACAATTTGAAATCAATTCTGTGTATTATCGGCCTCAAAAACAAACAAACGAACAAAGCAAAAAGTTCCACCGAGAGCCTTGCTTTGAGTCGAACTTGACGATGTCACTCGTGAAACAAAATTAAAATGATGAAAAAAAAAACCCCAAAGCATATATAACTCATAAAAGACGTCCTTATACATTTTCCCTTCAAAGGAATATTGCCCCTCGAGGTTTGAATTCGACAAACCTAAGATTATGGTGGATAAATTCTTCTAACGTTCCAATTGAAAAAATATCTTACCGTATTTCTGTTTAATAGCGGTTTCAATGTAGTAATGGTCGAGAAAAAAAAAGAATCACTTCATGTCTAGATAAATACAAGTGATAAATATGTTTTAAAACCTGCATATGATGTTTCCATTGCAACAGTTTACTTGCAACAAGCAAGTGCATCCTTACCTTAAATTTCATGCTCTTTGAATATATACAGGGGTGTTGAACCTCGATTCGTATCTTCCCCAGGAATATGCCCCAGTACTTCCCCCGTCAGCTTCCTGCCGACATGGCCGAAGCATGAGCCTTACCCCCTCATAATCAAACTCATAAAATAGTTTCGAGCATTAATCTTATCATTTTCATGTCTGAGTACAAGCAAGACTCGAATGAACACTCTAAAAACTAACATGTTAAATCACCATTCAAAAGGGCCACTGAGTGACATTTTCAAAATGGCGAACATGCTGGATTCGAACCTTTATTGTGTTGAATCCAGCATGTTCAAAGTGCTTAACCTACCATTTAGAAAAAGTAGTTACTCCTCGGCCCTTTTGAACGGTGATTTAATATTTCAGTTTTATATTTAGACTGAATATTTTAGTATTTTAGAGTGAATGAATGGAAACAACACTAAAAAATTACTGAAATGATTTTATAGGCAGATGATTACCTTCTTCAAGTTACTTTTCATGCATCTATACACGTTTCAGTGATACATGTGCCAACCTGCTTACAATCAAAGGGGAAGAAAATGTTATACCTCTAATCTTTCTTGAATCTTTCTTTACATGCTGTCTTATATGCAGGTTACTATGTATAGTTTCTGCTTCTGAACCCTCAACTGACAAACTACATAGATTTACTGCAGGTTACTATGTATAGTTTCTGCTTCTGAACCCTCAACTGACAAACTACATAGATTTACTTTGTTGACAGCAATCCCCATTTCGGAAAGGCAGGGGGGGGGGGAGGGAAACAAAATATTACACCTTGTTCTCTATTACAATGAATCATTCCTTAACAACATTTTTAGAAATGATTTTTTTTTTAATCAATCAATAGATGGGACAATCAACATGATCAAAAATCACAACCATTCTGTATTTAATCTGCATTTCATTACACTGAATTACTTTTTTCTTAACTTCCTTCTGATACCCTTTTTTCCCCTTTTGATGGAAACATTTGTCACTCCACTATTTTAAGAATCCGATTCTTCGTGCATTTCATATTGTCTAAACGTGATTTATTTCATCGACAGCTGTTGTATGATCAATTAAAAGTGTAATAAAAATTCAAATTCAGGTAATTGAATTTTCTTACTCAACTGTTTCTACATTAAAAAAGGCATATTTGCATCATACCAAAAATGCTGGAAGTGAATATTTTAGAGAAATTACCGCTCTTAAGGTTACAATACAAATGATGATTATATATGAGTAATGTTATGTAACGCTTTAATTTTTCCTTGTCATTTTACAACTAAAAACAGTTGGCATGGTTGGTGAATTTCTATCGTTTCTCCTTGCATTTCTCTCTGCTTAGAGTTGTTTGACAATTTCATGCAAGATCTCTTTTTTTTTGCGATTTGATATTTTCCATCGTTTTTTTACCCTAACCCATTGACTAATAGTTCTCAAATCCCCACTGGTTTAATACAAAGGCCACAATTATCCAATAGGAAAAGTTAGTTAACAGTTCTATTATTTCATTTCTTACGTTTCTGATATACATGGACCCTGAGAGAAGAGAGAGAGAGAGAGAGAGAAGAGAAAACCAAAGCATGTAGGCCTACAAGGAATATTCAATATTCAGTACTTCCCTATTAATTTTGCTGTGTAGCTCACGTCGGTCTCTTGCATTTTGAAGAGAACTTACTTACCATGGATTTATTTTGTTGATAAACATGATAAACGTACAATTTTAGGCAAAATTGTATATTCGAAGCAAAATCACAATTATTTCCATTTTAACTCTGTACTTTTGTATTCATATTTTTGTGCTATTATTCATTGTTATATATAGCTATTCATATATTTTTCATGCAGCATTTGAATTGTATTGTGTAATACAGTGCTCTCTTGTAAACCAATTTTTATGCACTTCAGAAACAATATAGATGTTTAAATGAAAACGTAACTCAATAATGTAACATATTACCTCTCACAGGTCTTTTTTAATTGTCTTTTGGCTTCTTTTGGCTATCATGTACCTTAACAATAATCAAAGTTCCTACAAACAGTAAGATAATTGAAAATTCACAGGGGCAAAATTAAATGCTTTGTAGATGATAAAACCAGGCAGCTACCCCTATTTTCCAATTGGTCCAAGAAACAAAGAAAATGACAGTTTGGTATTGTTGTGCTTTTTTGATTTTTTTTTGTTTGTTTTTTTGTTTGTTTCTTAATAGAAATACCCAGTTCGCTTCCATTTCAAAGCTGTTACAGTAAGCAGTTATGTTTCGCGCAGTAATTTTCATTTTCAGCTTAAAATACTATATTATGTGTCTTTTTTTCTTGGTTTGTTTTTGCATAATGTCTTGGTATTGCTTTATAAAATCTATCAAAATACTTCTGACAAACATGAGAGTAGGTAGTAGTGGGATGAGGATCAACTTCGTGAAATTCTGCTCTGGAGATTCCATCTGTTATACTGAAATTGTCTATCTCATTAACTTTTTTTTACTGCTTGGTAGATATTTTAGATATATTTCAATTAGACTGAAACGTATTTGTTACAAAAGAGAACCCCGTCCCACGGTAGATCTATCTTAAAATATATGTCTTAATGGTTTTAGACAATATTTATATGCAAATTAGAACAGAAGTCAAATTAAATATAAAGAATGAACAAACTTACGGTTTGTTGTTTCCTTTGAATACCATGTCTTATGAAATAGTATAGTATGATTTAACTAATTGCTGATGAAGAGTTGAGTGACAACATATTACTAAAGAAAAACCCGATTTCTATTTAGGACTACTGTTTTCTTTCTTTGACACCATTTAACAGTTTTTTTTAAATGAAAGAAATTGATACAGAAGAATCGGAAGATCAGCATTTCAACGCTTTTTGAATCGCTCTGAATCAGGAAGCCTTTCCCTAATAACACTGCTTGGTAATATCTTGCCGTTTTGATTTTCTTAACTAGCAAGGAATAAATGATGTAGATAATAATGTTACATTTTATGGAGCAAATCCTTAATTCGAATAATTTTCCAATCATATGTATTTTGGCATAATTATTGTTGCTGTATGGACTGAAGTCTGACCTATAATCTAAGAAAAATTACCTCGTATCTGTTTTGCTCATATATCTACACTAGATAGGATGTGTTGGTACCAGTACATTATACATAAATATATATATATATATGCGATGTGTTCATGCATTTGATGTTTTGAAATGAAAAAGTAATGAAATTAATGAAAACTGTTTAATCACTCATCACAATGATATACGAAGAAGAATTTGGGGTAAACAATTTGAACCTTCACTTATTTTTCAGTATAAACAAAATATTGTTTATAATTTATCGTTCAAAGTTCTGATGATTGTGTGTAAGGCTCTCACTGGTCAAGCTCCTAAGTCATATTGCTGAACTTCTAAAACTCAAATCTCAAAAAACATACCAGCAACCTCCATAGTTCCAAAGAAACCTTGCCACTGCAAATCCCTACAAAAGTAACACTGGGTGATCGAGCATTTGGTTGTGCAGCCCCCAAACTGTAGAATTCCTTACCACTAGAAATCAGAAAATCACTATCCTTAAATATCTTTAAATCGAAGCTTGAAGCACATTTTTATACACATTAAACCGTTCACAGATGTAGTGATTTTGAGCACAACAGGAGCGCTTGCAGCACAGCAGAATATATTTGTATAGTTTTTTTGCGCTTTATAACTATACATTATTTTTTCTTTTCATTTTGACAAACCAAACAAAGACCAAAATGTATACTACTATGACAAAGGACGAATTAATCGTAATGATCGTGAGATATATATATATATACATATATAATACCAAGCTGAAAAGAAATATTCCAATTGATCTTCTGGTATCTTGTGGATTTTTTTCTTTTTGAATTATATTCAGAATTCAGTAGTCAGTACTGATTCAAATGCAGCCTTATTTGTAATTTGTTTTTGCAATGGTATAAATTGTGATTGTATACATTTCAAAATAAGAATTATGATAGTTGTAATTATGATGGTGAAAATGATGACAACAGAAATAATTAAATTTTTCATCCTTTTCGCTCGTACCCTACGCAAAATCCCCCTACTCATTTTGAACTTATAATATCACATCAGTGCAAAAGAAGGTGTGACATTTTAAATTCAGAGAGAAGGAACACAAGCCTTACAAATTCGTCAAAGAACATATGTTTTTTCGAGAAATTACAATTTTTCATATCATTTTGTATAATTTGGCATTCTTCGTGATCTGTGGATATAGATGAGTTGCGGCCAGTCCAATTTTTTTCTCTTAATAAAAATGCTTCCGAACTTATACAGTTACAAAATACCTTCTCACTGTTTTGATGAACCTAAAAATGAAAAAAAAAAATAAAGAAAAACACTTTCATGAAAAGTATATATATTTTTTTATAAGAGGAACAGATTATTCAAATCGTTAGAGTACTCTTCCTTAAGCTATCTAAGGAATTTTGAATAACATGTCCCATGAAAAATCCAGATGAATGGACTAAGAAAAGTTAATTTACTCTAAAAAAACTGTCTTTCAAATGAATTCCAAATACTGTTTTTATGAAATGTAAGGAATGGAAAATTAAGATTGGAATGCATTTCCTTTTCATTACCAATAACAATTGAAGTTGATGATTTATCTTATACAAGTTTTCAAAAAAGACAGTTTCATCGATGATACCAATGAAGTCATAGTGTCAAGATGCACATTTTTGTCTTCGTTTTATTCTCATTAGATCAGGGCCTCGTATTACAAGATTTGCGATTGATAAAAGTTGATCCCAACTTGAATCAATCGCAACTCTGTACTTAAGATAGGAGTTGCGTTTGAGCTACACAGTAAAAATAAAATCAAACAACTTGTATACATTTATACAACCTGGTTTACTATATGAACCGATCAGATATTCTTTAAAAGTTTAGACAAGTGTTTAAGAAGTTAAACAACGATGTTCAACTTTTTGAACAATAAATATTAAAAACTGAACATTGCTATTTAAAACTTTGAACAGTTGTTTAAACTTTTAAACAATACCTGATCAGGTTCATATAGTAAACCAGGCTGTATAAAGCGTTTTTACTGTGTAAGTCCATCGCAACTCTTTATAAGCCGGAGCGCAAACTGCACCATACTAAATGTTCCCCGGAACAAGCAGAAAGCTGCTTGCAATGGTTTAAGGCTTTTGCACCAAGATTTTTAAATTCCTACGATTTACTCGGCATTTCTACTTCACTCTTAGTCACAGTTGTTTAAAAATCATTAGGTTGTTTAAATTAGAACCTACCAACAGTTGTTTAAAAAAGATCCCCATATGTTTTACATACATTCTTTTTTAAACAACAGTTGTACAGGTTCATATCTTAAACAACCTAATGATTTCATTCAAAGATAGTCAATAAGTACCGTTACTTTTCCACCACCAGAATTTTATATTTTTTAAATTTTATTTTGAGCTATATGTAAATCTGTGTGAAAGCGTGTCATTTGTGCAAGACCACCAAGCATATGGACTCTTTTTCTCATGAATATGTGATCCTCCTAAATTTTACCTGCACTTTTTTTTTCGAAATTAAAGATTCATCGAAAACTTTGCTGCCATTATTTTCAAAATAGAATTCAAATTTAAATTTACCCTTCTCTCTTAAGCCGCTTTACATTGACTTGAGTTAAGCTTGTTCCTAAATGATATGTAATCTATTTATTAAAAATGGTCTAAAGCTTAATTTCTTTTTAGACATTGCATGAGATAAATGAAAGAACACTAATGTCGTAATAAGCCCACTACTGAAGAAATGTAACAAAATACTCTCAACAGTCTCTGCAAAGAAACTAACGTTTCACTTAAATAAAAAAGAGTATAGAAATTTTGTTTGGATTTAAGTCACTCAGAAGACGTTGTTAATTCAAAGGAAAGAGAATTGTATTGATTTAACAAATCAACAATAAGTTCGAAATCGAGCACTACCAAAAAGAAATTGACAAGTATTATCATTTTAGTCATTTTCTAAACAAGAATGCTGGAGTCTTGTTTCTTCTAAATAAGGAAATGTTTTTAGACGTATGTTTCAAATAACTAGACAAATGGTATCAAAATTAAATTACACATTGCAGAGACAGTAATTTAGTTGCATGATTTGATCCCAGTAAATGCTTGAAGAAATAATATTTTTTTTAAGCTTGAAAGCAGGAGGTATTTCTAAATGTACATAATTAGTAATGTCAGTTCAAAGATTCTAATAAACATTGATTTTCTTCCAATGAACATCATGATTTAACAACATTATTTTCTGATATTGTATAGTTTATAAAAACACAGATAAATATCCTACAGTAGAATAAGCTATAATATGGAAGAAGGCGAGTTTCCTAAAACAAGAGATTGGGGTGGGCTCACTCGAAACACAATATAATATAGGCCCTATAACAATATGAAAATAAAAAAGGAAGAGAGGGTCAAAGAGAAGCAGGGTCGGACATCGAAAAAGGGGGGAGGAGGAGGAGGAAGAAGAAAAAAAAAAGAAAAAGTTGAAGAACTAGAAGAAGAAGAAGGAGCAGAAGAAGACTGCCACATAGTAACAACTGTATTTCGTGAAATGCATGTAAAAACAATCGGTGACAATGACAAGATACAAGTGAAGTTAATACATGTAGTACAGGCGTGTTCACGATATGTTTACGGTACTTTTACCACTGTAAACTGCACTGTACCCTTGCATTCACTCATCGTCTATATATATGTTATTATATGAAGAGGTAATTGTGATAAGATTTGCTAGGGTGATTCTTTAAAAATATGTCATATGGCTCTTAAGGCGTTCGTATCTTTGAAAGCTTTCATTTTTATTGTTCAGAGTAACTTGTTACAAAAGCGAAATAGTGTAAAGTTTCTTGACTTTCCTAATAATAATTCTGTTTAAAGTTGAATAAAGGAAATATATATTCTACACTATCTGACAAAATCACTATGTTTCAGAATATGTTGTCAGAATATATATAATTTTTTTCAAAATCAATTGTCATTGAATGTACACTGTATAGCATTGCGAATCTATCTTATCTGCCTGATGCCATTTCAATTTCAATGTAAAAACACGTTTAGTCATGATTTGTTTCAATTTGTTTCATCGAAAAATTAAAAAAAAAGAAAAGAAAGGTTCAACAGCATGCGTGAAAGGTGCAATTTTATTTTCATTAATAGCGAAAAATGGAAAACAAGTTATAAATGTAAACCTTTGTCGGATTTCTCGATATCTAGATAAATATTCTTATAGCGCCATTATACAGGATTGTGTTTGTCTTTGTCTATGCAAAAATTAAAACATAATAATTCCAAAGTAAGTTTCTCATTCTGTGAAAAATACCCGTTATATTACAATTACCTCACTATTCAGAAACGTGTGCTTTGAAGAATATGAATGCTCTAGGGTTGGTCAAAAAGCTGTTCGCTGTTTTAGTATATGTCGCTAGACGGCAGGTGTATTTCAGAAATTCGTTATCATCTTGATCATTGCAAACATATTTATCTAAAGACTGTATTCAAAAAAAGTGATTCGTACATCATCATTTCTTTACGCTTTGCAAAGGAAAAGCAAA
This sequence comes from Echinometra lucunter, assembly GCA_029962745.1. NCBI lineage: Eukaryota > Metazoa > Echinodermata > Echinoidea > Camarodonta > Echinometridae > Echinometra > Echinometra lucunter. Next base: position 14,528,867 of record CM057162.1, read on the forward strand.
AATAAACCGACCTAGAAATAAAAAAGAAAAATATCCTATTTCAAATTGAATATGACCCCCAAAAAATATTAATGCAATACTCTTGACCATTCTGACCTTCTGCAAAATACATGGATAAAGGAAGGGTTTAGATATTCAGTGTTAATACTGACGTCACTACGGTAGGGTCGGACTTTTAAAACTTATTCAAAATCGCGAAATGTCGTCAGAACTTTAAAAGAAAATCAACTGTCAGTGCATGTACAAGGTACAGCATTGCGAATCTGTCTTAACACTGCCTAATACAATTTCAATTTCAATGCAAAAAGCACATTTCGTCATGATTTATTTCATTATTTATCATAGAGAAAAATAAGGCAAACTAATGCAAATTTTAAAAGAGTGTTTCAGTAAGCATATTCGAAAGGTGCAATTTTCTTTTCATTGATAACTAAAAATGGAAACCAAGTTATTCAAAGTTCAAAGTTTATTTCACATCTCTTTTAAAAATACATATAACAAACATAATCATTTACCATACATACATTCATACATATATCTGGAATCATGCACTAAATTGAGCAGACAACAGTGAACATACAGTCATAAAACAACAAGTAACAAAATAATGGCATTTTCATAAGAGTTGCAGTGGATGTGGATTCATGTATATCTTTGTCGGATTTCTGGATATGATTCCATACCTTCATCGGATCTTAAGAAACAATCTGCTATACATTTTCTTTAAACTCAGCAAAATAAAAAAGAAAGAAAAATGGGTACGTTGTATTGTTAAAAATGTTCATATACCAATAAAACATAATAGAATATATGATAAAAAATAGGAATACTCTACCAGCATCAATAATTGAGAGCAAGAATTGGATGTGGATGGGCAAAGTCATTTGACATTAGAAGGTCTGATTGTAAAAAAATAGTAAACAATTATGATGTTGAACATGTGCATCCCAGATTGTATGATACTAATTGTATATCATATCAAGATTATTTTACGTTTATTCTGTTGTATACAAGAAAAGTTTTATATCGAATATTCATTTGAAAAAAAAAATCTGAATTACAACTACTGTCCGACGCTACACATGTACTTTCTTGCTTCTAAGTAGGTTTTCTACTTTGTATTTCTCTTACTTATAGTTTCTTTTGTTTGAATTGAATTGAATTGAATTGAATTTACTTTCCACATTTCCATTAAAAACATTCATAAAAGATATCAAATACATATTTACAGACAATAACATATAACAAAAATATACAAACAATAACAACAGAGGAATAAATGTAAATGTGGTGGAATCATAAAAAGTTTGGTAAAAAAAACTTGTAAACATGATCCCAAAATATATTTTAAGAGCATAGGGACATGATATCCCGCAATGTGTTATGCGCTGTAATAGAGCTGTGTATTATTATCATTATTTATTATTATTATTATTATCATTATTATTATCATCATCATTTTCTAGGTGTATTCTTAATATTTTTATAGTGCCACTCTACAGGATTGTGTGTCTTTGTCAATGCAAAAATTAGAAAAAGAAATTGCAAAGTATTACTTTCAGTTTTTTATTTTGTGAACAAAAAGAGTTATATTAAAATTACCTCACTATTCAGAAACGTGTGCGTTTGAAAAATATGGATACTCTAGGGTTGGTCAAAAAAGCTGTTTTCAGTATATATGTCGCTAGACAGTACGTGTATTTCAGAAATTCGTTATATTGTAAACATATTTTGCTACAGACTGTATCCAAGCAACTGATTCGTACATTGTCATTTCTTTACACTTTGCAAAGGAAAAAACAAGCATGTGTAACAAATCTAGAAATACACAATTTAAAAAATATTATGAAAAATAATATGAAACAGAATATAATAATATTAATGCAATTTTCTTGACCATCGGCAGAATACATGGATCAAGGAAGGGCTTAGATATTTGTGAAAATTGACGTCACTACAACAGGGTCAGAATTTTAAAACTTATTATTTTTTTCTCAAATATAAAGAGACTGGACTTTAATTCGAATGACTAGTTGCAAAAAAATACTGATTTATATCTCTGTTACATAGATATCACATATACTTGCACTGAGCTCTCAGGTCTGAAATTACAATACACCATCGATGCTTGAAAAGTATACTTCGGTAGAACACCATTTTTTTATTTCTGAAGTCATTTTGGCATACTTTTTTTTTAATGAGACATGTTTTTTAAAGTTCTGGTATGTCACAAAAGTTGCGCCAATTCTATGGAATTACCCGTTTCACGTTCTTTTCTTTTTCTGAAAAAAAAATCCTTTCAGAATATTGTATATAAAGGTCACCTACCTAAAAGGGCTTAGTTTCTTTAAATCTTTTACCAAATGTTTAGATTTGCCTAGAGGAATATGATCCTTTTTAGTAATAATCACTTGCTTGTAAAATTACGTCTGATGACATGATGGGGCTCTTATTTCAAAGATAAACAAAGGCAGTTCAGGCTTACATTAAGTTTTGACCTAAGTAAACTCAAAACTCGTCAAAAAGGTAAGATAAACTTCTTTTATTGCACACTTACAGTCAATGAGCTTTCCCGGGTCAACGTAATATCGTCAAGGCTCAAACAAGAGTAACGATACCTTACAGGAGAAAAATAACATCTTTAATTAATACGCCTGTAGTGAATAGATTGATACGGTTTTCTAAGCACTAATTAATCCGAACTATGGTTGACGAATGAAGAACAAAACACACGAGCTTGTAGTCTTGGGTAGCAAAACGGAGTTTTAAAAAAAAAATGTTCTTATTGGGGTCATCACATTTGCTACATGCAGAGTTAGCCAAACTTAGCAAAACAAAACACAACCCAAACAAAACAAATTAATAGAAGAACAGGAAACAACGAAAAATTTCCATATATTTTTCAGTGAAGGGGGATGGTATAGGGTGACGTCTTCCTCAAATCCACCACAAATACAAGCCAAGTCCAAACTAATTTGTCCCATATACAGTATCCGAGAAAAGAGAGTACACCCTTTAGGGTGTGCTTAACTTTTGTTGCCACAAATTTAAACAAATTCCTTCAGCTATTACATTATTGTTATGGAAGAGATAATTCCTATCAATACACCAGTCACAGAATTTCGTTCCTCTCTATCATAGTTGTAATACATTATGTAAGAATTACATTTGAATTTTAACATTTTGTTAAGGGTGTACTCACTTCTGTTGGATACTATACCTCACAGACGAAATCTTAAATAATAATTATTCATGATTATTGTATTAAGAAAATAAACCTAGTAGAGCTGGGATGAAATAATGAGAAATATTGAGTAAAATGATACGTGTCATGTCAGTGCTCATAACACCATGCTTTGCTCCATATGGGACATCAAACTGATCCACTATCCTTAAACCAGCACTGCATGTTTATCAAGAGCGGATGAAATGCAGTACCTGACCAAGTGCCCCACGTCATGTTACATCCTGAAATAGCGCCATCTGCGGGAGGAAGAGGAACGGATATAGCAGAGTCCCCGTATTTTCCTAAAGCCTTTCCCAAACTGACACCTTTCCTTTCATTTGCTAGCGTCTCCCATTTCTTATAGGAAATATTGCATGACAGATTTCTATGAACCGTGAAGAAACATTTTAATGTAAATGAAAAAAAAAATCATATACCACATCGAAGACGCACCACGTCAAATCATTCTCCTATAATATCTGACTACGCTTTCCACGATTGAAAAAATATATATATATAAATAAATACGTGTCCATCTTGTGACGAGGCTATCCCAGACAAACGACCTTTGACCGGCTAATCATGAACTTCAGAGTCTGCTGCATACAATGCTCTTGGCATTGCCATGTACTCAATTGCACCGACGGAAACAAGTAAGGCCCGCACCTTTATGCCAAGGTTTTCTTAAGAAAGCAGTAATGGCAAATGGAAAACATAATGATCCTATCGAATTTCCATTAAAGCACATGATAACAGCAAGTTTCTAATCAAATTTGGATTGGGGTTGGGTTTAACATCCAGCAGTTATAAGATAAGTTATAATCTGGTATTTGTTAAACACAGACAAAGCCTCCAGAAAAATTTGCCTCAGCATGCAGCAGACCTCTTGAAATATAAGTGACGGAGACAAAAGTAAGTCGTTGATAAAAACACAGATTTTTTCTTTAAGTGGTCAAAATTTGATTTTATAAATCAGGAAACGATTAAAAGGAATGAGAACTATCAAACATAAATCTAAAGATTCAAAATGTAGAGTGGGATTTTAGTACTCATCTATCGTCATAAATAAGTACTAGTATATGATTTTAAGTTGGGAAATAAAAAAGACTAAAAATACAAAAATAATCATTTTATCAAACCTGTAACGAACATTCTCACCATAATTTATTTACATGGTGTGGGATTCACTTCAAAATTCTTTTTAGGAGTCGGAAGTAGGAAGATAAAAAAGAGGTGAGAAAATTGTTGTTAAATACCTATTCAACACAAGGCAAGTATTCACTGGAAAAAAGGGTTATAAGGACAACAAAAACGGCTAGTTTGTGGGATTTAAAAAGCAATATATGGGTTTTACATTACCATAATTATTGCTAATTTGATAATAAGATGTATGCATTTCAATTTATGGACAAAATCAATTATTTCTCATATTCCATTCCCAATATGCCCTTTACGGATTTTTCACTCTTCCTGTTAAAACTTTTCCTCGCTTGCTGCCAATTAATTCAGTGTGTTACATTAAATCAGCATGTTACACTTTTAGCCTAATTGACTTTTCATGTGTAGTGAGGTAGGGTAGATTAACATTTATTTTCTGCTCCCAACATGCCCCAAAACGTAACACACTTTCGTTGGAAGCATGCTGGGCATTGTTCTGGTTAAGCATATTTGGGTTATTAGTCAATGTGTGTGGGCGAGGCATATCTGGGTTGGAAGAAATGTCTTTAGACGTTATTTAAGCCTTCATTAAAGTTTGCCTGAGTGAGTTGGAGCTGCCAGATTAGAGCTAAAAATTTTATGGGCAAAAGATTGTAGGATCAAAGATCGGTGAAAAGGTATGGTAATCAAAATATATCAGTTTAATGATATAAAACAAGTCCGAGTTCCTAAATCAATGTTGATCTCGGCAATAAGAAAATGACTGTTATTTGTATTGCTCACCTGATTTTACTGAAACAATCTCTTTTTTTTTTTCTTTAGTTTCTTCTTCTTCTGAAATCGAGAGTCCGAGATTCTGAAGGGTTAATATTTCTTTGAAAAGTGACCTTCCATTTTGGGGGTTCTCTTAAAGGGATTGAGACCTGGGCCCCGTTTCATAAAACTTGTTTTCAATAACAAGTTGCAGCAAGTGTTATAAGCTACTGAAATCCTTGCATCTAATTGGATGAGAGCAAATTCGTCAAAGAAATGTGGCAGTTGTTACTGATAACAAGTTTTATGAAACGGGGCCCTGTAATGTTCATTTCCAATGCTGCACGTATCTTTAAATAATGATTCCACATTTTGTTTGTCCCATGGAATTAAAAAAAGTCACATATTTTCTTTCAATCAGCATCCACCCCCCCCCCCCCACCCCTCCAAAGAAAATAAATAAAATGAAATAAAACAGAAGTAGACATTTTTCAGATCTCGGTTGGCCTATCATCTCGGCTATTATTAATAACGAAAAACGAGCAATAACCTGTAGGTGTTGTTATTTTTATTCGGTTTTTTTCTTACTGTTTATTACTTTTCTATTTATTTTCTAGACACCTTGATAACTGCCTGTTAAGTCAGACGAGTGCTGATATGTAATGTCTGTGACTCCCTTTTGGCTTTAACTGTTGATCGAAGTTATATCAAGTGCGATCAAACACGTTTTTTCTTGTGTTTTCCCGACAATCGAAGTACATGGGGATGCTGTTTTAACGCCTGATTAACAATTCAGAAAGACTCCCCGACTGCATTTTGAGACACTGCATTTTCGATGCCTGTATGGTTGCTTACAAAATGTATACGTGTCAAGGTATCCATTGAAAGTTTTCTGCAGCATGCAGCTATGAAATATGGATTCGTTTTTCACCTGATATTGTTGTAAAATACAAGACTCCACAAGACGTCTGGATTTCATCAGTCATATTTCGTAGATATCAGCACAAACGCATACATAAATAAAATTGTTTATGAATAATGGTATAAAATGGGTAAATATCATAGTACACTATTTTAAAAGTGATTGGCACTGGTACTGACATTATTATCAAAATGAATTGCATTGTTATCTTGACAGCATAAAATTCGGACAATATTTTTGGAATAGCATTCATTTTTATAAAATCGTCATGTTCTATTAAATACAATGAATTTTGTATGAGTACACCAGTCTATGGGGGGGGGGGGGGGTGGCTGAAGAAAGTGTTGAGTTGGTGTGGTTATTTTTCTTGTAGTTTGGGGGGCTGACAGTGTAATAGTTTTTATTCCCTCTAATTTCTAAATTTGTGATTTTAGATTGATATCACGCAACTTCATATACCTTTTGAAAGGAGTGCTTACCTTTGTATACAGAAAGTCACGAATGGCTTTTTTAAATTTCCAGACTATTTGATGGTAAATAGATTCTCGGGATTTTTTTTTTTCAATTTGTAACTGTAAAAGCTTAAGCGCCAATAGGTGGATGTGAACGCTTGTCAAGCAGCACAGCATGATTCGAAATTTTACCAATAAATTTAGAAATTTGCGGTGTTAAATCAAGTCATGTGAGTGTGAATGCGAGAAAACCTATTAAATAGTTCTATTTCTTAATTTGGTATAATATTATAAAGCTGTTTTGTAAATATGTTGTTAAAGAAATTTGTAGACAAATGTATGAAATGCATGCTAAAATTAATCAAAACTGTAACAAATACTTTAATAAGTAGTTACTGAATGTATTTTGTTTTCCATATACACGCGGTATATTCATTAGGCTATTGAAGTAGTTGGAAAAAAAAATCAGAATTGTCACAGATACAGGTTGGAAAGTCATGTTGAATGAATATTTATAAACGATTTTTGTAATCTTAAAGAGTGACTATATCTCCAACCAATGATTACTACACATGTCTTAAGTTTAGGCGCGGAAAATGCTATAATATCAACGACATAAATAATGACACCGATCAACAAAACCTAAACATCAACAACAATGGTAGTAATTATGATTATTTGACAACCATATTAAGACGACATTGTTGTTTATATCTTTTAAAATGAAATATTGTGAAAGCAAAAAGAAGAGTAAATGAATCCAGTCTGTCTATAGAAAAATCACCAGGTGGGGATATAATCAAGACAATCTAATAATAATATGTTAAAGAATACACGGCTTTATAAAGCACTGAAAGTTATTAGATGTATGAATTTCCATAATTACAAAAGTATGTCGAAGAAATTAATGTTCCTACAAGTATGAATAAAATGGCACAACAAAACCTGACATTCAGAGTTGTAAGTATTTAACTAAATATTGAAATGAACATGCTTATTTCAAAAGCGTTTGGTTTCAATATATGTAAATAATAATTAAAAAAAAAAGAAACTAAGCCAGTACATGAAGGTATCAAAGTCAAGTTACTAAATTTGAATGTCGAAGGATTCAGCGCACTGAGGAAGACGGTCCGGGAGCTGTCGGGTCGAAACAGATTCCCCGTTCGGTTGAACTTGTATCGAACAGGTCCTGTAGTAAGATACTGCTGAGAGAAATTCCCCTAAGCTATGAGCGGGCTATTAAAGGTATTTCCCCCGGACCTCTGGGTAGGTCATGGGATTTACTGCCTCTCCTACAAGTTAGTAGCACGAGCCTTCGTTAGGCTATAGAGATGATATCCGTATAATTCATCAATAATCTTACAACAAGTTTGTTATAAAGACACTCTATGAAATAAACCTAACTTTGAAAAAAATACTAGTAATAAAGATACTACACGTTGTTTGAATATTGTGCTGCTCTATCAATTTTTGCAGTTTAATCACCAAAGTTTACTGTGATACATGAAATGACATTCACATAAAATGGCATTCATGTTGAACACCTTGCCATTCACGTTTGCTTTTTATCATTACTCCAGTAAGATACTGTATGATTAAAATTTCACATTTGAATAAACTGCCATCTAATGGACTACCTTTTTTCTGCACTATGACTCAATATTTTTAACAATGTAAATAAAACAAGAATATACTTACTATACTTTTCTGTGAAATTCATCATTATTCATGTTTAAAGATGAAATACATGCTATACTTTATCACAGGGAATAAATACTTTGAGAATCTGCAAATGGATCCAGAAATCCATTATAAAATGCATATAGTAATATAGAATTATTAATTCCTTTTTTCCCCATGTGCTGAATTGTATGTGAGTTACTTACTTCCTATGAATTACCCACTGATAATAAGAACCAATAGAATAATATCTTAGAATAAAACCCTTCTAATAAAGACGTTCCTACAGACAAGACAGATGGTTTATTATTTTCAGTATGTCTAATTCTTTTCAATTGTATAAACTGCAATTACTTGATGATGATAAGGGTTTCTATCAGAACTGAGATGACTACAATTTCGCCCTTATCATCATGGTCTTCGGCATAATACCCTTCCACAATATTCCATCTTTATAATCCTGTGTAACTGTGTATATTTCATTTACTTAATGTGAGGACAATACAATAAAAAAAAAACTCCAAATTGAAAATTTTTCACAAATCTCTTGACAGAAAGATCGATTCATTTTATGTTATATTTTATTTGAAGTGATTCTTGCTGGTCATGATTTGTCTTTGTCATTTTAATTTTCTTTTACTTTCCATTCAAGTCAATTAAACTGTTCATATCGGTCGTAAGGATTTAGGTGTATCGCTTGATGGTAATAATAATAATAATATTTTCAGAGAGGACATGATGAAATAATTATTTCATTTATTTTCTGTTCTTGATCATGCATGATGAAATCGTTTAAAATTTTGGAGTTTGTTGCACTGTCTTTCCATTATATAATGAATAAAAATATTCTCCATACGTGATATGAAGATTTCCTGAAGCGGTTACATAATTAAGTATTCATCGAAATTAAATCATTCCAACCCGCTTCTATTTACCCCTTAAAAGTTGAGGTTAACCAGGAAAATGAATGATTGAACATTCCATCCTCAAAACAAATGATGTTTTAAATTTGTATAAAAGAAAACTCGTAAACTTTCTTACAGAACCGTTGGGAATATGTATACCCTTTCTATCCTATTTGAAGGTCACAAACAATAACTTCTTTTCATAACATATCCTCCAAAATTCCTTTATTTTCTTTTATTTACCCTATTTTGCTTATATTCACAAGTGATATAAGATGCTCGCAATGTGCATGAAAATCGTAGGCAGGTCTACACTTTCCTACACTCGATCAGCTAAACGCTGTAGCAACCCGGGTCGTTCCCGCTCGGACGATAGGTGTGGAACCCCTACTCGTAGTACAAAGTACCACGCATTGCTTGCACTTTACCCTCGAATACACACGTAACACGACGCGAAAGTCCAGCGGAGCGTGGTGTCTCGTGCAGCCGAATGCTTGCCGATAAGACTTGCCTACTGCTCCGCAGATATTTGTTAACTCGTCTGTACTGTTCCGTATGTATTATGCATGTGATCAACCGTACGGGACTCTGAAGTGAAAGGTCGCCGGGCTTCTGGCTGAGCTTCATGCCATACTCCGCTCACAAAGTTACCCATTTTCAGGTCAATAGATATTCTCCGTGCAGCAGAGAACAGTCTCATGAGCTGTATCTTTATTCAGTTTATCGGGTATATACACATTTTTTGCAACATATAAGATTTCATACGTCGGATTTTTTTTTTTAAAGTAGAAACCTGATAGCTTCTATTTCAGCAAACGTGATAATTTGGCCAATTTTCTTCCCTGTAAACTACAATTTTTAATTGAAAAAAGTCCATAATTTTAATATATAAATTCTAACAGACCTCCAGTTAGTCTGCCAACAGTGATATGTAAAAACTTTTTATTCTAATCACCGCAAAATAGCCGAATGGTATATGCTCACATTCGTGATTTTCAACACTTCGGACAATATTCACTAAGACGTATTAGGCCTATTGCACCCCGGCTAAATTTCGCAAGGAGTATAGTGCGAATGCTTTTAATGTTAAAAGCTTAATAATAATCTACAAGCCTGTCATGAGAAAAGCTCCATGCATGGAAGACAAACCGTTTTTTTTTTTTTTTTGGAACAGTTTTCCTTCATTCTTTTGAAAAATAATCTTATCCGAGCATTTTTGTAATTCTCTCACTCTCTCTTGCAATCCTCACATTATTACAGAAAGGGATGAAAACAAACACTCATCTTGTGACATCTACAATTTTTTTTATAATTTCCATGTGATTTGTGAACTTTAAGAACAAAATCCTGAAGCGATTTCCTGAATCTGTGGCATCGGTTTTATCTGGAATCGTCTTAAAGTCTTCCTTGCCGTTTATCTGCAGCCCATATGCCACTCACATGTCATTAGATGACTAGAAACAGTCCTGAGGTTAAGAAGTTTGGATGTTTTTATTCTCGTCTGTTACATCGAAGATATGCTACTCTAAATTTCATACTGTAGATGAATACAGCGGTACTAATCATAATATTAATGTCATTAAAAACAAACCACGGAATAGTTTTTGGTATCATTGATATTTTGAATTGTCCAACACGCGGATAAAATAAAAGAAATGTGAGACTTTTGATAGTGGGATCTCATATCGAGGAAAATGGACAAGTAAATAAAGCTTATAACGCTATGTTATCCATAAAATATGAATTAATTTTGGCTCAATAACTATTTATAAAATTAGAACAAAAAAGTGTAGGTTTAAATGGTGGATGATTAAAAATTCATCCAGCTGAATTGTTATATAATTAGAGACGAGAAATACAAAGCCTATAGATACGAATAAAAGAAGTCCTAATGCTGAATATTGTGTACAAAAACAGAGACTTTCTCTTTTACTGTTAACGACGAAAATGTATACTAAATTCCTGGAAATAGCAGAGAAAATTCTAATCAAGACGTTAAAAAAATCAGAAAGTAACAAGTAATAACTTAAGTATCAATTATTTTTTTTAAATAGGCGAAATTTTCTTTTTGACATAATTTCGGTAATTTTTATGATCACGATATCGCCTCATCATAATACAATCGTGCAAGTACTGACTTTGGGCTATATCCAGGCATGAAAGGAATAAAAATGAATTTAAATACGATCTATTATCAACGAAATGGCAATAAATACATGCATTTTCAGTACGAATACTTTCAGTTATTAATATGATATTTTTCTTATTTATCGTATATCAGTATTTTGTATATAGCGATCTCAAACTCCCATGATCATTTATTATATCGAATATAACTGTACAAATCAATCACTGATAATACTAACTAAAATATAAATTCTTCCGAGCACGGGCGAAAGAGAATAATGTCTGAGAAATGGAGGAAAAAATGAATATTTGAAGTTATTCATTATGTTTTGGCAGAAAGCACTGGATTAAAACAAAAATCAGCAGTTTAAACATTAAAACACTGGGTAAACACTTAGTGATTACGAGTGCAGTGTCAAATGAATAAATAATTCTCTTTAAATAAATTGTGAGTTCACTAGCCACATTTTCCTTCAAGGTTGCCTGCATTTTAGCATTTCAAGCTCAAGTATTTATACTTGAATGAATAATTTTCCTTGTAAATAAATTGCGAGCACAAACGGGTTTTTTCTTCCTTAAAGGTTGCCTACATTTTAACATTTCCTTATATGAAGTTGTTCATTATGTTTTGGCGGAGAGCATTGGATTTTTTTTTTTTAATCATGAAAACACTGGGTAAACACTTAGCGATTACTAGTACAATGTCAAATGAATAAATAATTTTCCTGGTAAATAAATTGTGAGCACAAGCAATTTTTTTCCTTCAGGGTTGCCTGCATTTTAACATTGCAAGCTAAAGTATATATACTTGCACTTAAAAACGCAGACATGCAGACACACATTGACGTAAAACATCGCAGTCGCCCCCGTGCATTGTGTGCTGCATGCCCGCACGCGTTGTGCGGTCATAGGAATAAATACATTATCTCAACATTCGCGTCTGTCTCGTTTTAAAGGCCTCAAGATTAAAGTGTGAATGTGACTTATTTACTGACCAACACGACTTACTTTTTAATAATTTTTTGTGGATTACTGTTCGATTTTCCTGTTGTGCAATGTGACTGTTATGTGATTGTCATTCGCGATTGAGCACATCGGTCACCATAATGTAATTATAAATAAAATTACTCGTGGCCAATTCATAAAACGCGTTTTACATGTGTAGAAACTTAATGTGGGGTGTTTTTTTTTTCGCAGGTGCAATCAAGGAGTTTGGTACAATACTGGCCCGACTTTTTAAAGTACTAGGTTAAGTCATGGAAGAATCACCCATTGCTGATATCTATTTCGTTAATTTTCCCCGATCTTGAATTGATTTATGTATTTAGAAAAAAAAATTATTAGCCTTTCTTTTAACAGTAAAATGCACAAGTTAATTAACCAGGTAATCACATAATACATGTTACTGCTAACATGGCTAAGATGTTGTATAATGTTGAAAAGAAGTTGCATGATGAAAATGATTCTTTTATTGTATTTTAAAGGTGTCAGAATGGCCATCAGTTTGATGGATTTGTTTTCGCGAATTAATACATTAATGCAAAAATAGTAATAGCCTTACAAAAAGCTTTCCTGCACCTTGTGGCATGTGTGGTGCGAAACACGAAAGCATTATGAAAAAATGAATTGAAGGAAATTATCTGGAAAATGTGGAGTGGTTGTATAATATTTCATATGAAGCTCTATTGTGTTGATCAGCTACGGTTAATGAGCAAAAAGATCTCAACAAAGAGAATAGTTATATTGATAATAATAATAATAATAATAATAATAATAATAATAAAACATAATAATATTAATTATGGTAAAATGAACAATAATATTAATATTGATGATCATAATACTAAAACGACTAGAAAAAGTAATAACGAAATTATAATGTTAATGATAATATAGACTGTATTTGTAACGTGCCTTACGCGCTTGAAGTGAAGTGAAGGATTAAAGAAAATCAACCGTATAATTTGAAAAAGAAATGAAGTCCATAAGCTATCCGGTAAAGCCAATAAAAAAAGGTGGAGGTGAGTGCTACCAACTCTTATATAACTGGTGCATATTGAATAATGTATTGCAATGTCATTTCCAATCTTTATTAGCTTCAGGTCTGGAATGAAAACTACCTCATCAAAAACGAATAAGAAACCTTTATTATTATCATTACGGTCATTATTGATATTATTATCAATATTGTTATATTATTATCATTATTATCATTATCATTTTTATTATCATTATTATTATCATTATTATCATCATTATTACTTTTATTACTATCATAATTATCATTATCATCATCAGTATTATCACTCTCATCATTATCTTTTATATTGTAAAAAATGACAGCGTATACAATGGTATAGGTGAAGCCACTATGCATCTACGATTTAAGCATGTTCCAATGAACTTGATCATCTACGTTAAGACGCCAGTTTATATATAAATAGATTGTGAGTTGAAACTAAAGTTTCTCAACTCACAAACGTTCATTTTTTCCAGTTATACTACTACCACTACTTCTCCTTCTTCTACTACTACTACTACTACTACTACTACTATTACTACTACTACTGCTACTACTACTACTACTACTACTACTACTGCTACTACTACTACTACTACTACTACTACTACTACTACTATTAATAATAATGTATTCATATAGCGCATTTTCCATGTACATGTTCAAATGCGCTTTTACAATGAAATTATCATGTGACTAACCAACCTATACATAATGGTTGCTCGAGAAGAACTGCTGCTATTCCCAAGTGCAAGATCGACTAGTCCGCATGCGCAAATGCTACAACCCTACCCACGTTTCTTTCATTTCAAAAATTAGGCCCGTGGCATTACGAATTCATAAAGGAATCGGAAACGCGCGCCCACCTTTAACACGGCGACTGATAAGTCAAGGCAGACCACGTGACTGTATTCTTTCATGATGGATCACCCAGTCAAATCTCCCACAATGGGACGGTTTCTGCGGGTGACAGGATATTATTTTATTTGTTTTCCATGGTCTGGTGGAAGCGTAATGACATGATAGACCCTGCATATGGTGCGGTCAGGAATACAAGGCAAACAGCTGATTGGTTAAGACGTTCGAACGAAAAGAAAATGCACCGCGATCCATCATAGCATTCCTTCAATGAAGTCACGTGATGTTACCACATAATCCTATGATGGCGCATGCGCATGACACATTAATAGATAGCAAAATTTCATTTCTCAGATATCCGGTGGTGTAGGGCCCTTCATTCACTTGAAAACTCTTGGTGAATTTTAAACATCTACTGATGTTTTTGACAAAAAATGGGGAATCTTTATACACTGGTTGCAATCATTTCGCCTTTTTATTTACTTGTTTGCTTATTGATTGATAGGTTAATCAATTAACCTTTTTAAAGAATAAAGGTATTTGCGGGCAGTACGGGCAGTTACAGATTATGCGTTCCTTATGGGCAACCAGTGTAGATTTTTAAATACAGAAGTAATGTGAATGTGTTTGCTCAACAGAGTAACACTTCGAGCAGCTGCATTCTGTAGCTTTTGTAAATGGGTAATTCGTGAATTTGGTAAGTTGTAGAGTAAAGCCGTTACCCAAATCAAGACGTGAGGAAGTCATCGAGTGGACAAGTTCCTGTGTTGCAGAACCTTTCATTATTTCTGCAGTCTGTATTCAATGATCTGTTGGCTTTCTTAAGATAAACGCAACCTTGATAGCGTATTTCAGGCAAGAAATTCGTTTGAGAATTTGTTTAATTATCATTATCATCATTATTTTAGTGATACTATATTAATCTTCAAATTAAAAAAAAACATTCTTTTCGTGAAGACTGCACAAAAGAGGAAAAATGAGAAGAGGAAGTGGAAGAAGATGAAGAGAGTATAAAAAATGAAAATGGACAACTAGGTGCGTAAAGTTATTTCACAAGACTATAAGATTACTTTCGCAAGATGGCGCTATCTATGCTCACCGTTATTGGGACAGAGAGGCGGGGGGGGGGGGGTACTCTGTCATGCTTGCCTCACTACAGGGTTGAAATTGTCCACAGATTCTACATGACGTGCGCTTGCTTCACCTGGACATGAATTCTGGTGTGTGGTTTATTTAAGTCTTAGAATTCCTTCTTCTAATATTTGAAATATTTGAAAATATATATGCAATTCTGGAGTCACTTCAAAATAGCGAAGCAGAAGATTTCTATTAACTCTACTTTTCAGGGTTTACGAGGGGAAATGCTGAATATATATTATGTATAAAGGCCTATCTTTGAAAATCATCACATAGCTCGATTAAATGAAGTGTCCCGAGTTTCTTAACTTCTTTGACGACGTAGATGGCTTAAACAGTAAGATTACTTGCGTTAGCGCTAAACTGGCTTTGTGTCTAGGCCATAACACTGCTTCGTCAAACAGCCGTACCGCAACCATAGCAATGTGATATGCATAGCATTCACATCTACCATTTCCCCGTTTACTCCACCTATTCTGCAGACAATTTTCCTAGGCTGCTTGGACTTCTCGACCTTATGTACTTAATGAATTAGCAAAACCAATTTTCCAGTTCAATTAGAGAGTAAATTAGTCTTTTTCTGTTTAAAATTACCGCTTACGTCACCTGCACTATGATATAACACTGCATAATGATTCGGATATTTTTTTTGTTACCCATTTGGGTACTGCAACAGGTTTGCCCCTCTATTAAGTCTATTGGAATTTGAATATTCACTAGTAAACGAGTTAATCCATTGTCAACGCAAAACGGGTAGCGGTTATATCAAGCCTATCAAATATTCATGATCAGTCACTGAGTTACATATAAAATTGCCATTGGAAACTGACTGCAATTTTTTTTCGAACCAATGGCTACTGCAACCAACTGGCCCCTGTATTAAACCCATGGTAATTTGATAATTCATTAGCAAACGGGTTAAGGGTTAATCCACTGCCAACGCGAAGCGAGTGGCGATTATATGAAACCTTTCAGATATACATGAGCAGTCACAGAGTTACATAAAAAATTGCCATTTGAAACTGACTTCAAATTATAAACCGAGTAGGTTGGGTTTTCCCTTACTTCCTGTTATGAAAACATCATAGAAACAAAGGATAATGAAACCACAAAATATCACTACAAACATGTATTAACAGAATAGATGGTTGGTTGTGCAACTGAAACTATTTTGCAGTGGGTTTTGAAATGCATCTAGTGAAAATAGTATAGATTTTTAGAAATAAATCTTATGTGCATATTTCCCTTTTACTGGTTACTCTTTCAAATGCAGAATTTAAATAGTGTTAAATGTCACGAGGGTTTTTTTTTTTAAATTTCTTTTCCCTCTTATTTTGTATTCATATTCATATCAACTTTTACTGTCTTGAACCCCCATCTCCAAAATATCTGCGTGCTAAAACTATAGCCTTAAATTTCTTTGTCATTAAGGAGAAAAAAGCTTTAGCCTTGGTTACAATGATTACATTTCTCTTACATTCAGGAAGCGTTTTTTAAGACACGGCATGAGACCAAATGATGGGTGACTTTATGAAATTAGGCAGGTTTTTTCTTCATTTAATTTTTGGAAAAAATATATAGACAATTAATTCAATCGAATTTTTGTAGAAAAAAGATTATATATCACTGATTCTGTATGGCCTCCAAACTTCATGGAAGCTCTGTAATTCATGTACGGGATATTTGTGTATTATGGTTAGGTGAGTGGTTATTTCATCCGACTGCTAACATGGCTAAGAAAGCATGTGTATGCATGTAAGTAAGCAACCAGGGGACCGACGGCTCTAAGTCCTTTCTAAGGGACCTGGTAATGGGGATTAATGCCTTACCAAAGTGCATGATCCCTTGTAGAAAAGTAGCATGAGTACCATGGTAATTTGACGAAATAACCATTAAATGATGGCAATTTGATGGGGCTTGCATGGTACTTTCATAGATCTGGGCCCCGTAACACAAAGTTTAGCAATTGATCGTACGATTGATCTTTGCGATTGATTGCATTGACCACTATGTGCAATCATTCGCAAAAATTTATTGTACGATCAATCGCTAAGCTTTGTGTTACGGGGCCCTGAGGTTACCCTACCCATGATACTTTTTCTGCAGGGCCTGGAGCATCCACTAGTTTTCGAATCCGGGTATTTTGTGGAGTTACACATATACATGTAATTAATTATATGAATCTTACTTATTAAAGATGGATTAAATTTGATTTTAACCCACGCTGGGTCCCTTTGAATGATTATGGTCATGAACTCTCTATGTGGGCTCTGGATAGAATCCAAATCTACATCATTTAATGTTTCAGTATATATGCTCATGCACTGTTTGTTTTACGGAATGTGAAAATAATTACTGAAAAAAACTTTGGACTGTGGACTTTCACCTTTGAACTCTGTGATCTCACGGGAAGCCTACAGGTATAAAAATGAAATGATTGGCAATATTCCACGAACATGCAGACACCTTTTAGTGAACCCACTTGATAAATGGAGACAGTCAAAGCGATTCGCGGTTCTATTTACTTACTCGTGGTAGTCAATACTAGGTTAAACGCATTCACTTAATCGATGCACACGTATTTTTGTGCGATTTGTTACGACTGTAGCTTGTGTTTGTGTGTTGTTCAGTCACAGTCCTTAGTATCATTTACTTCAAATAACTTATGACCGATGGTCGCACTGGTGTTATCGCAATCTACATTTTAACATATATTCCATAAATTCAGGTGTATATATATATATATATATATGTATTATATGCGCGTATAATATATACATTTATAATTTATCTATTCATTTCTTTAGTTCCTATTGAAAAGAGGCTTCAGATAAGCTTTTTACTATCATTACTTCAATTAACACCTTCATCATCATCATCATCATTATTATTATTATCATTATTATTATTGTTACTATTATCGTCATTGTTATTGTCGTCATCACTATTATCCTTATTATTAGAGATATGTATAAAACTGAACTGGACTGAACTATATACCCACTACTGATCTGATCTCGTGCATACTACTATTAGTACACATTGAAAGTGTGTAAAAGTAGTTGCACCACTGTTTGTACCTTCAAAGAAAGGATTACTCACCAGTATATGTGTATTCCGAATACAACCCACGGCGTGATACTTCCTCAAGTATAAATTAAGTCCAACTTTGGTAATGACACCCCACACGTCTTCTCATCCAAACACACCATTAATGAACACCATGTAGTCCCATACATTGGTATGCATTTCAAATGATATATGGACCTCCAAATGAGTTGCGTAATCACTATCAGTAACCTATATGGGGTGGGGAAAAACCGACGATATCTACAAGGTATAGCTCTCTATGTTGCTAAGCCTCGGCGAAGTGCACGAATGTAAACATTACGCATGCATCAGAGTGACGGTGTAATGTTATGATGGGAAGACTCGACAAAATATTAAAAGGCCCTGAATGTTCGCTCTCGACAATGACATACTCTCAGATTAGTCTCCCACTCCGAGACCACTTGCAATTTACTCTACAGTTTGTTTGTTTTGTTTGTTTTGTTTTGTTTTGTTTTGTCTTCAAGTCACACCTATTTTCATTCCAACATTTTAGTACATCACATAAGAAGAGGGTAGCTCTTCTGTTACGTGAATAAGACAAAATATGGAATAAAATGTTATTTTTATGTAACGATTTATATTCACTGTGTCGTACTGCAATACCATAATACAAATGATGGGTCATACCTTGGGCTTAAGTTGCCCCATGCGTACACTGGGTGATGTTTGTAGATTTGTAGATTGATGATTCAGTGCCACGCGAAAACGCTCTCACATCAAAGATACCGTGATGCAGTGGTTCATTTATTTGACCTTCAGTCAGCACGTATAGAATTCGAATCCCAACCCGTTGTATTCGAAAAGTACTGGATCATTTATTGTGCTCAGTATTATGTTGTGGACACCAGGGACCATATTCATGAAACCTTCATAGGCCTAGCTGTCATCTGTGTACTGTGACCTATGTAATTAGTTGGACAACTAGCTTAGTAAGGTTTCATGAATATAGGCCCAGGCAAAGTAACTCATTCGTTTGACCATGGACATACTACTATGTCCATGATTTGACTTTCATTGATTTTGCACATCAAATTCCAGCCCCCAGTGCTTATACTTCCATTATTTTTTTATCTACAGTTTTCTCCCTCAACCCGGGTGTATATATTGGGTACATTGATAGGAAATGGTTCTAAGTATTCCTTGGAGTTGAAATGCACCGTGCGATGAAAACCCAGGTAGTTCGCGGCGCCTGGAGACAACAGATATCTGTGCATATTAAGAGTACATTACTATTAAGTATCCTGGGCATGTTGGAACATGTTGGAAATGCTGGGGGGGGGGGGGGGGTCATAAAGCTGTTCGTAAAGTTACGCATGACTTTACGAACGACTTGAATATGAAGTGCAAAATGGGATGCCTAAAGTTTTCCCTGATGTTTTGACAAAGTGTGACTGCATTTTCCATAATCTCAATTAAATTGTGGTAAAAAATACAATTTGCAATAAAAATGTTTGTAAACAACAGTAATGTTAATCTACATCTGAATAAAAGGCCTGCAGCTGATCCGATTTGTAGTGATTGAGAATCCCATTTGGCTTTCCATATTCAAGTCGTTCGTAAAGTCATTCGTAACGTTACGAACAGCTTTATGAAAC
Source organism: Echinometra lucunter (assembly GCA_029962745.1). Lineage (NCBI taxonomy): Eukaryota > Metazoa > Echinodermata > Echinoidea > Camarodonta > Echinometridae > Echinometra > Echinometra lucunter. Next base: position 14,548,811 of record CM057162.1, read on the forward strand.
ACCCCCCCCCCGTAGGTACTTATACATGTTATAATGAAATTGAAAGCATAGCAGCTGCACGACCTCTCATTCTACTTCAAAATATGACCACGTCACGAGCTTTCATCAATAAGTTTTATTTTTAAAATATCATTAACATGTATAAATTTTAATATGAAACAGTGTACACATTCATTTAAGCAGCTTTTAAAATACTAGTAGCTTTTAAGAATATGGAGAAATTAGAATGTTTCGCGTACTAAAGAGGCTTGTTTCAGGATATAAGAGGCCCTATTTATAATACATTGTGTGTAACATCATGATGAACTTTCAAGTAAATGGTTATATTTGTCTGTTCTTTATTTGGATCGTTCTTTCGTAATCATTGCAACGACTTGATATTATATCTTATGATGCAAAGTTCTAAATATGCATCATTGCATCCTATTTTTGTTATTTGCAAATGATCTATCGTTGTTTGCCAAATGTTTATATTTTCTATCAACTTTGAGATGAATATTTGCTTTTTAGATGCATATTTCAGCTATTTTGTAACGTGTGACCAAACCAAATTTCCTTCAGTGTCCTTGAAGAAAATTTGGAAAAATAAAGAAATAATGACATAATGAAATAAATAGCCTTAAAGATAATTGGATACAACACGTACAATGTAGCCTTGAATCTTCTCGGGGAACGTGTGAGTCTCAAAAGTATAATGTTCATATTTCTGTGGTTTAATGCGCAGATACTTGGTTTAGGTTCGTGGTTTCCTCAGAATTCAAAGCAATGCCTGCACATGCTAGTTTTTAGTAGGAAGTCGCAAAAGGTTGCACCTCATTAATTTCACACATTTATAGTCTTGCAATAAAGGATTGCGATGAAAAGCTATGATCGCTATCATTCAATAAGTAGACGGCTTTGGGGTTGCCTTTATCTCCAAAGACAATTCAGGGTTGGTTCCTTTTTCGAGATCAATGGAAAATGAAATCAAAAGTAGAAAGAACTTTTTGGCAACCTTGAGTTTATTTTTAGTTAAAAGGCTTGTCGGATGAAAGCCTTCCAATCATACCCCCTTCAGTGTTATCTCTCTCTCTCTCTCTCTCTCTCTCTTTCTCTTTTTATATCCTTACGTCATAAAATTTCTTAACTTCAAATCAACGAGTGTCGTAACAAGGAATGATTTTCTCTGATTAAAGTCCAAGCATTTTCACGTTCGAAAACTTCTTTAAGTTCATAAATTTTGTTATGTAGATGAGGCAATAGTAACTATTGCAGAGCCCTCTAGCAAAATAGTACTGAAGAGGCTACTCCGGCTAATCAAAACATATTATCATTCTTACCATTTTTTTAAATTATCATTTTGTAATCTAGTGTACGTATGGGCGGTCATTCTTATCAACATGGGGAAAACCAATAAACGACTTTTAAAGGAGATAGCTAGACAGGAAAGGATTCAAAACGTAGCGCTCTTGTTTACTTCAGTCTTCAATATCTAATTTCTTAATTCCGTGGTGTTTTATTACGTACTCAAGATTTCTGTAATTATATACAAACAAATAAAGCCTTGGACTAAGGATTTTGATTTCATATTCTTATGCAGACAAGATGTTTACAAAGGCTGTAAGAACTAAAGAGGAGTCGAGTAATATTTTTTTAGAAGCCTGGGGAAATGAGACCAATGACAATAATGAAATTTGAAAGTTTTTGTTGTTGTTGTAGAGTTTTGGTGCATCGACAATCTTGTGTCCTGTGCACTAGATGCTACAGAGATTCTTCTGACCTATACTGGTTAAATTTTTCCTTCTTTTCCTATAAAATTAAAAAAAAGCTCCATTTGTTACTGGTTCTTACCTACTGGTAATAAAGTTAAGTTGGCTAAGTCTCCATTGTCATCATGGTCATGGGAATCAAATACTTAGACATGTTAGAGAAAAGGTGTATTATACATATTGTCTAGACTTTCGTTCTTGTATTTCGAATGTATGTCGGGATGTAATCATAGTTTTTGCAGTTGGATAGTAAATTTTCTTTGTGTATTTGTATTCGATGTATCAATTTTGTTTGATCTATGATTTATCTTATGTTTTGTTATTTATTAATTCATTATATTTTAGTTAATTATCTCATGCATGATTTCATTGTTCCATAATTATGATTACTTGTTTATCACGATTTGACTTTTGTTTTTGTTTTGATTTTTTATGATTTGTTTCAAATGTTTTAAGTTCCACGGACTCGCGGAAGAGCAGTCTGTTGACTGATGTGAGTTTTACCGTGATAAAATAAACCAATTCAGTTCAATTCAATTCTTTGTTCTGTCATGGTGTAATATAATAGTCTTTCTTTTCCGCATAATAACTTCTAAAGGTGCTTGCAATACCCGGGCGTAAAGTTCCACATAGAAGGAATTTGAAAGATAAGCGAGTGAAGAGGAACGACAAGCAGGAAATTCATCTACGGGGTGTTTCACAAAGACTAAGATCGACTAAAATCGCACTTAACTATGGCTGAACATTCATGCCACTATTTTCTTTCAACATGGATCTCTCAAAGGATTTGCAAATCATGGTCACAAGTCCGCAGACAATGACAATTTTTTTACAGTTCATTGATGAAAAAAAAAACAAAAAATGTAAATTCTTCAAATTTGTAACAATGATTTGCGCATCCCTTGAGAGGCCAAGCAAACAGTGGAATGAATGGCATGCCATAGTTAAGAGCGATTTGAGTCAATCTTAGTCTTTTTGAAACACCCCCTGGACTGTTTTCCACTTATCTACAAATGATTTTATAGTAGTAACTAGTAACAAAGACTTATTTCTCATACCAGATTTTTATGTGTTTTTATCTTTTGTTATTCTTCGATGTATCTTCACAACTGACATACGAGTCGTAGCAAGTATATAAATTGGATGAGTTCACATTAATTCATGTTTTTTAAAAAACACGAAATGAAATAGAAATGTCAATAGTAAATTTGCATTTAATGTGTTGTCTTCTCCTTTATATATATATATATAAGAAAAAAGAAGACAACACAAATTTTCTATTTCATTTCGTGTTTTTTTTAAAACATGAATTAATGTGAACTTATCCAATTTATATACTTATATATATATATATATATATATATATATATATATATATATATATATATATTTCATAATAAAATTGAGCATAGGATATGTTTACTACATTTATTTGAGGGATCCACACACTACAAGCATTGCTTTTTAGTGGATCCCTCCATTTCAATAAGAGCTTATACTGTATATATTCTGTTGTTGATTTACTTTGTTTCATATTTCAAATTACGTAAATGTGTTCTGTCATTGTAAAAAAATATGAATAGTTATGTAAGTTTCTTTTTTTTTTCAAAAATTGTTGTTATTTGTATTTGGAAATTAAACAAATTCTTGAACTCTTGAACTCTTGAATTCTTGAATTATCATTCTCTGCTTTGTTTTTAATCAAAGCCCCATTCACAAACACAAAAATACGCCCACAAGCACTAACAGGACGAATGTGATGCATGCTTTAATAATGATAATAATAATAATGATAGTAAATGAGACTTGTATATCGCCAGATCCACTCTGTTGAGTGCTCAAGGCGCTTTTCAAGAAATTAGGAATTGAACAGAAATGATTTGACAGTCATTTCTCATCACTACTTTTATTCAATGTTAGTAAAGGTCAGCTTTACCAAAGTTGCATCTGATGTTTCTTTTCAAAACGAAATTATTGTTTTATGCAGTTAAACAAATAAAAAGCAGATCCTTCTCAGGGGCCGCGGAACCGGGGGGGGGGGCGTGAGGGGCTGCAGCCCCCCCCCCCACTTTATTGAGTAGACCATTGGCCTCTGTAGTCTGTACAAAAACGCGGAAATGATTGTCCAGGTTTGTACGCCCAGCCCCCCCCCCCCCACTTTAAAAAATGCTCCGCGCCTTCTGCTTCTTTTAGGTAGTAGCCGACATTTGCAAGTGGCAACCAATCTGCACAAAAGGTTTTCTTTAGATTGCTTTAAGCAACAGAAAAAAAACTTGTAAAGTTTAAAATCCCAGTACATTCCCGTTTAGGTTTGAGGAGGGAATATTTAAACATAAATTTTCTTTTATTTTCTTTGTTTTGTAAAGACGTCTTCATCTTTCACATATTCTTTGGAATATTTTTGTGAATTGATAACGTGATAGTTTTACATAATTATCCGTCATTTAAAATTGAAATTAGCTTATCTCTCTTCAAATTCTGAAACAATGTTGTGCAAACGTGGGCTACTACCTTTAACAATGATATAGAGAAAGAATTGTGTTTATGGAATGAAACTTGGAAGTTCTGCTTGGACATAGAGATAATTACAAGCAAATAGCAATAAAAGAAGATTCTTCGCCGACACTTCAAAATTTACAAACGTTTGCCCATAGGCTTTCATTAAGTACATTATAAAGCTATCGGGGAGTACATTATAATACGGGGGAACAATGTAAGGCAAATGACAATAAAAGCCTAATGAGACAAGGACTTGATGAAGTCCTATGGCTCGCGATTTGTACATTTTGATCCCTAAATTGAGTATGTTCATTTAGTGGATTTGTCTGTAAGTCCTAGTTCGTTCCATTAGGGAAAGACCAAATCTCATATCTTAGTATACCGTATAAGTGTGAGGACAGTTTCAAGATGCACTGCCCTAGCTTTGACTCCCCCCCCCCCCCCTTCAGTAAACATGGTAAATATCATTATTAACTGATATTCCTATGCAATTTTATGTTCATAGTTTCGTAAAACAAACCATAATACAATCCATAATACTTTTAAAGTATGTGATTTTCTTTTACTTTTCCATTATATTTAATAAATACAGAAAACCGTAATATATACATCACATGGGTCTATGAAAGTGCGCGAGGGGAGACTAATGGTTAATGGGGGTCCATCGTGGCGTAACTATGGGTACATTATGTGACCTAGAAACTCGGGGTATGCTTGAACTTGAGATCTGTATTGTCTGGGTCGTTAGGCGAGGGCAGACAATGCTACACACTGCTGCCCTGGAAGAAGTCCCAACATGTCAAAGAAACAAAAGCTGTGCCGGGTGAAACCTTGAGGAATAACGACGTATCGTGTTTGGGTTGGGTTCTCACGTCGGATTTCCCCTGATTAACTTCTCCTGCTTAATAAGCGAAATATATATATATATATATATATATATTACATTTGAAGAAAGTGCTGAATACCAAACCTAAGCCCTTCTCACATTGGTCCAATTATATTTACCAAGTATGAATTTGATGATCCATCCATTAATGAATGGCAGCGTATAAGTCTATCTTTATGCAGGAGTGTAGTAAGGGCCCGGCTTTTCAGGGGACACTGGTTAGCTGGTCTCAACAGTAAGGCAATGCAATGAAAAGTCACAAATCTACCATTGCCAGGGTTAGGTATCGTCTTCTTAAAATGCATGCCTTTCTCTCCTTCTCGCTGTCCATCTCTCTTTACTTATCTCCCCCTCCCTCAACTGTTTGATAAGATGCAGAATAGCAGAATAGAGGTCGTTGATAATCAGGGATGATATCCGGTTGAGCCTTTATTTATTTATTTATACAATATTTGAATAGGGTACCCTTACATCTGAATGGGGTGCCCTTAGGCGAGGTACACTGATATGCAATGGGCAGTGATACCACTGGAAGACATGACCACTGAAACGGAGACCCACAGGTTTCAGACAACACACTTGATCATTCCGAAAACCTGATTTCCGTCGTGGAAACGCAGCCTTGTGGAATCGAGGGACCATTATCCCGACAGCCCGTCTAATAATTCTGAATACAATAGGCAGAAGAAAGCCCTACATTTCTGAAAGCTAATATCCCTAATAAAATGAGATATCTCCTAAAAGCAAAATGGTTACGTAAGTGATTATGTTGGGTGTAAACTTTTTGATGGATAAGACATTAGAAAGGACACGAAAATGTAGATTACCCATAAATTGTAGATTAACATGAATGCAGCTTAACATGAGAGAGAAAAATTTGATATATGATATAACCATTCTGAAAAAAGTAAATAAGCTATTTAACAAAAAAAAGCAAACAAACCGATGAATATTTTAAGACTCAAATCAAACGAATGTCCAAAGCAAAGAACTCCTAATTTAGGAATGAATACGTGAGATTTTTCAAACTTGAAGTGATCTTCAGTTCAGTATCTGTAAGTTATGTTGTGATTCTGCAAAGTGACTGTTGTACAACGGGGCATTGCAGTTATCCCTGTAAGAAGGTGACTAAACAAATTTTATTCCGTATCTCCTCAACGCAAAAGAGGAGATATATCTCAAGAGGGTAGAGAAAAAGCGCATACAAATGCAACCCATATGAACCTTCAACTCGTCATGAAGCAGCCTACTTAATAACTTTCTCTTGCCCTGGATTTTTGAAAAAAAAGAAGAAAAACTAGCTGTAACCATAGGGAACATTATAGACCACAGTGGTCTATTGGTTAAGGCTCTTGACTCTTATACGAGAGGTCCTGGGTTCGATCCTCGCTGGGGTTTACATCCTTGGGCAAGATGCTTTACTTACTCTTATTCCACTCGACCCAGGTGTAAATGAGGACCTAGCAATAGCTGGGGTAATACTAATTTGCAGCACTGAAGCTGATGAGGCTTCCCTGGCGGTAAACAAGATTATTATTATTATATTAATCTTGTAATGATATAAGAAAGCCTTTCACTACACGATTCTAAATGTCATTTCTTCAAGCTTTTTAAGGAGGGAACATTTTTCTCTTCTCTTTAGAATTTATTTGAAGATGAGCTATAAAAGGTGACAATTTTTTAAATTAACTGAATACTTTATTTAAATTGAGCACATCGCTATCTCTGTACCCCTGTGTGGACATTTTTAAGGAAATTTTCTGAAAACAAAGATATAAGATGATGTGAAAAAGTTAATACGAGTAATTATTTTCCTTTTCAGCTAACGTGATTTTTGACGGTTCTAACAGCCCATGAACACCTTTATCACATACACACACACCCTCTCGCGCACACCTCTGTCTGGCTTTTCACCTGGACGGATCAAACATCGCCGTGCTAAACACATGCAGGTAAGTCTACACGTCGGCATAATGTAAAGGGATTTCATAGTGGCAGACACCGCATCCACACAATGATGTATATACACACGCACACTCCCCCACACAAAATACGCCATCCGCTCTGCTAAGAATGCATATAGCGCGTTGCTGCATGATACCATACGCAGTCTATGAAATTGGTCCTTGCACCCCAGGCCGTCCATCGCTGCAGCATACATACAGTCTACGGACATGGTCTGGCAACGTAAGTCCTACCCCATTATTCCTAATGATGTTTTGAAGAATGTTCTGGCCCATGTCTGCCCCATGCTTCTGCGACTGAATAGCAATAAAGGGCAGCCGTCTGGGTATGCTGTTATTGACATAATTTGTCTAGTGACCCCCTCACCCCCTGTCTGCCTCTTAAAGCCCATGTTGTTCAGAGAGCACATGTCACGGCGCGCACTTGATCGGACGAGTAATATCGTCGCAGTCACACCATTAGTCCCTTTCCACGCCGACTGTAACTGACCGATTCCCAGGCATTTAGGATAATGCATTGTTTTTGGTCGGTCTAGGTTCGGTCTAGGGTTGGCTCTTGGGTATGACTGAAGTCAGTATTGCTCCAGTCTGACTGCAAGGAAAGAGTTGATTTAAATTTTGAGGACTATGTTACGTCACAAAGTGAACACGGTTCCTAGGTACCCAAACCTGAAACCAGAAGTGGTGCATTATTATAGTAAAATGGAATAAAGCTATAAAAAGACAAATCTTTGGGGAAAGGGGTTCGGTTGATTCATCCCGCACGCATTAATTTCAAGTCATTCTCTAAAAGCAATTCGCTCCTTAGGTATTAAATTACTTATAACGCACCTCGCTTCAAGTGTAATGTTTATAACATAATGAAGCTGCAGTGAATTTTAATTGCTTTCAGTCCATGTAGTCTGTCAACAAGATTATAATCTTTTAGAATCGGATCCTAGCCGGATTTGGGACTATGTAAAGACTGAGAAAAATCTCTGGAAGCCACATTACACCATCAGTGGTAAGAAATACTCAATACTAACACCTCTAATAACATAATTTTGATGTATTCCATTAACCGTCCCTTGAAGCCTGGAAATGCCATCTAAATAATACCTTTGAACACAGGGGAAACAATTCAGGAAAATCCTGTAAATGCTGACAATAATGATAATGAAATTAATATTCTTGATTGCTTTTGCGGTCCTCTTCTTTTAAAGATATCTTCTTTGAAATGTAAGAAGCGATTAATATGTCTATGATAGACAGCATTGTGGATGGGTTGTGAGAGCCTGTGTGCGTGTGTGTGTTTGTGTTTGTGTGTGTGACTTAATATTCGTGTGGGGGGGGGGGAAGGTGCATTTTCCATTGATATTGTCTTTTGATACTCTTTCCACAGAATTTTAGAAACGAACAACAATGTTACCACCATTAATGAATTCTGAACAAAGAGGGCGTGTTTCTCACTTCATCTGAACTGGCAGAAAACTACACTGATATTTATTTGTAGGAAATATTTCTATAAAAAAATTAAGGACAGCTTTCCTTGAAATGTTTTTATTTTAGCTTTTATGTTTTTTAATATATTTACAACTACACTAGCTCTCATAGTTTTTTTATTTTTATCTTCATCCTTGTCATTATCATAATTATTGTGTTTCTGCTTGTGTGATATATCAATTGTGAATATTGATATCAGAATATTCTTCATGTACATGCAAACAATGCAATGATAAAGAAAGATATTAAATACTTGTAATTTCTCCAATATCTCTAATTTTTAAAGAAATTTAATCTAAAGCTCTGGAAGCTGAAATCGACACAGTTATAGAGGAAAATGAATCTCCTCCCTTAACTGTGATTTTAGAGGGAAACAAACTCTATCCCTGACATTGATTAAAAACACATCTTTAGAAGAGAAAAATAGGAATTTTACATACAGTTTTATGTGTGACTAATCCTTTTAAGAGTAGATAATTCTTAATCGGTTCTCCTTTGAACGGACTAATAAAGGAAAATGTAACAGTCATTTCACATGAAAGTGAAATATATTGAAGGTCTGGCAAGCCCACAGAAATTTGACCCAAATCACTAAGTACATCAAGGATGATATTTTTGGTTTGTTTTGTTGTTGTTGTTGTTGTTTGTTTGTTTGTTTGTTTTGGGTTTTTTTGCCGTGAATATTGGCAACAAGTGGGACATATAATCCCAACGTTCCTACTTGCAAAATTAGATGTTCAAGGTGGAAACAGGGGCGTCGCTAGACTTTTTTTAATGGGGGGGTGTAGAGGCCAGATTGCCGACAAATTATGCCTCCGATTGCCGACGACCAACGTCGACAAATTCAACTGTATAAAGCCCACGAGGCATGTTCAATTGTGTGCCTCTATTATATTTTCATTCTAAATTATATTTGTTCACCTCACTTGCTGAATGTGTTAGCTTTCCGAAAACATTCTCTATCTAAATATAATACGAGCGAGCGCAGCGAGGGAGGAAAAATATACACTCTCTTTCATAGAAGTGATAGTTCTTCATCAAACTACATGATGGGCTTAAAGATATCTAAATCATATATTTGGTCACCTCTCTCACATGATTCATTCGCTTTCAAAGACCATCCTAAATCGTAATATTATACGAGCGAGCACAGCGAGCACAGCGAGCACAGCGAGCACAGCGAGCGAGGAAAAAATCTATATACTCCTTATCATATAATCCTTTTCATGGTAGAAGTGAAAGTTCTTCATCAAAATACATGATGGGCCTTTAAGATATCTATTTTGATATTTTGGTCACCTCTCTTACCTAATTTATTTGCTTTCAAAGACCATCCTGTATCTAAATATCATACGAGCGAGCGCAGCGAGCGAGGAAAAATATATATACACTTTTTATGGTAGGTGATAACTCTTCATCAAAGTACATGATGGGCCTCGCTTGCCGAATTCGTTTGCTTTCCCAAATCCATCTTGTATCTGAATATTGTACAAGCGAGCGTAGCGAGCGAGGAAAAATACTCCTTTTCATGGTAGAAGTGAAAGTTTTTCATCAAAATACACGATGGGCCTTTAAGATACCTATTGTGATATATTTGGTCACCTCTCCTACCTAATCTATTTGCTTTCAAAGACCATCCTGTATCTAAATATTATACGAGCGAGCGCAGCGAGCGAGGAAAAATATATTTACTCTTTTTTATGGTATAGAGGTGATAATTCTTCAACAAAATACATGATGGGCCCCAAAATATCTAAATTATATATTTGTTTATTTCACTTGGCAAATGTGTTTGCTTTCCGAAAACATCCTGTATCTTAATATAATACGAGCGAGCGCAGCGAGCGAGGAAAAATAGGCTCTCTTTCGTGTTACCAGTGTTACTTCGTCGTCAAAATGCACAAGCAAATAAGCCGAATATGACTCTATTTGGGCACCTTACTCGTCTTTCTTTTTTCTTTTTCCCTCCTTCCTCTTCCCTCTCCTTTCTCTCCCTCTCTCTCCCTCTCTCTCTTTTGCCGACAGCGATGGCGAATTTGCCGACAAGAATTTTTAATGGGGGGGTGTCACACCCCCCCACACCCCCCCTCTAGCGACGCCCCTGGGTGGAAACCTATAAATAAGAAAAAAAAAACATTTTTTCATTCGAACGAAAGGAAATGCTAGACACATGGCCGGAATTCACAATAGAGGTTCATATTTTAAACACGGTTTAAGTATTATTATAAGTAATTTATTGTCCATACTCGGAAATTCGCTTTCCACTGGTTGTCACAAAAAATAATACAGTGTAAATAAAACATACAAATCATACGATATAAACATCTACAAAATGTATAAATACATCCAGGAGATAAAATGAGCGTGAGAGAAAAAATACAGGATAAATTATTCAAATAACATGAACGTATTGATAAAAGTAAAAGCGTAATTTCGCGTAAGTGAGGCCACCCGCCCATCAGTGGACAAGAGAACGTGCGCCTCTTACGCTTTTGAAGATTTAGACCATGGTTTAAATTGAGCTCTTTTGTGAATTCGGGCCAATGGTTTCAAATTATAAAATTGGTTAAGGGGTGAGAATGAAATCTCTCAAAATAAATCTCTCTTGAAATTATCTTAGTTTAGTCAAAGCGGAATTATAGCTGGACGTGACTGAAAAAAGTGGAGAAATTAAGAAGCCCCCCCCCCCCCCCCCCCATGAAAGAATACAGCTCTTATTCAAACCTGAAAGAAACAACAAAAAACAAAACGATTTCTTTTTATAATGCATTGTGATCATTAAGCATTTAAGCGATTATTTAGGCTTCGGGTGAGACCCTGCGAGTTTTTCCCGTCATAACCAGAAGTGAAGACTAGCAAATGACTACTAACTACTGGCAGGAGGAACAATAGAAAAAAATTGAGCGTTTTGTCATTTTCGTCTGGAGACAGCCTTATTCGGGACAAGACATGAAAAGACGAAGCTGGTTGCACGCCTGGGGTTACTTATGTCATGGCCGCCGATTACATCGAATCTTATTAAATGTTGGTGACATTTTCCGGCGCTTACTTCGTGTAAAGTTCAACTTTCATCAGTGTCTCCAGCAAAAAAACAAACTGCCTCATGCATGGATGTTGCAGAGGGTTTCAAGCCACTTTTAACTCCTTAGATGCTTAATATTATAAATCCTCTTTGGATAACAGGTAAAGTGGTATGTATGATATTATATGTATATGCTACAAAATCATTTCTTTAAGATAATACGCAGTGATACATTTTCTTCTTGGCTTCCTAAAATAAAGTTTAGGCTTGGAAGTACTTTCAGCCGTAATATTCTTCTCCTATTTTCATGCTTTTTTAAAATTTTGTTGTGTTATCTTTTGTTGAAATTTGAAAAGGCAAATTAGTGTAATTTGTAACAATCTTCTGTATCAAAATCATTTTCCGTCCTTACGTCGTGTTCTTCATTCACAGTTCAACACTCAACCGCGTCTTTGAAAAAAAAAAAAATCTTGTCTCATGCATGGATGTTGAGTAGGTTTTCAAGCCAGACATTAACTTAACTCCTTAAATGTTTAATACTATAAGACCCTCTTTGGATAACAGATAAAGTTGTATGTATGATATGGTATGTGTATGATACAGAATCTTTTCAAACGGAGTGATACATTTTCTTGTTGGTTTCCAAAAATTAAGTTTAGGCTGACTTCCTGACTTTATCTTCTTCTTTTACCATGCTTTTTGAAAATTTTGTTTTGTTATCATTTGTTGAAATTTGAAAAGGTAAATTATTGTAATTTGTAACAATCTTCTGTATCAAAATCATTTCCCGTCCTTACATCGTGTTCTCCATGCAGAGTTCAACATTCACCCGCGTTTTTGAAAAAAAAAAAAAATCTTGCCTCATGCATGGATGTTAAGGAGGTTTTTAAGACAGACATTGCCTAAAAACCCTTCGATGCTTAATGATAGGGCCTATATAAGACCGCTTTGGAATTACAGGTAAAATGACAGGTGTCGTGATACCCAATTATATCTTTTATATATATGCCGTCATACCCTGTCTCTTTGATTTCCTGGGAAAAAAATGTTTTGGCTGCGCTATATTTCTCCCTTTTTCTTGTTTCATTTTGTTTTGTGTTTAGAAATTTTTGAAAAAAGTAAGTTATTTTTAATATGTGATATTATTTAAAAATATATATATTTTCCGCCCTACTTCATGTTCTAAGTGCAAAGATCAACTTTCATCCGGGTCTTTTATAACATCCATGCATGGATGATGAGAAGGTTTCCAAGCCAGACAGCGTCCTAAAAACACCCTGAGATGCCTCAGGATGTAAAAGTGTCTCCCGATATATTCTTCCAGGTGGGCAGGTATCGTATAATGGCACTCAAAGAATTCAGCTCGTTCTACTCGTTGATTTTTTGAAAGTGATAAGGAGGTACGCCTATGTCCCCGCCCTTCTGTTATTTATGTTCCCCGTTGTTTGTTTAGAGATATTAGAAAAGGTAAGTTACTGTGAATTGTGACCAAGCTTTTTCAGTAGGAAGAAAAAACATTTTCTTTCCGAAGATTTAAAGTCAAGTCTTTTTTTCCAAGTCTAAAAAACAAACAGTCTCTTAGAAGTCACAATTCGTGCTGTGCACAGAAGTTATGAATCTTTCACGCCAGACAGCCTCTTATACCTCCTCAAATGTTGCATGTTGTAACATTTGACATGCTGAGGAGCTTAGAGGCCGCTTGGTTTGAAAAATAACAATTTCTGTGCATAACATAAACTTTTATTTGTCTTTGATGTTTTTTTTTCGTACAGGTGAAATGGCAAACAGATTCAGTCTATATGCATTTTTGTAAATTCATGATATTTTGTTGATTGTTTGAAGGAAAGGTGGAAAAATACGATTTTTAAAACCTTTTTTTTCGATTTTTATCTCGCAATCATTGAAAAAAGTAATACGGCGATTCGTCGAGAACGTCCTAAATTTGAAATTTTATCAACCGCAGGTTCACTCCGTTTTTTTTCAAAATAGAAAGTATAGACCACCATCTTTTCCATGTATCGTAATTATCATCTAACGAATTATGTTAGTAATATCAAAGATGAAAATGATATATAGCAGAAAATTTTCATTTATGAAAAGCTATACCTATTTCTAACGTCTAACCCAAGAAAGAGTGCTTGAGTTTTAAAGGATTTTCTTTAATTTCCATTCCTACAGAGGGACAAAAACAAACAAACAAAACAAAGCAACAACGAAACAAACAAGGAAGATTTTCTACAATTCATTACCAGTTAAAAGCGTTCAAGTGCTTATTTTTTAAAAGAAAAAGATAGTATCACTTTTATTTCCATTGACACTTTTTGCAACCTCTTGATTTTCCCCCTCTTTCTGTCTTATCTTCTTCCCTCATTTCTTCTGTGATTTTAAATTTGATGTCTTTTTCATGCCATTCATCAGCTAAGATCTAACAGAGGTAAAAGCATAAAAGCAGTCCCTGCGAAAATTTGATTGCAGTTAGAAGACTAAAATGCTGATTTTAACCAGCTTACCCTCATGGTATTGGAACTGGTAAAATATGTCTCATGTATCATTCTATAAACTGCTAATATTTTATATGTTCTTATGATATGTCATATCTCGCATTGTACATTCAAAAACAAATAAGCAACGTGAACTTTTTAACGAATAAAGATGACAATGATTGTAAGAAAGGCCATGTTTCTTATACAGAATAAGTATTGCATGGAAAAGCAGGGAGCGATGTTCGATTGAATGCAGCAGGGTTTGCTGAATTAGTTTTGTTTGACCTTACCAGTTTTCCCATTATTATACTAATGAAATACGATTGAATATATAATTGCTGAATGATACTCCGTACTATGCTGTATAATTATATGCACAAGGTTATAGCTATATCCTCTCTTGTGAGCATTTGTATTTATTTTCTAAGTGCAAGTATAATTAAAACTTGAAAACCTCTGCAAAATTTACAAAGATTTTGACGTTTGACTTTAGCTTTTCAAAGGACTTTGGGTGAAATTTTATCTCACATTTCTAAAACTCCTTTTAGCATTGGAAGAAACTTGGATAAACAAACCAGTTGTTCGTTCCTCCAAAGGGGTCATTTTTCAACTCATGGTATGGAGGTAAATATCAATGGAGCGTCAATTCAAGCATTTTACCCAGTATTTCCCTTAGTTTCTTGAGATTATAGCCTGATTTCTCAGTTTTAAGTAGAGATATTGTTAGATTGTTTGGGATACTGTGATATCTGATTTGATTTTGATTTTGATTTGATTTCATTCACTGTAAAAAAAAAATATTGGGTAAAATTTTAACTAGCGCGAGGGTAATTATACATCCACCCAACTTTGGGCAGTATTTGTACCCAATGCGGGAAGCATATCGTCCAGTTGGTGTAAAAATAAGCAGTAATTACTTTAGAATGGGCAAAATTTCCATCAAATTAGATTTAAAAAAATGGTCAAAGAAATGCCCAAAGTTGGTTGAACACATAATTACCCTCATGGCACATTTTTACCCAACATTTTTTAGGGTGTACATCATCATTATGATCATCATTAATACGTATTATCATTCAAATGTTATATATACATGATTAATTGATCGTCCTAAGCTCTGTTTAAGAAGAGCTTGATGTATATGTGTATATCAAATGGCGACCAGACTCATAAAGCATGTAAAGAGGTTCACACCCTCTTAGGAGCTATGAAAAGGAAAACCCCGCTATTTCCCCTTCTGGGGCTAATTGCCTGAAAACGATCCCTGGTCATCATTTTTTAAACAGCTTTTGTTTTTTTTTTATGTAGAACCATTTTTCTAACTGACAACTCTACGAGGTCCGCTCAGCATAATGTTAAAAGTAACACGGTCCCGAAGGTTTTCAAGAAATCAAAGTTAGGCACATTGAATATCCTTGTCCTTCACTTATAATTGACATAATTGAAATGAGCCAATATTAGAAAGATGCATGAGATAATACATATTTCTGCTGGATGCAAAAAAGGTATGATAGTGAAGTCTTGCGATCACCTAAAATGCTCATAGAAGAAGGAACAGCAGAGCCTTATATCAACTGAGAAAATCTCTCAAACTAGAATAAGTAGTACTTTGGAAATTTGATACTTGCCCATACACTCATGGATTTGTAATATGTGTAAAACTAGAAACTTCCACATCATTTTCCTAAATTTTGCCGAAACCTTGAACGAGAGCATTTTAATTTTTCAAATTGATTATCGTGCACTGTAATACTGATATACTATACTATTCCATATAATCTTCAGTATATGTGTTCAGTTGTAGAGGAAGCAGAAGAGCTATAAACGCAAAATGGAAGATGGATTTTAAAAATATGTAATATATTTTAAACTACACATTGCGCATGTGTGAACAAATGCCTCTTCTCCTTTCTACCTTGCATTAAAAATTATACATGCGATTGGGAGACGGATATCCCTGAACTTCTGATTATGGAAAAAATCAAATTCTGCTTTAAGAATATTATTTTTCCCAAGGTTAAGATTACCATAAGTGAATGACTGGTATTGTTGTATAATTTCAGTGACTAAATATTTTTCTACTTTCCTATATATCAATATTAAAATACATAAATCACGATGGGGAAAAACCTTAAAGGTATGCATAATCATGAATGAAAGGTTTTACAAGTTTCAAAGCTCATGGTAATCAAATTTGCAGCCCTTGATTTAAAATTGAATGAAATATATTTGCAAAGATATTTCGATGTCAACTTTTGGAGAGCTTTTCAAATTTAAAGAGCAGGGTATTCTATAGATGCAGTACGAGGGAAATGTACATTTTACGGCCTTGAATTATTAGTATTGAAGTTATGGACTTAATTTTATCATTTGTTATAATATTCATTCATGTGCGTTTGTGTGTGTATTTATGAAAAAGGCGCATAGAGAGCTATCCGAGCTATTGTTGCCTTCACCATGTTCACAGTTATTCTCTATCAGTATCATTATTATGTAATGATATTCACAGAAATGTAATGAAAAGGCAATTTACATGTATATTCTAATACCGAGGTAAGGGGAAAAGTAAACTTCCCGGAGGATGACGATCGTCGTTTACACAAGGCCGACCTTACGTTCCGTATCTTAAGGGATCGTTCTCTATTTCAACCATATGCCCCTCCCTCCATATCAGTATCCCCAGCCCAACCCGGAACGCTCCTTTGTCAAAACTTTCAAAAATTATTGTTGAAATCGGTGACTATATAGACAAAATAGATATCAACAACCTTATAAATGCATGAAACGTGCATGTGCGAGCCAAAAGATCTCACATTTTGGGGTCGCTCGCTAAATCTTAGAAATAGGGAAGGTCATAAAAAAAGGCCATAATTCCGGAAAGAGGCGACAAAAGCTCTAGGTAAATTGTATTTCATATAGGAGAGCTACACACAGGCACGCTACACTGTGATTAGGGACGAATCCAAAATTTAATTAAAAACTAAAATTATTTAGATTAAGTTTGATTCGTCCCTTATCACGGTCTTTGTAGATTAATTTCTAATCTAAGGGATTTGCAGTGTACTACCAGTAAAGTGGAGCGTTTAGTAGACTTGTAAATTCCCTTACTCTTCACCGTCTGAGGTATGAACAATTACAAAGAAATTTTTGAAGGCGGAACCAGAATTGTTGTAAGAATGACAAACTTAGAATCAATATAACAATGTAAAATCAATCTGGGCTTCAAAGGAATAATATTATACCTCTTAACCATGCAAGGAAAATTCCGCTGAAGATAAGTATCAGTTTTACTGACGGTAAAAAGTGACTACAATCGACCAGTTATTTTCCAAAGTTCTACTCACTTGCCGGGCTCGATCGCATATTGATCGTGAAAATTTTGCTCTCAAAGGCGAAACTCTGAAGTGAAGGTCATCCAAAGTCCCGTATGTGAGAATTCAAAATCTGCTCACCTGGTGTAAATCAACTACAAAGTATTTCCGCTATAAAGAGCAAGCTTTTTATCAGGCAAGTCCAAGGTAAACATTACTTGGGTGTCCCATATTCTTTTAAATAACCACTGTGGTGTTATAAACATAAATCGATTACTCTTCATGTTTCACCTGATCAAAACTCTTGTAGGAGGTGTTAACTCTTACAGTGCCGATGTCACGTATATGTGACAGAGAGACTGCATTTTTAATCGACCATTACTCGACTTAAAAAGAAATATGTGGTGATGAAAATATGTCAAAGTTTAGAGGATGAATATGGTATTTAAAACATCTATCAGCCACTACATGCTACCATAGGATTTTTAAAAAGAAAACTGAAGATTTTGGAAAGGATCTACTGTCACTTTAGCATAAAACAAGAGCAAACGAATGAGAAATGAAAACATAAAGGCCAAGAGGGAAGCTCAGTGCTGTTTCACAATAGTTTGAAAGGGTAATAAACTTTTGTGTACAACATATTTGTATAGGAGATACTGTTGAAGATTTGCAGGCGTTTGAAAAGTAAGCATTGTCCAGGATTTGGTAGAATCTTGGAACAAGCAAAACCCCTTGGCACCGTAAGAGTTAAAAACATTTGACACCTTTGATTATAGATAACTGAAATGTTCAAACTCATAAAAGACTGGGTTTTTCATAGTGTGGAGTTAAAGGATTTCATATTTATAAGGACTAGGTTTGGTGAAATTCCCTTCATAAACATTCTTGCTAATGCTCTGAAAATTTAATAGATCTTACTTTTTGAGAAATTTGAGGCTCCAAAATTTGTGTGTGTCAGTAGTCAAGTTCAGAACACAAGAATATCATTGTGAATTGAACCTGACATTTCTACCAACCTTTTGCTTTCCATTGCAATTAATGATACATGACTCTCGTTTGAAAAAGGAGCAGTGCAACTCTAGCTGCAATGCACAATCGCAATTGTGGGTCTCTGAATTCATTATTGACACGCACACAGTTTGTGGCCTCAATTATAAAAAGTGATCTGACTGAATATTCAGAGCATTATTTCATGAATATTAATCATAAAAAGTTAACACAGCCTAGTTCAAATAAATTTGACATCCTTCTGTTTTACAATGTGAAAAAAAAAATCAGGCTGATGCAAATTATCGCTTTTGAATTAACGATTAACAATCAAAAGAGTCAATTTTTAAACTCCTAGTACAGTTTTTAAAATTATCAGTTGTAGAACTGAACAGCTTGAACTTGCCCTAGCCATGGAAATATACTTACTACATGATAATAGTATGAACAGAAGCTTTGTGAATGCCGTAAGGATTTTGAAACAACTAATGACATAAATGATATATGATAATGCTTTCTGCTTTTTTTTTTTGTTAAGTTGCTCGCAACTGATGAGGTCAACCAATTTCTTAGAAAAAAAGATATATAATCAAAGCAGCATTTACATAATCTGAATATTTCTAGTAGTCATTGTAATGTAAGCATTACAAGAAACATAATATATTCTTTAGACAGAAATTTTGGAAACAGAAAAGCGCTAATATCATCCCTCTTCTTTCAAGTGCATTTGTCCTTTCTAATCTTAGGTATTCAGGCAGAATCATGCTTTTTGCGGGGGGGGGGGGGGGGGAGTATATTGGCATGCGTTCGTATTTTATCAGCTAAGAAAATAGAATTAAAACTTAAGATAACTACCAAAGAAGTAAAAGAAGACTAGGAAATTGAAAACCATTAACGAAATATAGTAATATCTGAAAATATATTACTGAAGATCTCCTTCGAATGGGGTTTTACATGTTTTATGTAACATAATCATTTCGTTTGTGCGACAGTTTCCTTTGATATGCATTAAGTGTTTTACATCATCTTTTGAGCGTCCTGCTACGGAAGGAAATGATTGCACATTTCTTCAAAGAATGATTTGATTTGATTGATTTTGTTTTATTTCAACAGGATAGCCCCCTCAGTAAACATAATACTGTTCTTCTAGGGGCCCCTGTATAACATGAAACGTACATTCAAATTTACAAAAAGTCATATAACACAATTCAAAAACATGAAACCATACATACATATATACATATATACATGAACCGTGATACAGGTTGAGTTATTGAGAAATGAATTGGATTATACATAAATACAAAAATACAATATTTCAGCTATTCTTATACATTTGTCGGTTTTTCATATCATATCATATCATGTAATATGAAGGGAAAAAAGCGGAATTATTGATATACTTTTAATTTAATTTTCTATATTTTCTTCGACCTCTACTAAGCAAAAGGGAGTACGTAGACACAAACTAGACCTGCTCCATTTAAGCTTTTCGACAGCTTTTCGTACAATGTGTATAGCACGTTTAGGATATGTTTCTTTTACATACCCATTGATGTTATTGTATGTGCTAATTCATTATGGTAAAATGGTTATTTTCGCGCAAATTGAAAATTGTATTATATCAATTCCTTACTCTGGCAGTCTGACGAAAATATTTCACTATTTTCAATATCCCACAGCAATGAATTTTAGACACATTTCCTGGACCTTAAATTGACTGCTTGTTTTCTTTTATCTATATGTTATGATATTGGAAGGTAGTGTTTGTAATTAGGAAATTATAACAGTTTTCACAACAATTTGTCATATTCATACTCACGAAACTGATCAAGTGATTTAGTATTATTTCAATCGAAAAAAATTGCTTATATATATATATATATATATATATATATATATATATATAATGTGTGGGTGAGTGTTGTGTGTGTGTATAACACATCATTTTGTCATTATTCAAACTGTAAATATGAATAAATGCTCAAGCTTTTTAGATCTAAACATGAACATTCATGATATGCCTAGGAATATAGTGAGCAACAACTATTTCTGTTTGATGCTTATCATAGAAAAGATCTATACAAATTGTAATGGTTAATTGGTTCTTCTCTATATGGGAATAACTTCTATTTATAACGTGTCTCATGCAAATGAAAATTGAAAACAGAATCACAAGGACAATACTGCGCACTGGGTGACTGGGAGGAAAGAAATATCTTTAAAAACCATCGAGTAGCTGTCAGTTATTACCGGGGGGCTGACTGGCATAGGAAAGCAGGATATGCCGGTCCCCATGGTCTTGAAATCTTACTTTTCGAACTTGAAAAAATGGTAAGATGAACTTACATATGGAATGGAATGTCGACGGATTGGGGTTTCTTACGTCAAGCTCCCTGTCTAATTTTGCAATTATCATTAGGAGCAGTTAGCTTATAGTTTTATCGATAGCGATAGCGTTCATTCACTTTTGTGGGGAAGATGTAAAAAAATAAAACTTTACATGTTATTTATCTCTTTCCAATTTTGTAGATCCTTGGAAACTCTGGCAGTTTTCAATATCATTAGAAGAAAAAAAATACACAGCTTTTGATTAATGAATTGCAGATAGTTTTATTGAAAGTGTTTATTCACTCTTGAGGGGAAGATGCAGAAAAATAAAACGTATTTTATTCACCGCTTTCCAATTTTGTTAGGTCCTTGTAAACACTGATATTTTCTCATATCTCTTAAAGAAACAATTCACACGATTTCTGATTGATGAGTTTCAAATATTTTTATTGATAGTGTTTATTCACTCTTGAGGGGAAGATGTAGAAAAATCAAACATATTTTTGTGTGTGAGGGTGTACGTGTATGTGCGTGTATCTTTTTCCAATTTTGTTAGCTCCTTGTAAACTCTGAAGTTCCAATCTCTTAAAGAAAAAAAAAATCACACATTTTTCTGATTAATGAGTTGCAAATAATGTTTAGAAAAATCAGGCATTTTTTTTCAGAGAACTTGGTAGACATGTAACGTTTTCCTCGTACTGGTTATGAACAGACTTCCGCAATCTGGACCTCGGGCCCCACCGGCTTAGCAGCTAATGCTCATGGGTTCCGCTATGCGTTCACCCAACAAAGCAAGGAGCTACAATTACAAAACAATATATTTCCCTTTTCCCTTTCAATTATATTTGACTGTTTAATGTTTTCTTCTTATACTTTATTCTAACTAATAATGAATATTGTCACGATGCATTCCATTTGAGTTATGAGGTATTTCCTTTTTCATAGCAAGGTGTTCACAAATTGGACCTCTGACAAATCAAACTATAAACAAATTTCCTGTACAACCAAATCAATGTTTATTCACCACACACCTGAAATAAAAAGCTGGCAATTAAAATGAAATGGAAACATATTTGCGATTTGTTGTTTAAACAATGGGTGTTGAATTTTGTTATTGTTCAGGACGAAATAATGAGTGCGTATATTAGGTATGTTTTCTGTGACAATGTCTAACATGCTATACTTCTACTGATGAGAATTATCACATTGACATAATATGGACACAGTTAGGTATGTAAAGCATTACTCATTTTCTTCTTATTAAAAAAAAACATGAACCTCTTTGAAAAATAAGTCGAAATTTTCTTAGTAAGTTTTTAATCAACGAAGTCATCCCATTCGATTTTTTCGGACTTTTTATCTGCAATGCTTGATTTATCATGCTGGAAAAAAATGGACATGATCCTGTAGCTTCATTAAGCACTTTCAGCATTATCCGTTCAAATGAATTATTGAAACTCGTAATGAAAAAAAATTGAGAAATCATGAGGACTAAAGAGTGGAACTTTATGATGTATGCATAGTACAGATGTGAATTTGTATCCGTCTATTGCCACTATATCTCTATTTCATCAGAACTGCAAGCTGATATGTTCTTCCAAATACGAAACTTACAACCGGACACCAGCATTCCTAAGCAACAGCAAGGACATATGACACCTAAATCTGTGAAGGATTGCATGAAAAGCCGTTTACACATCAAAATGAACTATTCTAAAAATTGATCACCTTCCACTTGAAATCTGTTGGGCGTCCATCACATTTTCACAACAGCGCTGTACCTGTTGAAAACCTCAATATGTGATTTATTCACAAGGCTGTATATGTATTTTATTGTTTTTCTGCCATGATTAAATAATTTGATTATTATTTATAGATGTTTCACGTTATAGTTCTTAACCTTACTACTGATTCCTACAGATGGTCATACGAATAGTCATTCTGAAATAAAAACATGATTTGATTCCCAAACATTAATTCTGTGAGAATAATATTAATTCTGACTGTATGTCACGGATCATACAGTTCACCTAAACCTGTCATCAGTAATGACTGATGGCGAAGAGTGAAAATTCTAGACAAAGGCGACCTTTTAGACAAAAGCAGGTGGTCATGAACAAAGAAATCACATCGTGAATTTGAGTTGGTGGGTAAACCTTAGCCACTGCACCTTAAATTTGACTTAGGAAAGATGTACCTATAAAGTCCGTAAGTTTTGGCCCAGTTGTAATTGAAATATATATGTGTGCGTGCGCGTATGCGTGTGTGTGTGTATGTGTGTGTGTGTATATATATATATATACATATATATATATATATATATATATATATATATATATATATGTATATACACACACATGTATATGTATATGTATGTGTATATATATATATATATATATACATATACATATATATATATATATATACACATACATATACATATGAACAGTTAATTCCTAGAGTTATTAAGGTCAAAGAGTTGAATTGGAGTCATTAGTGGCTAGTATCTGGTAGCCCAGGTGTATCGCTCCCATTGGAGTATTTAATTTTTTGAAGGGGCTGGTGGAAGGGACGGGGAACAGATGAAAATGATCCATCTTTTGTCGAAGTTCACCTAGGGTCGCTTTTGAGAACAATATAACTTGTAGTAAGTATTGGCAAACCATACTTTGACTTCAAGGCGTCAATACTGGTCCAGGAGTTCTTATTTCAATATTCAGCATCATTTGCATGGTAAAGTGAAAAGGCCTGGTTAATAAGCCAAAAGAAAATTTTACTAAATTTCTTCCTGAACCTGCAGCTTCTTCATTGTTCTTTAACCCAATTAATCCCACTGAAATAGCAGAAATAACAAAAAATATCAAATCAAGTAAATCACAGGGTCATGATAAAATTAGTACTTTCCTCCTTAAACAAATTATACATTTCATTGCATCCCCTCTAACTTACATTTTTAATCTATCAATCAACACCGGAAAATGTCCGGAGTAAATCCTGTTTTTTTAAAAGACAATTCTCACGAAATAAGTAATTACAGGCCAATATCTATTCTTCCCAGCATATCAAAAATCCTCGAAAAGATAATTTACAAAAGGCTGTATAAGTTTTTGGATACATTGCATTTTCTAAATATAAATCAGTATGGTTTCAGAAAAAGTCATTCAACAGACCTAGCTTTAGTACAATTATATGATAAAATAACAAATGCCATGGCCAATAAAGAACATGTAATAGGAGTATTTATGGACTTATCAAAAGCCTGTGATACTCTCGACCACCAGATTTTACTTTTAAAAACTTCACTCTTACGGAATTCGTGGAGTTGCCCTCTCATGGTTTGAGAGCTATTTATCTAACAGACAACAATATGTAGTGTATAATGGTGTTTCTTCAAATTTTTTACCAATCAAATGCGGTGTTCCACAAGGGTCAATATTAGGCCCGTTACTATTTCTATTGTATATCAATGATTTGACCAATACAACGCCTCTCTTATCATTCATATTATTTGCAGATGACACCAATATCTTCTGTTCACATCATGATTTAAATACCTTAGTAAATACACTGAATAATGAGTTACCAAAATTATCTTTGTGGTTTAAATGCAATAAATTGTTCCTTAATATTGAGAAAACAAATTTCATGTATTTCAAGTACGTTAACTCTCATGCCAATGACTTTCCTTACGACATACTTATAGATAATGTACCCCTCGAAAGAAAACGACAAACAACATTTTTGGGTGTCATTATCGATGAAAAGTTAAATTGGAATGAACATATACGTTATATAACTACCTCAATCTCTAGGAATGTTGGTATACTTTTTAAAATAAAGAAATTTATCCCCTGCAAAACGCTCATCATGCTCTATAATTCATTGATATTACCGTATATAACATATTGTAACTTAGTATGGGCCAGCAGCAACAAAACAAAACTCAACTCCATTCACTTATTGCAAAAGAAAGCCCTTCGCATTTGTACCGGTTCACAATATTTATCTCACACAAGACCAATATTTTACCAACTGAAAACTCTATCCGTATTCGACATTTATTCATTACAAAGTATGTTGTTTATATTTAAGTATTTGAATAACATGCTCCCTCTTTCATTTCAAAACTGTTATACTTTAAATAACACTATTCACCCCTACCCTACTCGAAATTCCTCTAATCTTCATGTAGTTAACCCTAAGTTACTTATTGCCCATAGATCCGTAAGACACCATGGCCCAGACCTATGGAATCCTCTCCCAGAATCAATTAAATTCAGCAGTTCCCTCTACTCATTTAAAGCGAAAGTTAAGACCATGTTGCTATCAGAATATTCACGGTAAAATTTCTGTGTTAGCTCCTCAGTCTTTTTCACAGTATCATTCTTTTTACCATTTTAGTCATTACGGATATCATGATCAGCATCGTCATCTTCATCATCATCATCATCATCATCAATATCATCATCATCATCATCGTCATTATCCTCTTAATACAGGATTAAGTTATTTTTCCATTCTGCTTATTTGTTATGATTATCTATTTCATAATATTTGGGGCTGCCATATTTTCAAGCACATTGCTTATAATGGCAGTCCTTCTTCTGCAAATAATCTTATTTTTAATCAAATCTTATGTTTAACTGAATTACAAAAAAAAAAAAAAAAAGAATTGAAAATTTATCATTTGTCTGTAAATGATTATTACAAATACTTTGTGTTATGATTCATTGCAAAAATTCTTTTGTATTTTATTTTATGTATATTATCTGAAAAATTTGTACATATTTCAATGCAGAAGAAAATAAATAAATCAAATCAAATCAAAATATTTTTTTGCTTCAGATTTAATTCCAAATGTGTCCCTCTCCCCCATTTCTTATTTGTCCTTTTCTTTCTTTTTTCTTTCTTTTTCGTTTCTTTTTTTTTTTTTTTTTTGGGGGGGGGGGGGGGGGGTTAAGCCTACACCTTGGGTCAAGACCGGTAGTCGGACCCGCAATTTGTGCCTTTACACCAATGATTTCGGACTGGCCCCAAATGAAAACGATTAAATATTTCGTCGTAGTGGTGCTCTCTATGTAAACAAAGAATTTGTCGGGTGGCGCGCGTGGTTAATTTGTAACAATCAGATATACCAATTAATTTTTTTCAATTACTTTTTTCAATGTTATTTTTTCAGAAATTCAATTTATGAATATCGGTAAGTTTATTAATCTTCGAAGAATGAGGAAATTTGTCTCCGACGACGGACGACTATCAAAACAGCTTGAATGAGTGTTCACTGACGTCATATCGGCTTACGTCATCTCTCGTGATAAATGTGATACCGCATTGGGCCCACTTGTGTTTACATCAAAGGTAGGCCGGCCCCGAGACTACCTCAAGAGGTGGTCCAAAAATGGTCCCGCATTTTGTACCCCACGTTGGTTTTTTTTGCGTTTACATGAGGGCGGCCTTGGTACCGCAATATGCTTGGTGCAACAGTGGTCCTAGAGTTATTGTTTGGGTCAAACAGTTGACTTGAAGTCATCAATGGATAGTATCGCTCCCATTTGACTATAGTGAACAGGCAGCCATACATTAAGGTCTATACTGTATTTTCTCGTAATTCTTTTAAAATTCCGTTGTCGACTTGAGGTCTGCCGACTCGAGGTTGCCAGACATCAAGTCGACTTTCATGTGGGTATTTCCATTGCTACATGAATATGCTATATGAATATGTATAAACACATATATATATATATTGAGAGAAAGCACGCAAATGAGTCTGTTTTTATTCAAGATGATAAAAAGAGGCGGACATGGTTTTCCCCCTGCCTTGATACGCCTCTACCTAGCAAATGCCATGCAAATGATTTTAAAAGTGAGGAGTTCTATAGCTGCAGATTAAGATATAAGATTTTAGATTTCATTGATTTTTTTATATATATTTATATAATCATGTCTTCATTGTATCGTTTTGTATATCTAGAGCTTAGCATAAGGCGCTAAATCCATTTTTCACCGAAACCAAGGTTTTTAGTACGATTGGGTGGTTGTCCCATATGCGCTTCGATGATATAACAAAATTGAATATCAAAAATCTTTTATTAAAGTAGAAAAAATGGGTTAACAGTATGATTATTTCCAAAAAGGCGCTAAATCCACTTTTCGAAAACCTAGGATTTTCATTCAAACTGTTTCCGTTCTTCGAAACATCATACTTGACTGTTGCAAGTACCAACATTAGTCATCTAACAAATGAGAGTGAAAGAAATCCTTCGTGAGTAGTAAATTTTCTAGACTTTTTATATATTTTTCATTTGTGCGGATTTAGCACCTTTTGGAAATAATTTTCTTTTATCGCAATCTTGAAAATCATGTATAAAAAAAATAAAGAATTCTTTTTTAAAAAATACTTCTCATGCATGTTTTTTTTTTTATTCCCATTTTCATATGTCTATTGTATACGTCCAACAGTTAAAAGTTTTCACACTTTTTTTTATCTTTCGAGGGAGGAAAATGGAATGAATAAAAATCCTCGATTTACTAGAAATCTCTTGATGTGGATTTAGTGCCTTTTGGAAATAAGCTCTTCATATATATATATATATATATATATATATGATTGAGAAGATACCCAACTTCAACATTTCGACGGCGTCTCGGAAAGATATGCAAGTGAGAGGATAAGATGAGGTCGGGCAGGCCAAAAGCTTGTTATTAAAGTTTTAAAGTTCAGCTACGTCTGTGTTTCGCCTCATCTTATCCCTCACTAATATACATATATATTACTGTATGTTTGAGTATATTCATATAAACTTTCTTTATGTACAATAATGCACCAATCATTGGATCGGTCGGAGTGCATAGGTAGATATCTTTAACAAAATACTGGTCCAGGAGTTCTTATTTCAATATTCAGCATCATTTGCATGGTAAAGTGAAAAGGCCTGGTTATTAAGACAAAGGTATCTGTTCTAACAACTGCCTAGAAATGTGGCTTTAGGTTTTCAGTAGCACCAGTACGAAGGTAACTTGTAGAGCGCTTGTACTGCGGCGGCATGCAGGCCCCTTCAACGCGGAAGGTTGCCGATGGGTCGACCATACATGCTCGATGACAAGGCATTGGCATATCATGGAACACCCATTTAAGGGGCACATACATAAGGGGGGGGGGGCAAGTTTCATTTGGTCTTTGATTTCATATTAACAAGCTAGGCCACAGATGACAAGGACATTGGGGAGGGGGCCAGAAGTCTTGCTTTCCCATGCTTTCCTCTGTTTCCGTTATCCCCCTTTTTATCATCCCTTTTTAAAGCATCTGGTAAAGTAAATTTCTTAAAGATTTGGGCAATTCCATGATTAGGTGGACATCGCCCCAAACTTTATTTTTGCTCTTTCTCAAATTCAGGTCACTTTTAGGGGTTATAATTCATACAGAAATTGTAAATAGAAAGGGGTTTCATTCTCAACAAAAAGAAAAAATGTTCCGAATGTCTCCTTATAGCAAAATCCGAACCATACAAACTTATTTATATGGGACTACACACAGTTTTCTAGACTTAGACAGAAAACTATCGGTTCTTTTGTAATTTTTCAATTGGATAATCTGAAGGAAATTGTGTCACACCAAATTAAAAGAAAATGTTCTAAAATAAGTTGCTGAAAAGGTATAAAAATCTAAAATATGCAGTGCTGGACAAAATGTAACATGACTAACCAAGATTTTGGGGTCTACTTTAAAAAACAGAGTGGAAAACTTTTGAATTTTTATGGATAAATATTTGTTATATCAGAAGTAAAGCTGCCATGGCTCTAAGTTTGAGGTACAACACAGTAAGGAAGGATTTTTTTTTTTCAAAAACATCGCGTATTTTTTTGTGTGTGTCTTTTTTTTTTTGTAACGTAACTAACCATGGTCAAAAGTTCTCATTACAGCTCCGGCATAGTCCAGTTGCTTGTTATTTTTTATGTATTGTAGACCTTGGGTGGGAGAATATGTTGTTTCAAGATTAGGACTTGAAATGAAATGGAAGTTTATTTTGCCGTATCAAAAGGTTTGAACATTTGCTTAAATGTGCAGTATCCAACAAATGAGAGTACACCCTTGAGGGTGTGCTTAAACTTTTGTTGCCACAAATTTAAACAATATCCTTCAGCTATTACATTATTGTTATAGAAGAGAAAATTCCTGTCAATACACCAGTCACAGAATTTGGTTCTTCTCTATTATAATTGTAATACATTTATGTAAGAATTTACATTTGAATTTTAACATTTTGTAAAGGGTGTGCTCACTTCTGTTGGATACTGTAACGTTACTAATCATGGAATTGCCCATTTGTCTTCCTTATCTTACTTTTACTGATGATTTCCATTGTCTGGATTGACTATTATTCATCATTTTCACTGTGCACCTTTTCATTGTCTACAGAGACGAAAATAACCTTGGCCTTTGCCTTTGTAATTATAAAAGTTTCATTTCTACAGATCACGCTTTTATTTTCACGTATCATGCTTATTTCAAGTTCAAGAGTTCAAGAGTTTACTTTTCATTTCCAAAAAAAAAACAAAAACAAATAACAAATCGTGAATACAAAATCAAACATATATAACTATTCATATACTTTTTTTACAGTGGCAAAAGAATATTTAGGCTCTTATAGAAATGGAGGGATCCACTAAAAAGCAATACTTGTAGAGTGTGGATCCCTCAAATAAATATTGTAAACATAACCTATGTTCATTTCTTTAATGAAATATATATATATATATATATATATATATAAGAAAAATGGAGAAGACAACACATTAAATTCCAATTTACTTTGGACATTCTATTTCATTCCTTTTTTCTATTTTTTAAAACATAAACTAATGTGAACTCATACAATTTCTATACTTGCTACGATTCGTATGTCAGTTGTGAAGATACATCGAAGAATAACAAAAGATTAAAACACATAAAATCTGGTATAAGACACAATAAGAAAACCAACAAAAATGAAAAAAACAAGAACAAAACTTATTGCATGAATTGTGTACCTGAGAAGGAAAAGAAGAGGGAGAGAGAATGGGAGGGAGTGATGGAGAGAGAGAGAGAGAGAGCACGATATGAAAGATAGCATGTTGCAACGGGAGTGGCCATATTACGAATCTCTCAAAAGCACATCGTTGCGTAAGTGAAAACTTCGACGGAGTCTCAGTTTGCCATACTTTTGCATGCATAGACAAGATAGAAATTTACATGGAATTATGAATATCAATGAGGAAGAAAATCTCAAGCAACCATGTGCACAAAAATGTTTTTTTGTATCTATGTTTTGTTTGTTTATTGGTTTCTAGTTATCCTTTACAAAACAATTTATAATACGGTTGAATAAGCATGGAATATGGGTCGCATTTAGTAGGCTTGTAGTGCTGAGGTCAACGACGAATAATAACATGAAGAACACATCCAAGAAATTAAATGAGACTTAGATATATTAGTAACAGCGGTATGAGTACCCCCCCCCCCCCCTCTATTTTGTATGTTTCCTTCTCTTTCTCCCTTACATATAAACACTTCTATAGCGTCACAACCTGGCCTAAAAATATCATTATTCCATGATTTATTTCGGCAATTCAGTCACCAACCATGTGTGGGTCTGGTGCCCAAAATTGTTTTTACTTGTCGCCTTGTCTGGCTAAAGTCTGTTCTATTGTTCCCTCCTACAAAAGAAACCAGGTACCCTCATAGATAAACACGAAGCACGTGCTTCCCGAACACAATAAATATAATCCTGGATGTGAACTTGAAGAAGTGGTTGGTATATTTCGGCGTGGACTTTGGATTGGCATGTACATAAATCATGACAAATAACATGACAAACATTCAGGGGATCCCTTTTCGAAAACCCAGGTCACTTCTTTAAATCATCAATATGATTTTTCATATTATGCCCCCTTTACCCTATGATTTATACTTTTCAAACTCGTTTAACCAAAGTTATTTCTGCCCCTACTTCTTAGTTTATTAGTTTAAGAAATTGTGATTTTCTTTTTCATGTTCACAACTTTTCGAGTGTAGAATAATATCTCTGTCATGTTTATCGTTGCAAAATAATGCTCTCTTTCATTAGATGATATGCTATGAACTTCATATTGTTCTCTTTGAGCGGCTTATTTCTCTGAATAAGACAGATTGATAAATTGTAACAACAGACATACTTGTGATATCACTGCCATGACGTCACGATTTTGTCGTAACTACCATGTCTGAAGGTTTATTCCTCATATATATGTAGGTGGGAAAAGACATGTTGAACACAATGAAAGATGTGTTTATTTAAAGGTAGTAGACCACATTTGCACAACGTTGTTTCAGAATTTGAAGACAAGCCAAGTTCAATTTCAAATGACAGATATTTATGTAAAACTACCATGTTACCAAATTTACAACAATATTCCAAAGAATAAGTGAAAAATGAATGGTTTTACTCTTCATGAAGCGCCAGGAAGACACCTTTACAAAACAAAGAAAATAAAAGACAATTTGTGTTAAATATTTCCTCCTCAATCCTAAACGCGAATGTACTGGGATCTAAAACTTAACGAGTGTTTTTCTGTGGCTTAAAGTAATCTAAAATAAAACTTTTGTGTAGATTGGGTGCCACTTGCAAATTATTATTATTATTATTATTATTATTATTATTATTATTATTATTATTATTATTATTACTTACTATTTATGCTGCGCTTTTTCCATAAGGCCCAAAGGCTTACAATAATCAAACAGTAAACATATAATCAAATGTATTTCCTAAACTACAAGCTGCAAAAAGATGGGTTTTTAATGCCTTTCTGAATGTTGTAATTGATGGAGACTGCCTAATTGTGAGTGGCAAATCATTCCAGTGTTTTGAAGCAGTAAATGTCCTATCACCAGCTAACGTACGAGTAACTGAATATGTGAGACGAAGAGGATCACTGGCTGACCTCAGTGCTCTGGTGGGCGTGTATACATTCAAACAATTACCCAAATACTTTGGAGCTTGATTATTAAGTATTTTGTACACAAACACAAGTAATTTGAAAATTATTTTTTGTTTCAAAGGAAGACAGTGGAGTGAACTTGAGAAGGATGATCCCTGGAAACCTGCAATATTAATCGGGCTGCCCAATTCTGTAGTCGTTGAACACGGACCAATTGATTAGAAGGAATGGTAGAAAGAAGGCCGTTACAATAATCAATACGTGACAGAACTAAAGAACGCACAGCGTTATGACAGGCAGACTGGTCAATAACAAATGTGGGCTTCTACCTTTAAACTTTGTTTGATGAATGCCTTTATTACGTTCGAACGAATTCGGTGTTCCCTTTGTAGCTAAACATGAAAATCTACAATAATTTTGCTCAGGCCAAATTGCATAAGACATTTCGTGATTGGTCATAAGGCAAGTATATTAAAGGCATTGAGTAACTTTCAAAAATATGAGCTGCACTGTTCTGCATACTCTCACTGTAATTGTGTAAATATGACCGCCCTGAAAATGCATTTCAAAAGCATCATCATGTGCTTTATATGGCAAAAAGTGACCGGAAATTCCAGACCTGTTTACCCCATAGACTGCAGTGTTTGACGAAGGCATATCCAGTTTGGTTTTGCAAGTGACGGAATTTAGTGCTAGATATCTTGGCAATAGCATCTTATATTTCAAAACTTTTATATCCCTGATTATTTACTTATCCTTCTGTACACCTTTATACAACACAGACATAAAAAATAAACAATTTATTCAATCAAGCCTTCACAAAGTTACCTGATCTCTTTGATAGTAAGCAAGGATAACAAACTAAAGGGGTAGTGACATGCACATCTCGACTATAATAACTGACAACAGAAACTATCAGAAAGAGCGAATCATTCCTTCGTTTTTTAACCTTCGTTCTTCAACCAACAAACCTTTCTTGAAAATTTGTGTTGAGAAGTTTATGTTTGTTGAAATGTACTTCAAGATGACATCACGTCTACAGAAATATCTACTCATAATCAGTCTGTGCATCATCCAATATTTTATAGATGGTTAGGAAACAAAAGTTGGCAGACAATGGCATGAGGGAAGATTTTCAAGATTCAAGATTAGAAATATATTCATTTCCTTCTCATTATCAAATACAATGGAAAAATTACAAAGTCAAGAAAACATGGTGGGAGGTACTAGGCGAGATTCACTGTACTAAGCACGTGGCTTGTGTTTTGGTTGCCGTAATATAGGTTATATCATAACATACATGACATAGGCCTACTTCAAAATACCTGTTCAAAAAAAGATAAGTAATGGAAAGAAGGGGGAAACAAGAGAAAAATATGAAACCAGGACAAAAACAAAATCAGAAGAACATGAAAAAGAGAAGGACGTGATTTAGTATATTCATGTAAGTTGTTACAGAGAAGGGGCCATTAAATCGGATATTCTGTTGCAACGAAATAGTTCCAGGTATACGGATGTCTCTCACAGATCTTGCTGGATAATGATGAATAGAAAGATTAAAATTGAAAATTAAAAGGCAAAACTGTTCGGGAAGATGTTTGTAAATATATTTTATACATGAAAACATACTGTTCGTTTGTGAAGATATCTTTCAATTTCAAAAGTGTCAAATCCTTGAAGAAGGTGTTGGTGTGAGTTCTAGGTGATGCATCACAGACAAAATTATGCTTATTATCCTCTTTGGTAGTGTGACTCACTTAGACTAGACGGGAATGTTTTGCCCCAGACCAGAGAGCAGTACGATAAATATGGATGACCAAACGAGCAATATAAATTTCGCAGAATATTTTGAGGAAACAACGAACGTAGTCTTTGAATGATACCTATATTTTAGCAACTTTATTTTTCCTATTTCGTGCGTTACGGTTTCCATCACAACTAACTCAAACCGAGAAATTGTATCTGTTCAACTCTTGCAATTTATTTCATCTATATACACCGGGAATTTGGTCTTTTTCTCCCTGAAAATTTTAAGATTGCCCTTCTTGGAGTTGACAGATAACCGAATGGCTTGCAGCCATTTGCATACTCTAATTAACTTTCTATGGGCTATATTGTACTAAGAGTTGATATTTGTGTCAGAGTAAAGTGTGTTCCTATCATCTGTATATAACACAAAAGAGAATTCAGGGGCAGATATACAAATATCGTTGATATGCATTAGAAACAAAGGTGGACCTAATAGTGATCCCTGCGTAACTCCGCGTACGACATTGAGGATTGATATTTTGTGCGCTCAGGGGCGTCGCTAGACTATTTCTGAATGGGGGGGGGGGGGGGAGGGGGGTGTAGAGGCCAGATTGTCGACAAATAATGCCACCGATTGCCGACGACCAACGTCGATAAATTCAACCTTATAAAGCCCATTGAGGCATGTTCAATTGTGCACCTCTATCATATTTTCCTTTTGAACTATATTTTGTTCACCTCACTTGCCGAATGTGTTTGTTTTCCGAAAACATCCTGTATCTAAATATAATACAAGCGAGGGCAGCGAGCGAGGAAAAATATACACTCTCTTACGTACTTAAGTGATCGTTCTTCATCAAACTACATGGTGGGCTTAAAGATATCTAAATTAATTATATTTGGTCACCTCTCTGGCCTGATTCATTCGGTTTCAAAGACCATCCTAAATCTTAATATTATACGAGCTAGCGCAGCGAGCGAGGAAAAAATCTATTGTTCATGGTAGAAGTAACAATTCTATATCAAAATACACGATGGAATTAACTATGAGATATCTAACTTATACAGGTACATTTGGTCACCTCACTTGTCGAATTCGTTTGCTTTCCCAAATCCATCTTGTATCTGAATATTGTACGAGCGAGCGTAGCGAGCGAGGAAAAATACATATTTACTCCTTTGCATGATAGAAGTGAAAGTTCTTCATAAAAAAAATGCATGATGGGCCTTTTCGATATCTTGATTTTGGTCACCTCTCTTATCTAATTCATTTGCTTTCAAAGACTATCCTGTATCTAAATATTATACGAGCGAGCGCAGCGAGCGAGGAGAAATATATATACTCTATTTTATGGTAGGTGATAATTCTTCATCAATATACACGATGGGCCTATAGCTTGCAAAATTTGTTTGCTTTCCCCAATCCATCTTGTATCTGAATATTATACGAGCGAGCGTAGCGAGCGAGGAAAAATTCATAATCCTTTTCATGGTAGAAGTGAAAGTTCTTCATCAAAATACACGATTGGCCTTTAAGGTACCTATTTTGATATATTTGGTCACATCTCCTACCCAATTTATTTGCTTTTAAGACCATCCTATATCTAAATATTACACGAGCGAGCGCAGCGAGCGAGGAAAATATACATACTCTTTTTATGGTAGAAGTGATAATTCTTCATCAAAATATATGATGGGCCTAAAGATAATTTATCTAAATTATATATTTGTGTTCATCTCATTTGCCGAATATGTTTGCTTTCCGAAAACATCCTGTATCTGAATATAATACGAGCGAGCGCAGCGAGCTAGGAAAAATATACATACTCTTTTTATGGTAGAAGTAATACTTCTTCATCAAAATACATGATGGGCCTAAAGATATCTAGATTATATAGTGTTCATCTCACTAGCCGAATGTGTTTGCTTTCCGAAAACATCCTGTATCTAAATATAATACAAGCGAGCGCAGCGAGCACGGAAAAATATACACTCTCTTTCGTGGTACCAGTATTATTTCGTCGTCAAAATGCACAAGTAAATAAGCCGAATATGACTCTATTTGGGCACCTTACTCCTCTTTTTTCCTTTTTTTTCCCTCCTTCCTCTTCCCTCTCCTTTCTCTCTCTCTCTCTCTATCTCCTTTTTTTTTGCCGACAGCGATCGTGAATTTGCCGACAAGAATTTTGAGTGGGGGGGGGGGGGGGGGTCACACCCCCCCCCACCCCCCCCCCCCCTTTAGCGACGCCCGTGTGTGCGCTGTTGATAACTGTTTAAATAATATCAAAACCAGTCATGCGGGACACCTCGGATACCGTAGTCATGGTAGTGATAGAGTTTAGACGGTAGAATTTCATGATTTATAGTATCGAATGCCTTCGGTAAGTCAAGAAAAATACCTATTTTGTACTCACTCTTTCATTGACTATTTTGTGAGTAAAATTAAGATGCTAATGTATATTCCACAAATTTGCCTCTTTGCAAGAGGTTTCATTGTTCGCCCAGTTGACGACCTTATTATTCGGAGTCTAAAAAAGTTGAGAAGTTCCAGAGTAACCTCCACACGATACCATTTCGAGAAGCTACGTTCGAAAATTTGGGGGAACACAAAAAAAGGTCCTTTTCAAATTATAAAGTTACTTTTGTATATATTTACATACTTTTACTATACTTTTGCATACATCTTTCTGTAAAGGGGAGGATTATTTGCGTTGTAAATTCTTTCTTAAAGCATGTTGCTATTTATTAAACTATGAAAACTAAAATCAAAATTTTAGTTTTTATATTTTACTCGTATCAAAATATACTTATACTTGTGATGTTTCGTCCATACTTTGCGATACGTCTCTGAGGGGAGGCCTGGGGAGGGGAGGCCTGGGGAGGGGAGGGAAGGGGAGTGGGGTAATCCAATTCAATCTATAAATGGTATTTTCTTATTCCATTTATTTCTCACTTTTATGTTCAGTTTTACCCGTTGTATTGCACAATGTCCTGCTTTCGAATCCTGGATGCCAAATTGGTATGCTGTATACGGACACTTTAAGGCCATATTCTCCCCCCCCCCCCAAAAAAAAAAAAAAAAATGTCCAGAAGGAAGAGAAAGGAAATGTTCCGTTTAGTTTCAAGAGCGTTCAATTCAACTTTCATTATGAAAGAAATGGACATATATTGGAATGAATGGAATGAATGTGTATTTTTTTTTTGGCATTAGGCATGGCATACAAAACTCGATTTGATATAATTTTGTTTTTATTTGAGTTTTAAAATCATTTTTACGTTCAGCAGAATAGGGCTAATATATCACTATAAAAACTAAAAGTATTAATTTCTAAAAATGTATACACACTCAGGGTTCTAAATGATAATTTCAGTGTTGGAATACCTATAAATGATGGCAAAACGTGTGAGAGTAGGGGTGTGGAGGTAGGTACGTAGGAGAATTTGCAAGTTTGCAGGTGTATGCCACGCACAAGAAACTAAAATGTTAAATCACCATTTAAAAAGGAGTGACGAAATGTTCAAAATTGGAGATTAACATTTTGAACATGCTGCATTAAACATTATATTACGGGGATTTAACATTTTATAATGTTGAATCCAGATGTTCAAAGTGTTAATCTGTCATATGAAAATGTAGTCACTCCTCGGCCCTTTTAAATGGGGATTTAACATTTGGGCAATTATTCCACAGGTTGGTCCAAAACAGTGTAACGTGAGTAACCAACTTCTGAAGTTTGATGATGCATTTACTACTTTGATATATTATACTTTATGTACAGTGTTGTGAATAAAACTCATTTACTTCTAAATACCCGTTGTCAGAGAACATGAGATTAAGAGGTAACTCAATATCTCTCCGAATGTAAGGTGGGTAACCACCATTACCACTGAATTGCCCATTTTAGTTTTTAGAGTGCACGATTAGTATTCCATTTGAAAATTTACGAGCAGATACAACTTTAAGAAAATCACTATTGCTAGCAAAAGTGATCATGAAATAAGTTTAAAATTGATTATTACAGCATAAAGTGAATTAGTAATAATAATAATAATAATAATAATGATAATAATAATAATAATACTAATAATAATTGATATTTAAATAGAGCACATATCCATCAGAGGTGCTTAGGGCTCGGCCCCCAATATTACCCGGGCTCAGGTCTAATAGGCAATACCATTTCGCGGTGCTCACAACATTCAAGAAATTTCTTCCTGCCGATACGCATTCAGACCGGAGTTGAGAATGGCAAATGGAGACTCATATCATGCCAAAGGACATTAGTGCCGCGGCGGGACTCGTCGGAATTCGAACCACGAGATCCACAGTCCGGTGACGTATCCACTAGACCATAAGGGAGACCGGGAGAAAGTTAGATACTTATATATTTCATATTAGATAGTTAGATAATTATATATTCCACCATCTGAAACCGGAATGCGAAATACAGAGAAATGCTTTCAAGGAAACTGAAATGGCAAATTGTGTGAGGGAGTGGGCGTGGGTGCATGGCGGACAGGGTGAACCTTACGTGGTTGTATACCTGTATTCACCATTGGTCAGACGGTTGATCCAACTGCAAGGAAATCTATAATTAACCAAACAATAATTAGTGGGTGTTAATCTGGACCCAGGGGGTGGCACGTGGCTTCAGATATCTTGGGCCATGATAAGGGATGATACAGTTATTTCTTTTCTTTGCTTTACATCTAAATATGAAGTAGAAATTAACCTAGAAATTATCGTTTTTCGTCAAATAGACAAGTGAAATTAATTTTTTTAGCAATCACCACCTAAAAATCTATTGCATTCATTCTATATAATTATTTTTAGACTCAAACAAGGACTTTACGTAAAGGTCTTTCTGTAATATTATCTAATCGTTCATCCCTCTTCAAATCTTCTGTTGTGCTTTGTTTAATTCTGAAAAAAATAAAAGAATGTAACTTTTTATAAAAGTGGTTATAACTGATGAAAAGTCTGCATGGACTTCGATTTCGTTAATTAACTCGTTTCAATTCGAATTTTATACCGGATGTATATACGACATTAAATGGTTATGTACATGTTTCAATTCTTAACTCTTAATCGAATTTATTGCACTACAGAACAAATATAATATCTTTCCCCTAGACATGTTCACTGAAGCGTCATATGCATATACGATTTTAAGCGAATACCTGTTCTATTTTTAGCCGCTAATTTCTCAGATTACCGAAGGCAACCCTTGCCGCCCCGTTCGCTGGTTCATTTCCATCTGGAGTCAGCCCATTAATCAATGTTGAAAATCAAAATGTCTGAATAGAAGCAGCGCAAATTTTATGTATTTTCTTGTCTGCCTGCTTATCGTGTAGTCTGCAGCGTACGTGTTTGACGATAGTCTACATTGGAAACATTTTGGTAAGATATTCGGTGCAATTTGTTCATGATTTTGGGTATATTTACCAAAACAGCCTTAAAGTAGTACCATGCCTTTCCAACGTTCGCTATCTCCTTAGACATGGTAAAATGAACGGAACAGAGATAACTGCGGAATCATGAATACGTAAAGTGTTGCTTTCGTACGCAATATAAACAAATACTTAAAGTATTTCCTTTTTACTAAAATATTCGCGTCTGTACTTGAAGTCTATGGTGATGTATGCCTCTTCTATTATCCATTAATGTGCATTTTCCGCAAAGGCAATGCGGTTGTACGATGTTTTTAAAGCCCGTCGTTGCCCATCAGACGGATCCAGCGAATATTTCAACATACGTTTATGTCTAGCTCTTTCTCTTCTTTATTTCTTGATGTTTCTCTTCCCAGATTCTAAGATATACTGTCGGAGCAAAAAGGCGGGAAAGATGATGATTGGATAAGGGCCCTGGAGCGGGAATTCCAGTGAAATTACAAAAAACATCGGTAGTGGTTTGAAAGTAAAACTCAAAGTTCTAGTACGATGTAGTCTATCACGGATTGAGTGTGCGCCAGAACCATCGGATGGTACTGAGCATCGACCCGGAAAGTCAAGGGGAGTTTTACTCTCGATCTACGCTGATTGTGTGTTCCCATCGTAGCAGCATTAAACTATTATATGATTTGAAATGTGAGCCTTTGTAAGAGTGCAATATATCATTACAACGATGAACCGGTGCAAACTGACTTCGCACAGCGAGTTGAAATAGTATGGTATTTTTGTTGAAGATTGTGCCAGAGTTTAAATTGACAGAACTTCCGACTGAGAACTACAAATTCAAAATTCGTTAAATGCATTGCGTTTAATCAAATCAAACAACTATTTCCCATGAACTACTTCGATTGTGTGGATAGATTTGATTTTTTATACCATCTTACTGAGTGGCAATGTACTGCACATTGCTTTAGGAACTGCACGTCGATGCTGATGTCAGCGGAGTGGAACAGTTGTAGCATGCCCGGACTACGGGCGACGAGTTCTTCAGATTTACGACACAATGCAGCGAAGCCGTCAGGGGCATGCGAAATATTTGTCTTTAATCCACGTCTTCATTCAGAAATATCTCTTTTCCAAGGACCATTAACATTGTATATCAATGCATTTTTTATCACTTGAAATGAGGGACATGTACAATTCACGCGTAAAAGGAAAGATCCCTCGAAGTACAGACGGGAGACTATTTTGAGGCACCCCGAGTTTTCTCGTACAAAATGGCGCCTGCTGATGTAAAGTTGAGTGTAACAGACAGCCGGCAGTCATACATCTTCGCACGGGGAGACTGCCGCCAGAACAGGTAGGTCAGAGCACGATACATAATTAAAATGTCAGTCTCGCATCCCTATTTTAAAAAAAAGGGTATTATGTATAAAATGATAAAGGAATATATCAATAATGAAAGCTCATTTCGGTCTCCATGAACCGATATTAAGAATAGTTGGGATTTAAGGGCTAAAATATAACGAGTGGAATACCCTTTTCATTCGAAATACCCTTCTGTTTGTAGTAAACTTTAGATATAATTTAAACATAAAAAGATATGGTCCAAATATGATGATGATAGTCCACGTATTGGCAAAAATCACTCAACAAGTAGAACACAATAGTAATGCATTAATTGCCAACTAGAATTTATTCGCTCCGAATTTTCAGGGATATAAACTTACAATGCAAGATGATATTTGTATAATCTTGCATCGATGCATTAGTATTGTCTTCTACTTATAAGAGATGGGGTATTTAAATGACATTCCCGAATAAGAAAAAAGGAAACACACAAAATAGAGAAATATCTTAGGTATCAGGAAATATTGCATAAATTAGTATTTATAAATTCTTCTTTTTTTGGGGGGGGGGGGATATTACTAAAACTCAAGTGAATTGATCCATTAAATAGGAGTGAATCGCCATCGATGTATTTACGAAATCCATATTGTTAGTGGTTCCTGCGTTTGACTGAATATTCGTTGCAAGTAGATTGACAACGAATGTAGTATTTACACATTATATACTTTGCATCACGTGCACAAAGGATATATATATATATATATATATATATATATATACAAACACACACCCACACACGCACACACACACACACACACACACAAATCAATATATTCTTTACCCCAAGCAGAGATACGGAGAAGCAGAAACTTTAAGACATTGCATCTCTCTCTTCATTAAATTAAACCGAGAAGAAACTGACGTAGTTACCTAAATTACTGAAAAAACGAGTAAGGGAAGAAGTATACTGAATGGGTTAATTTTTTGCAATTTTGACGCTTTCTTACATCAAGATATTTCGAGATTTGTCCATGAATAAAACTTATATTTCTAGATGGTACTAATTTAAGTTGCAGATACATCAGCTCAAATTCCTATAATGTATTCTGATATCTTCTTTTAACCTTTGACTCATCAACCCATAATGCCTTGCAAGAATCGTGTGACATCCTATTGAACTTTATACATGCATCTTATCTGCCTGTTTGACTCTCTAAATACTTTAATACTGACATTAAATTATACTATCTCCTGTGTTTTAACACTTCAATCGTCTTTTAATTTCATTTTTAATGAAAAAGTTCTGAGTGGAGGTACATGTAAACTACATTTAATTCTGAATATAAAACAGCAAAACATATCCACTGGAACTGGAGCTTTATGAAGAGCACAAGCTCAGAGTCTCTTTATTTCAAACAGCTCGAATACGACAATCAACTTTTTAGTTCTGGTTATTTTTTTTTTCTTCTAAATCTAACGAAAATCTTCCCTTCTCAAAATATACCCACCTTTTTTTTTTAATGCTGAACTGCTTTCACAACCCCAAATATTTTTCCTTGAAAGCCATACTGAGTTCCCTACGCAAAAGAAGTCTCTGCGCCCACATAGTGATTATACTACATTATCACTTACGAAAGTTTGTAAAAAAATTTTTAAAAAGGATGAATTAATTTTTCAGTGGTTGAATCATTTGATTATACAATGACAGAGGAACAAAGAACACTAATTTGAGAAGGATTACTCCGCCCAATTTTTCATAGGGCGTAGGGTATTTTTAGAGCACCTCTTAGGGAGGAAATTATAGTCATAACATTTTGTGTTTCTATTCGTTAAAAAAAATCCACTCATTACGGAATTCAGTTAGTTAGGTAGGCGTTTGGCTGTCACATTATTCTGTTCCAACACAAAGTGAAACGTTTACGTCACAGGCGATATTCCAATAAAAGTGCACACGGCTGTTTTCCCAGAAGATAAAATATGAAAATAATTAGCAAAAAGCTTTGTTATCCCCCGGGCCGTGTATTTCGCACAGAAGTAATAAAACAACATCTTCGTCATGATTTTATGATTGCATTTGATGGCATAAAATACAGAAAAAAAAACCCACGTTATTACAGAAAAATAAAATGCTCTGTTGATATTGTTATAATTTAAAGTAAAATGGAAATTTTGAGTCCCGTAGCATGAGATGAAAAATGAAAACCAAGTAAAAATTTCTGTTTCAAGATATGACTAGAGATCTTGAATTTTACAAAACAGAAAACGCACTCCTATTATAGGCAGAGTATTTTTAACAGTTCTTTCCTGCATCACTCACTTAATTTCTATAAATGATAATAATTTTTGCCAAATGACCCTAGCTGTTCCGACTTAGGGTGCCCTCCTATAAACACCCTTGCACTTAATACCTATCACACGGGATTTTGAAGATTTAATATTTTTGATTTTGGAAAATTGGAATCTGTATA
Organism: Echinometra lucunter; assembly: GCA_029962745.1. NCBI lineage: Eukaryota > Metazoa > Echinodermata > Echinoidea > Camarodonta > Echinometridae > Echinometra > Echinometra lucunter. The sequence continues at coordinate 14,591,438 of CM057162.1, forward strand.
ATATGATTAATGGTAGTTCCTTCTTCATTGTTATTTCTCTTCGGAGTTTTAATTTTGTTTTTGTTTTGTTTTTGTTTTGTATTTGTTTTTTTGTTCTTTTCCTTCGAATCAGTCATCCCTAAAGCGCTTAGGAACATGTGTATGAAGCATTCTAGAATGAAGTTTTCGAATGGAAATTATCTCGTAGATATTTGCAGTATTAGACCTTACTTGAAAAATGAAGTAATGAGAACTCCTTCTTTTATCAGGAACCTAATACAAAATGCATGTATTCTTTACACTCTAAGTATTTTTTTTTTTTTTGGTTGGTTCATTAGATAATAGGAATCAATGTTGGTTCGATAAGGAGAAAGATACTGATATACTGGCCAAAAGACATATGTATATTTATCATACTTTAAGTAATTCTCCTTACACCAGCAAAACTCATGCAGATTAATTGCGATCAAAACGTCTTTGCAGTTACAAAGTTGACGGCGTTTCTCAAGTGTCATTTTTTCTTGTTTTTCTTGTTTTTTTTCTTTTCTTTTGTTCTTGATGTAATTTTAGAAGGTTGGTTAACTTTGGAAATTAGAATTAACATTTCTAGGAGGGAGGTATGGGATAGGGTTTTTGTGGACACCGTAATAATTGAGGAAAGAGTTGATAATTTTTTGGCACCATGTCCCCTGTATGTAAAATAAACATCCACACCCATAAACAGGTGACTTGGTTAGGTAGTTGAAGTTGTCATACGTCATTTTATAAATTGTTAATGTCAGTGGGAAGCGCACGTCTAGACCTCAGCAGTTCATTGTCATGTATCGTCATTGATTAGATCCACATGAAGATGAGAAAAATGTTTCTGTTAATCTTTTAGTAAGACACAACTACACTGTAGAAAAAATGCTGTAGGAATTTGCAGTAAATTAGTGGCAGCAGAGTTGCCAGTATTTACTGTAAATTTCGTACATGATACAGTAAAATACTGTATCATTTACAAGTAAATACTTTATTTTACTGCTGTTTACAGTAGAATAAATAGTACAATACTGTAAAGAAAATACAGTAAATTACTGGCAGCAGAATAGCCGGTAGCTTACTGCAACTTCTACAGTTATTTTTTTTACAGTGTGTGTATGTAGTGTGTGAGGGTGGGTGTGTTTCTGTGTGAGTATATATATATATATATATATATATATATAAGAATCAGAGTTGGTAGTAGAATGCCATAAAAATAAAATCATAGATTTTAAAAGAAAACGGAGCATAGCTCTCAAAAATGAAAGGCGAAGTCACACTCTTCGTCAGTGCCCACGGTGTGACAAAAAGATGTAAATCAAAATCCGTTTCTGAAACAGACGAAAAAACACGTCTGTTCATATATATATATATATATATACACACCAACAGGAATGTATCAATATGGATTTTATCATACAAAAGAAAAAATCAATTTTCCAAAATACACATGATATATATAGCTAAAATTTCATGCAAAGGCATCAAATAGAATAACATAATAACTAGTTACTTGCTGTATTGATTACATGTATCTCTTTTAAAAACTGGTAAAGATAGTAAAGAATAATCATGAATGTAAATTATCTTTGTATTAGTCTTGTAGCTCTATTTCATATTGCATATATCACAGACTAGAAAATTAATCAATATCAAAATATCATACTATGTTAAATAAATATGTAAAAGAATAGAAAATATGGAATGATCTGATATTTTTTCGTTCTCTTAAAATGGTACGCAAATACTTTTTTAAAAAAGAAAGAAAAAAAAAGAAGCTTGAAATTAGTAATAACGTAATGTAATAAACAGAAATAGGAACGTAAACTTTATTCCATTCGTATTATCATTTCAGGCCTATATCATAAAATTAAATGCGTATACTATAAAATCAACAGTGATTCACCGATTCATGACAGGACTGAATTAAAAACCTTATTTGATCGGGTTTTTTTCTTTTTCAAAGTGGAAACCCCGATATTTTGTATTGCTACACATTTTTTCTGACAAAAAGTCAGTTATCTGTAATGAACATGACGTGACGAAAAGTTTGTTGAGAAGTTTAACATATTTCCCAATTTGCTTGTGTAAACAGGGATTTTGATTGTTTAATCGCGTTGCCAATTTAAGAAGCTTTGTACCTGTTTTCCTTTTAAAAATTTAAAGCATTAAACGACAAAAACAATATGGCACAATTAGTATGTGCAGAATTTTTGGTCTTTTCTGGTCATAATTATACCCAGTATGTTTTTAGGGCTTTGCTTCAAAAGTTAGTGCATGGGCAAGACCAAAAAAGTGGACTAACTGTCATAAAGGGGTTAAAAACTTATGCGTGAGCAAAAGTATCTTAAAATATTCTCAAGAATTGAAAGTGGCCACGACTGAAAGAATGTCATACTACATTAATTTGTTGTCATTTAATTTGCAGTTAAGATCTTTCTTGTTTCATTTTATAAATGATGCTCTAGTGCACAGTGTGTGCTTCGATATAAAGTGCGAGTCGTCCCTTGCGAGGTGGGCTGTATTTTTAATACAGCCATCCAGTGATTTCAGTCCGAATCGTCCTTTTTAAATTTTACTACTTATAATCTAGTATTCATTTTCATTTGATTTCATATCAAATCAATAAATAAACTTTAGCGACTCGATTTCAGTTGAATAACAGGGTGAAAGGAGTCTTTGAATCGAATATTTCAAGTTTCGTAGGTTCGATGCAAAATGTAAATTTTTGAAATAATATAAGGAAAATTTTTAATCCACGAAAGAGATTATGCTGCTTAAAACCTGACCTAAACTCTCATACTATAAGTATATGATTATTCAGTAACTACTCATGGGAATACGATTGCTATAAACTAAATTGTCGACTTTCAACAGTTCAAGGAATTGATTTGAAAAAAAAAAACCCACAGCAACATGGAATTCGCATGTCAGTTGAGTATTTTCAAATCATGAAAATACACACACTACTCAAGACTCTCTGAGACCAAGCTGCGTACCCCTACCGTTGTACAGTTTTGCATGAACATGATAAAAAGAGAAGTAGGTGAGAATTAACGTAATGGTTAAGAAGAACATGTATGTAAATCTTTGCTATTAAAAAAATCGTACTTAGTTCCAATATTTCTTATTCATACACGTAGTAAAGAGCAGAAAAAAAGACATCACCTGGAACATGTGGATGGTACAAATGACCACTTATATAACTACTGAGCCAGTTGTGCCGAAATCTTGTATTCCGTTTTATTCCTTTTAACAGGTATATTTCATGATGCTTCTTCATACCAGCTATATCTTCATTCCTTTGAATAAGTATTCCTTAATAAAAGACCATAAAAATCGAATGTGTTTTACTAGATTGATGTCTATATTATATTGTAGGATCACAGAGGTAGTAAGTACAGAACGCTTAGTGAGTTTTCATGGTTCTTCAGCCTACACACACCAAGTTTGCAATTCTATCACTTTCATTAAATCTTAATGCATTTCGCTTATCATTGTGTTCAAATGTAGAATCGTACCAAGCAAAGTCAAAAGAAAGCTAAATTGTCATCGTTTGATAATCGCACATTGTTCAACTTTCTACCAAGTCTTCACCGTCCAGACAAAAATATATTGAAAAACACTGGTTTTTAAGCATTTTCAAAAATGCATATTTTTCCTAGAGAATGTAGAGAGAGTTATTGCAATTAGACAAGGTAAACTTTCAGTTCACCAAGAGAAATGGATAGCGATGAAAATGTCCCATTATGTACTTCCTGAACCGTAGAATATATATTTTTCATTTATATATGATTTGTGTTTCTTATTCTGAAATGGATGTATTTTGTTTTTTGAAGTGAAGCAATAAAATCTGTAATATTTTTTTTTAAAAAGTCTCCACCGTCAAGGACTAAAACCGACAAAATTATCCCAGTGATTGTTTTCTCACTCATTTTAATGAACATAGTAATTTTCATTCCAAAGCATCTGTCATTATCATTGTAGAGCTGTGAAGAAAGACAAGTAAAACCACGTAAAAAATTCAAAATGGTTGCATTTCTAGTTTTGAACTGTAATTTAAAAAAAAAAAAAGAAGAGAAAGGTTGCTTTCATAATTCCTAAATAACAAACTAAAATTCAGAATTTAACTTTTCAGAAGACTGGGGGTGCAAAATATTGTATGCAAACTGAATATCTAAAAATAATAGGAATGCCAGCTTTAAGAAATAAATTACTTTTAAAGCAATGCAAAGACACTCGCCATTTCCATTACCACTGGGTTATGTTCTATACTCGAAATAATCTTATACGTTTTAAAAGATTTTTGGCAAAAAAAAGAAGAAATTTCTGAAACCCTAAATTGACTTTTCCATGAAACAATGACTTTTTAATGAGTTTCTGCAGCACTTATAATTGGAGAAACTGCGTAGGCTCGAACCCAATTCTTGACGTTCACCATCCCCGGAACTCCGGCGGTAGGTGACTGGATCAAGGTCCTGTGGGTGGTTCTTTTACAGCAAGATAACCCTTCATTATTTCATTTGAATAGTCATCTTCAGTACCGAAAATGAAGACCCTTTTTCATTATATCATTAGTTTGTAACCGATTCTTGGTTGGCTTTTTTGATCTGTGAGGAACATGCCCTGTGGGGGTTGGGATTACACGATCCCTACCGTTTTAGCCTGCGACAGTACACCTGACATGGTATCGGTAGAGCGAAAATAAAACCTTCTGAACCCGTCAACCTAATTTCTAAGCCTGTGTAACTCATCAAGTTGTAGATGGTACCGGTATTTATACTTCTATAGATATAGAAAAAATTATATGTTTGTTTCTTTCCTTCTTTTTGCCATGGATATAAATCTCGAAGTGAGTATTTTGTTTCAAAGAATATTAGTAACTATCTGAACATTTTAAAAATGTAATTAAAGTTTGAAGAAAAAAAAAAGATTCCCGATTTGTACGAAATGCAAGAATATGATAACTTTTTTTGTTGCATATACAAAACTGAAGACTTTTCAGATGCAGTGTACGAAATGAAAGAAATTTACTCCATTTTTTTAAATGTCAAAGTTTGAAAAATAATGATTCAGAAGATGCAATGTCCGACATGAAAGAATATAGATACCTAATTTACCATTTTAACAATAAAAAAATGAAATATCAAGATTGTTTGGATGTAATGTACGAAAAGAAAGAATGTCGATGAATAATTTAACCTTTTTTTCAATAATAAAAGTTTGAAAAATTAGATTCTTGATATGTAATATACGAAAATTATGAGGAAAGCTGGATAGTCAAATAAGGGGGTGACTCCAAGAAATTGGGGGAAAAGGGGTGCACAATAGCATGAAAATTTATTACAATAAGGTTGTCACATATTCAGTCGTCTTTTCATCGAAAAGATTTTTAAAAGGGGAGTAAGTTTGCGAAGTGTATGTAGTAAATACAACTTGGGGTTCTGTTTGATAAGGGGCATGGCCTACTGCCCCCCCCCCCTCCAAAACTTAGTGACTGAAAGTGAGAGGAGTCTTCTAGTGCGTCTCGATATTCCTCGATAACATTGTTATCTGTATTGGTGGTACGGAAAGGGATGTAAATAGTGCGATCATGATTTAAAAAAAAAATGGGGAAATATTTTGATAAAAATGGTTGGAGTAAATTGCAATAAATATGTGCTTCAAGCTACCTACCCGTAAAAGGAAGGGTATGCCAGCGTGTCGTTCTTCACTGTGGCGCGTTGCACTGGTATTAAAGGGAGGTGCACAATAACGTGAAAATTAAGTACAAAAAGGTTGTCACATCTTCAGTCGTCTTTTTGTCGAAAAGATTTTTAAAAGGGAAGTTTGCGATGTTAAAGTTGTAAATGCCACTAAAGTGAGGGGAGTCTTCTAGTGCGTCTCGATATTCCTCGATAACATCGTTATCTGTGTCGTTGGTACGGAAAGGGATGCTAACAGTGAGATCATGATTTTAAAAAAATGGGGGGTAAATTTGATGAAAATGGTTGAAGTAAATTGCATTTTGTGCTTCAAGCTTCTACCTACCCATCTTATGAAAGGAAGGGTATGCCAGCTCTCGTTCTTCACTGTGGCGCGTTGCACTGGTATTGGCTCAATTATTAGCCCATGTAGTGTTTGATACTCAGAATACAAATCCCTCAGCTTCAGGGGAATGTTCTGCTTAGGACATTGTAAAAAGGTTGGTGGTATTCAACTTATTGGAGCTGGTCTCTGCAGTCATGACTTCGCGGGACTTATTTATCCGGGGTATGCCCCGATAGCTACCCCACGGTGATTCGCTCAGAGGTTCAGCAAACTTTATCCCTCGTTCATGCACATCAAACCGTCTGCGAAACCTCAGTAGGAAGCAGTGGCACCCAGTAGGTGGGCATTACCAATTATGTTTTCCCTTCATCCCCACCCGACCCCACGCCACCTTGCCTTCCGTCTCCCCTGTCCACCCCCTCTAACCACTCCCCCCCCCCCTTTTTTTTTTAAAATTTCCTTTAAAAATCAATTTCTAGGTGTGTTTCTTTTTTAAACTAGAGTGGTAAGAAAGAGATATCTCGAGCATTGTGTAAACATGACAAAAGTGAACGTAGGATAAGTAAATATTTAATTATCCAAGTATACAAATACTTGAATAATAAATATTCTGAAACAAAGAATTTTATGGTACATAATGACGTTACAAGTCTCGTTTTGTTTGTATTATTTGGGTTTTTTCAAGACAAATTTCTCAAAAAGATGCAGTTTCTAGATTAGTGCACTTGGGGAAATAATAACCCCTTGATGGATTTTTAATATATTATATTCTTTCTTTGCCGGGAGAAGGTTTTTCATAAAACACGTTTTTACTTGTCCGCAGAACGTTCCTTATAGCCAAGTAATTGTACAAATCTCATTCAAACTCATGACTTTGATTCTGGTTATCCTTGACAGCGGTGTTCACTCCCCTCCCATTTACCTGATTTAACATCACCTTTTACATGAAAGTTGATTTAAATTCTCTTTATACTTATATTCGTTAATTTATTTCTTTGCCTTATTTTGTCGACCCCATAGTCATTCATTTCTGGTCATTTCTGGACCTCTAGGAAGATTTTTATTTCAATAATGTCTCTGAATAGAGCTTTACAGCTGTACATTATTTTGAACTTTGACTTAGAAATTTGTTTATATTCATCTTTTTGTTTTATATGTTTATATCCCATGCCTTTTCAATATTAGGGAAAATAAAAGCAAAGCAAAGCAAAGCAAACCAAACCATTTCTCTGAGGTCTTGAATATTTTTGGGGAAACCCTTCATAAAATAGGTTTCTGTTCTTTTTTGGTTGGGCTGTCAGTATGCTTCCTTAAAACCGTTTTAGCATATTTATTCAAGTGGGTTGTATTTAGATTTCCTTTATATCTCGCCCCCTCCCTACTGTACTGCCTCAGCCCCCCCCCCCCCACCACCACCACCATTCTCTCTTTCTCTCTTACTGTATTTTTATATCCCCTGTAAGGTCTGATGCTCGCAAAGTTCTTTTCACCTTACATGGACAAAGAAGCAATAGTGGTAGTAATGATGATTATAAGAATAATTATAATGATGATGATGACAACACAAAACAACAACAACAGTAATAATGATAATAATGATGATGATAATGTGGCAAGAATAGAATGGACTTCACTACATACGGATATTTTATAGAAAAGTAGGAGATTGTGTAAGTTTTCTTGAAGTGCAACTATTTGAAATCGCAACATTCCTGAGAATAATATTTCCAACCAAGGAAAGAAGCGGATAACCACACAATTATCATGTTTGGTACCCGTGATCAAACGAGGGTGATCTGATAAAGAAAATATGATGTTATGGTTTGGGGCACAGCACGAGATTACCACGGCACCAGCAAGTGGCATCATCTCAGTACAACCTTGGTCGACCTGGGCCCGTTTCATAAAACTTGTTACCAGCAACAACTGCCACATTTCTATGACAAATTGGCTCTCAGCCAGTCAGATGCAAGGATTTCAGTAGCTTATAACAGTTATTGCAACTTGTTATTGATAACGAGTTTTATGAAACAGGATCCTGACACCGGAGACTGTTATAGGATGAAAGGTAGATAAAATGAGGATTTTGACATAAACAAGTGTCTGATGTGTCTTCCTTTCTTAGCCTGCCAATCAATATTGAACCAATCTGCCCTACTTTGAAAAATGGAAGGAAGCGACAACAAAGACTAGGCCTATATTCAAGGTTTGCTTACGTTTTACTTTGTACCGCCATCAGTGATATCCACCATCTCTCGTTATGTACAGGCTCAAAATATCACTCAATTATTGAAACATGCATTCTTCTTTCATTCTTTATTTCTCTTTCATCACACTTCCTCTTTCATTTCTTTTCTTTCTGTAAATTTTTGTATTTTACATGTACCAACTAATGTAAGTCATATCACTCCTCCTTTTCTGTGGTCGGGGCCGCGGCGGGGGGGGGGGGGGGGGGGGGGGTGGAGGGTGGAATAACATAAAAGCACATATACGTTCGTATTACATTATTATTGTTTCATTTTTGTAAGCCAGATAGGGGTCTATACAGTACAAGCTTTGCTTCTTTAAATAGACTCCTCCACTGATTTATTCTTCTTAATTAACTTAAATTAATACTTACAAACAGTAAAATGTATTATTTTTCATACGCAAATTTATTTTAAATATTGTTATTCCAAGAATAAGTATATGTATGTTTATTTAATTGTGTTACTTGCATTAATGTGGAAATAAAGAAACTTCAAACTTCAAATGTTCATATATATTCTCTCCAAATGTGTATTTCATAAAACACAAAGCTTTTTCCTTCCTTCTTGGTAGTATGCAATTTATAATTTTTCTAGTTTAGACTCTCGTAGAGGAACAAACTGTAAACAAGTACATTTATAGGCACCTAATATCATTCGCAGATACACTATAATAATATAAACAAAAATGTTCAATTTTCCTGAATGCTGTTGTTTTTTTCTAGTTTAAAGGTCTGGTAACTGGAAGTACCGGGAATTCATATATATTCTCTCCAAATGGTGTATTTCATAAAACACAAAGCTTTTTCCTTCCTTCTTGGTAGTATGCAATTTATAATTTTTCTATTTTAGACTCTCATAGAGGAACAAACTGTAAACAAGTACAGTTATAGGTACCTAATATCATTCGCACATACACTATAATAATATAAACAAAGATGTTCAATTTTCATGTATGTTGTTGTTATTTTTTTCTAGTTTAAAGGTCTGATAACTGGAAGTACCGGGAATCGAATTTAGTAGATGAGCAGATGAGCCAGTGCCCTTTCGCAATGCCATAAAGCCACATTACTATGATTACCAAGTCTCTCTCGAAGAAAACTTACGGCCGTCGGCGGGTCTTCTGGTTACTTACACGGGTACGCCTACTTTTTAGCAGTCGGGTAAGAAAAATCATCTTCTTTTTTCTCTCTCTCTCAGATTACTGGATGAAATTTTTATCTATTCTTTTACAGAGTTTATCAGACATTATGATAACGCATTTATCTGGAGAAAATACTTGTAGAAGATTTGGAGTAGCAAGCACAACGTAAACCCCTCATTTTAAACGTCTTTGCACCCCACACTAATAGCTTATCATACACGCTTGCACTCGTTCTCTGTTTTTTTGTTTTGTTTTATTTGTTTTATGGCGACGGGGGGGGGGGGGGGGGGGTCCTCCCCCTCACAACCCCCTCACGCTCATCCATAAATGCAGCATCGCAGAAAAAAAGTTGTCTATATAAGAAGAAAGATTCTCACAAGTATGCTTCATTTTCTCGACAGTGTCTTCAAACACTGAGTCTTCCCCGACTCAGAGCGACCTTTACCTTCGTAAATTCCGCAGAAGTTGCCAGGATGTAGTGAAGGCCGGAAAGAAATGATGAAATAGGCCAATATGCAAATCAGATTCATCTAGACAGATTTAACAGAATTAGGCCCACTTGCTAGTTTATCCTCATCTCCCTTAATCTTTTTCATATAACAAGTTTTACCAATCATACCATTATTTTTTTAATGACAAGATCATTTGATCCCAAAGAAAATAAATGGCCGTCCATTATCATTTACAACAACACTAAATCTTTTCATATTGAATGATAGCTGCTTTTAATTTTTTTTTTTAGGTATTTGAGTATTATGATTCAATATTTCTTTATAAATCAAATCCATATTTCAATATTTGCCGACGAGGATAAAAAACAATGCCTTTGAAATCTTCACAAGTAGGCGACAAGGTGGGACAAAATGACGGGAGAAGGGAAGAAACATGATAAATCATTGCTGCTGTATTATTGATTTACAAATGGAGAGTTTGAATGTAAAAACAGAAACATTAATTTTTGTCAAATTGAGATATTTGCAATAAAAAATCAATGAAATTTAGAAATAATAAGTAAATATATGTTATAGCGCTACTTTAGACCATAACTTCAACAATATACCTTTACATGTAATGAGCAATGTATCATCTGAAAAGTATTATTTTGCACTATATGACAGTGATCTTACTTTAAAATTGTCAAAAATGGCGTTTATTGGTTTTTGCATATAAAATTTTTAAATAGAAAATAAGGATTTTACTTTTTCCGACCAACGTGTTTCTTTTTTAGATATTATTTACTTCAATTTCACATCCAAAACATTAACTGGAAAATATGTAAAAAGCAAACACATAACAAATAAAAGTGACCTAAAAACAAAAATGAATAAATAACATGCTGAAGGCATTATTCGTAATTCTGTGATTTCACGGATATGAGAAGGATTGAGCACAAGTATAAAGATTGGGGAAATGCTTGCATCTCTTAGTTGTTACCAAGCTTAATTGATATCATAACAAAAATGAACTAAATACGTCTTTAGAAAATCTGAAATAATCTGAAATTATCTAAGAACGGAAGAGAGTGAAGAGAGTGCTTGCGACACTTAATGTTATAAAGCATAAAAAAGGGAATTTTGCATCGTAAATTGTATGACAAAAATGAACTAAATACGTCTGAAGAAAATCTGAAATAATCTGAAATTATCTAAGAAAAGAAGAGAGTGACCATCGATTCAAAGACAAAGTCAGCTATAGTTTTACAAATTCTGTAGGCATGAGAGTACTGAAGGGGACTAAAATTCTCTGGATTGGACATCCCTTGTTAAGATTGTACACACAGCCATGCCGTTTTTAAGCTTTGCTTTTTCGAGAAAAAAACAAACAAAACAAAACATCCCATGGCATGCTACTACTGAATTCTAAAAATAAATGAATAATAAATAAATAAATAAATAAAATCCCTGTCTCCAACAGTCCAGGCACTATTCATATTAACTAATCAGGAATTCATCTATTTGAAATAACACATCTGGAATTTCCATGAGAGCTATTGCCAGAGAAGAGAGAAAACCAACATGCTGAAACGGAGATTACGGGGCGGCAGTGGAAAGAGAAATGATACGAACCCCTCTCTTCCACACCCTTCCCGCTCTCTACTTCTTCGTCCTCCGACATTTTCTTGCACTATCATGGTCTATGCCATCTGTGTTGTAGTCTGGTCACAACATGGAGTATATCGTTTTGTTGACTGCTTGCCCAACGAAGCAGCATTCGCCATAATGTGCCCAATCAGAGCCGTTTTCCTCAAATTGTCAGTATGAATGGCAATGTCGGAGTCCTCAAATACAGAGACAGACCCTCAGCGTTTCGACCATGCCCTTCCGCTCGTTCTTATTTCAGTAGAGACACTATATTATTATTAACCAGTGCGACTAAGGCATTTATACATTTAGGTGCAAGTCCATTTAGTATTTGGTCCCATACATTACCGACCCCGTCTTTGATTTCCACGGAACACCGTGGTATGTGGTAAAAGCTCTTGCCTGAGAAGTCCTGGGTTCGACCCTTGCTTGGTGTTTACGTCCTTGGGCAAGGTGTTTTGTCCTAATCAATTCCGTGCTCCGGCGGAAATTTCTCCTCTCCAAGTTCGTACACTAACCGAATACTGAACTTTAATCGGGGGGGGGGGGGGGGGGGGGGTGTCATAAAGCTGTTTGTAAAGTTACGAATGACTTTACGAACGAATTGAATATGGAAAGCCAAATGGAAATCTTAATCATAAATCGCATCTGTTAAAGGTGAAATATTCAGAAATAGATTAACATTATTATTGTTTACTAATACTTTTATTATGAAGAATATTCTTTGCCACAGTTTAATCGAGATTATGGGAAATGCATGCACACTTTTGTTAAAGAGTCGGGAAAAACGTTGGCATCCCATTTGGCACTTCATATTCAAGTCGTTCGTAAAGCCGTACGTAACTTTACGAAAAGCTTTATGAAAACCCCCAAGGCTTACAATACTCTGCATAACTCTGTATAACTCTAAAACTCTGTCATGTCTATAGCAACCCAGATACCAACCTATCTTTGAGGAAATAAAGCCAGGAGCAATATTACAGCATATTATGCCGGGTCACCGTTTCGTCCACAGTGTCCTTATCGACCCGGGGGGGGGGGGGGGAGGGGTTCACAAAGCTGTGCTTAAAGTTACGCATGACTTTAAGAACTATGAACTATGAACATGCAAATGGAATGCTCACATTTATATCTTCCGTTTCAAAAAAAGTGATTTATTTCCCATAATCTCATTCAAATTGTTGGCAAAAAGAATAAATCACATCAAAATTGCTTTTAAAATAGTTATAATGCTAATCTATTTAGATACTTCAACTTAAGCTGTTGCGATTAAATATGAATAAGAATCCCATTTGGCTTTCATTATTCAAGTTTTGCGCACAGCTCCGGGTGTTTCATAAAGTTGTTCGTAAAGTTACGAATGACTTTACGGACGACTTGAATATGGCAAGCCAAATGGGATTCTCAATCATTATAAATGACATTAGCCAAAGGTAAATATTCAGACGTAGATTAACATTACTAATTTTAAATAATATTTTTATATCTATGTATATTTTCTGTCATAATTTGATTGAGACTATTGGAAACAAATGACATTTTGTTGAAACATCCGGACATTTTTTGGGTATCCCATTTGGCACTTCATATTCAAGTCGTACGTAAAGTCATGCGTAACTTAACGAACAGCTTTATGAAACGGGGCCCCCGGTGTATCCAGTGGGTATCACGCAACGCTGGCATTGCTGGGGGTAGTAATAGCAGGAATTACGATTATAACAGTGATGTGGCTACCATGAGTAAATAAAACCCCCGTTATGGTCTATCTGATGCTATGATCATTCGTTTGCCCTGTCAAAGCTTGGACCAGACCTAACATAAAGGGAAATGGCACGTGACAATTGCAGTAGTGGTGGTTGTGGTAGTAGTAGTAGTAGTAGTAGTAGTAGTAGTAGTAGTAGTATAGTACTGGTAGTAGCAGTAGTAGTAGTAGTCGTCGTCGTCGTCGTCGTCGTAGTAGTAGTAGTAGTACTACTACTACTACTGGCAGCAGTATTAGTAGGAGTAGTCGTCGTCGCAGTAGTAGTAGTGGCAGTAGAAGTAGTAGTAGTGGTAGTAGTAGTAGCGATAGTAGTGGTAGTAGCGGTAGTAGCAGTAGTAGCAGTAGCGGTAGTAGTAGTAGTAATAGTTATAGGAGTGGTAGTGGTAGTAGTAGTAGCGGTAGTAGTGGTAGTAGCGGTAGTAGCAGCAGCAGTAGTAGTAGTAGTAGTATTAGTACTAGTAGTAGGAGTAGAAGTAGAAGTAGAAGTAGAAGTAGATTTAGTATAGTAGTAGTAGTAGGAGGAGGAGCAGGAGAAGAAGAAGAAGAAGAAGTAGTGGTGGTTGTAGTAGTAGTAGTAGTAGTAGTGATAGTAGAAGTAGTAGAAATAGTAGTGGTAGTAGTGGTGGTAGTGGTAGTGGTAGTAGTAGTAGTAGTAGTAGTAGAAGTAGTAGTGTAGTAAATGTAGTAGTAGTAGTAGTAGTAGTAGTAGTAGTAGTGTCAGCAGCAGCAGAAGACTTAATTAGATAACCTGTTTAGCACGAGGCTAATCTTCAACAAGATCGATTGCACGAGTAAACACACATTACATTATCACGTGCTGACATGAAAAACATGCACAGTAATGATTAACAATTTTAGAATAATTGTAGAGGAGAAATGTAAATTTAACTTATTACAGAATACTTTCATAATGATACAATAATCTCATTCAAAACTCTTCAACACTGGGAACTTATGGGAAATCAAACTAATGTCCAAATACCATGAAATCCTGAGTCTGTGTTGGCTTTAGATGGAAAATAATGAATGAAAATGTCGAACTGGGGCAATAATGTGGAGGCCTTGATCTCTGTCATGGTTCACTTAACCATGTTAAATCGGAAATCTTCTCTTCTATTTATACGACTGTTTTATAACCACATTCCGCTGTCTTTTGTTGATAAAAACGCTCTGGTATTGTTTAAAAGCATGTTTCGCATGAGGAGAGATCAAATGCGCCGAAAAGTCGGAAATAAAGATATGCTTGGCTTGTCAGATCACATTTCAAAGGAGGATCTATACATTGTTTATTTTTTTAATTATCATCTAAAGTGGGAGTAAGAAACATTGCTGTTAAATTCAAACCCACCATCCTGTTGTACGTCAAAAGAACGCTCTTAAAATATTCTAGTCACATTTGACTAGATTCTAGTGAAAATAACCAGAATTCTAGAGTAAAAGTGAACAATTTTCTTCACCAGAATTCTAATAAATTTCACTAGAATCGCGTCAAGTTAGTGCCCGTATGATCCGGTGATCCATTCAAATTGTTTTACTAGAATCTAGTTGGTTTAATAGAATTGTGTCAGAATTTCGTGGGACAGTACTGGTCAGTCAAATGTGACTTGATTTGTATTTGGAGTGAAGGTATCATGTTTGTTTTGATTTGTTTGTGTTTTGTTTGTGTTTGTGTTTTTTTTTTTCGTTTGCTTGTTTTTTTTTTTTGGATGGGTATTTAATTGCTGGCTACATTCTATAATAGCATACGCCACTGAATTTTCGGTGACGTATAGCCCCTATTTTCAACGGCATAGGACAGAGATGGCCTATTATTTTTACGGGCAAGTGTGGCGGGTGTGGTCGTACTTTGTGGAAAAAAAGACGAAGCAGTTGGGTAGGGTGAGTGTGGAGGGAATGCAATGCAATCAACTTTTTCGCGTCGCTCTCCCTCCCTTTCTCTATCCCTCTCCTCGTATCTTCTCTGTTTTTACATTCAGTTAGGGCACGTGCATTTCCCCTCTGCCCACTGTAGCTAGGCTTTTACCCATGATGGCATTCTGATGTAGAAAACGATCATTCTTAAAGGGTTGGGGGTCATTTTCTTCCTCACTCTCTGCATGTCCATGCTGATGATATTCGGCCCATACATCTATTTTGTATCTAGCAACAAATCTTCTTCATGGTGTGTACAAATATCCCCCCTTATTTTAAGGGAAAAAATTATACTGTTATTAATCAGTTGGTAAATTTTAAAGAAAAATGTCACAAATTACGGTCATATCGTGAAATTTTTATTTGAAATGCTCTTAAAAACCATAAAAGTGGTTATTTTTCGCTCGCTCGCAAAATAACATTATATGTGTGTGAGGGGTCTTCGCGGGTAAATGAGGGTGTGTGTGTGTGTATATACTCAAGCATGGCCGTACGCAGTACGCGAAATTTTGAAAACTCACATTATTTTTACTGGAAATATTCATAAAATCTACCAAAAACTGCACCAAATCCTTCAATTTCACTTTTAAAAAATGCAAAAGCACCCTCGTGACTGGTTCGGTCGCTTCGCTCCCTCGGTTTCGAGTTTCTTCGAAAATTTTAACGCGTCTTGCCCCCCCCCCCCCCCCCCGCCCCTCTACCGGAAAAAATTTCTGCGTACGGCCCTGTACTCAAGTGTGAGTTCACAGGAAAAAATGGGTAAAAAGGGTCATCATCCCCCCACTCCTCAAAACGGATTTACGCCGGTGAAGAGCATGTGCTAAATTTTAAAAAGCGCGCCATTGTCCTGTGGCCTTAAAATCATTTGATGCAAACTGAGAATGTAATATGAGAAGAGACAAACTTATCAAGAGTAACATATGACCATGATAACCGCAAAACATTTTTGCGATGTACATTTAATGTGACAATACAGTTAGTTAATGCGTGAAGCAGATCCATTTTTTAGGAGGGGGGGGGGAGGCCAGACGACCAAGTGGAGATGAACCCGCGGCCCGCGACGATATACATACATACACACACACACACACACACACACCCATATATATATATATGTATATATATGTTTTTGGATTTGGGGGAAATTGACGCATCTTGCTAGATTATGAATTTCCCTGTTTTTTAATTCTGCGAGCGAGCGACGCGAGCGAGCCAAAAATAATGAATTTTCTTGTTATGAGAAAAGTTTTATTTCTTCATCAAAATACACCATCGCATCGGCCTATATGATATCGAAAATACATATCTGATCACTTCGTTGCTAAATATGACTCTATTTTGGCACATAGCTGGCCCCTTTGTTTGCCGTCTGAAACCACCGTTTTTTTTTTCTAAATATTACAAGCGAGCAAATCTAGCGAGGAAACACAAGTAGTAATCCCTTCAGCAAAATACCCTGGGGCCCATGAAACATCTAAATTGTTTATTCCGTCACCTCACTTGCCGAATTCGTTTGCTTTCCAAAACCATTAATATTTAACGAGCGAGCGAGAAAATTATACCCTTTTTCATGGTATATTTCGTCATCAAAATTACCTATAAAATATCGTAATATATTCGATCACCTGTGTGCCGAATATGAATCTAGTTAGCTACTTCGCTTGCCATCAATTAATTCTGTTTCGACGATCTGCAGAAATCCACATTATGGATTCGTATCGTTACCAAAATACTGTAGATGGTTTTTGTAAATTTGTCAGCCACCTCGCTGCCCAAATATCATGATATTTTTAGAATCTTGCTGCAGAAATAAGCTGCTTGCGGCCCGAAATCATCTGGTTTCTAGCTTTTACAAGCAAGAATAGAGAGCGCGCGAAAGAAAAAAAAGGGACTTTCTTTTAATCTAGGCCTTTATTTACTGAAAGCGTATCTATTTTTAGGTCAATCTGCCGCTTTATTTCGTGGAGTGATACTCAGGCCTGGTAATATCACATTCAATGAGCATGATGAGTAGAAGAATGGTATAGCATTAGATAGAGACACAAAATGCAACCGATTCCCTTGCATAAAAATAGAGATTATCACCGGCATTGGATAAGATATTGAAATGCGAGCGAGCGAAGCGAGCGAGCGCTTTCCGGTTTCCCATTTTCTTTTTTCTCCCTTGTTTTTCGCTTTCTTTTCACTTTTCTTCCTTTCTTTTCTTCTCTTTTCTCTTTTTTCCCTTTTTTTTTTAGTTCAGAAATTATTGGGGGGGGGGGAGGCAAAATGATATCTTTGCCCCCTGAAATTTTCTTGGGTGCAACTGCCCCCCCTGCCCCCCATGATGTCTCTTGTGACTTTAAGCAAACTCTCACATTAGAGGTACGGTCGACCGTAACAAACATTATCACGACCATCCTGGACCGTCTCAATTATTGAACCAATAATTCCCCACGGTTGGACTTGGCCAAAAACTAACCGCAATGGACCGTATAATAGTGACCGTCACAGGACCGTACTGGACCGTCATGGACCGTATTTGGCCGAGTTTGGTCCCGTACTAGCACGAAGTAAGACGGTCACCATGGTCACTACTACCGTCAAGTTCGGTCCATGACGGTCAAGTACGGTCCATAATGGTCCATGGCGGTCTTATGACAGGTTGCTGTAAGGTCGTTATACGGTTTACTTCGGTTGTTTGGATCAGTCGGTCAGAAAGGAAGTTTTGAAAATGTTCCAGAGGATTTAACCTTTCAGATGCCAAGAATGCCACTTGGCACAGCCGCTCGTTTGCCACATGGGCCGAAGCAATTCAAACAACCTGGGAGAAGGATCACTCTGTTCACCACAAAAGCTTTGCAAGATTACCCATTTTTGGGCCCCTTTTCATAGAACTTGTTATCAATGACATGAATGACAAGTTGCCATAACTGTTATAAGCTACTGAAGTCATTGCATCTGATTGACTGAGAGCATATTTGTCATAGAAATGTGGCATTTGTTACTGATAACAAGTTTAATGAAACGGGGCCCTGGTCTGGATTAACTCCATGACTACCCTTCAGATACGTTGTATACATGGTAAAGATGCTGTTAATCTTGAAGTCTCTTGGTAAATCTTTCCCAGGGGAAATATACAGTGCGTCCCAAAAAAAACTTTACACTTTTGAAATGGCCGCCAAATGAAAAATACAAGATTCTGGAAGAAAAAGGTTTATATGTATGGATAGCTCATGAACTCAACTTTCACATGAGACCAAAAAGGCCAAAAATAGTTCATGCTTGGGTGAACACTGCTCACTTTTGTAAAGGGTATGAAAATTAGGTTGCGCAGGAATTGCACTTTTCAATTTGTGAGAGATGAGTCCTTTGGAGGTTACAGAATTGAGGGTGATTTGATAAATTCATGATCATTTGCAATCAGTGAAGGTTTGCTGAGTGAGTTTTATGGTTTATTAAATCAACATTTTATGCATGAGTGAACGGGAATTGCATTCATTATTGTAGCATTGTACCTTTCCCTGGTAGACTCAGTGGTGTGTTCATGGGAGTCAGGATTGGGTGATGGTACATGTTGCAGGCCGGAGGTGAGATAGGGTAAGACTTTGTTAGGTAGATAGGATAAGGGTCAAGAGGACAGTATGACCCCCCCCCCCCCCCCTCTCTCTCTCTCTCTCTCTCTCTCTCTTTCTCTTGCTTCATGTGTGTTAGTGCATATCTTGACATTCTTTGGTCTCCACTCCAAAATATCCAAACCACCTTCCCTTATCATGCTTATCTCTTATGAAGAGAGCAAGATTTTGCATTTAAGGAGGAGGTGGACATGTGGACCACTGAACTAGCAAACTTTGATTTTTAGTTTCCATTATCATTTATTTCCCCCTTTTCTCTCATACAAGATGGATGAAACAGTTGTAAAATTGAAATGAATGAAAATCAACTGAAAACAAGCACTGACATGTTCATTTTACCAATTTGTGTTACACTGTACCGTTTTTCTTGCCCGAAACTCAACTGCTAAAATGACTGGTTGGTTGGATAAATTTTGATTGAGTGATTGACTGAGTTATTGATTAATTATGATTGATTTATTGAATAATTCATTGATTGAATCAGCTGAATGGGGATTGAATGCTTGATTGATAAATTGATTGACTGATACATTGATTAGTTGAATGATACCTAAATATTGATTGTCTAACTTACGGTATTGATTGACTGACCGATAGAACGCGATTGACTTCAGATGTTAATGGGTGACACCAGTCCCAGTCCAATTTTGGAAATGCAGGTAGAATTCGGGATAGGGGAATGTGGTCGGGATGTTTTGGAGAGGAGACCAACGGATGTGAATTGTCAAGATATGCACAAGCACACCCAGGAAGAGAGAAAGAGAGAGAGAGAGGGAGGGAGGGAGAGAGGGAGAGAGAGAGGGGGGGGGGGAGCATGCATGTCCTCTTAACCCTTATCCCATCTACCCAACATCCTACCTTACATCTCACCTCCCCTACACCATGTACCATCACCCAATCCTGACTCCCATGAACACACCACTGAGTCTACCAGGGAAAGGTACACTGCTACAATAATGAATGCAATTCCTGTTCACTCATGCATAAAATTTTGATTTAATAAACCATAAAACTCACTCAGCAAACCTTCACTGATTGCAAATGATCATGAATTTATCAAAGGACTCATCTCTCACAAATTGAAAAGTGCAATTCCTGCGCAACCTAATTTTCATACCCTTTACAAAAGTGAGCAGTGCTCACCCAAGCATGAATTATTTTCGGCCTTTTTGGTCTCATATGAAAGTTGAGTCCTTGAGCTATCCATACATATAAACCTTTTTCTTCCAGGATCATGTATTTTTCATTTGGCGGCCATTTCAAAAGTGTAAAGTTTTATTGGGACGCACTGTAGTATGGCCCGGGGAAATTCTTTATACATGAAAGCAGCTCTAGCAGAATGATGTGTATTGTGGGAATTGCTTTGCTAGTCCAAGCAGGGGATGGGTATCTGTTTATTCACGCTGTAGCAAACTAATGATACTGAATCTTGCAGGGGTGCATGCACCCACAAACTGACAAAAGGGCAGAATGTTTTTTGGTAGCCAAACCCCGGTGCTAAGACTTAGACTTTTGGGGTCACTCCGTAAGCTCAAAAATATGTATAACAATAGCAAGTTTTGCCGACGCTCACATTGCTGCAGAAACTACAGTCCTACCGGGTGTCCAGTTAACACGTTGGAGGAGAGTGGCAAGTGCAGATTAATGTCTTACCAGAGGACACTAGTGCCGGGGTTCGAACCTACGTCCTTCACATCTTTAGTGTTTGAGCCACTCATGTACATGATGCTGATATCATGTACATGGTATATATTGAAGCGACATATGTGATTAGTAACGTATGAGACTGAACAACTTTGAAGTAAGTGTAGGCCCTACACTTATTACGTGCGTGTACCAACCAGAGTTGAGCAAAATATGTCTGACGTAAGGGCTCTTATCTATTTCCATCAGTCAGTATTATGCTGTATAATGCGATGAGATCATTTAGTAGTAATATAAATCAACCACAAGAAAAGGCTTTTCAAATTCTTTTGAAAAGAAAATTTCCTGTTGCGGTTTTTGCAGAAGTTATTTCTTTCAGTGATTATGGAGGTTTCATGAGGGGAACACTGACCTTCTCCTGCCAAAGCTCATAAGCACAATAATAAGACAATTTGTTTTCACAAAACAAGTTTATTGTCATCAAGTTATCGTGATATTTTGAATGAGGAGTAATGTCATACAGGAGCGGGTTTATAGTTTCATTCCGTGAAATCTCGTGTAAGGTTTCTTGCAGAAGATCTAAGGTTCAGTCCACTGAGGTGGGGGGGGGGTGTTTCACAAAAACTAAGATTGACTAAGATCGCGCAAGTTTAACTATGGCTGGCCATCCATGCCACTGTTTTCTTTCACCATAGATCTCTAGAAGGATTTGCAAATCATGGTCACAAATCTGCAGAACTGCCACATTTTTTTATAGTTCATTGATGAAGAAAACAAAAACACGTAAATTCTGCAAATATGTGACCATGATTTGCAAATCCCTTGAGAGACCGATGGTGCAGGCAAACAGTGGCATGAATGGCCTGTCATAGTTAAGAGTGATTCGAGTCAATCTTAGTTTTGTGGAACACCTCCTGGTAGCGTACTGCCCTACTTTGGCAAAAGCCAGAAAGGAACTGACAATGAGTACAAATGTCACAAAATTAAGAAAAATGTTTCTAACTAGGCCCTACGACATGAAAATATTTGATCAAAAGTAATGGTGTTAGATGCAACTTGCCCGAGGGGGGGGGGGCACTCATGTATAATGGCAGTATAGGTATGTGCAGCCCTTAAGGCCCCCTTTTGACGCCTTGCCAGACGTGGACAAAGCGTATGTTCTTCATTGACCAACCCGTTCCTATGGTACGCAGTTGAAATCTCTCGCTCTCTGGTTTTATCGCTCGTTCTGTAAGCCCGAAAATCATTTAGATCCCATCCCCAAGGGTTCCCAAGCACCGTGCTTCGGTCTAGGGCTTCGGTCCGTCCTGAACAATTTTCAATTTCTGTACGATCGTCAACGATTCTTTTCAAACAGAGATATCGCGATTTCAAAATTCGATGCCGGATTGGAATCGGAACGCGCGTAAAAGTTCTAGGTCTACTGCAAACAGCTATGTATTGTACCAGTCAAGGCAGGCAGCTCCGTCGATCGAGTCGATACTGATCTTTGGAGCCATCAGCTCGATCTACGGCTTGTCCTGACGCACATGCAGAAGCGTCGATCCATTTTTAGGATTGGGGGGGGGGGGCAAGATGACCAAGCGGAGATGAACATATATACATGTGTGTGTGAGTGTGTATATATGTATATATACTATACATATACACATATTTTGTATACATATATATATATATATATATATATATATATATATATATGCTTCACATTTGAAGCATTTTAGAATTGAGGAAAATTCCGCATCTTCCTAGATTATGAACCACTGTTTTGTTTTGTCTTCTTGTTTTTTGTTTTTTTTTCAATTTTGCGAGTGAGTGAAGCGAGCGAGCCAAAAATACCCATTTTTGTTGTTATTAGAGGCGCTACTTTGTTATCAAAATACACTATAGGCATTATGATACCTAAAATATATAGCCTCGCTGCCAAACATGACACTATTTTGGCTCATCGCTGTTCTATAGTTTTCTTCTTGAAACCACCCTGTTTTATAATACTACGAGCTAGTGCAGCGAGCGAAGAATTACACTGTTTTTTATGGTAGAAGTGGTAACTCCTTCTTACTTATCGAGTTCGTTTGCTTTCCCAAACCAGTAATATAAAACGAGCGAGCGCAGCGAGCGAGGATAAATATACCCTTTTCCATGATGGTTATTTCATCCCCAGAATACACTTTTAAGCCTACGAGGGAGCAAAGTCAACAACCGATAAAGCTATACGCATTTTATTCGTCACCAAAATACATTAGATGGTTTTTGTAAATTTTTAAACCACCTCGCAGCCCAAATATTATTATGCTGTTTTGGAATCTCGCTGCTGAAATAAGCTACTTGCTGCCCGAAATCATCTTGTATCTAGCTTTTACAAGCGAGAGTAGCGAGCGAGCTAACGAAAAAAAAAATGGGATTTTAAAAATCTATGTACAAACTGATATGTAGGCCTTTCTACTAAAAGTGTATCTGTTTTGGGGTCAACTTGCCGTTCGTTTTCTTGGTGTAATAGTCAGGTTTGGTTATATTACTTTCTATGTGTAGAAGAATAGTATAGCATTAGACAGAGATACAAGATGAAAACTAAATTTTCCTTTCATAAGAACAGTAATTATCATCGATATTGGTCAATGCGATAGATAGATGTGAGCGAGCGAAGCGAGCGAGCACTTGAAATTTCACATTTTCTGTCTTTTTCTCTTTCTTTTTTCTTTTCCCCTCTTTTCTTTTTTTTTCAGTTCGGAAATTATGGGGGGCAAAATGATATCTCCCCTCAAAAAAAAAAAATTTCTTGGGGGGGGGGGCTACTGCCCCCCCCCCCCCCGTGCCCCCAGGATCGACGCCTCTGCGCGCAGGCCAGTGTTTCCACTTTAACTGAACCTGTAGAAGTAGAGAGAAAATATGCCTTGAGAACACTGTCATGTACATGTAGGACTCACACTTTGGTTTGTACTGTCATAATGAAGTGACAGCAGTTGGTCAGTTAGTTCCTAAGACTCTCAATTTCATTTCATCAGACAGTTCCTAAGACCCTCATTTAATTCATTTCAGGCGTCAGTTCTCAAGACCCCCATTTCATGTTAAATTCCAGTTCCCAAGACCCCCATTTGGAGAGGGCCATTTAGTTCTTAAGCCCCTCAGTTCATAAGCAACTTTAGTTCTTAAGGGTATGATTTCAGAGTTTGGGGCCACACACCCCTACCCTTTCCAAATGTGAGTGGCCCCCCGGGGGGGGGGGGGGGGGCAACTTGCTTGCTTTTGTCAATTTTTCCAGACAATTCTGTGCACTTGCTTCATTTTGGCACGGATCTGTTTCAGAAATAGGTCAAATTTTTGACAAATGACTTTATGAAGTATGTATCAAAAGAGCCAAATCAGTGAAAAATATTTAAATTTCTATTAAAATTTCACTTCGTTCTTTATGATAAAGGACAGCAGCGACGCTTACACGGGGCACATTCTCCCCCCACCCCCTCCCTTCGCGAAATGTGGTGGAGGAGAAAAACGAGAAAAAAAGGGAAACGAAATCGTTTTTAAATAAGAACTAGATAAAATTAACCGACCAACTTTTCAAAAGCCTTTATTTGTGCCTCCATTTTCTTTCCCTTACCATAGACCAGTGCCCAACTCCCCCAATGAGAATACTGGATTAGAGCGTCAATGAATTTGCCCCTTTTTGTTATAATTATTATCTTTATTATTGATTATGATTCTCATCGTTATCATCATTGATATAAGTTGTAATAATAATAATAATAATGATAATAATAATAGTAATAATAATAATAATTATTATTATTATCATTATTATTATTATTATTATTACTATTATTATTATCATTAGTAGTAGTAGTAGTAGTAGTAGTAGTAGTAGTAGTAGTAGTAGTAGAAGAAGTAGTAGTAGTAGTAGTAGTAGTAGTAGTAGTAGTAGTAGTAGTAGTAGTAGTAGTACTGCGTCGGGGGGGGGGGGCGTGGGGCAAGCGACCGAGGCGGGGTGGCTAGGGAGCGAGCGAAAATAAAAACACTTCTCTTTTGATACTGGCAGCATAAACTGCATGGGTTTTGATGCTGCCGGTAGGGGCATGCAATATCGTTTTTCAGGTAATGTTAATTCCATTTTGGCGAGGGAGCGTAGCAAGCGAGCGAGCAAAAAAAAAACACTTTCCTTTTAATGATAGTTGGTACATAAAATTTGATTTTATTGTTAAAGGTCGGGGGCGGGCACAATTGTGATTGAGGCGTTCGATTTTAATTCCAATTTGGAGAGCGAGCGTAGCGAGCTAGCAAAAAAAAAATCTCCTTTAGGCCTAATTACATTTGGGACATAAACTTAGCGTTATTATTGCAGGTCGGGGCGGGCACAATAGTTTTTTAATACAGCGATGTTAATTTCATTCTTTCTGCGAAAAAATTCTGTTTTAATCCTAATTGGTACATAAACTTCGTCTTATCAAGTTGTTGCAGGACCTGATCGGAGCATGCACAATCGTGTTTAGGGCGATATTACCTCTGTTTTGGCAAGCGAGCATAAATAATTATCTTTTAATAATGTTTAGTACATAAACTTCCCTTCTTTTCCTTCTCTCTCCCTTTGTTTTTTTTTTGGGGGGGTGGGGGGGGGGGGCAAGGTCCGCTCTGCCCTCCTGCATCCGTGCCTGTTTGGGGGCATGTTTAGGGATTTTTCGGCACAAAACCATCCCCCATGTTTAGGGATTTCTTTCAAAAAAGCGACCCATTTAGCGGTACATCCACGTATAGCTTACCATATTAGGCGAGTCCCCCCACCCCGGGTTTTTTAATGTGACATGAAGACCCTCTTGCATGAAATTTGTGATTAAACTCGACATACAAACATGAAACACAAGTCCCAAATACTCATTCCTGGGGTCCGTAACACAAAGGTTTGCAATCGATAGCAAATTTAAACAACCATTCTGATTGGTCCAGGCCATCTTTTTGAACGAGATGCGCATGAAACAATGGTCTTGATTGGCTGTTACAACTTTGCGATTGATTGCAAATCTTTGTTACGGGGCCCTGATTGGTTGAAAATCAAGTTAGTACGCTAGGAGCTGCTCTTAGTTGACTATGCTCTTGGGCCCTCTTGCATAAAAATAGGATTAAACGCAACTCAGAAAATTAAACTCAACTTGATTTTCAACCAATCGGGATTGAGTATCTGGGACTTGCGTTAAAGAAGCTGCCACATCTTTTGGCAAAATCGATCTGCTTCAATGTGGTGCGAATGAATATTGACACGTATCGTGCATCGCATTGTAAGAGACGGGGTTTACCGCTGCACCCTAATGTGAACACTGAAAAGGGGGGGGGGGGGTACGGTTTGCTGTGGAGGTTCGCCGCTAGAAATGTGATTAAGCCTTTAAAGAGACATCTAAATTCGAAGCCTCAACTGAATGACCTACAGATAACACCACAATCGGTTAGGGGTTAGTAGATACGTTGATTGCAATCAGTTATTATGAATAATTCTAAACTTGATATGAACATCAAACTTTGTATGCACGTTGTGAAGACATGGCGGGAGGCAGTGTATTATTTCGATAGCTAGTGTCGACACACACCATTACATGTTTGGTGATACGTGTCCTGATACGATTGGATGGTTGCCTCCGGGATGCCTGGTATAGCGCCATGGCAGAGTAGCAGACCATAATATGAGGGTTAATGGACAGCTTGGGGCGTTCTCGGAGACCGAAGGGGTAGAAACGGAGAAGCGGTGTCGTGGTCTAATGGATATGCCACCGGACTGTGGATTACATGTTCCATGGTTCGAGTGCCGCCATGGCACTAATGCCTTTTGGCAGGACATTATTTGTATCTACATTTGCCAGTCTGCACCTTGGAGCAGTAAATGCATGGGTATCCAGTAGAAAGAAATTCCATGATATGCTAGAACGCAGTAATGGTAACAGTGCTATGATAAAGCCGGGGTAATAACAGTGGAACGCCATGAGTGGGATACTAGATAGAACCCATTATTATTATTATTATTATTATTATTATTATCATCATCATCATCATCATTATTATTATTATTGATTATTATTATTATTTTTATTATTATTATTATTATTATTATTATTATTATTATTATTATTATTACTATCAATAATTATTTATCAATTATTCATTTAATTTATTTATTCATTTACTTATTTATTTACATATTTATATTTATTTAAGGATATTGATGACTTTGATAGACATAGGCCCTATAGCTAGATTTTTTGCGTACTACACTGATCTTTGTTTTAGGGGCTACAGAAATACTGCACCTTTGTTTCTTTCTTTCTTTCTACCTTCGCTAGCGGTTCATCTCATAGATCATTTGATGGGTTAGTCTGTATATAATGACTGGCTGCTTTATTATAAAGGCCACATTTAAATGTGTCTCACCAGATACCTGTTGGTGTATATCATTAATTTGGTTTCCAAAGAATACGGAATATGGTTGCATTAGTGAGCTTGGTGGTGGGAAATTGATTCCAACATTGCTGCCATTCGTGATAAGTCCCGGCAGAGCCACCACGAGTAGTGATACCCTATGCGACTTTTTTGTTTTCATTTTGACTCCCCCCCCCCTCCCCCACGGCCTAGCCATATGTGCTGCAGAAATTACACTAGAATTGGCGTTAGTTTCCTTTTTTTATATACCAATGTCGTCCATTTGTATCAATTGTTGTGAAAATGACACGATAATTTACAGGTTAATTTGATTGATACTCAAAAAGTGCATTATATTTATCCTTGCTCTGTTTTCCACGATTGCATATTTGAAATTTGCCCCCCTCCATATTTTCGTTGCCTTTCCTGCTATGTTGCTCCCAGTTGCTAATTTGCCCCCCCCCCCTCCTTATTTTCATTTTAATCCATGCTACGTTTTTCTCGCTTATTCTGTTTCATCCGCATCCGCCTGCAAAACTTGATAACGGGTGTCACCCTACAGTAATTCGAAGAAGAAGAAGAAGAAGAAGAAGAAGAAGAAGAAGAAGAAGAAGAAAAAAAAAAACCCCGATAGTTCACACTAGTTGCAAGAGAGAGTCGTAAGCCTATACGTTGGTTTCCCCGAGCTAACTCCTTTTTACAATCCAAGAAAATTATGGGCCAGAATATTAATGCGCATGCGCTAAATACTGATGAAGATAAAAACAAACAGGAAACCGGTTGAATCCCTGCTGAAACATTCCGATGAAGGATGCAACGCTTCCCTCCCCCTCCCCCTCCCCTCCCTCCCCTCCCCCCCCCCCCCCCCCCCTTCACATGACATGCTTTGGGCTGGTCACCGATCCAGAACAAGCCCAATTCTGCTGTTTATAAGCCGATTTGGGCTAGGAGAGGGCCTGGCCTTCCAGGGATGCGAAATGGTGTCAATGTATTCAAGAAAAACTGTGACCGTACGTGCCTGACAGGACAAGAGGAGATGAAAAATGGAGAAAGGGTTCACTTGTAGTTCAGTCTGTCTGCTTCCACTAGCTGGTGTCGTAGCAAATGGTGATATCTAGAAAAACTTGTCCCACAACCGGTAATTCGAGCTTGTTCATGTGATGAAGGCCTATTGGGTGCGATAGCTAGGGAGTGGCATGATTTTGGTGAAAATGATGGAGGATGCTCTCTGGAAGGGATGGTGGTTAATGTTTTACTTTGGTAATTCGATCTTCAAGATCTTGAGCTGTCTACTGGTGACATGGGTGTTACATCGTTATATATCATCATCATCATCATCACCTTCACCACACCATTATCACTGTCATCATCATCATCATCATCATCATCATCATAATCACTGCCAGCAGCATTAACATCATGCATCATCACTATCATCATCATCATCATCATCATGATCATCATCATCATCATCACCATAATCATAATCACCACCACATCATAATGATCATTATCATCACCATCACCATCACTGTCATCAGCAGCATTGACATCGTTATCTTCATCACCAACATCATTAGCATCATCACCATCACCATCACTATACTATCATAATCATCACCACCATCATTTTATGATTATCATCATCATCACTGCCATCACCAAGCGTCATCATCATCATCATCATCATCATCATCATCACCATCATCACCATCATCACCATCATCTTCATCATCCTCATCACTACCACCGTTATCGTCATCAATGTCTCTATACCATCTTTATCTGTCTATCATCATTCCCACCATCACAACCATCCCCGTTTCATCATCATCACCATTGTCTCCCCCATCATTTCGGAACGTTACATGCTTCTCACCTACTTCCCTTGATCATCATGCATTTATCCTTACCTGCCTCTCTAGACCCAGGAGACTGGTGGTGTATCTTGGCAGAAGATGAAATTCCACAGCATATTTGGTACCTGTTGACCAGGAGAAGAAAAATAAAAACGAAATGAAAGCAAAGCCTAGGGATTAAACGCAGATGCCACTCTCCTGCTCCACCCAGGTGTAAAGTGGGTACCCCGTATAGGATGCGAAAAGTCATCGCGATTTGTTTAGCATTGTGAGCGCCTGCAAAAGCTACCTGGCTGGAATGCTCCCTATAGGGAATGGGGAAGGTGCATACATTGTTTGCGGGCAAGTCTGAATCCGATGACCGAGGTTATAATATTTTTGTCTGTCTTTAATGCGCTTAGAGGCATCAGAGAGATGTATTAGGCGGTATAAAATTCAGAATATTATCAATATTGTTGTTATACTGGTATTTGCATAACGTTATGGAAAGCGGTTTATATTTCTTATCACATTATAACTTTAATCTGTCTAATGAAACAACAGACGTACAATCACCATGGAGATGCGAGATTCATGTATGAACGCCATATGTCTTGGCTTTGTTGATAAAGATGATAAAGGGGGGCTTTATTTTAAAAAATTCATAGCTTTTAAAGACTTACACTAAGACCACTGAAGATGGGTTTCTTGATTATGTCCAAATTCCCATGTACATAATCATAAACAACAAGCATGAGAAGGGTATAACATCATCATTCTTCTTTTCGTATCTTTCCCTAATCGATCAAAATGATAGGTGTCTGCGGTTTGAATGCATCACAGAGCTAAGTGTGTGTGTGTTTTCCTTCCATATGGCAATGCTATATACTTGAGTCACATGGGGAATTTCGGTATGATTTTCGAATAGCAAAATATCAAGGAACATTATTGTGGCGTCGCCATGATCAGCGAGAATGGGGGGGGGGGAGGGGGTCAAATGTATGAATGATAATGAAAAGATAATGAGATGATCAATATAATTATAATAAATACATAGTCAATTCAACTCCCTGCCCCCCCCCCCCCCCCCCCCCTTCTCAAAGAGGGGGTCCCCACTGTATAGTACCAGCTTACATTTATTGGAAAATGGAGCGGTGGGGGCGAGGGGCGGGGCGGCTTTTGCCCTCCTTAGCCCTCCTGAAAAACTCCAGACTATAGGGAATAATATCATGTAGATAAGGTTTTCATAGATTTAAATATCTGTAAGTCAACAAATTTAATTTTACTGCACAACGAGCACGTGATCATGGCGATACCAACCATTCTTAAACAAGGGCCCTCAGAATGTTGTTCTTACCTTTGATCATTTTAAGCTCAGATTCCCCTCCCCTCTTGTGATGCTAGACTCTGAATACGCTGCTGTACTCTCTTTTAAAAAAAGGTGAACGCATTCACTCTGTTAAGGGGGAATTTAAGAAAGGAGTGAATTTAGAGTGAATTAAGAGTAAAAATTGTGATAGTGACTTAAGTGATCACTCAAAATCCTTGAGGTCACCCCTAAAAGAGTTAATATCACAATTTATACTCTTAATTCACTCTAACTGCACTCTTTTAAAAAATTCATCCCTAACAAAGTGAATGCGTTCACTCTTTTTTTTTTTTTTTAAAGAGAGTTTAAAGCTATGTTCTTGGCGAGGTCAGCTGGGTTCAAGATAAGACGGTGCGCTACTCCCCAGTGCACCGTTCGTATTCCCTCTGATAGGAGATAAGGCCGTAAGACAGTCATTGATGGAATTAGACTGAGGCGGTAGACATCGGTATATTGCGTGAACGGAATAGGTAAACGTCTTTGGGTAAAAGGCACCATTGGTATTGTATTGGGGATGTAAGAAACAAACACTTACGAATTACCCATAAAGTTATTTTTGGTACAGGGTGACGATTACTAGCTGCGGACCTAGCTATGATAGCCAAATAGCTATTGTCATGCTTTTTAAAGATAAGATATATTAAGATTTTAAGATAAGCTGCACGCAAATCTCAAAAAAATACTTTATCAATAGGGCACATTTGCTAGATACTAAAATTGAATTTCTTTTTGAAAAAAAAAAATCCGTGAATTCTTCCCCTTTTCCAACTAAAAGCGTAAAGGCGACAAGAGCCATTAAAGCACCTACATTTAAAAACATTCCTACGGAACAGTCTGCACTCTAATTTTTGCGGAGTCAAATTTGACTCGGAATGGCGTCAGCTGGGAATCAACTCTATTCCGATATAAAGTGACTCAGATTTCCGAATTAATTTAATTCGGAATGGTGTGGCGTCAACTGAGAATCGACTAAATTCGAGTCAAAGTAACTCCATTCCGAGTCAAACTAATTCGGAAATCCGATTCACTTTGACTCCGAATAGAGTGGACTCCCAGCCGACTCCATTCCGAGTCAGATTTGACTCCGCAGAAATAACAGTGTGATACCCGTATACGACCGATTAAGTCCAGTGGGACATTTTGTATTATTATTATCCGGTTTTTGCTGGTTTGCTTCTTCTTCTTTGCCACGGCGGACACTTTTCTGATGTTAGGGGTCGATTTCGGGCTTTCTCTTTCTCTCTCTTTCTCTCTTTCTCTCTCTTTCTCTCTTTCTCTCTCTCTCTTCTCTACTTGAAGGAGGGAGAAAGACAGAGAGACAAAGTGATGGTGATGATGGATATTGTTGTAATTATCATGCCTCTGTCGTTACCATGGCAACGAGGACACGGGATGTGGCTTTAAAGAACTACTCAAATCTGGAAGGAGTCTTTTTGTGGAATTCGCAGCAAAGTGGTAGTTAGCATGTTTTCTTTCGAGAGTGGATTACAATTTCTAATCCAAAAGAAAGTGATGCTTTTGGCTCCTCAGAGAGTAGAGTAAGTAAAAATTGAAAAAAATGTCCAGTCGAGATAAATAGCAATAACTAGAAAAAAGGGAAAAATGTTTGTAAATCCAGAAGACAAATTATTACAAACAAGGCCCGGATGAGCCCTATCTTACATAACGAAATGAATTTCATCACTCGAAACTCCCCGCTGTGCCCCCCCCCCCCATCTCTCTCTATCTCTCTCTCTCCCTCTCTCTGTAATTCATGCTTATTTTCCTTTTTCTGGTTCTCGCTAGAGTTCATTACGTATCTTAATCCTTTCCACCCATCATTCCCATATGACTATTTTTTTTAAATCTCTCTAAAAAGAATCCAGGGTGCCGTTGCATAAAAACTTGCTTTTATAGTAACTTTGCCATCAGTGGTAACTACCATGGTAACGTTGCTCAACAGCCAGTCAAAATCCAGTATTCCATGAAAGTTACCATTGATGGCAAAGTTACTATAATAGCAAGTTTTATGCAACGGCACCCTGATTTGTTTATTTGCCCTTTTTCAATACAAAATCAAGCAAATCGTGCAAAATAATGCAACTTAAACAAGTCAGCAAACATATAACCATAACAGTGCATTACTGGTATTGATTAAATGCATTCGATAACTGACAAAATCATGTGTTATATAAATATTTTGGAAAAAGTATTTCACAAAATAATACACGTAATAATGACCTTTTAAAGGTAATTAATATTTCTTGGAGAACCACTGGACATGTTAACAAGCAAAGCAATTAAAGCTTGTAAGTTTGCATGTCTGGAAATTACTTTGATTTTTAATATAGTCATCATTATAACCACTCTCTCGCTCTCCCACCCTCTCTAAATCTCCCTCTCCCTTGCCTCTATCATTTTCTATTATTCTGTTCTGTGTCCACCTACCATCACAATCCACCAGGCCTCATTCTATTTAAGAAAGTATGGAAAGCATCGAAGGATGAAGGGAAAGCTTGTAAGTTTGCATGTCCAAAAATTAATTTGATTTATAACATGGTCGTCACATAACCACTCTTTCGCTCTCCCTCTCTCTCTCTCTCTCTCTCCGTCCATCTCCCTTCTCTCATTTTCTATTATTCTCTTCTGTGTCCACCTACCTCCATAATTCACCAGGCCTCATTCCATTTAAGAAAGTATATGGAAAGCATCGAAGGATGAGGAAAATTCGCAGACACATACATATCTCATTACTGACTGACATGCACTCTTCCAAGGCGTGACATCTTCCAGTCGTCTCATAAAAGCATAACGGTGCACTCTTCCCAATGTTTATTCTTTGTTCCAGACAGACAGCGGTGGGGGTGATTGTCCAAGTCCATCTACGCTGAGAAGCAGGAGAAGAGAGGCGACATCAGAGGAGGTGAGAGAATTTTGGTGATGGTGATGCGGACGGGAGGGGTGATGATGGTCATGGTGTTGGTGGTGGAGGAGAAGGATGTCAGTAAAGACTGAGTGGATGAGGAGAAGGAGGAGGAGGATGGTGATGATCC